>OX940909.1:6330872-7530872 GCA_954871355.1 Cabera pusaria | reverse complement strand
GAAGATGCGTTGGACAAGTTGCGCTCTATGGTGATACTCAAGTTGGTTTTCTAGTGCCTCGTCTTACAGCTCTCTTTCATTTCCAGACATGCACGGTTAAATCTTAGGCTACATCATCACTTAACATCAAATGGGATTATTATCAATCAGTCGCTTATTCGACTTGAAAAGAGCGAAAACCTGTAATTGAACTCTTATAACCAAAGGGAGAAAAGGGTTTGTATCAAAGGATATTCCCCTATTGATTTTTAACCGACTACACAAAAAAAAATTCTCACTTTTATATTTATCACAAAAAAAAGGTTCTCAATTCGTCGGATGTTTTCTCTATGTATGTGCACCGATTACTCGAAGCTGCCTGGACCGATTTGAAAAATTCTTTTTGCGTTTTACAGGGTACCCTTCCCAGGTCCCATTAACATTTTAACAAAATCGGTCGAGTAGTTTTTTAATATATCAACATTTGTATTACGATGCATTTATATACCTCGATGACGTGCTACTTACTGCTGGCTACTTTGACTAGCGCGACGTTTGAAGTCGGTTGCAAGGCTTGGAAATTGGGTTAAAAATATAAACCAGTTTGGGTGTAAGTAAAAATGAACTTTTTATTTTGTTTTTTTTTTTTTTGTTTTCGTTCGTTCTATAAACCGCTATTGAACGATATTGTGCAAAGAACTTTTCGATAAAGGTTTCGTTGAATAAACCGGTTTAGAACGGTTTTAGCTATGGTCAGCGACCAATTTTTAATTTACAGCCGTGTGTGCACTGGAAGCAAGCAAACAACGATTTAGTAATTGTAAATCACATATTGAAAACAGCGGTCGGTCATAAAAATATACATATACGGCAAGCAAACTTCGAAAAGTGCGAGAGCATGTTTATTTTTATCGCCGGTGCCAAATGCAAGTAAGTACCCGTGAGCTTCTCGCGGAATAAACCGGTTTATAGAGGTTATTAGAGGTTTTTGAACGAAATAATTAAAAACCGGTTTATTCCGGTTTTACATAAACCGGTTCTAGCCCTGCTTCGAGCGAAATAATTGGTGAAAACCGGTTAAAACCTTTAAAAAACGGTTAAGCATAAACCGGTTTCAAGCCTTGGTCGGTTCTTTTAGTTTTTTTTAAACGATCTTAAATTATAAGCTTCTATGATCTCCCTATATAAAGATATTTATTTATTAACAAGTACTTGTTACGCTTACAGCATAGCCAAAACGCATAACAAGCTAAAATTACAAAGAGATCTTAAACAATAGGTAACATTAATAAATTAACTCTAAACATTAACAGATGCGTTTAAAAACGCCTGAAATCTCAAACATAATGTGTCAATGTCTGGTTCCTGAACAATGAGTGCGTTGAGCAGACTTGAGCTTGGTAAGTGGGGGCAGATTGAGCTGCTCGTGTGCGTACCGACGGCGTCGCTAACAGACGTCGCCGGCGCAGCCCCTCGACTGATCCGGTACAAAGAGTGTGCAGCGAGATAGAGCCGTGAGATTATCTATTTTCCCGTTTAGCAACAGGAAATAGTGAAGCAGTATAGCACACTTTCTTGTAAAACTGTGCTTTCGCCTAAGTTCTAATGTATGTATGCCTACCATAGCTGCTATGAATAGAGAGGAGGGATATAGAAAAGGGTAATATCCTTATAATTTTTTGTATAGATAACGGGCAATTTTTTTCTGTACTTTTTCGAGCATGAGCTTATATTTACTCTCAAGCGGATTCCAAATTATTGAGTTATATTCTAATTTACTCCTTACAAGCGAATTAAAAGGAGATAAAATTGTAAACCTGTCCTGGAAACGAGCTGTCTGTCTCATAACGAAACCGAGAGACTTGTACGCTCGACCGCAGAGTTCGGTGATGTGGTGGTGCGTGTTGAGTGTGAGCTCAGCGTCTAGCTTCTCGGATTCTTACACGCTCGAGAGGGATGTCGCAGATATTATAGGTGTATGAAATGGGTGAGAGGGAGCGAGTAAAGGAGATTGTTTTGCTTTTAGATGCATTAAACTGTAGTTGATATATAGGTACAAAAATTTTAAAATCAGTAGGTACTGCAGCCGTTAAAATCCTTGTTGATTGCTTTTCGAACACAAACCCTCATTTGCAAAATATTATAAAGACTATCAAAAATCGTACCAATGCAACACAAATAGCCACAGTATGAATGGAATATAAACGACGCCACGTAGACTCCGAATCTATCTAATGACCAAGGAAACCACATGTCGAATGCTGAAACAAAAATATTTGGTACAGTACACACAACTATAAATATGTTAAAAACAAGATTGGTGTAAAGTACAACAAAAATCATCGATTGTAATGGAAAGAATTCATACAAAACAGAATATTCTAGGCCAGCTTGTTCACCATTTTCTAACACATCATCATTTACCACCAGACAAGATAGTGGTCAAATGCGTGTTAGTGGCTATAAGATATAAAAAAAGTTCAAGCCCAAATTCAACTGTCCTAACATTTGTCATTAGTAGGTTCCAGTCTTTACATTTCGGCTCCATAATCAGACCAGTTCTATGGTACCCTAATATTACATTTTCAACAAACTTACATTGTTGTGGTAATTAATTTCAGCTTCACGGATATAAGCTAGTGGTGAAGAATGGTTTGCAAATGACAGACGAGACATTGCCATTATTTTAAGTCAAATAATAGCTTCTTATATGCAAATTTTGGCAAGTATAGTAAGACTAGCTGTGCCCCGCGGTTTTACCTGCGGTAACAACGTTCTCGCGGGGATATCGGGATAAAAATGTGTGTGTGTGTGTGTGTTATTCCAGGACAAGGCTATTTACGTACCTAATTTCAGTTCAATCGGTTGAGTAGTTTTAGCGTGAATAAGTAACAAACATACACACTCACAAACTTTCGCCTTTATAATATTAGTAAGATTATGCATACAAAAAACAATTGAATGTTTTTGATCTTCATGTTCAAAGATTATATTTAACGACAAATATACATACTGTTGATAAATTATGTAGGAAGTGGCGTCAATTTTTCTTAACTGGACCTTTTTAAGTATATATAAAATTGTACTAATAAAATACGCGTGTACAATTTTATCTTACCAAGAAGTCTCAAGCTCTTATCCTTTTTCACAACCATTTGAACAATGGGACTGCAAAGATACAACGTCGCACAAAGCCACACGCTCACTACGTACATCTTCAGCAACAGCGTTATATATTTAAACATCTTCTCTTGGGTTTCCAGCACCAACTTCCTAAGCTCCATCAACTTCTCCCCTCTCTCAATCTTCAAAACAAACATTATTAATGGCATCTCTAACATTTTATCTTTGAAAGCCATCTCCTTTAAAAACTCTCGGAGGTCATCTCTGAAGTACATGCAAACACCTAAAGAGATGGTCATAATGACGCCTGTGGTCCAAATACAAGCTCCTTGGATAAACAGGAGGAGGTTAGAGTAATTGGTCATGACGAAACCTGTCGTGAAGATAAAGCAGATAAGGCCAATGAGAACGTTCAAGAGCTGAAGGTATAGCCATGGCTTGGATCGCCAGTTTTGCTTGGCGAAGATAGAAATGCCCACAAAGGAAAGGACGCGGTGGAACGTTGTGAATGTATCGTCCATTTTTACTAAAGTGATTGGTGATAAGCGGTGCCGCAGTTTTTTTAATAGAGATTTACTTGTAATTATGTACAGCTAAGTACACAAGTTCAAAGTGAAATCTAGAATGTTTAATGACATTGCTGTATATGACCTGATATCTCACAATTTCACTCTTATAAAAAACTGTAAAAGGGAGACGTAACATTGAGTTCGTATTTTATTCTAAAAACGATAGTTAATCGCGAGTGGGACTCTCGAGGAAAGGGATTTAGACAAATAAACATAGTTCAAAAATGTTTTCATCAACACAGGTCGAACTTATAACACCCGCTGAGGTTAATAAAACTGGCCAAGTGCGAGTCAGACTTTTGTCTCGCACACATAAGGTTCCGAACTGCACCATAATAATAATATATAATTATAATATCCGTGTCAATACTAAACATACTTATTAACTACAACGCCATCTAACGAACTTCTAACACCAATTAAGTGAACGTTGACACAAAGGTGTTAGGGTAGGTCATTAATATTATTAATAAGGTAAACAATCGCTCATAGGTGGCGCCATAGTAAATACACGTTTATTGTATGGGGACCCCTTTAATTTTTAACTTTGTTCTGTTTATAGTATTTGTTATTATAGCAGCAACAAAAATACATCATCTGTGAAAATTTCAACCGTCTAACTATCACGTTTCAAGAGATACAGCCTGGAGAGAGACGGACAGACAGACAGACAGACAGATAGACAGACAGAACGACAATGGAGTCTCAGTAATAGGGTTCTGTTGGTACCCTTTGGGCTCGTAATCCTAAAAAAGAGCTATTAAAACTAAAAATAACATGGGTACTAATGGATGGAAAAGCCGATACTCCGTGACTCTAAGAACATGTGAACCTATCATATTTTTTTCTTTTCCCTTCTTTTCACTTTTCCTCTCGACTGCCACAACAATTTTCCAAAGTACAACTGAGACAAAATGACTAGGTAGGCGTCAAATATTCTTTTTACGTAGTTAGTGTGAGTGACACCCCTTTGATACGATATGTGATTTTAATGACAAACACTTTTTCTTTGAAGACGTTGCCGGAATATTAAGTGTTTGGTTGATAAGGTTGTAATGATATGGCACTTTGCAGTAATGATACTTTTGTCTGTCTGAAATAAGAACTCTCAAAAGTAATATTTTTTGACAAATTTCATAAACTGAGCCACTGAGCTCAGGAAGTAGTCTTAATATATATTTTAATATATAATAAGACTACCCACTGAGCTCAGTGGCGTATCTTTCGAGAAGCCTACGTCTAGCAGTGGACTGACATGGGCTGATTATGATGATGGTGATGAAGACTTCTTGTAATTTGAAATATACATCATTTCTTGAGTGAAGTCGCAAAGCGTTTGTCAAAAGCGTTCTTTGTAGTATTTATTCATAAGTTAGGTAAGTATGCTATTTGAATACGGATGCCATCATCCAAGTATGTCTCAAAGTAGCAAAGCATAGTGAAGAAACTGACTGTCAGTTTGTTGGTGAGATGGGATCTCAGGTCAGATACTACTTCAGGGCTTCGTCTAATGATTTCTATGAATATTTTTTTCTTGGATCCTGAATCTTGAATACCTTCACATTCAAGTTTGGTCAAACATGTAATGGGAATATTATGTTTCTTTGAAGTGTCACTTATAAAATTGTTAAACACAATCCAAAATTTCATCGTACCGACGGGACTCGAACCCGCACCCCCCGGAATACACGACCAGGTGCTCTGCCAATTAAGCCACAGTTCGATCCATTGGTACGACGAATTTAGTGGATTGCATTTGT
This sequence comes from Cabera pusaria, assembly GCA_954871355.1. Classification (NCBI taxonomy): domain Eukaryota; kingdom Metazoa; phylum Arthropoda; class Insecta; order Lepidoptera; family Geometridae; genus Cabera; species Cabera pusaria. The sequence goes on along the minus strand of OX940909.1, from coordinate 7,525,441 downwards.
TTACCCAATTATGCATTGGTGGCGCCATCTGTGACTATTTGTTTTAATATTATGTTTCATTGAAGTGTCACTTATAAACATTTGATTTACGCAGTGAAACATCTCTCGTCGGATTCGAAAACTGTAATGATTTCTTCCGAATGATTAACTTACGGAATAAGTAGTCATAGATGGCGCCACCAATGCATAATTGGGTTAACAAATGCAATCCACTAATTTCGTCGTACCGATGGATCGAACCGTGGCTTAATTGGCAGAGCACCTGGACGTGTAATACGGGGGGTGCCGGTTCGAGTCCCGTCGGTCCGATGAAATTTTGGATTATGTTTAACAATTTTACATGTAATGGGAATACGGAAGATGGTACAGATATAATTTTTATATTTAAGAATCGATTTAATTGATAATTTATGCAATGGATGAATTATAGTTTTAAAAAAGTCGCGTATTAATTTCATAGTTTTAGAAGCATACAAACTTACATTTGCTGTACTAATATTTGGTGTCTCATACATCACAACTAAAAAATATACGTATAATAGTAACAAAATAACCATGTTATTGTTATCTAATGGGTGGTTTTAAATCATTGAGTTTCAATCTGTATCTTCAGATATAAAGCCAGATTATCTGGTAAGTACTTTTTCATTTTTCTAAAAAGGAAATCATTAGTTCGTTGAATAATCTATACTTGCAAACCACAATGTTTGTTTTAGTCATACAAACATTTCTAAGACAAAGAAAGAACATTATTTAATTAAAAGAAATAACAGTACAAAATAAAAACACAAAGGCTGCTTAATTATAAAATATGAAGCGCCTGAAGCCATAATTATTATTTTCTCATATTTTTTTATATATCGCATTGTTATTAAAGAAGGCTCTTTGAAATGCTCCATTTGATTAATTTATCCATAGTAACAGATTTTTATTAAAATTAATATTTCATTTCCGTATGAAAACCTATCGCTTTACTTTAATAAGCTTTTTTCAGAAGCTAGACACAATTTCTACTTTATAATTTTATTCCTTTTGAGCACAGTGAGTTATTTAAACAAAATAAAAGATTCTATTACTACTAGATGTTTGAAGTGTTTCAAAAATCACTGAAAAAGAGTCGCTTGGTATATTCAGTCGGTTTTTATTTTTTTAAATAATCTTATTGATTATTATTATTATTCTCTAAAACGTTCTCTAAAATTCTCTTACTTGATAATTAATTATGATTTATTTTTTGACCTTCGACGTGTCTATGTGCGTATATTAATACTGCCTACATACTGAATAAATGCTTGGAACTTTGAGTTTGAAAAAAGGAGAAGCAATTGCCTATACTAGTTTTCATTACATTTTATTATTGATGATTTATTATTTAGTGAATGTAGCTCAGTAAAATAATTTTAACATGACATTGTTTAATGAATATTTTCCTTTTCCGAATATTGCATGTTACCTTGAGTCATAAAGAGAGGCATGTGTTTCGAGATAAAAGAGGATTTTCAGAATGGCAATTTGTTTAGTGAAATTCTAATAGGTTATAATTACACTGAACAAATTGCAATTCAATCCTACCTATTCCATGATTGGCAATGGGGTGGGGCTACCCCAGATGGGATTGAATTCATATTATTTGGGGTCACCCAAGGGTTTTTTACAGCGGCCGTAGACTTAAAACCTCATTGTACACGTGATCCTGGGTGGTGCTAAATTAGTGACCGCTTGGAGACTTTATTCGAGGTTCGAATCGATTCGATGGAACCTCGAATAAAGCCTCTAAGTGGTTACCAAATAATTTGAACAACCGCTAAATAAAGACGTATTGCTAATAAGTTCACCTAGTTCCGAAATGAAGCCCGCGTGGGAAATAAGTTGGGATAATTTTGCTATATCGACTGTGGAAATTTTAAATGTCGTGTGAGTCGGGGTCTGTCTGTCTGTCTGTCTGTCTGTCTGTCTGTCTGTCTGTCTGTCTGTCCGTCTGTCACCAGGCTATATCTCATGAACCGTGATAGTTAGACAGTTGAAATTTTTACAGATGGTGTATTTCTGTTGCCGCTATAACAACAAATAATAAAAACCGAATAAAATTAAAAATAATAGAGGGTCCCCATACAAGAAACGTGTTTTTTCGGCATTTCACGCCATCTATGAACGCTTAGTTAGGTAAACGTCCCATAGATGGCGTTATATTGAAATGTCGATCCCTAACACCTTTTTTAGACGATAGATGGCGTTATAAGAAATAAAATGTTTATTTATTACATATTATTTTTTGCTGGCAAAAAATTATAGTGGTATCTTTTGCTCGATCTTATAAACTACTGTAGTGTGGTACGGAACCCTACGAGTGCGAGTCCGACTTGCACTTGGCCAGTTTATTTTGTTAATTAAAATAAGTTCCAATTTATGAAGCAGTTAAACGAAATGTCGTAACGGACTTCTTTTCCAAAATTTCTATGTGTAAGGTGCATCATCTTTTAAACTGTTATATTTATTCTGGTTTGCTTAGTATCTTGCTTAAGATTAAGTTATTTAAAAATAATCTGTATAGAAGTCATCTTTCTAAGAAAATAAATTATTATGTTTTTTAGACAACATTTTGTTTGTCGGCTCTCTCGAAAAAGAAGAGTTTTGTTGCTGTTTTTGTTGAAATGTACACAATCAAATTGGACTAATGTTGCGCCTCGTCCCATTTGTGCCCTCTTTCATTTTTAGGCAAGCAAGAATCCATCGACTTCCCCCGTGACAATTACCACTAAAAGACTCAACAAAAACAAATTTGAAACATAGTCTTTTCAAAGCTTAGAGTAGCTTCGGCAGTCACAGTAAGCAGACGTGTTGGCCAAATAATTAACGACTATATTAATTTACAACAAACAGAAATATGCTAAAACGTACAGTGTTAAATCTTAATTTTGTCTAACACTCGAAGTGACCCACATACTACGTTCTTCCTTGAAGCGCGGCGCAGCAGCGAGTACACGTGCACTGCATCGAGCGGCCGGAACATCGGGCGTAAGGGTAAAAGAAACAGTTGTATCTTGTGTTCTTATCTCACCTTGCACTAAAATCAAACTGAGCGAAATGAGTGTCCAACGCTCGCCACAGCGCAGAGATTTACCACCAGTAGGTCCAGGTGGATCACATTCACAACCAGATTTGTCTAGAGCAGGTGATTATGAGTCTGATAGTTCGACACCTCTCAGAAAAAGGAAACAAAGAGAGTGTGATTGTGATTGCAACCAAATGTTGATAAATGTACTACAATCGTTCCGCTCAGATATGATAGCGGCTTTGGAAGCTAACATGAAACCTATGAAAGATGATATTTCTGCTATGAAAAATCAAACAGATCAAATCAAAATTACCGCTGAAAAGCTTTTGTCTGAAAACACGTCTATCAAATCTGATATATCCGAACTTAAAGAATCCAACTCAGTAATGGAGTTGAAAATTGCTAAGTTTGAAACTGACATGGAGAAGTTAAAAACCTCGACAGTCCAGCCAACAGCGTCAAACATATATGATACTGAAAAGCTGATAAATGAAGTTCAAGAAAGAGCTTACAGAAGTAAAAATATTATTGTAGTTGGTCTGCCAGAATGGACAAATGTGGATGTTTCTATCCGACGATCAGAAGATGTGAAATCGGTACAGAATATTTTTCAAAACGCATTATCTGTCTGCCCCAAGATAACTAATGTGATAAGACTCGGAAAATTCTTTACAAACAAAGTTCGCCCTTTAAAAGTGTGCCTTGAAAGTACCCAGGAAGTTCATTCTTTAATGAAAATCAAACAGCATCTGCCGGCAAACGTCAGAATATATCGCGATCAGACCCCTACCGAAAGAACCCTACTTAAACAGCTTAATGAAGAACTGAACAACCGCAAAGAAAAGGGAGAGAAAGACCTTATTATCAAGTACATTAAAGGTACTCCTCAAATTATCCAGACTACGTCAAAAAACTAAATGAATCGATCTCGCCAAAAGTCCAAAATAAAAAAGATGATACAATAACTTACCAATTATGTCATACATACGAAGATTTTGAGATGTCTAAGTTATCACTAAATTTTTTCTATGCTAATGTGCGAAGTATACGGAGAAAAGGAAAATTCGATTAATTAAAATCTGTTTTAAAATGCATGAAAAGCACCACTCACTTTATCATATTAACCGAAACCTGGCTAAAATCTAAAGAAGAGGCTAATAACTTTCAAATAACAAACTACACGCACTATTACAACATTCGAATAGATACCACGGGAGGTGGTGTCTCTATTTACATCCACAATGACTTAACCCATAACCTTTCTGAAGAAACATATACCGGCGGCATAAACTATTTATGGGTCTACCTAGAGAAATATGCACTAAATGTAGGTGTGGTGTACAATCCTGGTAACGCTAACAATAAGGATTTTTTGGAAGTCTACTCAACCCAACTTTTGAAAAGAAAGAGAGCATTGGTCTTCGGCGACTTTAATATTGATCTGCTTACCAAAAATTGCCTTACGAGAAAGTACTGTGGTATGCTTCGTGAAACGGGCTACAAAATTATAAATAATATTGAAGAAGAATATTGTACGCGAGATACTCCAAAAAGGAAATCTATACTTGACCATATCTGTTCCAATTTAAAAGATAAGAGTTTTCATATGGCTATTGTGGAATCACCCATGTCTGACCACAAGCAAATTATACTAGCTATGAAAAAATACAAGATTCCTGCCAAAAAACGCATGACATATGAAGCAATAGACTACAAAAGACTATATAAAACAGTAGAAGCGTCTATATGTACTCAAAACATTCAAACCTACACAAATTTAGAAAACTTCTTAAAATTGTGTATTAGTAATACCAAAACAATCAAAACTAAAATACTTAACCTACCTCAACAGGACTGGATATGTAAAGAAGTAATTGCGGAGATAAAATCTAGAAATGAGATGTGGTATAAATATAAACAAGACTTAAATAACGAAGAACTCAAATCACAATTTATTACAGAGAGAAACAAGACTGCTGTAACGATAAGAAACTCTAAGAGTAGTTACTATCACAAAGAATTTAAGAAATACGAAGGCGATCCGAGGAAGATGTGGAAACTTATTAATACTCTTTCTAACAACAAGATTAAATCAGATTGCACTCCTCCAAAACTTATAACTAAATCTAGCACACTAACTGACGGTAATGCTATATGCGAAGAATTTAACTTCTTTTTTTCGACTATTGGGTCTACCCTCGCTAGCAATATTCTAGCTCTGCAGCCTAGGTCAGGTAATTTCTCAAATACATTACATCACTCTGTTAACTCACGAGGCATCACACTCACCCAGTACTCCGATGACTCACTAAATTCCACATATCCTATCACACAGCACTCCAGTAATAATCTCAACTCCTCACATACTATCACACAACACTCCAATGACCAACTAAACTTATCACATACTATTACACAACACTCCAATGACCAACAAAATTCCTCACATACTATCATACAACACTCCTATGACCAACTAAACTTATCACATACTATTACACAACACTCCAATGATCAACCAAACTCCTCACATGCTATCACACAGCACTTCAATGACCAACTTACAACACAACACTCGAATAACCAGCTTTGTACTCTGGCCATATGTAAACAAGACGAAATCTTAAAAATTATACACGGACTTGACTCGACTGCAGTACTGGATTGGACGGTATTAATACTAAGGCTATTAAATGCATTAATGATATAATATTAACTAAACTTACAGAGTGTATTAATCACCACCTAATTCACGGAATTTTCCCAAGTGAACTTAAGATCGCTAAAGTCAGTCCTATTTACAAAGCGGGTGCGAAAACGGACCCTAGTAACTATCGTCCCATTTCAGTGCTGCCAGTCATTTCCAAAATTTTTGAGAAGGTTATCTATACGCGGCTAGATAAATACTTAACTTCTATTAGTTTCCTCTTTCAACACCAATATGGATTCCGGTCTCAATCTAACACTCTATCCGCAACAGTCGATCTTACTACAGAAATTAAAAGCAACATTGACAAAAAGAAGCTGGGTCTTGGCATTTTCATTGATTTAAAAAAGGCGTTTGACACAGTCAGCCACCCTCTACTATTGCGAAAACTAAGCGATATTGGAATATCTGGAACTGCGTTGATGATTTTTGAGTCATATCTGACAGATAGGTCCCAAGTCGTGAAGATTGGTACTAACCAAAGTTCTCCTCAACCTATAACTTACGGAGTCCCGCAGGGGTCTATACTTGGACCCCTATTATTTCTAACTTATATAAACTCCATATACAAAGTCAACCTACACGGAAAGATATCTCTGTACGCCGATGACACTTGTCTTTTTTACTTTGGTACATCCATTTCGGATATGGTGAACCAAGCACAGGAAGATTTAAATATTCTAGTATCATGGTTTCAAAATAATCTCCTTACCATCAATGCCTCCAAAACCTGCTATATCATATTTAAAGCTAAAAATAAAAAAGTTCCCTCGTTTCCACCACTAAAAATTGGCCAAGAAATACTGCAGCAAAAACATTTCGAAAAATATCTTGGACTGCGCTTAGATTCTCATCTAAATTGGAACATACAAATAGAACACATTCACCATAAACTTACATCTCTATTAGGCTCATTACGAAGTATAGTTCGGTGTCTACCTCATCACGTACGGAAAACAATTTATAACTCTTTAGTCAAACCACACCTACTATATCTCATTGAAATTTGGGGAAGTGCCCCAAAAACTAATTTAAAAGACTTACAAATTGCGCAGAACAAACTAATTAAAATGCTCTTTCATTATGACTATCTTACACCTACATTAAAAATTTACAAAGAAACTAAACTAATGAATATTAAACAACTTTATCACTATTGCACGTGTATACTTATAAGAAAAATCCTGAACAAAACAATACATACCCACATTACATTCACTAAAATACACCAAACTCATACACGAACGAGTCGTAGAAAGGACCACATTATACTGCCGAGCACCCGAACAGACCACGGAAGAAGAACAATAACTTTTGCAGGAGTACAAATTTATAATAAATTACCGAAGGAAGTTAAAAAGTCATCTACATTTAACATCTTTAAAAATAAATTAAAAAGTCACATACTGAATGACATCACACTAATGTAGTGTACGCTAACTTTCTGTACAATAGTTGCACTGTGTCACATCAAGATAACTTGTTTTAGGTGTAGTGTGAGTCACAAGTAGGAACGACGTTAACTATTTTCACTAAAGTGGGTGGGTACCCACATAGTTAAATAATTTTTGTATGTGAATTAATATAGGTTTTATAAGTTTTATTGTTAATGTAGTTAAGTCGAAGTTACGTAACATTATTACATACTGTACTAAGTTTCCATGCAAGTGAAATTGTATTTCTTTATGGAAATAAATATCTTTAACCACAAAGCTGTTATGTTGCCTAATTTCAATTAAGTTTAATTGACATCTAATATAATATACCTACGTAAAATACATAAAAATAAACGTACAGATAAATTGATAACCTGATCTAGGTGCTAGGATACTAGTCCTTTGTGCAAACAATGTTAGGTTATGTTTGACGATATTCTCCAATAATCTACCATTTCTTACCAAGTTTTTGTGCTAACAAAGCTTAAATTCACATTCAATCATCTACGTCTTATCACAAAACTCCATTCATTCGAAGATGACTTCACTAAACGGTATAAAAACAGTATGGTGATCGGATAAAATTTATAATGATTTTTCGATCTTGGGTGATGATGATAATGATCAGAACCAAGCAGGACATGACTTACCTGTTTGTAAAGAAAGATTTATAGACAGATTTTGTGGCACACAATATTTTGGCGCGTTGCGGCGTCGTATCTTATTAACCTCCAATGGCAAAAATGTTGTTGGAATGTTGTAAGTTTGATTTCTATTTTTTATCATTTTCTTATTATTTGATTGATTTTAAGGTTTACCGAATGACATTTTCATTGAAGTATTACGTTTATTATTTTTATTATGTTGAAGAATTAATAATATTATTGTAATGTTTATGGAAATAATTTCCAATAAAATGTTTTTTTGTTTATGAAATGAATGAATTGAATTGATGTGTGTGTCTGTATACGTCTGTGATATTGTAGCTTGTTTGAAAATTTACTTTATCGCCTGTGTTTTTAAGTGGAATAACGTTGCGCGTTGAATATCATCAGCACTTAGTTGATGAGGGTAAAAGTGCAACTCCTAAGTACGGTCGATTCGAAATGCGATATCGCAACAGTTCGAGTCCAGCCGCGGCGCCGTCCGGCGGCGTAATATGATTTTTTTACATAACCAAAATATCGATGCATATCATCCTTACTGACTTTTCCCAGCTCTCAAGGTTTGACTTCCTCAATTAACTCCCCTAATAAATCGAAGCGAGCTAGCAGGCCATCCGTCACTCATATACAAACACAATTCATCTCGCCTTTGTGCTACAGTTATTTTTCACTTTCACAGTTACGATATTATTCACTATGTGCTGGTTTGATTTATTGTCTGCCAACGCTTTATTAGTGGATCGAGTGTTTTCTTAGGCTGCTTTTGTGTTTAGCTTGTATTTTGTCGATCAAGAAATCTTGAAAGTTTTGTGTGGTGTAATTGGAGGCTAGGCTTTGAATAACAAAAAAATATTTATAGTCCAGTCTAAAGGTACGGCAGCACCGCGGCGTACTGCGTGCGCGATCTAGGTGGCGATCAGATAGCGCAGAAGTATTTGTACCCACTGGTTCACACCGAACGCGATCTATGATAAAATTGTATATCAAATTGTATAATTACTAGCACCATCTACTGTGCCTCTGTCTATGTAGAATAGTTCTTTATGATAATTGTCTGTATATAGTCTATGGTCTTTTGAGGAATAAAAAATTCTTTCTGCGTTCTACCAAGTCCGGTGTTTTATTAGGTTATGGGCCCAGACCCAAATTTAAATTAAATTAAAAATAGTTTCGTTCGTGACAAAGTGAAAAATAACTCAATCATGTCCTCAGGAGGATACTTAGTTAATGTGCCAAAGTTAAAAGGCCGTGAAAACTACGATGATTGGTCATTTGCTGCCAGATATTTTTTGGTGTTGGAGGGAATCGACATCGACGCCATGCCGGCCGACCTCAGCGAATCGGAAGATAAGAAGGCTAAAGCTAAGTTAATTATGACAATTGACCCATCCCTGTACGTGCATATAAGAAATGAAAGTAAAACTATTGATTTATGGAAAAAATTACAACAATTATTTGATGATACAGGTTTCACAAGAAAGATTAGTCTATTACGTACATTGATTTCGATAAGACTCGATAATTGCGAATCTATGACAAGCTATGTAAGTCAGATAGTAGAAACCGCGCAAAGGCTAAAAGGTACAGGTTTTGAAATCAACGATGAGTGGATCGGATCGTTGCTATTAGCGGGGCTTCCAGAAAAATTCGCACCTATGATAATGGCGATCGAGCATTCCGGTATCGCCATTAGTGCTGATGTCATTAAAACGAAGTTGCTCGATATGAGTCCAGAAGTTAGTTGCAATGTTAATGACGCCGAGTCTGCTTTTTGGTCAAAGACAAAACGTAAAGTTGGCCACACTGAAAAAGGTGGAAAGCAAACGTCAAGCGTCAACGTCAAAAACATAACCTGTTATAAATGTAAACAGCAGGGACATTACAAGAATAAATGTCCACTGAATGAAAAAAACGAGAAAAAACAAACAAATGCCTTTAGTGTTGTTTTTCTTAGTGGAAAATTCAATAAAAGCGATTGGTACTTAGACTCCGGTGCAAGTATGCACATGTCTGTGCACGAAAATTGGATGATAAATAAAAAGGATCCAACGAACTTACCAGATATTATTGTTGCGAACAAGACTAAAGTTTCAGTAAAATGTGTTGGTGACGTCGAAATAATAACATCTTACGACTACCAGATAAAAGTTACTAATACTCTTTGCGTGCCAGAGTTGACAACTAACCTACTCTCTGTTAGCGAGTTGATACGCAACGGAAATAGCGTCGATTTTAAAAGTGATCGATGTATAATACGCAACAAGCAGAAACAAGTGGTTGCAGACGCTGAGCTAGTAAATGGTGTATATCGATTAAACTTAAAGGTGAATGAAAACTGTTTACTTAGCACCTCAACTGCAACAGGTGAGTTGTGGCACAGAAGGCTGGGACATATTAATAGCAGAGACTTACAGACGATGAAAGATGGCGCTGTGGAGGGTTTATTATTTCATGAGAAAGCTGATTTTCAGAAATCAAATTGTGAAGTATGCTGTGAAGGGAAACAAGCTCGTTTACCTTTCCAACTGACAAACCATAGAAGTGAAAAAGTGCTAGATTTGGTACATTCAGATCTGTGTGGACCGATGGAGGTCCGATCGATTGGACAAGCAAGATATTTTTTACTGTTTGTGGACGATGCTAGTAGAATGGCATTTGTGTACTTTCTAAAAGAGAAAAATCAGGTACTGCAGCGTTTCAAGGAATTTCATAAAATGGTAGAGAATCAAACAGGAGCAAAGTTGAAAACATTGAGAACCGACAATGGAGGGGAGTTTTGTTCTGACAAGATGGAAAGTTATATGAAAGAAACTGGTATTGTCCATCAGAAGACCAACCCTTATACTCCGGAGCAGAATGGTCTCAGCGAGCGCTTCAACAGGACAGTAGTTGAACGTGCCAGATGTTTATTGTTCGAAGCTAAATTAGATAAATCATTCTGGGCAGAAGCAGTTAATACAGCAGTATACCTCAAGAATAGGTCGCTGGCTTCAGGATTGGGTCAAAAGACACCGATCGAGATATGGACAGGTCAAAAACCTGATCTCAGACATGTCAGATTATTTGGCAGCCCTGTAATGATGCATGTTCCTAAAAATAAAAGGTTAAAGTGGGACAAAAAGGCAATTAAGTGTATCTTAGTTGGATATCCTGATACTACAAAAGGGTATAGATTATATAACCCAGAGACCAGAAAAATAATAACAAGTAGAGATGTCATCGTAATGGAAAAATATAATGACAACGCTCAGGTTCAAGTCAGTGATACCACAGAAGAAAAATGTCAACCAGTGGAGGAGGATGATTCTGACAAAGAAAATGAAACACAAGTCCCTGATCAGAATGACCCCACATATGCCTATGACTCGACGATGAGTTCAACCTTAACTGATGACTGTTCTTTTCATTCAGTATCTGAAGAAGAACACGAAATAACTATAAATGAAGCTCCAAAGACACCGGCTAAACGATTTCGAAAACCACCAGCTAGGTATGGTATTACAAATCTTTGTGTTTCAGATGAATTGGAGTTATACTCGGATGATATTACTTATGAAGAGGCGATGCAAAGTTCAGAGAAGGAGAAATGGCAACAGGCCATGAGAGACGAACTACAGGCTTTTGAGGACAATGAGGCATGGGAAATGGTCGACAGAAAGGAAGCAGATAGACTGGTACAGTGCAAGTGGGTATTTAAAAAGAAGTTAGAGAGAGATAATAGTGTAAGATTTAGGGCTAGACTGGTCGCAAAAGGTTATACGCAGAGAGAAGGTATGGACTATAATGAGACTTATTCCCCAGTTCTCCGATATTCAATGCTAAGACTTTTATTAGCATTAAGTGTAAAATTAGATTTAGAAATAACTCATCTTGATGTAAATACAGCATTTCTAAATGGTTTCTTAAAAGAAAATGTGTACATGCAATTTCCCCCTAATTTAAATTGTAGCAGTAATTGTGTTCTTAAGCTTAAGCGTGCAATATACGGGTTAAAGCAATCTGCTAGGGTATGGAACACTAGAGTAAATGACTATTTAATCGAAATGGGCTATGTTAAGTCGAAATCAGAACCATGCTTGTATTATAAAAATTGTAAAGAAAGTCTGACTATGATTGCAGTGTTTGTTGACGACTTCTTTATATTTTCGAACAGTAAAAGCATGACAAATGATTTGAAGAAAGAACTTATGTCAAAATTCAAAATTAAAGACTTAGGCCAGTTGAAACAATGTTTAGGTATGCGTGTAAAAATGTATGAAAATAACTGTATATCTATTGATCAGGAACAATTTATAGAGAAGATTCTTAAGAAATTTCAAATGACAGAATGTAATACTAAAGATACTCCAATGGAAAATAACTTGAAATTAGAAAAGGCAGAATGTATTGAAAAACAGTATCCTTATCAACAGCTTTTAGGAAGTCTCATGTACTTATCAGTATTGACACGTCCAGATATTTCATTTAGTGTTAGTTATTTAAGTCAATTCAATAACTGTTATAGTTCAGTTCATTGGCATCACGCTAAGAGAATATTAAAATATTTAAAGAAAACAAAATCTTATGGTTTAATATTTAAAAGGGATAATTGTAATTTACAAGGCTTTGTAGATGCTGATTGGGCTTCTTGTACAATGGATAGAAAATCCTACACAGGATTTTGCTTTAAATTCTCTGGCAGCGTAGTATCATATGAATGTAGAAAACAGCAAACAGTTGCATTATCCAGCACTGAAGCTGAGTATATGGCCATAGCGGAAGCATGTAAAGAGGCAATATACTTGAAACATTTGCTATCTGAAATTGTAAACTGTGACTATACTATTGTATTGTACAATGATAACCAGGGAGCTCAGAAGTTGACTGAGAATTCTTTATATCACAAACGTACAAAGCACATAGATGTACGACATCATTTTGTACGTGAAATTGTTGCTAATAATTCTGTAAAAATTATTTACATGTCAACATATGAAATGCCTGCAGATATCTTAACTAAAAGTTTAAGTTATCCGAGACATAAAAGTTTAACTCAAAAATTAGGTATTCAAATGGTGTAGGAGTTGTGTTTACTGGTGTAATTTGTCAAAGTTGTTATAAAATATAAATGGTACGTAGTAATTCTAGATTATTTTGATAAGTGGAGGTGATAAAATTGTATATCAAATTGTATAATTACTAGCACCATCTACTGTGCCTCTGTCTATGTAGAATAGTTCTTTATGATAATTGTCTGTATATAGTCTATGGTCTTTTGAGGAATAAAACATTCTTTCTGCGTTCTACCAAGTCCGGTGTTTTATTAATCTACGGCGATCAAAAAACGATTGAAGATCAGCTAGGCTATTCTGTAAGCTATCTCGACACCGGAATCCGCGGTGAGATTTGAATTTCGTATTACGAAATTCAACCGTATTACGAACGTGATTCGATTGAATTTCGTAGTACGAAATTCAAATCTCACTGCGGATTCCGCTGTCGAGATAGCTTACAGAATAGCCTAGAAGATCGCGAATGTGCACGCGGACGCAGGACGCCGCTGTGTGGTCAATGTGGTCATACCTTAAGTAATTTCAATATATCGTCATAAAATTGATTCACTTGTTTATGAGCTACCATGCTAGAGCCAGCTACAAACACACAAATATAAGCGCGGGCAAAGCGCATAACAATCTCAATTTTTTAGTTAAAAAAATGCTTACACAGAAAATTGTCAGACGACCGATGTTTAGACTTACGGCTAAGCATCTCGTAGCTATAAACGTTTTCCCATCTCCACTGCGGATATCCTAAATATATGTATAACCACTAATAGATATAATTTTTCCTTTTCTCATACAAACCAAGATATGGTATAGATTTATGCAACGACTCAGCCATCTCGATACATCTCACACTACTCTTGGCTTCCGCCCAAAAAGGTCGAACAGAATACATTCTAGATACGAATTAATACATAAAATAGGGCAGAGTACAGCGATTTTTCTTCGAATGTCGCAATGGAAAACCCACGCATGTTGAAGCTTTATTTATAATATGTATATTTCATATACACTACTTTAAATTACCCAGTGAACTATGTACCTACCATCTCAGTGGTAACTTACTAATAAAATTAACCAATATATATATTTTCTGTTATTGCACGCGTCTTTACAACTATGTATCTCTACGTGTCAAAAAAAAGTTAGTTTAGATTTTCAGATTCCGAAAGCGAAGTTTGACTCGTATAGACAGGGGTACAATAAACCTCACATAAATCATCATCCACTGCTGGACGTAGGCCTCTCCCAAGATGCGCCATTGAGCCATCTTCTACGTCCTGCGATCGCCAACGCGCCTGCCCAGCGTCGCGATTAGGGCATATCCCTCCCAAGGGGTGCGTTGAAGTAGGCTCACATAAATATTCTTCCATATTATTAATATTTTTGTGGGCAACCTTCATCCAAAAAGCAAGCACTGCGCTGACTGACTGATAGAACACGGGGTCGAATTAAGGCAAATCAATATAAATTACGTTACAAATATTAAGTTGGGAGTGATTACCATTTTCTGTAGTATTATCCAAACTTTTAGGTTTAATAGAGTAAACAAATAATATTTTGTATACTCTTTGGACCTTATGGTATCATTAAATAAGTGTATATACAATAGATAGCAAACAATTTACATAAAATATAATTTGTCTCATGTCCCACGAAAAACCTTTACTTTTTCAGGATCGCAATATATCGTAATAGACGTTCCATGTTCCATTAAAATATGACATAATTATTATTTTGTTTTTGTAACTTATGAGTCATGTTCTTTGATGAAATACATTTATTTAAATAAAGCGAGGAGAAAGCTGTGTGGTACCACTTTTTAACTGACTTTCAAAAAGAAGGAGGTTCTATGTTCGTCTGTTTGTATTTTTTTGTGTATGTTCATCGAAATTTTCGCTTATTTCAATGAGATCCGACAATTATCTTTAGAGATATGATGATAAACGTCTCAAATTTGCTACTGATACTGACTCGCGGGAGTCGCGGGACATGACATGGAATGGAATAAAAAAAAAATCTTAAACTACGACTTACGAGTATCTAAATTATTTAATTATAATTTTTATATTTCCTGGAAGTGTTTAGCACCCGTCGGCACTTCACACTCCTTGTAAAAACTGATTGTAGCGTTTGCTACGAGCGAAGCGAGGCCGAGTAAAAGTAGAGGGAAGGTGAAACCGAATTCGCAGATACAAACAATAGCGTGTTTTAACGGTATACAACGCCATCTTGTGACATTTTTAAGAACTAACGAAACCTTGTATTTCGTAGTTTTATCAGTTACTTTTTTTAGGAATTGTACCAATTTGACCGTGTTACTTTCACTCCACTGGACTGTTTCTTTTGAAATGTTCATCACACTGCGTTGTTTTAATTATTTTACAAATTTATAGCGGCCATAGCCATGTTAGAGTGAGTCATTTATGTTATTTTGTCTTTACAAAAAAAATGCTAAATCCTAATACCTGGAGGGCTAGCATGGCCTTATCCCCGGAGGAAAGACAAAATTATTTCCCTGTTTTTCGCCACTGACAGGAGATCAACACAACAATTTAAACGCATGGTGAAGTTTAACCTCGAGTTTTGATTTTGTTTCGTATTAAAAAGTTAAAAAAAAGAATTGATTATAAGTCAGCGGGCGTTTATAATTGTCGAAAACTTTACTTATAATTTGCCTTCTTCACAAAACAAAACACGGATAGGTGGAAAGACAAAATAGTCTACTTGCCATGCTAGCCCTGCTGTGGATGAACTAGGATTTTAACCAGCAACCTCTCGTTTAAGACTCAAGCCATATCTCCCTACCGCCAACGGAGCTCTCCCTGTCTTGTCATCTAATATCTATCATCTATCTACTAATGTAATATACCTACTATATTGATTAGAAGTTCATAAGACAGTATATTATTACGTTATCACAAAAATTAACAGCGTGCCTAACTTCGCTGATGCTTTCCTAGTACCCAATAAGAAAAAAACTGGCCAAGTGCGAGTCAGCATCGCTTCTCTTATCGCACACTTAGGGAGGGTTCCGTACAATACGAAACATAACAGAGTTTCAACCTCATATATTTGATTAATTGATATTACCAAGAATATTTGGTTTGGTCGCGATCTAAAAAGACGGGGCTCGTTTACTAGCGCCATCTATGTCGTTTTGCCGAAACTAATTAGATAGATGGCGTTTAAAACACGTTCTTTGTATGGGGACCCCCTTTAATTTTTAACTTTATTTTGTTTTTAGTATTTGTTGTTCTAGCGGCAACAGAAATACACCATCTGTAAAAATTTCAACTGTCTAACTATCACGGTTAATGAGCTATAGCCTGGTGACAGACGGACAGACAGACAGACAGACAGACAGACGGACAGCAGAGTCTTAGTAATAGGGTCCCGTTTTACCCTTTGGGTACGGAACCCTAAAAAGATTAAAGCTTTCTAGCAACGCGGGTTGTACATGGTTGCACATTATTTATTAGTAACCTTGTTAACCCCTCCAACCAAGCTAAATATGCTTGTGTCTGGAGTGGGTTGAAGTCGATGGTGCAATAGGTGGGGATCGAACTAACGATCTCTCGATCGCCAGACCGTTGCTGAGCCATTGGGCTATTAGCGCTTTTAATTTGCCAATAGCAACATAATATGTCTTGTACGAAAACATCTTAAAATTAGTTATCATTTATCATCATCATTTATTTATTAATAACATTTATTATAGGTCAATTTTACAGTATAATAAATTTGATTTACATTAAGTAAACATCATTATAGAATTCATAATTAAGTAGAATAGGATTATATTCATTATATAACATAAAATATTGTGTTTGTGAAACAATTGTTACATCAGCCTTATTTTTTCATCCAGAAATTCATTTAATGTGTAATATGCTTTTTTTATTAAGATGTTTTTTATTGTATTTTTAAATACTATTTCATAGGATTCTATTTCACGAATACTTTTGTCAAATTTGTTATATATTTTTGGTCCACACAGATTGTGAACATTTTTTCAATTTTGTGGAAGTTAGTATACGCCTGTCTTTATTACGAGTGTTGAAGTTGTGAATATCACTGATAGACTGAAAACTCTGTAAGTTTAGTTTAACAAATTTGCAGACTTCGAGGATATATAATGAATGCATTGTTAGTATACCTTATTCGATGAACAATTGTCGAGCGGGTCTGTCCCATGGTACATGTAATTGCCCCTTTTTGCAAAACAAAGGCTCTTTGGCGATCTGCGGCTTGGCCCCAGAGATCTATACCGTAAGAGTAAGTAGTGATTGAAAATATGCAAAATATGCATTTTTGACCGCTGATGCGCTCATCATTTGAGTCAGTCTTGTCAGTCTTCACACAGATAGTCAATATGCATATCCCATTTCAAACCTGAGTCTATTATAAAACCTAAGTACTTAGCGTGTTTCACTTGGGGTATTTGAATGTTATTACAAAATACAGGTAGATTTTTAGGTTGTCCTCTCAGATTGAAGCTTATTACATTCGTTTTCTCTAAATTCAATATCATTCCGTTTGTCTGAAACCAGTTACAGATATCAGCAATGGAGTGATGCAACCGTAGTTGCAGCTCTTGTATTTTGTCGGCTGAGACTAAAAATACACTATCATCCGCGAATGCGACAAGTTCAGCGGAGGTGGTAGACGCAGCAAGGTCGTTTACTAGTATTAAAAACTAGTAGTTACCTAGTACTGATCCTTGCGGTATGGAGAGATTTCATAGATCACTGAAGTTCGATCTTTTAATTCCATTTTCGGTAGACACTTCAAGAAGTTGTCGTCTTTGCGACAAAAATGACTTTAAGAAGTCATTACACAACCCACTAACACCATAATGTTTCAGTTTTTCTATAATAAGATCATGATTTATGAGATCAAAAGCACGAGATAGATCACATAATATTAATGCTATTTATTTACCATCTGCTAGTTTGTCAAGTACAGTTATTATTAATTTTCGTGTTGCCAGTGTTGTTGATTTACCCTGCTGATATGCATATTGTTGATTTGATAAGAGGTTGTTTGTTTTGAAATAGTGTATTAATTGATTAGCTATGCCTAGTTCTATGATTTTTGAGAAGACTGGTATTATAGAAATGGCTCGATAGTTTTAATTTCACTCTTTTTACCTTTTGCTTTATAAATAGGAATTACTTTAACGTCCTTTAGGCAGTCTGGATATTGACCACTATCTAAATTGTTGTACTATCTAATTGTATCTAATTGATTACATAGAACAATACATCAATGAATACAGGAGGCATCTTTTTTATAATGTTTGTTGGAATATCGTTGCAATCTTTTGTGGTTTTTTTTTTTGTGTATTAATTTATACATATCATAGATTGAAATTTTTTTTAACGAGATTATCTCCGGTACACTATTTTTTGTATATAATTTTAAATAATCAATAGCATTGTTTACGTTCGCGGCTATATTATTACTTCGAGCAGTTATAACAAAATTATCGTTGTAGGTTTCTGCAAGACATTTAGATTTGACATCCACGTTATCTAACTGATTTTTTGGAATTTTGTAAGTTTCTCCCTTTATGAGAGTCCATACTGTTTTTATTGTATTATTAGATTTATGAATTTTAGTGTCAAAATATTTGCGTCTATTGGCTACAATTAATTTAGAATAATGTTCTTCAAATTTAGATACTTGATTTGTTAAGTCATTATTAGCAACATATTTATTATTTATCATTTTTAAATCAGTGAGAAGAGCTTTTGCATTAATTACCTTTTCATTAATCCAGTTATTATCTATTTTTTGTCAGGATATTTACGATATGGAAAGCATTGGTAGAATATGTTACAAAAGGCAGTAATTACATTCTTCAACTGAATATCGGGTTGATCTTTGGATGAAGGTATATTACTCCAATCATAGTTTGATAATGCTATTTCAAAATTAGCAAGCTTTACTGAGGTTATAAGCCTTTTGGTGGTTGTGGTATTAATTTTTAGTGTGGTATTAGGTATCATTTTTAATGTTATCAATTGACCATCATGGCCAAAGATGTTTGTTGATATTGGTGTTGTAAAAATCATTTCACTATGTACATTGGAATAGACGTGGTCTAAAGCAAGTAGCAGAGCCTTTACAAGATCGAGTCACAAAATTAACTAAACAGTTTAGATTACTTGCAAGTAACAGCTCAATGAGTTGTTTTTTATGATAACTATCATACAATAGATTTATATTTAGATCTCCGACAGTTAAGACTTCCATAAAAATGTTTCAAATAATCCAGAATCTTACATAGTATATCAAGGAAGTTGTTATAGCACCCTGAGGGAGGTCTATATATACAAATTACAATTAAATGATGTTTAGTTACGTTTACAGCTGATATATCAATATAAATAAATTAAATAAATAAAATATGTTTATTTCAAGTGACCAAGACTCATATGGAATTACAAGAAGAGAAATTAAAATTATTTGAGACATACACACACTAAATGACAAAACAATACAATAATAAATGACAAATTACACAACTAAATTAGCAAAAAATAACACAAATGTAAATAATAATTTAAAATAAATAATAAATAATTGAGCACACAATAAAATTTAAATTTAATTTATTTTAATTTCTACCCCGAAATGATGAGGGTATGTACGGAGCATGTCTGTCAGCGCAGTGTCTCAAGAATGGGCAATCTACTCTCTCCGCAATCATCGCTAGGACGACGTTGCCACTGGCCCTCACTCTACGCATCAGAGATGAGGCACGCTTACGCATGGTCGTATGGAAACAATCTACCCGCGCCTGCGCAAACATGCCCAATGCGCTGCAGTATCTGGGCAGTCCCATCATCGCCCTAAACGCGTTGTTAAATTGGACGCGAAGAGCATTGTACGCCGCCCGAGCATAACTCGCCCATAAGCTGCACGTATATAGAGAAGTGCAGTATGCTCGAAAGAGCGTTACTTTCACTTCTCCTGAACTACGTGAAAACCTGCGAGCCAACATGCCCGCCCTAACGGCCAAGGCTCTTCGTTCCCGCTCAATGTCCGCATCATCTCTGAGGCCAGTAGTAACGATGTGTCCCAGATACTTGAATTGGTCCACCCTTTCCAGGGAGACACCATACAGAGACACTGGTGGATAATTTTGTATCGGACGTTTCGTTCTAGCCTCAAAAACCATGCATACACTTTTAGTGGCATTATATTTTAGCCCGTGTCCTAAAGCATACTCTTCACAGGTCTGCACTAATTTTCTCAAACCACAAACCGACGCGCTCAGCAACACAATATCATCTGCATAGGTTAGGTTATTAACACATACTCCATTAATATGACATCCTATATGCTGGTTGCTGAGCGCGACGATTAAGGCATTTATGTACAGGTTAAACAGTGAGGGAGAAGTCAACCCTCCCTGCCTCACCCCACACTCCAGCCTGTACGGGTCTGACATCGTACCTGCCCATTTGACGCTATTGACTTGGTTCTTATACCAGTATTGAAAAATACTGGTCAGTTCTGTTGGTAGGTTGATACTTCGAAGCTTATCCCACAGGATATCATAAGAAACCAAGTCAAATGCTTTGGATAGGTGAAAGAAGCAGGCGTGCACGGGAGTGCTTCTATCTGTATAGTGCCTGACGACATGCTTGAGGCACAGTATTGCACTCTCAGTAGACAGTTTGGGCCTAAACCCAAACTGATTATCATGCAACACTAGGTATTTATTTAACTGTGCATCAAGCAGGCCGTCAAACACCTTGGCTATAATCGTTGCTAAAGAGATAGGCCTGTAATTATTTATATCAGCCAAGTCACCTGTTTTATTTTTAACAACAGGTACAACAACGGTTGCCATCATATTTGGCGGCAGGTAGGAGTGGCTCACACATAACGTGTAGAACAACGCTAATACTCGCGAAATATGTGGCCCAGCGTGAACCAAGTGCTCTATACTAAGTCCATCGTGGCCAGGAGATTTTCCCCTTGGTATGGATTTAATGATTTTTGCTACATCATGAGAGCTAAACCTGGTTCCAACGGTCCCCGCTGATATCTGATCATAGCGCACATGATTTATCGGAGCCAGCGGTGACTTAATACGAAAGTGGTTACTGAACAGATCAGCGATGTCTTTTGGCTCACTCACACCAGCAACGCTCATCGGAAGGCCAGGTCGAATGTTTATTTTGCTAGTACTCTGCCAGAAGTCCCGAAAATGTCCACTAGAATGCTTCTCAGCAAGGGCGTCCATTCTAATCTGGTCCTGATAGTTTTGACACCATTTAAGACGAGACTTGAATATTCGCCTGCTTTGACGCATTTCATCATGGACACATCCTGACTTAGGCTTACCGCAAAGAACCCATTCGTGGAACTTCGCTCTAGCCTAAAAAATGAGCCCCACTGACATTTTTATTTATTTTATTCCGAAAACAATTACAAAATTGTGACATGCTTGTTCCATCCAACGATGCGCGGGCCACGTCTTCCTTACCGCGCTCTCTCGCCTCCGCGATCCACCTTGGCCGCAGCGCTGAGGGCAGCTACAGTCTCAGAATAAATCCCGTCTAGAATAAGCCTATGGGCCGGTTCCACACAATAGCGATCCGCACACTCTGTAAATTCGACTGGAAAGTAAATGACACGTAATTTTACATGACATGCATTACGATAAATACCCACTTCGTCGTTTCTTTCCCCCACAAAATATCATTATTTAACACTATTTTACTATGCAACTTAGGTGTTAATAAATCTAGACTGCATTCCATAATAATAGGGAAGTGATCAGACCAAGTAGTATCATTATTTACATAAATATTACAAACAGATAGTTTGGCAGATTCAGTCACTATACAATGGTCTAACCAACTGCGTGAACTGTGCGCCTCACTATAAAAGGTATACGTGTCTGACTGAACACCTAACATTTCGACGTCGATACACGTCCACAGTTGCTCGTCACAGAAAGCCATGAGTTCACCATAGAAAAATTCAGACGGATCCGCATTAAAGTCACCCATAATGTAAACCGATTCTACACCGCACTCTTCTACTAAAGCACTCACCGTACCGAGGCAATCCGTGAATTCAGTTAAGTTGTCCCGCGACAGAGTCGGCATATAAATACTAATCACTACTATAGGCCTGTTATTAGTTGTAATTTTAACCGCACAAACACGAACATTATTGCACTCCAGTACAGAAACCTGGTGAAAGACACTATGTCTCCAAAGTAGAGCGACTCCGCCGAAAGGCCTACCGCGCTGTACATCCATCGAAGTATCAATCGCTGACGTGCCCGTATAGCCAAAGTCGCCGTCGACCGTGCTGAGGTAGGCAATGTCTTCCGGATATAACCATGTCTCCTGCAGGGCAACTAAGCTACAGGAGCGACATAAATCCCTAACACTATCTATAGAGCGTTTTAAGCCTTTTCAATTAAAACTGGCAAACTTATTTAGAACCTTATTGATTGTTTTGATTGTTTAGGCCGTTTACAGATGAAGTTTCTCCATTCGAACCCTTGCGTGTAAAATTCACAAAACGACGAAATATTATGCCCCGAGGCCACAGTTGTACATCCAAATACAGAGGGAGCTTTGTCTCTGATACAAAGAATTTGTAGGCTTTGTGGTCTTTTTGCTTCTTAGTATCTATTTTTTGCAGAGAGATAATTTCATTCGTCCTCGCAGATATGTACCTCACTATATATCACTAATATGCATCTCTGCTGATAAAGATCTAATGTTTTCTATTTCCATTGCCATAGTATTTTATGTACGTATATACACGAGCCACCATGAATATGGGCACTTCTGCAGAAGGCAGATGTAAATTGGAAATTCATTATGTTCAGAATGTCTATATTACTATTTTTCATCCAGTGTTCCGATATACATACTATTTCTATTGGACCTGTTGACTGTAGTACAGCTCCTAATTTGTGTGCTATTGAACGAAAACTTCTTATATTTTGATGTATTATTCTATAATCATTGTGGACTGGCAGGTCCCTTTTTTTGCTGTCTTTTGGTTTAAAAAAGCAGCAGTTACATCTTCGTTTATGGGATCGTTTACTGTGGTCGAAGTTAATACTCTCAGGGAGGATCCAGCTATACTAAAGTTGAGATGTTCTATATCCGAAATAGTCTTTTTCTTTCCTATAGCGGATAACATTCCATTTCTAAAATCCAGGTGTTGTTTGCGTCAATTTGTAGATAACTGTGTCAAGTTTGTTGTTTATCTTGTTGGAATCTTTACTCGGCTGCGAGATTAATGATGCTATTATAAGTTTACAGACCTGTCTTGTAATATATGCTGTGATATTTTTAATTTTTTCTAGATACGAGGCACTCTCACTCGTTACGTTAAATTATATAAGTGATTAAGAAATAAATACATAAATAAATAGGTACTAAATCTAATACTATAAGAATCTTTGTCCTGACATACTGACAAACTGATAGACAACGCAAAGCCTAAACCGCTGGTCGTAGAGACTTGAAATTAGGAGGGTGTATTTGTTTTAGTACGTAAGGGTACGTGTACTAAGAAAGGATTTTCCAAAATTCACCCCTTTAAGGGATGAAATGGCGGTTCAAAGTTTATATCGAGAAACAAGATTAGATAGTGTTTTCTATTCGAAACTTCACACAAATGCTTCAGTAAAAAAAATAAGTACATATGTGTTTCATGCTTTTCCAAAATTCTACCCCTAAAAGGGTAAAATGGGGAAACAAAGTTTGAAATCAATATTGTTTCGGATTGCGCTGAAATCCAGCATCCAGATAGTTATTTCGACGTCGGTATCCGCTAAGAAAGGATTTTTCAAAATTCACTCTTCAAGGGGATGAAGCGGGAATTCAAAGTTTGGATAGTAATTTTATTCGACATTTCACACAAGTACTTCTGTAAGTAAATAAGTAAATACGTGTTTCAGATCTTTTCAAAATGCCACCCTAAGAGGGTGAACTGGGTTAACATAGTCTAAAAATCAATATTGTTTCGGATTACGCTGAAATTTAGAATGCAGATAGTTATTATGACGTAGGTATCCGCTCAGAAAGGATTTTCTAATAAATCCTTCCGGATACGGAACGGGGATTCAAAGTTTGTATGGCGAAACAAGATGAGATAGTCTGTTTTATTCGAAACTTTACACAGAAGTACTTCTGTAAATTAATAATTAAGTACGAGTTGTAGGATTTTTCGAAATGGGGCAGGTCAAGTAACAAAATTTGGATTTTTCGGGTTTTATATATATATGAATCCCGATTTGACTTAGTCACGCAATAACATGAAAACGGGTGAACCGATTTGGCTAATCCTTATTTGATGTCTTTAATGATATACTTAAAACTTTTCTTTTGTAAAAAAGATTCTTAGTAAACAAAATGAGTTTTTGACGCGGGCAAAGCCGCGGGGCTCTTCTAGTAAAAAACTAAGATTTACTCATTACTCCTGCCAATGTGACCACGGTAATCGCTACCTATAACATTAGATGTTTGTTTTTGGCCTAGCGCGCATTGCATTGTGGGAGAACGCAGTGCGTTCATACTTTATGCGTGTATTTATTTGTATCTCACTGCAATGCGCGCATTCTGTAACACTCCAAACTTCACAGAATATGCGTTATATAATTAAGATAGTATAAAAACTAAAACTACCGACTTCCATGCCCCGCAAGTCAATTTCAGTAGTCAAGTTTTAAACTTATTTACTCATTTACTCATTTGCTCATTTGCTCATTTGCTCATTTGCTCGTTTGCTCGTTTGCTCGTTTGCTCGTTTGCTCGTTTGCTCATTTCCTCATTTGCTCATTTGCTCATTTACTCATATACTCATATTTACTTATATACGTTTTTACTTATATACCTATATACTAATTTGCTTATTTATTGAAACGTTTATCGTCATATCTCTGAAGATACATATTAGATCTCAATGAAATTACAATGGGACCACCTCGATATCGTATCCTACCGATTACAAAAATAATCATTTAAATCGATTCACAATTGATGGAGTAATCGCGTGTTACGCGACACAATGAAAAAAAAAACGTACAGACAAATTGAGAACCTCCTTCTTTTGGGAAGTCGGTTGAAAAACGCAACGCATTGCGCGCTAGGCCTTATTATGACGGGTACGACGTTCGACAATCTTTATAATCGAGATACCTTATCTTATACCTATCAAATAAACTCAACTTAAAAGCAATAAGTCCAAACATAGTATCAATAAAGCTGTAGACAGTTTGTTTATAGGTTATTATTCAGTTGTCAAACAAAATGGAACAGTACAGTTCAGCTCTAGTTAACTTCAACGTTTTAATTGAAAGCTAATGGAAACCGATGTGACTTTGAGACAGCAAGTGTTTCCAACAAACTTATTCACTCAGGAATCGAAAACTTTCCAATTTACACCGACACAAGAGTTGCAACAACAACCTAATAGCTACGTAGGTATAGTCTAAAAGCGCGTTCACAAGAAGATAACCGCCTGTATTATGGTCTATAAAGTATTATGGTATATAGCGTTATATCGATTTTGCCTGATTTGCTACCAAAAAGTAGCTTACCACCATCAAAGTGAATCTAGAGTGTTCACTAACCTCGACCACATCACCGCTTACCACCAGACGATTTTTTTTTTTTTTTTTTTTTTATACCGAACTGGGTAGCACTTGATCACTATCTCACCTGATGTTAAGTGATGATGCGATCGATGATGTAGCGTGCTTACCCAGAAGATACCTATTCACTGGCGATTTGAAGACCCCCATATTGGTAAATAGTAGTGGTAAATAGTAGTAAAAAATTACGACACATCGATTTATGAAAGCGTTGTGAACACTAGGAAAGTTTAGTGATTTCTAAAGTGGATTATAAAATCCATGACAACTTGTTATAAAAGTTTTAATAGTTTCAATTCGTTATAATTTATTTTTAACCAACATTAATAAAAAGAGGAGCCTTTAAATTTAACATATTTTTTATGTGTATTACCTCAGCACTTCGCAATTTACAATCTTTTTTTTGTTGTATAGTGTATGTAGTGTATGTTTCCCGTTTGGATCCCATTGTAATTTTATTGAGATTTTCATCTAAACACACTAGGTCCAAAATGGTCTGACTCTAAAAGGCTATGCTGCCAGAAGCTACAATTTGCTAGCAAGTCAGGTAGAACATTGAAATAATAGTCCTATCTACCTGTAAAAGATCTCATGATTTCAATGATAGTCCAGAAACATGGTAATGTTAACCGGATGCAGATGCATATCCAGGAATTCGGACGATATCCAAATTATTCAACACCACGCAATCTTACAGTAGTATAGAATTATCGTCTCTAGCTCATTTAAATGAACAAGTTATAGAAGCCCAAAAATATAAATAAGTTGAGGGCCCAGGTGGGTACTGGGAGAATGGTCGGCCAGAGGTACCGAGTTGTGCCGTGCCCCAATAGATTGTCCTATCGAAAAATCTCGCTACCGTGGCTTAATTGGCAGAGCACCTGGACGTGTAATCCGGGGGGCGCGGGTTCGAGTCCCGTCGGTACGATGAAATTTTGAATTGTGTTTAACAATTTACAAAGAAAATCTGTTGCCAAATATCTAATGTTAGGGCAGCTATTCTTGAGAGCCAGTTCCCATTCTAGGTGGTTCCCAACAGGTGAGACAGTAGTAAAACGCTAGCCTATATTTATGATATAAATAAAAAACTTAGGTATAGGTAGATCGTTAACCTTGACCCAATACTAAGGCATGTCTTTGATTCTGCAGGATAGCCACCTAATATTATTTACAAGAATTGCCCCGCGGTTTCGCCCGAGTTAAAAACTTCTTTAATTTACTTAAAACGTTTCTTTTGTAAAAACGATTTTTTCATTTAATACATCAAATAAGAATTAGCCAAATCGGTTCACCCGTTTTCATGTTATCGCGTGACTAAGGCAATTCGGGATTCATATTAATAAAAACAGAAAAACCCAAATTTTCAGGCTTTGTTACCTACCCCATTTCAAAAAATCCTACAACACGTACTTTATCTCATATTATTTCGCCATACAAACTTTGAATCCCCGCTCAGTATCCGTGAGGAATTTTTAGAAAATCCCTTCTGAGCGGACCTACGCCATAATAACTATCTGCATTCTAAATTTCAGCGCAATCCGAAACAATATTGATTTTTGTACTTTGTTACCCCAGTTTATCCTCTTAGGGTGGCATTTTGAAAAAGTCTGAAACTCGTATTTATTTATTTATTTACTTAGAAGTACTTGTGTGAAATGTCGAATAAAATGACTATCCATACATCGAACCCCCGCTTCATCCCCTTAAAGAGTGAATTTTTAAAAATTCTTTCTTTGTGGATACCTAAGTCAAAATAACTATCTGCATGCCAAATTTCAGCGCAATCCAAAACAATATTTATTTCAGACTTTGTCACCCTCTTATGGGTGTAATTTAAAAAAAACCTGAAACACGTATTTACTTATTTTTTTTACTGGAGCACTTGTATGAAGTTTCAAATAGAAAGTAGTATCTAATCTTGTTTCTCCATACAAACTTTGAATCCCCGTTTCATCCCCTTCAGGGGTGAATTTTGGAAAATCCTTTCTCAGAGGGCACTTACGTCGTAATAACTATCTGCATGCCAAATTTTAAGTGTAATCCGAAACAATATTGATTTTCACTGTTTCGTTACCCCATTTCACCCTCTTAGGGGTGTAATTAAAAAAAACCTGAAACACGTATTTACTTATTTTTTTACTCGAGCACTTTTATGAAGTTTTTGAATAGAAAATACTATCTAATCTTGTCTCTCCATACAAACTTTGAACCCCCGTTTCATCCCCTTCAGGGGTGAATTTTGAAAAATCCTTTTTCAGAGGTAATTAACGTTGTAATAACTATCTGCATGCCAAATTTCAGCGCAATCCAAAAAAATATTGATTTTCACACTTTGTTACTCCATTTCACCCTCTTAGGGGTGGATTTTCGAAAAAGCACTAACACTACTGGAGCACTTGTGTGAAGTTTCGAATAGAAAAGACTATCTAATCTTGTTTCTCCATACAAACTTTGAACCCCCATTTCATCCCTTTAAGGGGTGAATTTTGGAAAACCCTTTCTTAATACACCTACTCTACGTACTAAGACAAAATATACCCTTCAAATTTCAAGCCTCTACGACCAGCGGTTTAGGCTGTGCGTTGTCTGTTAGTCAGTCAGTCAGTCAGTCAGTCAGTATGTCAGGACAAAGATTCTTATAGTATTAGAAGATGTCTATTCTATTCTATTATAAGACTTTTATCTGGCCCTACAACTTGGATTTGAATATTACATATAAAAATATCGTGTAATTCGAAGAAAGCTAAAAGTTAGCTAGTGAAAACTAAAACTAATTAGTTCAGTGTTCCATTGTCCTAGTTATTTATAGTTTTTAAAATTCTAGACGCTATTTTTAATTCTTATGGCTGTGTATTCAATCACAACTTTGAAAAAAGAATCGGGGATGCTCACCAGAGGCAAAAAAATATTTACTTATTTTTTAATTTATTTTGGTTGAAACGTCATAAAATAAATGATATAACTCACAATCACAATATCTAACACCTTTTTACCTTGTAATAAGTAGACCGAATATTCGTATCGAACTGCGACCATTAGTCACCATAAGAATAAAATATCGTGAGATGGTATCGTACCCCATAATAATCCCCCGCCTTCTTGTTCCCGCAATATTAATATTCAACATGCGAGAATATGATTTAGAGCTGGCATCACCACCCAAATCTGATACTATGAGAAGGCAACACTCACAGACATAGATAAAGTATGGCATAGCCTGGTTGTTAGCAAATGACATCATATAAAAATCGCTTTTCCCTCTAGCTTTGCAAAATACACTTTAAACGAATTGTCGTTCCATACAATTCGGTTAAAGTGTATTATTCAAAGTGCGACGATTAAACAATCACCAAAATTGCTACTTCTCTGTAAAAATGATAATGTTTTTAAATGGAAGCTGAAACTATGCTTAGTAAGCCTAGCTTACAAAATTGTGCAAGAATATTGAAATGACTTAAATTCAAAATGACATTAATTATCGACTTTTTAACATACTTTGACTTTGTTTTTTGACTTATACTGACATTATTTTGCATTTATTTAATCCTAGCATGTAGAAAGTAGTCTCTGCCTACCCCAACGTAAAAAAAGGCGTAATGAATATATAATATCGTTTAAAAACTAAAAAAGAACCGACTTCAATGCCGCGCTATTCATTTTCAGTACCAATTTTGAGATGTTTATCTCAATATCTCTGGAGATACTTATCAGACCTCAGTAAAATTACCATGGTACCACACTTGGGATATCTCCTTTTGGACAAAAAAAGAATATTCAAAATCGGTTCATAAACGACGAAGTTATCCGCGAACAAACATAAAAAATATATATATATACGGTCGAATTGAGAAACCTCCTCCTGTTTTTGAAGTCGGTTAAAAAAGTAAATTAATTACTTATATCTTTACGAATTATTATTTAAAGTCAATATAGCTAAGTACAGAGGACTTGTTAAGTTATTGTTAAACGAACATCTTATATATTACCTACGTATTCTCAATATAAAAATTGATAAACTAAAAAAATTAAAATGCTTTCTTTTCTGCTTATTGTTAAACATGCAGTGTCTCTCAGTAATCTATGTCTGTGGCGTCACTGAAACTTTAATCCGTGCCTTAAAAATTAAGGTCGTATTAGTTGTAAGTCAAACTGAAGCACTGTTAAGGATTCAATGTCCGATTCCGTAGGTTTACCCTTAATCCCACTCGTGATCTTTGGGTGGGTCTATTTATAAAGTAATAGTCCGAGGTTTTAGGTGAATGTACCTACCTACACGAGGTCGTTGAACCATAGGATTTGTGCCATAAGGAAAAAATATTTGGTACAGATGTTCAAGAAGTGTATTTTGTACAGTACAAAATAATTATTTAAATTAAATTTAAAAAAAAAACATAAGCGACTGATACACGATTATCATTTGTTTTTTTATTGAGACCGTTCCATTGAGCCCAAACATGTAATTTGGCAAAAAGTTGGTTTTATAGAATTTAAACAAAAAATTTGAATATCGGTCCACAAGATAATACGGTAAACATACATTAAATAAAACTGGCCAAGTGCGAGTCAGATTTTTGTCTTGCACACGGAGGGACCGAACCGCAATATAATAATATAGAAGTATAATTTTTATTTTTTTACCACGTCAATATGTGCTTATTAACTACAACGCCATCTAACGAATAATAACGAACTTCTAGCACCAACTAAGTGAACGTTAACACAAAGGTAGGTGATTAATATTATTTATTAATAAGTTAAACAATCGTTCATCAATGGCGCTCTAGTAAAAACACGTTTTTGTATAGGGACCCCCTTTAATTTTTAACTTTGTTCTGTTTTAGTATTTGTTGTTATAGCGGCAACAGAAATACATCATCTGTGAAAATTTCAACCGTCTAACTATCACGGTTCATGAGATACAGCCTGGTGACAGACGGACAGACAGACAGACAGACAGACAGCGGAGTCTCAGTAATAGGGTTCCGTTGGTACCCTTTGGGTTCGGAACCATAAAAAATACATGGAGACGAACCTCCACCTTTTAGAAGTCTGTGAAAATACCCTTTTTGCCAAAAAACAAAGGAACACATAAAATTACAAACGTTAATCGTGTCTAATTGCATCATCATTAAAACTGGCAAGGAGAGACCTTTATTAAGCACGATTGTTGTGAACGACGTTTTTAGTACAATACTACTGGAAAACTGGGCGAAGCGGATTCCGAAGGAAAACAATAAATTACAATCCCGCCCATGTCTATAGAAGAAAACCGTTTTAATTTGTTCGTCGCTATTTGCCAGATTGGACAAATATTGGCACAGAGCATTGCTGCTGCCACAGTGCAATGGACAACAGAAAACAAACTACAAATCAAGGTAGTTCAATTAGGTTTATTTGTTTGTTTAAGTTTATTAGGTAGTTTATTAATGTATATAGTATTAGTTAAATTATATCAAATAAAACTGTTATTAAATTAGTTTAGGTAGTTCAAATAATATAAAATATATTTAGTTGAGATGTTTGTTCCTCAGTCACACAAGACGACTAAAGATATTTGGATAAAATTTGGTATACTAGAATGCGCTTTTTTGGCGCAGGACAAAGCGCGAAATTCTATAATTTTTAAATATTCAAAGTTTTCGTGATATTAATTTAAGATTTATTCTTCTAATATTTATCTCCTAATGCGATGTTATAAAAATCGTCTCAACCTTGATTTTAGCAAATTCTCAGAGAACATAGGCAGTACAATCGTTATTCTTATTTCAATTCACATCACGGACTGCAAATGTGATGTGGCGACCTCGCCTTATTTGTGTGACGTTCAAACTCTTTGACGACGGCTCGTTTTTCTCATCATTCGACAGATTTGAATATTTTCATATGTCGATGGTAGAATTGTCGGCAAGAAATTTGACGTCTATTTTTATTCAGTTCATATTACTTTTCTCGCCACAATCGGCGATATGAATGTAATTATTAATTCCGATTAAATTATTATTCTTACTATTATTACGTCTAATTGTCGAACAGTATAAATAAAAATCTACTGGTAGCCAACATTTTACCACTTTAGACGCGCCTATCTTTCAAATAATTGACTTTGAGAAAAAATGATTTTAGAAACCTCAATGTTATTTTTAAAGACCTATCCATAGACGAATAGGTTTGAAGAAAACATTTATTTTGTTTCAGTTCCATGTATGGGATGTCCCCCCTTAAACTATTATATTTTTTATTTTTGTATAAAAATTGGAAAGCGGTTTACAGAATACATCTACCTGCTAAATTTCAATTCTGTAGTCTTAATAGTTTCGGAATAAAACGGCTGTGACATACCGACGGACAGACAGACAGACATGACGAATCTTAGGGTTCCGTTTTATGCCATTCAGCTACGGAACCCTAAAAATAGTCGTAGAAATAATTTCTATTCAGAAATTATATTTAATTATAATAGTAGATTATAACTATTTAAGGGTTTTACTAGGAGAATATCACATAATTGTTCGCACCAGGGCCTTTCCCTTTATCAACAAATTTGGCAACAAATAGTCGCCTTAAGTTTTTTTTAAATACCATTGTATCATGCTCCTAACTTGTACAAAATACATATATTTGTATAAATAAAAATAAATAATAAATAATATATTTTATAAAGATTAATAATTATTTTAACAAACCTTTATAAAGCCAACTTTCCTAACTAGTACAGTTAATTAAACTGTGGCGCCCGTACCGGCGAGCCATCGAACAATCGCACTTAAGGGCCAGCCCTAAACGATTTCTTTCTGTACGTATATGCCATACAGGGTAAGAGGATAACAGAGGGTCTGTTGGTTTGGGTCAGAGGTACTCAAAGGTACATTCATGTGTACTTAACGAATCGTTTTATGAAACAGGGAATCGGATTTAATAATAAATTCCTAAACCCAATTTTTGTACTAACTTTGTTTGTTTAGAGACTATCAAGCAGCAAAAGTTTGCAGCAATGGTAAAACATACTTTAATTAATACTTAAATACAGTTAGTAGTTAGGTTAGAAAAGAAGTTGTTTGTACGTGGAAGACGATGCAGTTCCTAGAAAAATAACATGATTTGATGACACTAATCAACGAATAAATTTGTGAGATTTCATATTTTTAGGGTTCCGTACTTCAAAAGGTAAAAAAGGAACCCTTATAAGATCACTATCTTGTCCGTCTATCCGTCTATCCGTCTGTCCGTCTGTCCGTCGGTCCATCTGTCCGTCTGTTCGTCTATCCGTCTGTCCGTCTGTCCGCCTGTCCATCTGTCCGTCTGTCCGTCTGTCCGTCTGTCCGTCTGTCCGTCTGTCCGTCTGTCCGTCTGTCCGTCTGTCCGTCTGTCCGTCTGTCCGTCTGTCCGTCTGTCCGTCTGTCCGTCTGTCCGTCTGTCCGTCTGTCCGTCTGTCCGTCTGTCCGTCTGTCCGTCTGTCCGTCTGTCCGTCTGTCCGTCTGTCCGTCTGTCCGTCTGGCCGTCTGTCCGTCTGTCCGTCTGTCCGTCTGTCCGTCTGTCCGTCTGTCCGTCTGTCCGTCTGTCCGTCTGTCCGTCTGTCCGTCTGTCCGTCTGTCCGTCTGTCCGTCTGTCCGTCTGTCCGTCTGGCCGTCTGTCCGTCTGGCCGTCTGTCCGTCTGGCCGTCTGTCCGTCTGGCCGTCTGTCCGTCTGGCCGTCTGTCCGTCTGTCCGTCTGTCCGTCTCTCCGTCTGTCCGTCTGTCCGTCTGTCCGTCTGTCCGTCTGTCCGTCTGTCCGTCTGTCCGTCTCTCCGTCTGTCCGTCTGTCCGTCTGTCCGTCTGTCCGTCTGTCCGTCTGTCCGTCTGTCCGTCTGTCCGTCTGTCCGTCTGTCCGTCTGTCCGTCTGTCCGTCTGTCCGTCTGTCCGTCTGTCCGTCTGTCCGTCTGTCCGTCTGTCCGTCTGTCCGTCTGTCCGTCTGTCCGTCTGTCCGTCTGTCCGTCTGTCCGTCTGTCCGTCTGTCCGTCTGTCCGTCTGTCCGTCTGTCCGTCTGTCCGTCTGTCCGTCTGTCCGTCTGTCCGTCTGTCCGTCTGTCCGTCTGTCCGTCTGTCCGTCTGTCCGTCTGTCCGTCTGTCCGTCTGTCCGTCTGTCCGTCTGTCCGTCTGTCCGTCTGTCCGTCTGTCCGTCTGTCCGTCTGTCCGTCTGTCCGTCTGTCCGTCTGTCCGTCTGTCCGTCTGTCCGTCTGTCCGTCTGTCCGTCTGTCCGTCTGTCCGTCTGTCCGTCTGTCCGTCTGTCCGTCTGTCCGTCTGTCCGTCTGTCCGTCTGTCCGTCTGTCCGTCTGTCCGTCTGTCCGTCTGTCCGTCTGTCCGTCTGTCCGTCTGTCCGTCTGTCCGTCTGTCCGTCTGTCCGTCTGTCCGTCTGTCCGTCTGTCCGTCTGTCCGTCTGTCCGTCTGTCTGTCTGTACGTGTGTCACCACCGATTTTCTCAGGAACGGGTGGACCTACCAAGTTAACATTTGTACCAGATACTGAAATCTAAGGTGCCCATTAGGTGTATAAAAATCAAGGTCCGTGTTGACACACGATAAAAAGATATGGACAAATTTAGTTTTTCGCGAAAACTTGTAAGTACCAAAATTTACCTTAGGTTCCATCTTTTTTCATTTTTCGGAATTTTTCCATTACTTGTACTGTACGACCTTGCTTTGAACTAAAATTGACAATTCTAGGTCAACCGAAAGTACCCTATAGGTATTGTGGGTCGCAAACCTATAGGGTACTTCCCGTTGACGTCCCGTTGCCTCTGAGTTAAATGAGCGCTCATACAATTTAGAGGTCTAGTTTAATTGGTACAACCAACGTTGGTACGGAAGCCTCGGTGGTCGAGTCCAACTCGACTTGGCCGATTTTATTTTTTTATACATATAATAACATTATTATAGTGGTAGGAACTTCTGCTAGTCAGCCTGGGGTGTTACCACCACTTTGCCAATTTATTCAGCCGTAAAACAAGAGTGTGTTCTAAAATAACGGATCGACCACCTCCGGCTAGATCTTACTTACTAGGCCGGTCCGCACGTACATACTTACCAAATCTTACATAGGGAACCTAGACTGAAGAAAACGATGGATGAATGTTACAAATTATACTAACTTAAGATAAATAACTTAAGTCTGTTGGGAACGTTACCGGCAGATAGCTGCGACCTAGGTTCTGTTTTTATTTATAACATTTTACTTATTTATATCAGTTAAAATATTTTTAAGTCTACATTACATTTTTGTCAATAAACTTCTGTTCATTATTATCCTTCAAGGACTGGTAATCATCATAGTCACTACAGGTGCCGAGTAGGATGAGGTCGTTGACCTTCAGTACAGGACGGCAGTAACGGAAAATAAATCGGAGAACTGTAGGAGCCGAGAGTGTCACTAGCCATGACGCCATCACGGCCAAACCTTACTCCAATGACTGTTGTAGTTGTTGTTATAGGAGCGGCTGAATGTGCCCTGAAATCCTTCATTGCGTGGCTAAAACGCCCACGACACCACGACAATGGCAATGTGTACTGTGAAATTACAAGCATCTTTATGTCATAAGGTAACAGTCACAGTACCGTGACAACATGGACAAACACGACGCTTGCCTAATAGTAAGTGAACACATCTACTTATAACAGTTAGAATTTTGCCTTATATCATACTATTACATTTTATCATAAATACCATTTCGTAATTTGAAGATTAAATAATAACAATCACATAAAATGATATGAGGCAAACATTTACAGATAGTTAATTTTATAACCAAGCAGCTTAGCTGTAGACAGCCTGATTAAAAGACTCAAATAAAATCAAGCTTAGTTTTTCCATCTACCCTCTTTGTCAACACTGCCAGATTCATCCGGAAAGTTTAAAAGCCCTGAGTAATCTAAACTGCGAGTCGAATTATTCAACCTGTCGGGTCTGAAATACCCCAAACAGTTAGAGCTGTACAAAGTAACAATAACGAAAGACAAAGAGCACAAGAGGGCCAGCTAACATAACGAGAATAATTTACTTTGACAGAATTTGAGAGACAAGTTATGCAAAACTTCTTGGACTCTGTCTTTGGATAAATTTTACCAAAAACGAGTTTTGAAACTTTTGATTGGTGCGAATACTTAAGAAATTTTCGTCATCATGTCACTGGCGACCCTATCTAATACCCACTTAGGTTGTTTTAGCAACTTTTGATGTTTCGAATGTCATTACTTTTTATACAGAGGGAATTTTGGGAGTTTATCGAATTTTGCGCCTTGGGATATTTTTTTTTATCGTCAATGGTTTAGTTGTATAAGGAAATTTAGTTTTACAAAACAAAATCATTGTGTAACCAATACTAAAAGTGAATACGATTCATTTTATTTTAAACTTTGATCTGCTTTTAAGGACTATTGCTACTAAATTACTGGACCAAAGATTACACTCAAATAAACAGGGACCAATTAAGTATGTTGTTTGCTGCACTATTTCAAATTTGTAAAATCTGTAAACAAACATCTGTGTTTCAGCAGCTGTCCACATGAGCCGTTTCCTATTTTAGACCTAGCGGGCGTTGTACCATATTGTAACTAGCCATATTTCTCTTTTACCATTTATGCGGATAGTGACAAACGAGATATGTTACATATGATACCTTATTATTAATAATTCTGTGCATATGAGATAGTGGTCAAAAGCTAGTCTATGATGTATAAAAATCTGAGTTTTATGTTTCTTACAAGCTTTTATTTAACTTGCCATGTATGTATATATGTATGTCACTATGTATGTTCGGGTGGAATCTTGGAAGCTAAATTAGACCCACTTCCTGATGTCCGACTGGACTCAAATTTAGTGTAATTATGTATCTTTGGTGACAATATAATGATATGGTACCATGAAGCTGGTCTGATGATGGAGACAGAAGGTGTGGTCACCTTCTGTCTCCATCTCTGTGATAAATCAACATAACCCTACCGAGTTTGGGATCGATTGATTCGTCTTGAAGATAACTTTTCACATAAATGATATCCAGAGTCTGATGATGAATCTGGAAGGTGGCCACGGCATCTCTGTGAAAAATCAATGTAACTCTACCGTTAAAGTTTGGGTTCGATTGATTTGTCTTGAAGAGAACTTTACAAGTGTAAAGTTCTCTACACTATTCACGATAATATCCAGGGTCTGATGATGAAGCTGAAAGGCAGCCACGGAATATCTGTGATAAAAAAAAAAACAAAACACTACCGAGTTTGGGCTCGATTGATTCGTCTTGAAGAGAACTTTACACCTAGATGATATTTCGCGACTGGTGATGAAGCTGAAAGGTGGCCACGGCATCTCTGTGATAAAATAACGTAACCCCAGTGAATTTGGGAATTTCAAGTTATTCGTCTTGAGGAGCACTTTACACTTAAATGATAGCCAGGATCTGATGATGAAGCTGTAAGGTGGCCATGGCATTTCTGTTAAAAAGCAACATAGCCCCACCGAGTCGATTGATTTTCCTTGAAGAGCACTATACCCATAATCAACATCAAATATCCGTGGAATGGGTAGGTAGGTAGTCGGTATCTATAGCTACCTACTAAATAGTTAAAAATAAATTATAAGTAAAAAATATTTTTAAAAACAAGTTTTTATCTGGGACAATGAACTAAATGCTAAAAATATTAAAAATAAATTCTAGTAACTATTTGGCGTTTAGGTACTTACCTATATTTTTAAAAGCTTGAGGCACTGGAGTATAGTAATTAACTAGCCTGAAAAACGGGTAGTGCTTCAAGCTTTTAGGAATATAGGTAAGTACCTACACGCCAAATACTTACTAGAATTTATTTTCAACATTTTAGTTCATGATCCCAGATAAAAGCTTGTTTTTAAAAATATTTTTTACTTACAATTTATGTTGAACTGTTGTTTATTTTTGCTTTATTGAATGTTCAAAACATTTCTTTTCTGTACAGGGTATAGGTACAGGTACGTACATCTTTGCATTTCCAAGTGTTAAAATATAAGCAGGTACTTATTATACATACATTGTAATTCTTGGATGTGGAAAGATCATGCACAATATCTAACAGTTTTGATTTAAACCTTTGCTACCAATAACTGGATCAGTGCCAAATTTTGGTCCTTTTACCCTACTGTCCAACATATACGTTATTGTGGTTTCGACGAGACAGAGCTACAAACATAACTTTATTAGTCTGGATGTATGTAACTGTTACATAAAAGTTAACTACCAGTATTTGCTTAAGCACAAATGGGAACTTATCACTGTCCAGTTGGTCAAGACCCCTTTCAATATGCCGAATACTTTACAAATGTCTTACTTGACGAGCAAGAGAAGAGGCTAGGCAGGTCGTTTTAAATTGGCCAGACAAATCTCAGGGCGGGTTTCCAATCTTAAAACAAAAGATGGTGTGATTCTAAAGTATTATAGACTCTATTAGTATGAAGGCAAATTTTAAAATAGTGTGACAGAAATATTTTTCTCTTGTCTTGTCTTGTGAAAACATCTATTGATTTGAGAGGGTAGACTATATGGCAAACCTAAAGTACTTAGGTAGTCTTCAGGATACAATAAAAAAGTTTATTTTCTTTTTTTAAGTAAAACTTTGATATCTGTATCATTTGATACTCTACCAAAAACAAGCTTAATACCATCAATCTGTCGCCATAACCGTACAGTTTTCCATCTTATTACCATCTTTGACCACATCATCGCTTTTTTATTTATTTTTTTATTTGGTTTGCCAACAGATGACACACATTACATTTTGATACTTAACCTAGGTATTATAGATTACGTGCGCACCCAATTATAGGCAAACACAGCATGCACGTATTATATAAAGTTAAAATGGGTAACTGCTTAGATACCAAATAGTAAGTAATACTAAATATTATGAAAAAACAAACATTTATTTAAGCTGCATTTAGTTATTAGGATAGGGATATAGTTAACCAGGCTAAAATATGTTTTGCTAAGCTAAAACAAGTACTGGGTAAAGGAATAATGAAGTGGTAGGTTTACGTAGTTACACAGGTTTACGTAAGTATGAAAAAAGGATTAGGTGGACTCATAAAAGTCCTGTAACATAACACGGCGGATTTTATATCAACTATCAGATTGTATGTCAATATTGTCATAACGGTTGCATATTTTGCAAATAAGTGGAATAGGGGAGTTTGCACCTAATACTGTCCGTCTTCGTGGAGGAGCCAAGGGAGTGATTCTTGAACGAGAATAATGATATGGAACTCTGAAATGAATATTTTCTAGAAGTGCAGGGAAGTCTATGTGGTTTCTTACTATTTTAACCAAGAAGATTAAATCTATTTACTCTCTTTTTTTTCTTATGTTTTTATTTTAAAATAACTAAGCCTGTCCTTATACGATACTGATTTACGTGCAAACTTAGTGAACCGAGACAGGTGCCAAACAAAACGTTTTTGTATTCTCTCGATTCTGAGACTGTGTGTGGCATAGTGTGGCCGCCAAACTACACTACAATACTCAAGAATACTACGAACTAAAGAATTATAAAGTACTTTTTTAGTGGAAGGTTTGCGAAATATTTTACCGTTTCTTATAATAAATCCTAACATTTTGGAAGCCTTTTTGACAATATGCTCTATATGTGGCACAAAAGTGAGTTTTTTATCTAATAAGACTCCCAAATCTTTTATTACTTCAACTTCTTGTACCTCATCTTGTGAAATAAAGTATCTTGAAGGTAATATGTGTAACTTTCTTGAAAATGTAATATGGAAACATTTATTACAATTTAAAGACATTTCACTATCGCAACGTCATTTATAAAGTCTGTCTAAATCATTTTGAAGAAGGTTGATATCTATGGGAGTTGAAATACGTCTAGTAAATTTGAGATCATCAGCATACAAAACAGTTGAGTTGAAAAAACAAACGATTATGATATTTATAAAAATATTGAAAAGAATAGGTCCTAAATGTGAGCCCTGAGGTACTCCGGAAGCTATTTCCGTTAAGTTGGAAGTATATCCACACATAACGACAAAGAAATGTCTATTACTAAGATAGGATTGTAGCCATGCTAACAAATTTCCCGCAAAACCATAATTGGAAAGCTTAGCAAGCAGCACCCTGTGAGATACGCGATAAAATGCCTTACTTAAGTCAGTATATAAAACATCAACTTGACTGTTTTTATCAATAGACTCAGCTAGCATTTCTGTAAAACATACTAAATTCATGGAAGTTGAGCGAGCGGAGACGAAACCATGTTGGTGATGAGTGAGATTCTATTTAAAATGAGATTGAATAACAGGACAGATTAAAGATTCGAAAATTTTAGCAAAAGTGCAGAAAATAGATATTGGTCTGTAGTTATTAGCTAGTGAATCATGGCCGCTCTTAAATACAGGAACCACCTTAGCAATATTTCAAGGATCAGGGAAAATACCTGTTTTTAACGATTTATTAAATATTTTGTGTAATGGAATTGTAAGGTTGTGATTACATTTTGTTATAAAAGCTTACAACCAGGCGAGATAGAGATAGAGAAAGATTGTAACATAAAAAATTGGATATATTTAACTGACTTTACAAAAACGAAAAAAAGATTCTCAATTCGTCGGATCTGTTTTTTTATGTATATCACCGATTACTAAAAGACGCCTAAACCGATTCAGAAAACTCTTTTTTAACCGACTTCAAAAAAAGGAGGAGGTTTCTCAATTCGACCGTTTTTTTTTTTATTTGAAACTTTTTTATTTAAACTCTTTTTTTTATATACTTCCCAGGTGGTCCCATTGTAATTTTATCGAGAGCTGATATGTATCTTCACAGATATGGAGATCATCTCAAACTTAGTACTGAAAAATGACTAGCACGAGGTTTGAAATCAGTTGTTTTAGTTTTTACAATATTAAATTATTAAACGCTAATGCCGTGGATACTGAGCTAGTTAGACAGATGATCTCCGTTTATAACGTAAATAAATATGCCAATGTAGATGTAATTAAAGAGGACCCTTTGTCAGACTTACTGAAACCCTTAAACGGGCAAATGGATAAATTTCTCAACTGTATGTCTAATTAATGGTTTAGTAATTAGTAAGGGAAGGTACAGTGAAGAGAAACATTCATTTTCACTATTTAATATGGGCTCCATTCTTTATTCTACGTTTCTGCGCTTCGCTATTTGATCGGCTTTATAACAAGAAGTTTGTGTGAATTTTATTTTTTTTATTTTTTTTATATCATATAGGCTAGCGTTTGACCACTACCTCACCTGTTGGAAAGTGATGATGCGATCGAAGATGGTAAGCACGCTAGGCCTAGAATAGGAACTGGCTCTCAAGGATAGCTGTCGGAACACATTAGATGTTTGGCGACAGATTTTCTAACTTGAGGGTGGTGGCTGGCCAGGCGGACGCTAGATAGTGTTCTACCACCGCGCGGGGGTTTTGGTTTCTTATCGATGTTTTTCTTTCACCGGAGGGTCACTGTGATGGCGCACATACAATTTTCGTGTTATCTTTGTAATTGTGTTAGAAATAGTGCCTATATAAATACATTTTATTTGACGTTGGTTTCTTTTGAAGTGAAATAAAACTTCTTCAAGCGCACTGAGGTAAAATTTGACGGAATTGACGTAGCGTCACGGTCCGAAGTGGTCCAAAACAACAGGAGTGACGTAAGCGTCATGTTATAGACTCTGTGCACAAAGAGAACCGTCGCAGAAATTGAGGGCGTGCGTGTTGATGGTTCTAATTCACTATTTTTGTTGCATTGACAACACTGCTGTCATTACTAGTACGACTAAATATGTTTGATAGTTGGTAGGTACCTACTCTATCATTATCGTGTGTTACTAAGTAGGTATGTACCTTCCTCCCTTACTTTGAATGTTAGTTCGTATTAACGCCACGACGGTTCTCTTTTTGCACAGACTCTATCTGTGTTACCTTTGTGTGAAATGAAAGAGTGTGAGTGTGAAGAGAGTGAGTGTTTGAATGAAACAGTGCCTATGTTGCATTTTATCAACAGACTTCCAAATAGAAGGAGGTTCTCAATTCGTCTGTATGTTTTTTTATTTATTTTTTTATGTTTACGCGTTTACTCCGTCAATTGTGAATCGATTCTAGTGATTCTTTTTGTAATCGGTAGGGTATGTTTTTGAGGTGGTCCCATTGTAATTTTATTGAGATTTGATAAGTATCTCCAGAGATATGACGATAAACGTCTCAAACTTGTTACGGAAATTGACTCGCGGGGCATTGAAGTCGGTTGTTTTCTTCATTATGTTAAGTAGATTTCTTTTTAACCGACTTCAAAAAAGGAGGAGGTTCTCAATTTGAACGTATATATATATATATATATATATGTATATATTTTTATGTGTGTTCGCGGATAACTTCATCGTTTATGAACCCAGTTTGATTTCTCTTTTTTGTTGGAAAGGAGATATCCCAAGGGTAGTGTCATAGACATTTCATCGAGATCTGATAAGTATCTCCAGAGATATGAAAATAAACACCTCAAACTTTGTACTGAACATTAATAGCGCGGCACTTGAAGTCGGTTCTTTTAGTTTTTTTTTCTTAAGCTTTAATTGTATAAGTAAAATCTTGGATTAAATTTGTGTTCCCGAATTCCCTTTAAAGTCGCTAACTGCGTTTTAATTAACGAATGTGGACTGAAAATTGATTCGATACGGCAAATGCCACGCAATTTGGGGACCAGTGTAATGTTTAAGGGACACACAACAGTTTAAAGTCCAGAACTTTTGTAATAGAGTTTTAATAGCCTTCTTTTGTGCGCGAACTTTCCCACCCAGGTACCACTACTCTAAAAACAGTTTCTTATTGTTTAATGCAAATTAGTTAGCTTTTGTCCTGATATTTTTTTGTATTCTAGGTAGGCAAGAGTTTGACCACTATCTTACCTGGGCCTGCCTGGCTTATAATATGTTTCCGCAACGAAGTTGTCGTTCCCATACATTTTGAACTTCCGTAAGCGTGAATGGAAACAGGAAATTGGATTTTGTCTAGGGTCACTGGTGTTAAGTTACGATGCGGTTAACGATGTAGCACGCTTGCTTTCTTAAAAAGACAAAAATTACTAATAAGCCAGTAAGAGAGAATGTAAACTATAAAATAATATACTGAAATCCTTTATTACGGACTTATGATACCATAAAAATAAGACCTAAAACACTATTGTTTTATTAAAAGACTTTATTAAAGAAAGAGAAGAGAATTCTCAATCCGACTGTAGTTTTTTTTTTAAATATTTGTTAGATGAATTTCTTAGATTAATCAATTTAGAAAGAGACTGAATCTCACGACACAGGGATTTCCGACTCAGAGCTCAAATATGCTATGTTTCATCATAAGCTATTTGGATACTCTGTTTTTAATGAGCTAAGTTTGCAAATAAATAAATAAAATTATTATTCACTTTATTTATTATTTTTTACAATATTTCATAAAAAAATAATTAAAAAAACAACTATAAAAACATAAAACATTATAAAAAACCTAAACCTAGGGTGCCACCGATAGCGGGGCAGGGCCCAAACTACCGGTGGTTAGGGCTGCATAGAGAGGAACCTCCTGACGATGCGTGCCGTGTCAAGAAGTACCGCCTTCTGTATCTGGCCCTTGATCCAGCCGTCTAGCGAGAGTCTCTTGAGATATTGGTCGAAACTCTTCGCTATTAGGCCGTTTGCAGACACGACTATTGGGACAACGATAGTCGAGTCAACATCCCACATGACATTATTATTATTAAATTTGTTACCTCAGAACTCCGTCAAATCTTAACCGATTTGAAAAATTATTTTTTTGTTTGAGAGATTATTATGCCTTCCGTTTGGTTCCATTTTTGGTCAAATTTTATCAAGATCTGACAATTATCTCCGGAGATATGGAGATAAACAATATTAGCAAATTTGTATACTTTGATGACATGATTATAACTAGCCAGTACTTTAACTATCGCGGCATGTAACGTCGGTTTTTTTCGTTTTGTACGATTATAAATTGTTTGTATATTAATGTTGCTTACTGCATTTCTTCGCCAATAGATAACCCATTTTGATTATAATTTTTCTTCGTTATAGTAAGTATACTCAGTGTTGGTCTTTATTATCAAGACCCTATGAAACTTTTGGTCCATGGGATCTAAGCACCAAAACTTTTCTCAAGAAAATTGCTCCATGCCTTGTCGATGCCACCGGTGAAAAAAGGGCTGGCTAATTCCTAGCACAAGGAATCTCTTTAGCGATTCAACGCGGGAATACAGCCAGCGTTCTTGGCACTTTACCACACAGACATCCCTTAATTTTTAGTTAGTTGAGTTTAATTTTAATTTTTAAATAATTTAAATAATAGTAAATAAATGAGACCCTATTTCTAGTATCTTCAGAGACAGTGATAAAAACACCTCAAATTTGCCACTGAATATGACTCGCACATCATGTAAAGTCGGGTTCTTTTGTTTTTAAACAAAACCAAATCACTTACTCGTTTATTTCCCGAGCCGTGTGTATAAACTTAATAACAGCTAATTGTCGATGTTAGACAATTAGCGTTCCTAATGAAACCGTGAGTTTTTCGCACTCCCCCTTATTCCGATCGCGT
Source organism: Cabera pusaria (assembly GCA_954871355.1). Classification (NCBI taxonomy): domain Eukaryota; kingdom Metazoa; phylum Arthropoda; class Insecta; order Lepidoptera; family Geometridae; genus Cabera; species Cabera pusaria. The sequence continues at coordinate 7,481,260 of OX940909.1, read as the reverse complement.
ACAGCGTTAACGATAATTGTGAAATTACATACAGAATAAACGATAATTCAGACATTCAGAGTCACGTTACAAGTGTTTTTTATTTCATTTTTATAAGCAAAAGAGTTTGTATGTGAATGCCTTGTATGTTATTTTTAAGTTTAAAAGGTGTGACAACAAAAAGAATTTTGAAAGGTTTTTCAATGTGATAATTCTGTTATTGTAATAATTTAATACCTTATAGCATAGCGTTTGACTACTATCTCAGCTGTTGGTAAGTGACAGGGCTTCGGAATCGGAATAAAGTTCTAACCGGTTTTGCCTTAAATGCCTAAAACCTTTTCTTTTAGGTTTTGTTCTAACGTAACCTCTATTGCGAACGATATATGCAAACAAGTGGTTTTATTCGAAACACCGGTAAAGAACGAAATCATTTCGTTCTTTTCTCCTAGTGGGATAAATCGGTTTATAGAGGTTTTTAATGAAGTTTTTATAACGCTCGCGCTTCGAACAAAAAAATCGTAAGAACGTTATTTAACTGTTCTAAACCGGTAAATTGGAAACCGGTTTGAAGCCCTGGTAAGTGACAATGTGGCTGAGGATGGTAGCACGCTAGGCCTAGAATGAGAACTGGATCTCAAGGATAGCTGTTGGAACGAAATATTTGGTGACAGTATAAATCCACCATTTGTGTCGTAGATATCCAGACTCGAGAAACTGAGGCAACTGCTCTACTCTGTCTGACAAACTGGCACTAAGCCTTGGCGCATTATGGTACCCATTTAGAACCACACAGGAATCACATAAGCTTACGAAGTGGTACGGTGGGGTGGTAAGTGGGGTGATAATAATCCAATTGGTAACATTGTATCTTGTATTGTAAGCTATCGAACTTTTTTAGGGTTCCGTAGTCCTGACAAGGAACCCTTATAGTTCCGTCATGTCCGTCTGTCTGTCTGTCTGTCTGTCCGTCTGTCTGTCTGTCTGTCCGAGGTTTTGCTAAGAGACCGTTAATACTAGAAAGCTGTAATTTTGTGGCGGTATGTATATAAATTACGCCGACAAAGTGCTGAAATAAAATGTTGACATATATTTTTTTTTAGGGTAGCTCCCCTATATGAGAAGTGGGTATGAATTTTTTTTTCATCGCCTACCCCATCGTGTGGGTTATCGTTGAATAGGCCTTTTAAAATGACTTAAGGGTTGCTAATACCATTTTTCGATTGAATGCTCCATTTACGAAATATTAAACTTTAAAGTGCAAACTATATAACTTTATTAGTTTGGCGTAATAGTCGTTTAACTTGGGTGTTGGATAATATTGTAACAAATACAAAATCCTTAGAATAAATCCTTTAAACTGACAAAGACGAAGTACTTAGTTGCTTGTTTTATAACGGGTAAAGACTTGCATTGAATAACGGGCTACTACAGAACCCTACACTGCGCGTGGCCTGACACGCACTAGGCCGGTTATTTATGTAAATCAAATAGGCTAGCGCTTGACGATGACTATCTCGAATGGTGGCAAGTTATGATCGCTGATTTCGACAGCATTCGTAGTAAAGTAGGTACGCCAAAAACTGTGCACCCTAACTACACTTTGCGCGGTAGAAAATTGCTGTAAAGACAAATTAATTCACCCCATCTTTGTTTCTATCTCGCTCATAATAAAAGTAAGAACATGTGTCAAACGTAAAGATCAACGTGAAGAAAAGAGCCAAAATACGATAAAAGTATTTAAGTTTTCATGGTCACTAACTCTTTTACAAGGTATTTGAACGGAATACTTACCAGTTTTATACTATCTATGAGCTTTCCTATATTTTTGCGCTATTGTGAGCGCCACGTTCAAGGATTAGCTAATATCGGAAGCTGATAGATAGTGAAAAACATGGTAATTATCCCATTCAAATATCTTGTAAAACATGACTTCGCTCGGGCACTACCGCCCCACCCCTCCCCCCCAAAGTATATACTAGTATAAATAATTGGTGCCCAGGATACACTCAAAATAATAAGAAGTACCTATTAAAATACAAAATAAAAAATTCTTAACAAAATGTGTACTAGTAACAATATTCCAATAAAATTATGAAAATTCTTGGAACGCTGTTATTTCAATTATCTCCCAGCAACAATGGTTTTAAATTTTAAAAATCTTCTCCGATTTACTTAAAAAACCATTTTCCCGAAGGATAAGGTAGCTAGCTCGCTTCAAAGAAAAATGAATATCGATATTTTTTTACCTTTTAATAACGATTCTTCCTTATAAAGTGGACGGTCTTTGAATAAGAAAACGTATTTTATAGAATAAGTTGTATAAACCGGACTTTCCAGCGTTGAAAATGATAGCACGGGGCTTTGAAGTAAAGGTATGATTTTATTGTGAATTAGCTCAACATTTTAATGAGATAAGAATAAACATCATCATCAGCCCGTATCAGTCCACTGCTGTACGTAGGCTTCTACCAAAGTGCGCCACTGAGCCCGATCTTCGGCTCTCCTTGTGACTTTCCATCATTGGGAGGGATATGCCCTAATCGCCACGCTGGGCAGGCATGTTGGCGATCGCAAGACATAACTTCTCGCACCGGTGACGTTGCTGCCCGTTAGCGGCCTGTAGTGTTTAGCTAAGCCATAATTTTGAAATGGTTATACCGCCATTTGTCGGTCGCCAGAGCCTCGTTCGTTGGTCAGCAGGATGCACTACGGACAGGTGAGGTTGGCTGGGAGCACTGAGTCAGAGAGATAAGAATAATACGAATATTTTCGTCATTTCATAGGTAGTCCTGGTGTGGGTATTAATAAGTTACTTAAATTCAATTCAACCACCGATTGATCTTTGTGTAATCTGTACATTAAGTGAAATTTAAATCCCTTAAAACAAAATACCTACCGAACCATACCTCACCTAAAACTACACGGGATAAGCATATGTTAAATGCTGAAGTCTGAAACGGCTTACGCTAAAACTTTTCGGGCTTTTCCCGAATATTAATAATTTAGTAAATCCCTCGACGCTACTTTATGGTGATTTTAAGTAACGATACGCTAATGGTGAAATAAGGACGTAACATAGATCGTCTGGACGTGTTGAGGACCGTTGAGGTGTCATGGTTTAGTTTGTACCTCAATGGGTTTAGTGAAACAATTCTGTACATGCAAATATTGTCTGGAAATTCCAGACAATCGTTTTAAGCGATTAGATCTCCTTGTTGATTACAAGGATCTTATATTTTGTTTGTTTTTGATTTGGTGGGCTATAGACGTAACATAAATTGACTGCGCAAAACGGCCCTGATGAGACCGACCTAGAACGGAGTTTGTCCCTTTCTTTTGTATGGACGACTTATATATACTATACATATAGTATAGAATATATATAGCACTAGCAGGTTGTTATACAAGGACACACTCCCACCAGGGTGCCTTTCTATTGGGCCGTTTTTTTTCCTACAAGCAATTACAACCTTTTAATGTGAACGTACCGGCTTTTGTTCGCGTGTATTTACTTCGGATGTGCTCCGACCAGGTTTCAACCTAATACGTAGGTCATCGTCTGGGAGCGGCTAGGATGGCGGCAACGCACGTCGTATCGCCCGCGCTTCCCGGCGCAACTGACGACTCGAAACAGGCGCTACCATTGGCAAGGGTGGTATCGTAGATCTTCGGGTGCGCTCGGGTTCTGCGTTCGGCTCTGCCTCCGATTCGTCATCGCTATTTAATACTGTTATGTTAGGTTGTAGGCATACTGTGCTGATTGTGTCCACTGCATGGTAGCCTTGTTGAATGTTGGCATCGGGGTAGGAAAGAAGGGTAGGAAAGGAATGTTGGCATGGGTGCCAACATTGGGCGCTTCCTACCCCGATGCCAACATTCAACAAGGCTACCATGCAGTGGACACAATCAGCACAGTATGCCTACAACCTAACATAACAGTATTAAATAGCGATGACGAATCGGAGGCAGAGCCGAACGCAGAACCCGAGCGCACCCGAAGATCTACGACACCACCCTTGCCAATGGTAGCGCCTGTTTCGAGTCGTCAGTTGCGCCGGGAAGCGCGGGCGATACGACGTGCGTTGCCGCCATCCTAGCCGCTCCCAGACGATGACCTACGTATTAGGTTGAAACCTGGTCGGAGCACATCCGAAGTAAATACACGCGAACAAAAGCCGGTACGTTCACATTAAAATGAATAATTTTCGCGAAAACTTTCAAACTAAAATTACAACCTTATTGCTATAGCATACGGATTAAATTGAATTTGTCGAAACATCCGCAGAGCACCATCCTTTTATATTACTTTTATGGGTGGGCTACAAAGAATCCTTTTATTTTATCATATTTTCAATCAAATTGAGAAGTCTAGAATTAATACAAATTCAGGAATCTGATGAAGTATTACAAAACGTTATTATGTGTATCTACTTTTTTCATAAATGACAGACAAGCACTTAACTGCTATCTCACCTGATGTTAAGTGAATATGGGGACTAAGATAGAATTGTATTCGTCCAGAAGACGTCAGGGAGACGAGGCGCAGAAAAATCTCTGACTTTAGTTCAGTGTAGTAAAACAAAATCTACCTAATATTAGCGCTCTGAACATATATACATACATACATAAAACCACGCCTTTTTCCCGTTGGGTTAGGCAGAGACTACTTCTACTTGACTACCTCTTTCGCTTCTTCTACTTTCATGAGCGCCTTCATACATGCTCGCCGGTTCTATAACCGGCGAGCATGTATGAAGGCGCTTTAAATAAACAACAAAAGTACCTATGTACTTTTGTTGTTTATTTAAAACGTTACGTTACGTTATCACGACCAGTCGTGATTCGTTTGCTTAGGCTCTACGTGGCTCTATATACCTCTAGACTGGCGGGCCCATTTACACTCCTCTCGTAAATCTGTTGTTGAAACAGAATAGACGAGTGATAGATGAAGATAAGATAGATAAAGGAAGAGACTCTTCCTTCATATATCCTCTCTAGATGTCTAAACCATCTAAGCATCCCTTTCTCTATCTTTGTCCCTACATCAATTACACAACGTTCTGAATGGATCACTGAACGTTTTATTGAAATATGATTGTGTATGCCGTTTAGCCCGTAAGCACTATGTTCAATAATTAGGACTTTTTTAAATAGAAAATAATATCTTGTGATTATGTTGCCATGCGATAGCCAATCATAATAAACAACACCAACATTAAAAATGTGAAAGTCAGTTTGTATATTTAGGCCTTTTTAAATCAAACGACTGGACTGATTTAGCTGTAAATTTGTACAGGGATAGATAGCCAGTACTATGGATTAGGCTTTAGGATACTTTTTAACGCGGGCAAAGCCGCAGGGTACATCTCGTTAATTATATTATAGACCAAATTGATTTTACATTAGATATCACAACTCTTTGTGGCAGAAGAACTGCGTTGCAAGACATTGATTTTTGTACATATACTATTATTTATTACATACAATATAGTTAGTGTTTTTATTACAATGAAAAAAGTTATACTGTCATAATATAATATTTATTTAAACGAATGAATTTGTAACAAAACTTACTAAATATATTACTAAAAAGGCTTATTTAAAAGTACTGTAGAGTGAATGAAAGAAGAATATTCAAATCACTCATTTATCATACGTTTTATCTAACTGGGTTACATTTATTCCTGGATTCCTAGTAACCCTTAGGCACCGTCTCCACGAGCAAACGTATCACGGCGATTCGCTTGTCAAAAGTTGCTTGTTCTACGCTAAAGTGATATCGCCGTGTGGATACTAAAGGCAGCGCACTTCGGTAAACGGCGGGGCAGGGCATTCATTATATTGATAAAAATAAAAAAATAAAATTTTATATGAAAAATACGTACATTTGTATATTTCAAACGGTAACAAGATAATAAGATTCCAAAGTTTGCTGGCGTCAAAACCTCGATGTTTTGCCCTGCCATCTACCGGTGTGCGCAGGCAGTCATTCATACAGCATAGCGACAATATCGCTGCGATTCGCTGGCACATGGAGATGATAGGTACTTAGTTATCACTGACATAATGGTTTACTCAATATTTTGAACCAAGTTAGTCGTCTTTTTATACATATTTGGTTGATGCCATGGCCACTTGCCATGCCAGGTAAAGACGGAAATACATTTGTGTTTTTTTGTTAATTTATTTGATTTTTAAAAGGCACAGTTTGAAAAGGCACGCAATTTTCGTATGTCTTATAGGCAAGCGTTTGACCACTGTCTCACCTGCTAGCATGCGAATATTTGGTGGAAAATAGTAAACCAGTAAACCAGGATAAGATAAGATGATAAACCAGATGGTTAACCAAGCCTGTAAACCAGGCCAGGTAAACTAGGCCGTAAGGTTTACGGTGTTCCTGTATTCATTTCGGTGTTAAAAACTTATCGTAATCGTGATTAATGAAAACACTACTGGAGCAGGGTTTTGAAGATATCAGATTATATTAGATTATATTATACAGTCTTAACAATACTTCTTAAGCGCTTCAGTCTTCGTAAGCTTCTCTTTCCTCGCATTATCATTCTCTTGTCCCTAGGTGGTGTCACTGAACTGCGGGTAGGAGGATGTTGCCAGTCTGGACATCTGAAACAATCAACATAGCTCTGTGGTATATTGGGAGAATGGTCAAATCCCATAGATTTTTCTATCGCCTAATATAAGTTCGCTTAAAAAATTATAAAAGTGACTTCAAACAATAAATATAAATGTATGTTTAATTTGAATATTTGTAACTTGATCACACAACTCCTAAACAGATCTAAATGAATATTGGCAACATTTAGTCTTAAGTTTTGGGGTAGACGTGTTCAAGAGTGGAAACCACTGCTCGTTAAACTTGGCGTAGAGCGCCCTCCAGCTAGATAGAGCGATGATATTCGCAAATTTGATATAAAACATTCCAGACTATATGAATGTTAATAATAAATATTTTAAAAGTTTGCAACCCTGTTCTGTCTGTTTGCAATACAATCACGCCTAATCGGACGATCCGATCTTACTGAAAATTAACAAAGATATACTTTATAGCATGAGGATGGACATAGGCTACTTTATGTGAAAATAAAATCATGATTTTTACACATAACACAAAATTGACAGAAATTTACAGTAATAAAATTTTTGGTGTCGAAGTCACCTTGCTAATTCTTCTGCACGCATCGGTTTCCCGATGAACTAGGATAAGACTAAGATCAAGTTCAACGAACATGTAATTCCGGAACGGAGTTCCTCTCAAAATTGTTCACGAATACGTCTACCTTGGGCAAATCTTGCAATTGGGTAGAAACAACTTCGAGAACGAAGCTCGCAGAAGCATTCGGAAAACATTCTATCGAAAGTCTTGGTTGGGATCTTAAAACGAGTCGCCTGAATTTGAGGATTCTGCTGCTGTGGGAGGGTCAAGGGGGCTGGCTTGTCTTGATCCTCCCAAATAGATTTTAGCTGCCGGAGTTAGTTCAAAATATTTTAAAGTAATATTTTTCTTTTTGTAAATTCGCGTGAAAAACTTGCAAATGCGGGAAAATGTAAATTAAATATTAGGTAAAGTCATAGTCCGACACAAAGGCAACACAATAGAGAACAGTGACCACCGCGCACCAGAACCGACGCTATTGTGTTTAAATTAAGGTACAGAAAACGTTATCTGTAAAATGTCCGTCTAATTTGATTTAATGAAAAGTCAATTAATTTTCATTAAAAAAAACTTTATTTTTTTCTCGTTAACTATGTTTCCGCGTTTCTCCGCGCATAGGGGAGTAGTCCACTTTCCCCTCCCCCTCTCCAGCTTAAACTAATTGTTGATAATTTTTTTAGTACTTAACCTCAAACTACTAAACTACTAAACTAAATATGTATATCTCCTAAAGGGAGAGGTTCCGCAACTTTTTCTTCAAGGAGGGGTTTCTACCCCTCTCTCTTACCCTCCCCCCTTCCACTCTCCCCCCCCCCCCTAAATCAACGGTGTTTCAATAGAGTAGCGTCAAAAAAAAAACTATGCGTTTCCGGCTGGAGGAAATAGCGCGGGGGGTTCCTCACGTCTCCCCCTCCCCCCTTCCCCCCTCCACTTCCCTAAATTTAGGCTACTCGATTTAAGATTTTACCCAAAGTCTTTTTATCGCCCATACCACAAAGCGAAGACGGTCCGTCCTGCCTGTTATTACTTACGGAGGCGAGACGTGGACACTGGCGGTGCGACTAGTTCATCAATTCAAAGTGTCGTAGTAAATGCGAATATCAGCTAGATATTCTATTAGACATACACTTTTCATGGTTTCTTTTATTGACTTTGAAACGCGATCAAAGCAGCTAGGCACAACTTGAGTAGAATGTTTATTTTATACAGACAGTTTCCTCAATAATTTTCCGTAAAAAATCCCCGCTACAGTTACGTGACTGTAATTGTAACAATCTATTGTGTGGGCATACACAGGTACCTACTGTTCAAGGGCAAACATTTATTTGTGAACGATTTATTTGTATCTGCTCTTATGTGAGTTAGTGATGTTACAATTTATTATGCAACTGTCATGCTGTAGACGTCAAAGCCTTGAAGAAATAATCGTCTTTTGTTAATACATTTATCTAGACTTGAAATGATGAGCTGAAGATCGAGCTTGATAGCTTTTAAGTCTCCAGTTAATTGCTTCGTTCCTAATATTAGTTTTAATTATCTTAATAATAATTAATTCGATAAGTACCTCAAAGAAGCACTGAGAAGTGTTCATAGCACGCTAAATGACTAATTTGGTAAACTCATCGTATTGTATGTTTTTATTACCTAAACGTACACTAGTATACGTTTGTTTTATGTTTGTGCATTGTGCTAAATAAAATTATTTTCTGTTTTTCTTTCTGTTGTGAGTATCCACATCTCAAAAAACTTCTTAAGAGAAATCCAGATAAGAATTAAATTGCGCTGGACAGACTTTGGGAAACTCAGTCAAGCCTTTTCCTGGCTTATACGACAATGTTTTACGGCAGCTTCAATAGTTATAAATTTAAAGAAGCTGTTAACAATGGTAACATACGTACTTTTCAATATCAGGAAGCAGTTGCCCCTTACACCTCGCCTCCCATTTGGGCCAATACTTGAAACCTTCCATTTCGAACACTTTCAGGGCGCAGTTGCCGTCATCTTTTATATCCTCATCTAACAGTGCTGAAATGAGGAAAATATGCGTACTGGTAAACATAATTGCTGACTTTATAGGTAAGTACTGATTATTAGGTACCATTATGATTTAGAAGTTAGCTGACTTGACCTTTACCTGACTTGACCTTGACCTTTACCTAACTTTACCTTGACCTAACTTGACCTTGACCTGACTTGACCTTGACCTGACGTTAAGTGACGATATGATCGATGATGAAGTTAAACTTAAGTCACACCTGATGGGAAATGGTCACAGTTGCCATGAACATTTACAGCACTTGGGTGTCAAGATTTATTTAACACCTCTTTTGAAGGACCTCACCATAGTAAAGATAATATTACCGTGACCTAATATTTCAAGCTGCAGGTAAAAGAAAGATAGAAGGAAAGCGGCCAACGGATCATTACACATTTTAGAGGGAGAGGTAAGACGGAGATAAACGGCTAATTTTGGCTTCGTAAAATGCATTATTTTGCCTTCGTTTACGTCTTGAAGTGCATTATTTACCGCCTGTTCTGTAATTTCGGTCGCAGTGTGTAGGTCACAGTAGACGTAAAATGCTAATTTTTAAAATTGTTCCACCTTTGTACGCTCGTTCTAACATTCCAGCAATAAAAAGCTATGAATTATTTTACTGGCACGTTATGTCAAGCAAAAGGTGAATAACAATTAAATGAGTAAAAGTTAAGTTAAAAGGTTATTTTTATTATTATTTATGAAAGATAAAAAGTTTTGTAATTAAATTAAATAAAAAAATACCGTTGATACAAATAAATGATAACTATACATTTTGAGTAATATATAAATTAAAAACTTCAAAACTTACATTCACAAGTAATATCGCATTTTCCTCCCTTTTTCCCTTCTTTGCAGTACTCGCTACCGATCTGTAACAAATTAATATATGTTCTGAAATACTTTACACAACATACATTGCCTATAACACAAATATTATAAATGCGAAAATCACTATGCTTATTTGTTTGTTTGGGACTTCTTCACGGTCAAACGGCAGGACAGATTTAGCTGAAATTTTGTACAGTTATAGCCAGTACTGTAATGAATAAGGCTATGGGACACTTGTTAACGCGGGCGAAACTGCGGGGCACAATTAGTTGCTATTACGGTACATAAGATATTGCTATTACGGTACAAAAGAGCAAGCAAAAAAACGCCAAAGTTTTTTTACTTTTTTCTGGTTTTAACCCCCGATGCAAAAAGAAGGGGTGTTATAAGTTGGACGTGTGTCTGTGTATCTGTGTGTCTGTCTGTGGTATCGTACCGCCTAAACGGATGAACCGATTTTGATTTGGTTTTTTCTGTTTGATAGGTGTCTTCATCATGAGTGTTCTTAGCTTTGTTTCATGAAAATCCGTTCAGCCATTTAAATTTTATCTGCTCTTTTTTGGTTGAAAATACTACAATGCATCTTTTGTAAACTCGTAGTCATTTGATCGCGGACGTCAAAATAACAGAAATGGCGCTTCTGCACACTACGTACCTGTTACACTGCTGCCGTCTGTTTAGCGTAGTTTCATCATCATCATCATCAATGATATTGCAAAAATATGGTAAACTTGACCTTGCTGAGACATCTCCTTGAATACTCTCAACTCCTCGTCTGAGATGTCGTGTTTAGGCTTATTGGAATGGTCTTAAGAAACAGAATTATACTTATACAAATCAATCGGGGTTGGTTTTAAATATAAATTTGAGTATTATTAGTATTGTTGTTATAGCGGCTATAGTGATACATATTTTGTGAAAAATGTCAAGCTTCTACCTATTACGTTGTAGGAGGTACAGCCCTCTGACAAACGAATGGATGGACAGCAAAGTCTTAGTAATAGAGTTCCGTTGGAACTCTGTAAAGGTACGACAACGCCGCAGCGTCCTGCGGCCGCGTGCTCGGGCGCGATCAGATATTGCAGTAGTATTTTTACCGGCTAGTTCAAACCAAACGCGATCTACGGCGACTAGAAAATGATTGGAAATCAGATCGCGCCTTTTGGGTATGGAACTCTAAAAATCTTACTTGAAACAATCCATAATATTTTCTTCTTGTCGTTTTGAATATGAATGCCGATGTATTCCTATCGCTCTCTTGTTCGATGAGACATACCCCTGAAAATAAAATAATTAGAGTGTAAATTATATACAAGCTGAGTTTTTTTTAAACCGACTTCACAAAAAAGGAGTAGGTTCTCAATTCAACTGCTTTTATCTTGGTACCTCTCAGAGTCTTTAGAGTTCTAAAGAACTCAGAAGCCACAGCCGAAGCTTAATTTTTATGTGTGATGGATTAGCGTTTATCTACAATCCCGTATGGTGGTAAGTGATGATGCGGTAAAAATGATGAACAGGCTAGGCCTAAAATGGTCTGATACTCAAGGGCTGTGTGCTGCCGGAACAACGTAAGGTTAGGCACATTTCCCCCCTTTTTTATATCTTATAGGTTAGCGTTTGACCACTATCTCACCTACCACCATGCGGGGGTTGTTGATTTCTTAACGATATTTTTCCTTCACCGGACCACTGTGAAAATCGCACATAATTTTTTCGATAGAAAATCTATTGGGGCACGTCGGAATTGAATTGAATTCGTCGTTGGGGATTGAATTCGGAGATTGAACCCCTTGATGGTAGTAAGCTACTTTTTATAGCAAGTCAGGCGAAACATCGATATTATGCTCTCTCTATCTGTGGAAATTGCATTATTGCAGATAAAAGAGATTGAATTGATGCAGTAGACACTAAGTTTATACCCTACAGGGTATAAGCTAGAAACAGACAGTGTTTTAAGCTACAGCTTAAAACACTTTGGTGAACTAAAAAACTTTTTAATTTACGATTGAACCGTAGGCAAAGAATTTTATACGTGCTATAAATACTTACGATATACGTCGACTCTTTGAAAATTATATAAATATGTGATTTCTGTTATTATAGGATCTTACAAACAAAAAGATAAAGAGAGTAATAATACACGTGCAAAGTCAACTTATGAAACAAATATAAGGCTTATTTTTCATTCATAAAATGTCGTGATAGTGATGTAGTTTTATGACAATGATAACATGTTATCAACATTTTTATCTTTATTTTTGTTTGATTATAATTAAGAAAAAACCGCATCCGTTAACAAACCAGGTTCTTATAATAAAGGCCTTATAAATAAATAATCTTTAAATACTTTATCAATATTATGAACTGGAATTGCAATTCTTCTAACTACAGTTTACATTACATAATAATCATATTAGGTAAAAGTCAAATATTGACAAAGATAATCAATGCCTAGAACTATAATGTCATTTCTCATAGTATCAGTTTCCTGTATAAGAACATAATAAATACTTAAATTCAAAATTTAAATCCATTCCCGACGGATCTATTCACAGTCTGTTTATTGAGACCATTCTCATGAGCCCAAACTTGACATATCTGCTGTAAGTTGGTGAGAAGTTGAGTATTCTGCAGATTCCAGGAGATGTACCAGCATCAGTTCAACATTACCAAGTTCTGACAAATCATTGAAGTAAGAGGATACCAAATTTCGTTATGATCAGAACTACCAAAAATGATTTCATAGCATCATTATCTAGGAAAAAAGCTCGCAGTCTTCAAACGACTGAGTGGATTGATATGAATCAAAGCTAAGGACACTCTCGATTAAGACACCTTTGAGGGCCCGGTGGCGTAATCGGGAGAACGGTCGGCTTTGATGCCGCGTTACCGAGTTCAAACCGCCGTGCACCAATGGATTTTTCTATCGAAAAATTTATGTGCGCTTTTCACAGTGGCCCTCCGGTGAAGGAAAACATCAACAACAACCAACAACCCCCGCATGGTGGTAGGACACTATCCAGTGTCCGCCTGGCCAGCTACCACCCTCAAGTAAGAAAATGTGTCACCAAAACATCTAATGTGTTCCGGCAGCCATCCTTGAGAGCCAGTTCCCATTCTAGGCCTAGCGTGCTTACCATCTTTGACCGCATCATCACTTACCAACAGGTGAGATAGTGGTCAAATGCTAGCCTGTAAAGTATTTTAAAAAAACCTATCAAACAAAAAAAATAAACCAAAATCGGTTCATCCGTTTGGGCGCTACGATGCCACAGATAGACACACACGTACACAGTTACACAGAGACACACGTCAAACTTATAGCACCCCTTCCTATTGCGACGCTGAGTTTCCACCCAGTATGTGCGAGTTAGCTAAGTGGTTAGCTATTAAATTAAAAGACCAAAAGTATCACCTAATTTGCTTATAGTTGTTCAGTGGAGCTACGGAAAGAATATGGGTTGTAGCTAGTAGAGGAGGATTTAAAAAAAATATCATAAAGGTTGTAGTAAAATACCAGTCGACTTTTATCAGACCACTACAAAGCACTCAGCATGCAAATAGCTGAAAAGATCTCTACTGATCTGCTATTTATTCTCACACACCGCTTAGAACCACTATTTTATAACTTTCGTATTTGAAGAAAAGTATTTTTGGTCAAAGGAGTCTTCATATCAGCTTCACATCCTCGAACAGCTTAGCTTACTCGCCCATCACTAGTGGAAATGCAGCCTAACAGCCAGTATCTATATATGATCGTTTCGGATTTTCTTCACTAGAAGATTGCATTTTGACATAACTTCTATGAAGTATTATGTCAAATTCAATCTCAAGTCGTGTGAAACCCAGATAGATCGAATATAGATACTTTACGTAAGATTAAGCACAAAAATTATTTTCTAAAGTCACATGCGATAAATTAATTGATTACCAGGCTAACTATTTACCGTCGTATTGTTACATGACCGTTGTAACTACATTTACTGAACAATTATTTATTTTGTGTTATCAATGTAAACATTTCGAACCCTGTCATCTATTACGCGTTCGCTAAGTAAAGTTAGTAAGTACAAATAGTTTATTGGTACTTTTACTTTTAACTTTTAACTTTTACTGGTATTTCTTTGTATCTCATGTATTATTAATTTTATTGAAGGTATATATATAAATTTAAAAAAAAGTTTGTCCCAAATCTTTTCCACACATGTACCTGGAGGATGGCAATGAGTCGAGACGCAGCAAAACTGAGATTAGTCATATTATCTGTAAAAGGCAATTGTCCCAAAACTGGCTAGCCAGTTAAAAAGGACGGGTCATGCTGGAACTCGGTGAGCCAATTGGCGATGCATATTTATTCGGTGGGTGTTTTAAGCCACATCCCAAAACTTACTCCTAGTCGTAGATGGGAGTTTTAGCTCTCTACGCTCCTAGTAGAATCTTTATTTTTATGTCAAAGTTAACAAACAAGCAAGCACCTGATTCGAAAGAGGTCACCGCCGCCCATGATCACAGAGTACTGAATCACTCTACTACGTTATACATATGATCACCTGCAACAAGAGTAGTTATTGCCAGTGCTTTGTCTACCTTTTGCGTAGAGGACTCTTTCACCAGAGTTCATGTGTAGAATCGTGTGAGGGCCAGTTTCACCGGCACCTGAACTTATGTGTCAGATTTTTGACAGCTTTAATATGGCGTCATAGGACATACACAACAATCAGAAACAATTTTTAGGAAACGGTGGCCATAAAGCGTATGCGAATAAAGATGGTTAAAAAATACCCTTCCGTGCCGTGGCTGATCCTGAGCCAATATAATAGTCAACTAACTTCTTTCTGCTAGAACTTGACACGTTTTACAATTATGATTTCCTTAGGTTTTAAAGCCGTTATTATCCACATAATTGGCAATAATTGATTAATTAAAGCAATAGTCACCTTTTAATTAGTCGTGTGGGATGTATTACATATTGACTTCTGACCGCAGTCGCTGTGCTGATGTAATTTTGTATTTCCAGTTGCATATTACGTACCTAATTAATTTAATTTATTTTCCTTCTTCTGGCTATTTTTTTGTTTATTTATATGGCAATAAGGTATTTTTGACTGATTTTGACATCAAAGTACCTAATGCAAGTTATAACTTTATTTTACTCGATCATGTTATAGTTAAGGCAGATTTTTATAAATATTACAATGTTACTTATTATGCACACTATATGGCGCTTTTTAATTTCCATACAAATATGCGTTAATTTTGAAGTGATCGAGTACCTAAGTAAACAAATATAAAGAAAGTAGCACTAAACATTAATGAAAGGCAACAATGTGTTCGAGGTAGTAGCACGCTTCTCTTCTGTCATCATCATTATCAGGCGGTATCAGTCCACCGCGAGATGTAGGCCTCCCCCAAGACACGCCTCTAAGCCCAATCTTCGGTTCTGTTATTCCAGTTACTGCCCACCGCCACATGAGTAACGCATGTGCCATTGCTTTGGGAATGTTATGCGAATTTATTTTCTATAGGTATTCGGTTTTTTTTTTTTGCCGGCAATGTTTTCTTGTATTCTTTTAATGTTTTGAATGACAAAAATCAAATAAAACTTTTTGTGTGGATAGTTGGATTCCAATAGTTTGTTTGTCTCACGGAACATTGTTTTTATACAATACAATGCTAAATCTTTGCTAAAACACCATAAACCATATTTCACTACCTATAGATTGTCGAAGGCAAGCGTTTGGCCTCTATCCCACCAGGTGGAATGCGTCTTCTTTCCACATGCTACGATTTTGACATACCTCTTTCGCTTCTTCCACTTTCATGAGCGCCTTCATACATGCTCGCCGGTTATAGGTACTTTTGACTTGGCCTTTCTTTAAAACGTCTCCGATCTGGTCGAATGACGAACATCAAAACAAATCGTTTTGAGTGGATGGTTGGATTCCAATAGTTTGTTTGTCTGACGGAACGTTGTTTTTATACAATATCAAAAAACAATTTTTCTGATGTAATTGTTTGGAATTTGTAAAATAGTTTTCTAATGCTAAATCTTTGCTAAAACACCATAAACCATATTTCACTACAAATAGATTGTCGAAGGCTAGCACTATCTCACCTGGTGGTAATGCAATGATGTTGGTTGAAGATGGTGAACACACTAGGCCTAGAAACTCTGGTTTATTCCTGTTAGTACCCTTAATCTGTCCCCTTAAGTGGACAAACAGGAAGAAAAGATCACGCTGTCCCTCGACTCCCTGTCCGATCTGTCCCCTTGCTACTCGTAGCAAGGGGACAGATTCAAACATTTCACGTTGTCCCCTTACTGAAACTCTGACTATCAAGGGCTATGAGCTGCTGGAACACAGTAAGGTTATGTTGGTAGATAGGGTCTGTGGTCGGCAGATTTATTCCTTGATGCTGATAAGCTACATTTTGGTAGCAAGTCAGGCGGAACATCTATATAAAATGCTCCCCACCGATAGCGATAAGACCACCTATTATTGCTCCTACTGTTGTACATTCTGGTATTATGTTGTCTATCAATTTTAATTAGAGATTTCACAATTACTATAGTAACATCAGTACCGTCATTATTACAAAATACAACCGATGGGAAAACCCGACTTATGATGAGTCATGCTAGATCATAGGCACACTTCATACATTTTGTGGCTTTGGCTATATAACTGGTTATTTTAAAATTATTTTATGATAATTATAACCAGTTGACGATGGCATTAAGAAAAAAATATATAAGCTAAAGTGTGTTTTTGGTCGAAATCGCGAATTGGCAAACGTAGTGTAGAAAACCACATATTGCTCAATCTTCAACCTATTCGTTTCCAACCGCTGCAAGCCAGCTATGTATATTGTATACATACACATACAGGCATAACTTTCATTTAAGCTATATTGTTTCTGCCTAATTTTGATTCACATAAAATTAAAAGGTATTTTTTATTAGCCTAGTAGTTACTAGACATAATTAATAAAGTCATAATTGAATGTAGACACTTATTTTTTGCTGAATGATTCTAATGAAAACAATCAAAGTTTACTTAATTACACATTTAATAATTTCTAATGAAACGAGGTGGGCACACCTCGTTAAAGGAAAGGCCTATGTCCAGCCAATGAAATTGGCTGATAATGATGATGATACAATATGCCAAATAAAAAATATGTATTGGTATTATCATGCCATTTAAAATTATGCGTAAACCATTATGCCAACATATATTTTTTAATTATGCGAATAA
Source organism: Cabera pusaria (assembly GCA_954871355.1). NCBI lineage: Eukaryota > Metazoa > Arthropoda > Insecta > Lepidoptera > Geometridae > Cabera > Cabera pusaria. The sequence continues at coordinate 7,463,979 of OX940909.1, read as the reverse complement.
AACAGTTTCCTTTTTTGTTATTCATACTTAAAAGTGTCCAGTGAAGGTGTCTGATAACCCTATTTTTTTTGTTATTACAATTTAGTGTTGTATACACGGGTGCCGGGAAAGTGACTGAATAGTAAAAGCCCTAAGAATCCCTCAGTAGCGTGCATTGAGAGAGGACTAAGTAGATCTTACGTAGTTTTATCAATTACTCTTAATTGATAATCATAGTATAGGACTATAGAAGTAGTTGTGGGATACCCTGAAAAACGCTATAGCCACAGAATAAATAATAGTACAAGTACCTATATAGTACAGGTGAAATTAACAGTATGAGAAGAGCATGAGACAGCTTGTGACCTGTTTGTGGGCTGATAATGAGATAGGTAAATTTATTTTTTTGCAAGCGCATGGGCGAGCTTTTGACAACTATTTCACCTTGATGTCAAGTGACGATGCAATCGAAGATATAGCAAGCTTACCTATAAGATATGATACCATATGATGTTTCGAAATCACACAAGCCCTTGAGAGTCAGAGTATTCTAGGCCTATCGTATTCACCATCTTTGACCAATATAGAAAAAAAAAACTTGTGCAATATTTGTTTGGTACTATTTTTGTCTAGTTTTATTTATGCTAAGGCAAATGTTAACACCTGTAGTAAAATATATAGCGACCAAACACTGAGCTCATAGCGAATCTGAGTCAATGTAATAGATACCACAAATAAACAGTGATAATAGCAACACGCTTGCGTCAAATCATTGCACTTAACCATTCACAATGAAAACATTTATTAACTCACAATTGCTTAGGAAAGTCCTTGAAAAACCGTTTTTTAGTAACTCCCGCGTCAGCTCACACCGTTTAAACACTTTAGCGTTTACCGCTAAACATACAACTACAAATAATAAACAAACACGTCCGCACGCCATGGTGTCTTCATTACTACTGATAATGTAATGGCAATGTTTTGATTTAATATGCGTTAGCGCACCTTTTGACATTTGCTATCTATTTACAGGAAATCCAGCGGAGAATTTTGTTTTGATAAAAAATATCGTGGGTTTTTACTGTAACTAAGTAATATTTTAGTGTGTAATGTATATGTAAATTATTTGTGACAAATTATTTTGTTTATGCTGGATTTAGCGTTTACCTAATAAACGATACAATTCGATTATGTCGTACACTTACTAAGAATCTACGTACGTTCTCACGACTTGAAATCCTACTTACTACTACTGTTACTCCTAAGGTTAGGTCCAGACGAAGAAACTCCACAATTGTATAGACGCGTTCAATACAGGTAACCCATTCTAAATTCTACCAAATAAACCTTTTTAAATAGTTTTTTTTTTTAATTGTTTTATTAATAAATAAACGTTAATGTAGTTACTGCAATATTTTTTTGAGGGGTAAGTACCTCAAAAGGAAATAAGTAATCCTTATTCACTCTGCTTTCTCTTTATCAGTTTATTTTTCCAGTAGAATTTTATCTTACATAAATACCTACAAAGACTTTCTTATCATCGAGTAAGATAGTAGGTAAATCAACAGTGCTAACAATATAAGTAGGTATCTACGAGAAAAATTCCTATGTTTTGTTTAGCTACATGAGAATGGGGTACAAAAATGTACCATTGTTGCAAGTACAGTCGTATGCAAAATACATTCAATCTCATCTCGCGATCGTACACAGAAGTATAAACAAGCAGAGTAAAGCTCACAAAAATAGAAAAATAGGGCAAATTCACACTAGCAGACTACACTAGAATGCAAATACGAAACGAGAATGGGAGAAGAGGTGGCGAGCGATTAGTCTCAGGTTATCAGTACCACTTTTATAATTGCTGGAAAGAAAGTACGTAACAACCATCTTACTTGATATTACGTGACGATACGGTCTAAGATGGAATTATGCTTTTAGTGTAGTGAAAGACGGTACTAGAACGAAGCGCAAGACAGCTAACTTTCCCAATCCGTCTTTCAAAGCAAGCTTACACCGAACATCGCGCCGTAACTCAGCAAACGAATGTAATGTCTTTATTCGTAACTAGTTGGAATCAGTCCAAAACTATGGACACAATAATATATTTAACAGTTAGCACTGCAATAATACATATTTAACTGTTAAGACTGTTAAATATATTATTGGCACTTCTATTCGTCAATCGTCGTCAATCCTAGAAACTTAGTAAACTTAAGCGAAATAAGTGGCAGTGAATATTATAACTTCACTAATAAGAATAATTCAGTCAGTATGGTAGATACCACACTGACTAAATTATTCTTATTTCACACTTAATAAAATAAAGAAATCGACATTCTTATAATATTAAACAAAAAAGAGTGACCACTATCCCGATTGGTTACGTAGGTAGTATTATTATCTATTCTGTTGCTTGGTTTCAGGCGATTATGTGGTCGAAGATAGTGAATATCTAGCTAGGCCTAGAATGATCGGACCCTCAAAGGTTGTGTGCTGCCGGAACACCGTAAGGTTATGGCGACAGATTTCTGGGATTTGTACTATAGACGATTGTCGTTTTCTTTGTTTTGGTTTAGTATACCACCTTGATATTTTGTGACCATGTATGGAACATGATTGGGACTTAATCTCATCACAAAACCTAATTTCAGCCGAGATGTGGGTTGGTTCTAGTTTGCATGTCCAATTATTAATGTAGCAGTTGCTACAGTAATAATCGTACACGCAAACTAGAATCAATCACAACAACCAACCACCTTTTTGATTAAAGTACTATTACGACAGTTATGTAATTGCACGTACTTACCCTAGACAAAACGGCCGATATCTCCCACACCATTGCAGAGCTAGGATCCTTGACATTTTATTACGTGTGGCGTCAGAGCGTCATTCCTTCTGTTTGAGTGAATCATCGTGTCATTGGACTGGCTGTATTGTCGATATCTCGTTGGATGGTGTTTCATCTTCTTTGTCATGCTTATTTATTTGCTTAATATATGTGTGTTGAGTGTTCCCCGAAATTTCTGTTTGACGTGCCGTTTTGTGTTGGCGTAGCGAACTTTCGTTCTGAAGCTATATTTACATCGCCGAAGATTGTAATGTAGGTATATACATACTCGTAAATGTATTATCGACTCGTAACATGATTTTATATCTGGACGGCCTGTTGGCGTAACGATAGGTAGCTGGACTCCTAACCGGGAGGAAGCTGGTTCCAATTTTAGTCGTGCACCAATGTATTTTTTCTATGTGCATTCATGAATGTTTTTCTCGGAAACCAAATTGGTGTTCTAGAATAAGGATAGTTTCGCCTAATATTGGCTTTTATTTTTCTAAAGCAACTTTTAAAAGAGCTTCGACATTACAGAGAGCATAGATATTGGTCTGTACGACGTGGTTTCATTGGGTAGTTTTCCTGGTTTTGCTATCATGATAACTTCAGCTACTTTCCCTAAATCAGGCACATGTATTGTGTGTGCATTTAATTTTAGGGAAGCATTAATAAGGGTGGTTAATTTGACTACCGCCTTCTTTTAAAAGATATAAAAGTGTGTCAAATATCTGCCAGGAATGTTGCTAATAGGCTTGAACTGGAGAAACGGACCTAAAATCCCGAACTAAAAGGTTTAAAACAAAATAATTAGACAAATATTTACTCATTTAATTCTCAAATGATGTGTTACCACCGACCAGCGTTTGAGTTTTACTCTAAGTTTTTTATAGTTTTCTAAAACTTGTTACTTGTTATATAATACAAACAAAACATCTCCAACTTATCGACGCGGTATATGACGGTATACGCCTTTGAAATTTCCGATGTCCTAATTTTAATCTACTGCAAAATAAAGATAAAACATTGCTTTGTAACTTAATTTATAATTAATCTAATAATGTGTGGGATATGAAACATTTATGATCGTAATACTGTGTCCTATTTTCATTGTTAAATAACTTTTTTTTAGATAATTATAGGCTAGCGTTTGACCAACAGGTCTCTCACCTGTTGATAAGTGACGATGCGGTTGAGGATGGTAGCATGTAACACTATACTTAGAATGGAAACTGGTGTAACGCCTCAGGCGGACTTTCAATATTCTTACCACTAAATACATTTTAAAGGATGATGGTAAAAGACCTGACGAATACCATGGAAGTTGGGGTGGCCCTTGGTATGGGATGCTACTTGCGTCGACACTTTGGCACCGTCTTATCTTCCCGGTACACAAAAAAAGGCTGGTGTGGCCGCAGAAGCAGCTGAGAACCTCAAAAGGCGCAAATATCCACTATATTTGCGCCTTTTGAGGTTCTCAGCTGCTTTAGACAGCTGCTGCCTATTTGTTCCTTTTGTGGCTGAGACTCTAGGACCGTGGGGACCGGGTGCACACAGCATTTTTAAAGATCTTTCCACACGATTGGTTGAAAAGACACGGGACCAAAATGCTGGCATGTATTTAGCTCAGAGACTAAGCATCGCCATTCAACGGCCAACAAAATACAGCCAGCATTTTGGGAACTTTACCTACTGGTAGTGGTTTGGTAGACTAAATTTTAGTTTTCACTGTTTTTATTAAGTTTATTTGTTTGCTTATAGATAGGTAATTTTAGAAATATATTTATGTATAAAATAGTATATTTTCCGTAAATAAATGAATGTGATATGTTTTTAAAGGTAATTTATGTACAATTAAAACAAAATTAGTCAAAATGATCGTTTTTAGTTTCTGTTTCTGTGAGGGGAAAATATTATATTTTGTAAGTTAACGCGACCAAAAGACACATCCGTTTATGTCGCATAATTAAGCATACTTTGCGATTTCACAAAAATATCATAATTAATTATAGGGTACTTTTCTTTGACCTAGAATCACTTTGTCGATGTGAAAAAGATATGGTTCTGAAAAATGAAAATATGTTGTTTAATAACATTAAATGCGATTTAAATATTACAAACTTAATATTTTCGGAACCCTCGGTTTGCGAGTCCGTCTCTTACTCGGCCGTTTTTTCATAGAAAATAGCAATTGTGGTTCGTTGTTGTTTAAAAAATATTAGACAAAAATAAAACAAAAACCGAGAAATAGTTAATTATTTATTGAAAATTACAAAATGGCTTGTCATAAATTAATTATTTACAACTATTACTAATTAAAGCAGAACCGAAGTTCCTCATTTACATAACGGCTGTGTTAAATCTCGTTTACATTTGGCGTTTGAACGCGCGTTTTTACTTTAAGCCTTATTGTGTTTTGATGTCACAATGCACAACTCATATACACAAATAATAGATAAATCTACAGCCACTTTTATTAGAAAGTACAAGTATGTTATTTGCATTAAAATTAACATTATATTATTGATAATTATCCGTAATTTGACAATCACAAACCACATCTCATAGTTCAATAAAGTAAAAAAATAACAATTTAATTGTTTTAAACAATTTTTAATAACTTTTTATATAAAATTACAAAATAAGAGGCTCATGTATAATTTTCATTTAATTCTAAAAGATATTATGTTAAATCCGATTCAAGACTGGGTTAGGTTTTTTATAATAACACGATACACAGCTTTACAACGTATTGAAAAAAGAATGTTTATAGTTATTAACAACGCTTATAAATATAATGTAATGCTTAAGAATTCACGATATATATATCGTGAATTCTTAAGATTAGGTTTACCATTTTGATCGGAAAGTTTGTGACGTACGATCCCATGTAAAAGTTTCCAAATATCTGTCAGATAAATTTCTAATAGAGCTATCAGGAACTGGTGAAATTGCCCATTAGTTATATACATAAGCTTCAAAAAAACGCGCAAACAAACCGCGTAATGTGAAAAGGCCTTTATGTTAAACTTTCATTACAAAGCAAATTATAAAGCTCGATTACCAGACGACGCATGTTTAGAACTAACAAACTAAAGTAATAACAATTTAAACAAAGTAAACGGGCTATAAGGGACGGAACGGAGTAAAGTTTCTATAGGATACATTTCCGTAAATGTGTGATAGAATTATGCAATTAGTCAGTCTCCCCCTTTTTTACAATCGGACAACAAGGCAAACTAACAAACGGCATCACATATTTTGGATATTCCAGCAATCCGCACTATAAACATTTTGGATCGAAATTCATCATCCGAACTGCAAAATAATGGAATACGTTTCCGGCTGACTTGTATCCGAGTAGCTATAACTTGGGTCCCTTAATGTCAAGAGTGAAAAAAAAAGGTATCTTCTAAGCAAGCATTCTACACCCACAATCACAACGTTACTTTCCATTAAGTCAGATAGTTGTTTTAATTTTATAAAGTCACGTTCATTATAAAAATATTGATTTAACTAACTTAACGGGAATTTAACGTGACTTACGCGATGTCGATAAAGCGAGAAAGAAAAAAAAAAGGTGAGAAAGTTGTCAAATGCTTGCCTATCAGCAATTTAAAAAAAAACAAATTCATCGGTACCTGATAAAGTGTTATGTGGTTATCTGACAATACAATACAATAGCCACGATAGAAAATAACTCTATATGGATGGATGTAAAATTGATGATAAGCATGGTCGATGGCATCATAGATATCAAATACAAATACATAACTGTCTTAAATCATGTATATATATACCATGTACTTAAAAGTTGTCAGATATCTTTTGTATACATTGATGTTGTCAGGTAAGCTTAATAGTGCTATCAGGCACCGGTTAAACTGACATATAATTTATTATTGCGGAATCAAATCAAAAGTCTGTAAAGACGTATTACAAATATAAATTCTGTAATACCTACTAGGCGAGTTGTTTTATAAATCATTTACTGCAAAAGTGCACAATTCTTGCTTAAGAATTATTCATAATTATGAAAAAAAATGTATTGTGTATGTAATTACATTCACATACGCATTATGACTGAGTAACATTAGAAAAGAAAGCAATTTAATTTTGTTAAAAATACTTCTTTATAACGTCTACCTACATAAAATTATTTACATATTTATTAAATCAACAAAAAACTTACTGTAAATTATTATGCCTAAAATAAATGTTGACTGTAAACAAAACTGAATTAAGTTTTACTTCTAAAAATACGCAGCCTCGTGTTAATATATTAGTTTTTTATAAAGTTTTAAAAAGTTTGTCTTCACAGAAGACCCACCTTGGTTTTAATAAAAGCTCAATTAAACTTAGACTAAGAAATCAGTCGTTTTAGACTAATGTATTTTTAAAAGGGATTTCGATTTCATATTTTTTGTCTTCATTTACCACTTATTTTTGTTCAACTCAATTTATTTTTGTCTAAAGCAATTAATGGCTTTATGGCTTTTTTTATTTCGAGGTGGTCTTAAATATGTTTTATTTAATAGAACTAGAGTAAAGCAAAATTGATTACAAATAAGAACACTCATGACACAGAAATCAGAATAGGTAATACAAGCCTATTCCTTGTTGGCTCATGGCGTAAAAACTTTTATTTTGTTACTCAACTTGGTAATGGTAAAATCTCAAAATTTTACTGGTTAGTAAACCATTTTTTGTTGGTTTTGAACTGATTTTTTTCGTTATATTTAAACTAAACAGTACCAGCAAAACGTTCGCCTAAGACGCCTTAATAGCAGAACCTACGACACTAAAAATATCTGGATTACCAAAATTTTGCACGTCTTTTTACTGTCCACATTATTTTTTAAACATTCGACACTTTGCTGTTCAATCTAATTTTTTAACAATATTTTAAATAATTACAGAAGTGGTTTTACCACCCAGGCGGACTAGCAAAAGTCCTATCACTATTATGACGTCGATGACTATTTAGATCAGTGGTTCCTAACCAGTGGTACACGGACCACCGGTGGTCCGCAAGAACTTAAATATGGTCCGCAAAAGATTTCAAATTGACGAAACAATCATTATGATGTTTATATAAATGAGTAAAAATATCACCCCAATTCAAGAACTTGCACAGAAGATGCCATGTTACAAATTTTATTGATGCCATTTTTTTCTCAGCCTGTTCTGTCTTCTGTCCCGCTGCAGTGCAACAAGTGCAGTCTCTATTAAAAAAACTAAATTATCTACTAATAATTATATTGACACAGTTTACTTATTTACTTTGTGGTCCCTGCTAGTAATAATAAACTTAAATTGGTCCCTGATCACAAGAAGGTTGGGAACCACTGATTTAGATGAAATACCAAAATCCCTTTACTCAATGTGTTAATCTAAATATCTAAGACAGAACCAATTAGTGTTACGTTCACATAATACTTTACATTACCTAGAAATAATTAATATGATTACTCTAAAAATAATTATGTTATCTTATCAAGACCCAGACGTTTGTAAACATTTCTTGGAATTCAACACAAAACTATCTCACAGTATCAAATTATAATATTATTATAAATTACTTGAAACAAAGTCATTACACAGTCTTACTTATAAACGGTATTTAAATAAGTTAATGCATAGGCTTCATGAGCGACGAAAATGGCGGCGATTGTATTCGTTCACGATGATATAATATTAGCTCTATAGCTCGTAGGCCTCTCCCAAGACAGTGCGTCCCTACCCCGTAAAGACCTACGTCCAGCAGTGGTCTGACCCTGGCTGACTATGGTAATACAATATTATGGTGTGAGGTTTCATGTGGTTTCTTTTCAATTATATAGATCGCACAGTGAGAATATCGTAGCAACCGACTCACTCGTGGATTTGCTGACGCAAATTGTCAAATGTGAAACCAACACATCCGTATTCATGTAGATTCTGACGTAGGTACGCATAGCGGTGGATTTGACTGTGATTGTAAAACTGTGCTAGTATAATGTCAATAATGTAGGAATTGGTTTGAATTACCCTACGCGTTCTAGAGCACTGTGAGGACTCATAGTTATTATTTGTAACTTGTAACCACGAGGCTTAGGTACCTTAGTTAAATTTATATAAGCATAAGTAACGTTTATAAGTAAGGCTCGCACTGTATTAAAATAATTGTTATTTGCCATGTAATCTTAATTAAATTATTTCGCGAAACAACTTTTGTACCTTAGATAAAGATTTTTACGTTGTAAGTACATAACAATGTACTTATAAAACAACGTAAAACTCTTTCTGTGAAATAGAATTCTAACATTTTATTTTGATAAATCTGGAAGGAAATACATAAAATTATAGTATTACTTTAGCAAAATATCATAGAAGCGTAAAAATACAACATTCGCATTAATTTAGCACCAATTTTAAAACACACTAAAACTAATATGACACCAACAATTAAATAGTTTTATATTACTAAACTTCACCATCAATAATATTCGAACGACTAGTAAAAATCTCCAAAATTACTCTACAATCAAACTTTCGAAGTAGCTGTCAGCATCACATAGTTTGCTCTAGGAGATTCTTCCTGAACCGTGTCCGGCCTAAAGCATCTATGGGGCTCAAATTCCGCTGGCTTCTTCAGCATTTTCCTTACGAACCAAACCAGGCCAATGATGATAACCATTAGACTTAGAGCCACGCCTATCAGAGCAGTGTTTAAATTCTTAAACCCTGCTCTAATTTCTAAGGTTCCTGACTCCAAAACTTGAGGTACGACGCAAATCGGACGCATATCTTCTGACTTGAACTTCGATAACGTTGCGCAGACTTCGTAAGGTCCTCGGATGAAACCTTCCATCGATATTTCAAGCGTCGACTGGCAAGGAGTATCCTTTTGAGCCATTAGGGATCCTCTTGAAAGAACTGCTAAGACAACATAGCAGTTAGGTATCGCTGTATACCTGATATCGTTGGACAGTCGCTGAGATCTTGGCTGAGGCCTTTGAGGTAAACCCATCAGGGAAATAAGAACTGTAAGCAGCCCGTCGGTGGTTAAGTTTGATCTGACTTCAGAGACCCTGCAAAAAATATTCATTTCAGAAATTTGTCAGGTTTCTTTGGAACTTTTTGTTAGTATCTAGACCAAGGTATCTTGGCTAGGTTAATTTTTATGTGAACGCCGCATCGTGATCATCGTGTATGGAACAAAATCAGTCCATAATGGGTATGATAAGTTTCGACACAATATTTATCGGCGTAGGACTTTTGTTAGTCCGCCTGGGGCGGAACCACCACTTTGGCAATTAATTTAACCCTGAAATTGGAATGATTTTTGGCTCGAATGGCAAAGTGTCCAGTGAAATTAAATCTTAACATCTTTATGTCCCAAGGTAACAGGTGCTGAGCAGTGACATGCAAAATTATGTTGATCTAGAATCTTGATTGCCGCTGTATCTGTAATAAGTAGACATCATTGCTTACCATCAGGGAAGCGTCGTGATTATCCTGTTTTTTAAATAATTAAAATATATATAAATCGTGAATCCCCATCGTACCTAAAAATATAATCAGTGAAGTCACCATAGCGAATAACAGAATGTAATGGATTAGGTGTATTGTCAAAAAAAAGCTGTGTGCTTTATAAAAAAAGTGCTTATTTATCATCCCGACTAGAATGCATGACGTCTTCCGAGTAAAATTTTACAGATCTTGCTTGCCTATAAATGGTTAATTGAGAAAACCCGTCCTTCTCTTATCCCTTTTGAGTTTTTAAGCTAGCTTAATATATCTACGTGAGTATTATAAAACATCGTCCACACCTTAAGTTATCAGGTCTTGCAATTTCTGGTGCCCTTGTAATGACCACAGGCACTGCAGTCGCAAAAGTAGCTCTTTTCCGTACGATTTGAGGGTTGCTACAGCCAAGTACTAAGGCAATAGGGTTATCGTCACCGTCCATTTCTTCTAAGGCTATACAGAACCTGTGAAAGGAAAATTAACTTATTGACCGTAAGATTACGTATAAATTTCAACCAACTTCCAAAAAGTTCTCAATTTCTCAATTCGTTTGTATGTTTTATTTTGTATGTTTGTTACGCGATAACTCCGCCATTTGTGAACTGATTTTTTATTCAGGGGTAGGGTTCATCTTCTAAGTTGTCTTATACAAATGTCATCAAAATCTGATAAGTATCTCCAGAGATATGGCGATAAACATCTAAAATGTTCGACTGAAACTGGCTCGCGTGGCATGTGAATTCGGTTTTTTAGTTTTTCTTGTCTTCTAATCTTGTCCAAAAACTAACAACACCTATAATTAAATAAATTATAAATATATATTTTTTTAAAAACAAGCTTTTATCTGGGACAATGAACTAAAATGTTAAAAATAAATTCTAGTAAGTATTTAGCGTGTAGATTTGTTTTAAACATTTTAGTTCATTTTCCCAGATAAAAGCTGTTTTCATAAATATTTTTTATTTCTAATTTATTTTTAACTTTTTAGTAGGTAGGTATAGATACCGACTACCTACCTACTACCTAAGTATTTAAGAGAAGGCATGATGTTTTCAAATATTCCACGGATATTTGATGTGATTATGGGTAAAGTGCTCTTCTCTCTCTCGAAAATCAATCGACTCGGTGAGGCTATGTTGCTTTATAACAGAAATGCCATATCTATCTATCATTTAAGTTTAAAGTGCTCCTCAAGACGAATCATTTGAGCCCAAATTCACTGGGGTTACGTTATTTTATCACAGAGATGCCGTGGCCAACTTCCAGCTTCATCACGAGTCGCTAAATATCATCTAGGTGTAAAGTTCTCTTCAAGACGAATCAATTGAGCCCAAACTCGGTAGAATTACGTTGATTTATCACAGAAATGCCGTGGCCACCTTCCAGCTTCATCATCAGACCATCTAGATATCATCATTTAGGTGAAAAGTTCTCTTCAAGACGAATCAATTGAGCCCAAACTCGGTAGGGTTATGTTGATTTATCACAGAGATGCCGTGGCCACCTTCCAGTTTCATCATCAGACCATCTAGATATCATCATCTAGGTGAAAAGTTCTCTTCAACACGAATCAATCGAGCCCAAACTCGGTAGGGTTATGTTGATTTATCACAAAGATGCCGTGGCCACCTTCCAGCATCATCATCAGACCATCTAGATATCATCATCTAGGTGAAAATTTGTCTTCAACACGAATCAATCGAGCCCAAACTCGATAGGGTTATGTTGATTTTTCACAAAGATGCCGTGGCCACCTTCCAGCTTCATCATCAGACCCTGGATATCATCTAGGCGTAAAGTTCTCTTCAAGGCAAATCAATCGAGCCCAAATTCGGTGGGGTTATGTTGTTTTATCACAGAGATGCCGTGGCTACCTTCCGTCTCCATCATCAGACCAGCTCCATGGTACCACATGATTGTATTGTCACTGAAGATACATAATTGCACCAAATTTGAGTCCAATCGGACATCGGAAAGTGGGTCTAATTTAGCTTCCAAGATTCCACCCGAACATACATAGTTACATACATACATACATTGCAAGTTAAATAAAAGCTTGTAAATAAACTGACCAAGTGCAAGTCGGACTCGCACTCGTAGGGTTCCGTACCACACTACAGTATTTTATAAGATCGAGCAAATAATACCACTATCATTTTTCGCTAGCAAAAAATAATAATTCATAAACATTTCGTTTCTTATAACGCCATCTAACGTCTAACAAAGGTGTTAGGGATCGACATTTCAATATAACGCCATCTATGGGACGTTTACCTAACTAAGCGTTCATAGATGGCGTGAAATGCCGAAAAAAACACGTTTCTTGTATGAGGACCCTCTATTATCTTTAAATTTTGTTCTGATTTTAGTATTTGTTGTTATAGCGGCAACAGAAATACATCATGTGTGAAAATTTTAACCGTCTAACTATCATGGTTCATGAGATACAGCCTGGTGACAGACGGACAGACAGACAGACAGACAGACGGACAGTGGAGTCTCAGTAATAGGGTTCCGTTGGTACCCTTTGGGTTCGGAACCCTAAAAAGGGCAAGCCGTGATATTTTTCTAATAAAATAAAAGGTACATCCCTTCACGAAGGGTACTAACATACGGGAGAAACAAAAGAACTTTTGATTGTGAGTCGAATTAATGAAATAATCGAATTAGCCATTTAGTTCTCAAACAAAATTGGTAGGTATTCTACCCTATAAAGTATAAGTACGGGTCTTCTTAACTTTCCAACATCTTTAAAATTATTAAAAAAGTTCTTCATCGTCGCCTAATAAAAATTTAATACCAATTATAACTCAAACATTTTCCAGGCTATAATTTCTTGCTCGGCGAATCTCAGCGGAATCAAAATTATTTCATTTCCTCCAGACGCTCGAATAGATTACTTATTCCTTCGAAATTAATTTTTATTTGTCACTTGAGCTTGATGGTCGTTAGACAGATTGACGCTGTGATTGACAATTTTGTTATTATTACAAGCTTTTATTTAACTTGCCATGTTTGTATGTATGTATGTTAAAAATTATTATTACCTAAATTCCATTTATTATTTGTAGTTTTTATTTTAATTATTAGTCATAGTTAATATTTTAGTTTATTAGTTTATTGAATTGTTTTGAATATATGTGGAGTAAAAATACTCTTAAACGATAACAAATAAAAAAATTATGTTAGGGTCAAATCTTGCAAGCCTGACTTGTCCCAATTCCCGGTGTTTGATTGAGCTGAAATTTTGCAAACATATGATGAACCCGGAAGGTGGCCTAAGGAACTCCTAAACTACACATGATTATCTCCATATCTGTAGAGATACTTATCAGATTTCGGTAAAAATGACAATGCAATCATACAGAAAAGCATAAAGTCTCGAACATAAAAATATTTTTTCAAAGCAATTACGAAATGACGGAGTTCTAAGGTACAAAAATTTGAAAAAAAAACAGCCAAATTGAAAATCTCCTCCTTTATAAGAAGTCGGTTAAACAATAATTATATTCGGTTCATAAACAGCAAAGATATGGCTGATAATACACAAAAAATTACATAAGTAAAAACTTAGGAATTTCACTAAAAATTAAAACAAATTATGTACTTACGTATACTGATCCATAGGATCAACCTTCATCCCTCTCAGAATGACATTCCCTGGAGCAGCTCGATGGCAAGCTGCGTGCTTCGGAAGACCCTGCGCCCTGGATGCCGTCACTCCTGAACACCTATACCGGTGCGTGGATGGAGGGTCCACCGACCAGGATAGGTAGACCTCTTCGTCATCGTAGAAAGCGTCTACGAGGCGGACCTGCAGAAAATGGTTATACTCAGTACTCATTTTTTTAGGATTTAAAGTGAAAGGTGAGCTCTAGTTAAAGTTTTCTTTTTTGTTATTTTTAATATATTCGTAAATATATTCGTAAATATATTCGTAAATATCCGTTATGTGAACATTTTAACTGGAAAATACGATACATAATATATATACCGCAGTATTATAATGAACATTTTAAAACCATCTACATAAATGAAAACTTTAAATACTAATTATAAACTAAGACTTAAACTATTATAATTAACCGTAAAAAAGTAAAGGTCGCTAACCGTAGTTGAAGATAGACATCTTTAGCTACGGTAAAGTAGAAGTTGTTAAGCTTAATTATACTTTAAGAAATCTGTAAGGATATATTTTATAAAGGTTAATTTATCTAGATTTACAGTACGAACTAATAAGAGGGCAGAAATATTATCTCCTAATACGTCTTTGAGTGAACTTATTACTTAAAGATCTGTTTTCAATTCAAATCCTTTGTGAAGGAGGTGGCATTCAAACTGGTGCGATGGCGATGGTTATCAAAAAGACTGCATTGCTTCGCGATAGCGCGACATCGCAACAGCCTAAGACTTACTACGGTGGATAGTAGATTTGCTGCTTGCTATAGGGCCGGTACAACATCTCGCTCGCGCTTTCTTTTCCGCATAGAATAAAAAAAAAGTAGTCATAGAATACACAGTGTAATTGACAAGACAACGATGTTGACACATGCCTTACACAGGCACATAGGCTTGTTGAGGGCCTGTTGGTGTAAGTGGGAGCATGGTCGGCTTTGATGCCAGAAGTACCTTAATCCCCGCAGTGCACCAATGGATTTTTCTATCAAAAAATGTATGTGCGCTTTTCACAGTGGCCCTCCGGTAAAGGAAAACATCGTTACGAAACCAACAACCCCCGCATGGTGGAAGGACACTATCTAGTGTCTCTAGATAAGATTTGAATGAAATTTTGAATGAATGAAATTTATTTAGTTTTTACAAAAGTGTACATATACAATCGGAGTATTAATATATACTAATATCATGCATAATTCACTTAACTAAAATTAAGTTAGTCATGCAATACATTCAAAATAGGTACAAATTTAAGTACACTTGTGGTCATTAAAGCGGTGTGTTAACACCCAGACAAGACAAACTGTATCCCGAGTGATAACCTCTTTCGCCATATTACGGATATTATATTGAATAGTTTGTTATTTTTATTATTACATTATATGTTTATTTTATTATTACATTACATATTAGTATTGTTGATTTACATCAACACACATCAAGAAAGGCTGTATATTGTACAATCAGTTTGTGTGAATAGCTAGTGAATAGCGCCATACACAACAGCAAATTGTGCTGTTGTCCACTGAAAACACTTTCAAAAAGCACTTTATTTATCTTATTTTAATTAATTTTCAACTGACTTCTAAAACGAAAGAGGTTCTCAATTCGTCTGTATGTTTTTTATGTATGTATGTTACGCGATAACTCCGTTAATTGTAAACCGATTTGAATGATTATTTTTTCCATCGATAGGGTATGTTTCCGAGGTGGTCATATTGTAATTTCATTGAGATTTGATAAGTATCTCCAGAGACATGACGATAAACGTCTCAAACTTGCTACTGAAACTGACTCCGTGCGGCATGGGAGTCGGTTGTTTTAGTTTTTAAACTATCTTAATTATTATTAAAAAAAACTTCTATAATCTCTTCTTTGTCAACTTCTTTTTTGTGTTCTCACAAATGACGACATTCACAATCACTAGTATCATTAAATTTCCTAACTGATGGCGTTGTCAAGATCACCACCGTGGCAGTATGACCATGTACTAGAGAACAATTCAGAGTAATAAATCTTCATAGTAAATTAGAAAAAAATATGATGCTATAGTAGTAGAATAAAATACCTAGAAAACGAATTTATTCTTACTTAAAATCAGTGACGAGGCAAAAAACTACTTCAACACTTGAATTATGCTGCAAAAATTCGACGAAAATGGCTCAATTTTTTCACTAATCGAGGAGAAAAATACCTGTAGGGCATTATGGATCCATCTTTGGAAGTGATTTACAATTATTATTTTGAACAGTTTATTAATATTAATTAATTTAAATTACGTCAAAGTACACTTTAAGCTAATTATTATACAGGGTGTTTGGTGGATGGACGAACAAAATTTTTTGGGGGGTTGGGGGGGTCATGCGCAAGTTTTCCCTGACCCGAAATCCTAAGTGTCACAATGATTTTTTTTCAGATCACCCAAAATCTTGCCTTTAAATCGTGCCAAGTTTTTTGTTTGTGGTTGTAATACGACAAATAAACTGTATACTTTTACTGTATTCTGCAATGTGTCTGTGTTCTAAATACAATATTACTTAATACATTTCCCTTAAAAACTGTTTTATAAAGTGACAACTAAAATTTTGAGTGATTTTGGGTGATTAAAAAAAAAACAAAAAAAAATCACATCGAAACCAACGTGACACTTAGGACTTTGGGTCTACCGGGAAAAACTTGTGCATGACCCCCCACCCCCCAACCCCCGAAAAATGTTGTCGTTTCATCCACCAAACACCCTGTAAGCTATTCATTGATCGATCAGATTAAGTCTTATGACCGAGAACTGATTAAATGATTTTGTTTTGGTCACTAATACAATGGTTGATTTGACGATTGATGAGACGATCAATTATTCATTGCCATTGATTCAAGACATAGTACATTAGTTAGAGTGAGAATTGCCTCACTTTAACGTGATTGACAATTGCAAATTGCCCCAGCGGCTTCAAGACGATCTATTGCAATTGTCAATGTGTTACATAATTGTACTTGCAGTACATAAGATGCTGTTTAATCGTCTAACGAGGCGTCAATTCTTACAGTTCCGTTTCTCTTGTGCTTACAGTAATACTATAATCAGTTTTTGAATACTTTCACTTGTCAAAGAACATGAATTAAAATTATCATAAATGCTCATCTTTCAATTAAAATAATGAAAATTCAATTGACAACCATTGCAATTTAATTGTAATTAAATTATGTATTGCAATTGTCAATGACGTTAAATGTACAACTGATCGTACTGAGCCTGGATCCCCAATATTTTGCGTTTTTACATCGGTAGCTTACACACTTACCTTTGACTTAGAAACCGGCAAATCGTCTTCCGTTGGTACATCCAATTCTTCATCATAAAGTTCATCTTCCAATCCATCTTGCTTATCCTCATATGTATCTTCATTATCATCATTTTTGGTATCAGTTATAGTATTAGTCTTATCTATTTCTATAGTTCCTATTTCGATGTGTTCAGTGTCGTCGCAAAGTTTGTTCTTCGATAGTCTCGATATAAGAGCTCCTTCAAGATGTGGTGGAGTGGCGCAAACAGCCGCTGCTTTGTCTGTTTGTGGAAGATTTTCTGCTTCTCGAAGCCAACGAGCGAAGCCGGCCATGAGGCAGTCGCAGTTGAGAGGGTTATCTGCAAAAGAAGTATTTTGATGACTTGAAAGCTGTATGGGATATTATGGAAACTTTTGAGCTTTTTTAAGGTTACCACCATCCCAACCAAGGGGTACCAATGGAACCCTATTACTGAGACTTCGCTGTCCATCCGTCCGTCCGTCTGTCATTGGGCTGTATCTCTTTAACCATAATATGTTAAAGGCATACAGCCCACTTAATATTTAGACAGAGTATGTATTACTATTGCCACTTTAAGAACATATAATAAAAACAAAATTAAAATTTAGGAGATTAACAATTAAGTTTTTTTTTTCTGATAGGTACAAGAATCGTGTTTTTTTTTCAACGTTTTTTGCTCGATCTTATGAACGGTAATAGATAAACACTCAAAATGTATTATAACCACTACGACAAAAATAATAAATAGTCGTCATATGGGGACCCCTTTAATTAAATAAGATAATAAATAAAGGGGTCCCCATATAACGACTCACGGTCAAAGTCTATCAATGGTACGTAGTATTATTATCTTTTCTATGACAATGGGTACCCAATTTAAAACCCTAGTAACATTATGCAGGTGCCTACTTAGCCGCTTGAACTCGGAATCCATTGCAAATTAAAAGTGTAAAATTTTCACAGGTTATAATAATTTTACTAAGTAATTATTCTCAGAAACGAAAACCCTTACTTATTAACTTTTATGTTTTGAACTTAAAACTTAAAATACTGTAACCGAAGCTCAGTTTATTTTAATAGCTGCTTTAAGTACTGCGGTTTGTGAGATATGATTTATCAAGTTACCTACTAAATGGAAAAAGTTGATTTTATTGTTAGAGCTGCTCCATGAATATTATACTTTTTTATTTAATCTTATCTCTGATTATTTATAGTAATGTTTTAGTTCTAGTTTGTAATTTCTTTAACAACCTTATTAATTCTTTTTTATTTTTTCTTATTATCTATAAATTTATGTATCATTATTATGTACGTGTTTATATCACTATTGTCAATCGAACTCCTCCCAAACGGCAGAATCGATTCTGATATTTTTGTGTATGTTTGAGGGGGTGGTTTAGATTCACAGTTGGACCCGGCAGGTAGCGTTGCAACTTACCGTTGTTATTTTATGCTTGGAAGGTTTTTGAAGTTCAGATACTAACGAAATTATGTTAAGGCAAGTATAGTTTTCTATCAGATACCTCCGAAATGTATGCGATGAAAAAACCGAAAAACGATCGACTGTGTACCACAGAACTTGTTCTGTGCTTGTACTTTTATTTAATCTTTGCCCGTACGAACCGTTTTACTTCCAAATTCATCATGCTGACGTGCTGCCTGGGAATGAAATTCATTGCTAGTGTGTCATTATTGCTAAATACATCGTAGAACGCACCGATACTTTATAAAAACAAGTGGAATAGTAGTCAAACGATTATACAAAATGCATAAAATAAAAATTGCATGCCACAATGTCTGATATGTACAGATGTCATCGCTAACCATCAAACAAGAACGTTACTGGTCTTGCTATCCTATGCTTATATCACATAATTAAAAACAAATCACATGACCCCTAAAATAATATAAATGTTTCTTTGTAATATGACTAGTCAAGAATTATTATAGAGCTTTATTTTTCCTACATCTGTTGACCTTAAAGTTGTAAAATATAGAATAAAAACCAAATGAAATAATTTCTATGTAAATTAATAGCCCTATTCCATATTGGAAAAACTGGATTCTAGACCTTCGTCGTAACGATTTCTATAAAAATGCTACCCGAGACAAGTGATTAAAAAAGGTCCGAATGTTGTTTTCATCGAAGCTATGCTATAAGGAAAACGGGCCATTTAGTCGAGCAAAAAGTACGCACAACGAATTGTAAATGTAAAGCGTAAACACAATAAGTGGGGTCGTTTTTAAACCAACTGTAGAAAAACATTCATTTTTATTGTAATAGATATCAGTTACATACAAAACCGTCATTATTAAACTTCCGTACCGCAAAGGAAATGTTACCTCCTTCGTCGAATGACTTGTCCAAATAAACGTTAAACCAAAACCCGATAATTATTTCATTTTTGAGCATATTTTTCCTATACTGTTATTGGATAGCTTTTATTTATCTAGGTTCTTACTTGTTTTTTCTCAAAATACTAACCTAAAACGAAACATTTGCATCGCTTTACATTATTCCCAATCTTTCCGAATGATTTGCTCACCTTTATTATAATTTTTCTATCTATAATTATGTATTTGTTTTTGTCTAGGTAAATAAATAATTTTGTCAGGACATTGTCAACAAAAAGGATTTAAAAAAAATTGTTCCTAATATTTGGTGACTGGGCTAACATTTTATCGATTTGAGTTGAATTCCTCCCGTAGCGTTTGTAGCATAGCTGTACTACATGATGCATTGTATGCATTGTGTTCTTATGGGACTTCTCCCAAATTCTTCCAATACACACCACTAAGCTCTGTCTCCAGCTTTTATTATCCATTCACTGCTAGCTCCTGTAAATATCATCGCACAATTTTTTCACCGGGCGTTCTATACTAAATACTAGTACGACTATAGTTTACTAGTAGCCTACCATCATCAAGTAGAAAATCTGCCGCTTTAATCTTACGGTGTTCCAGCAGTACATAGCCCTTGAGAGTCGGAGTATTCTAGGCCTATCGTGTTCATCATCTTTGACTACATCATCGCTTATCATCAGGCGAGATAGTGGTCAAACGCTAGCCTATAAGATATGAGAATTTTGAGAATTTTATTAAGATTATTATTCTATACAATATATACATCACAAAAATGTTACATGACCACACTTTGACACGTAATAAGATTTTAGATAGATACACATGCCCGTTTGCATCAAACTTAGGAATCACCTAAGATTTCAAAATATCTCAATTAGAGCAACATCAGCCCTCTGATTCTCATTTCAATCGGATACATTCGGGTAATTTTAAAAAATATATTTGGCAATAATTCGGTAGTCTCCACTTCAGAATGTGTCCTACTGTAACAGTTATAGGTTCAGCAATAACAAAAGTTACCTGCAAAAGTGGATAGTCCATGGCTTAATCCTAAACGCCACAACTTTAATCGTGAGATCACCATGGAAGTACGTGATAAAAACACGGCATTCATTTGAGAACCTTAGGAATATTAGTTTTATTTGACCCGAATCCTCCATAAGACTCCAAAGCACTCTGATAAATCGTAAACAAGAACAATGTACAACAAAAACAGCCTCCCTAATACCACCACATAACATTTCAATCCGTTCCCAAACGATATATCAAAAACAGCAACAAAAGTGTTAGAAGCCAAGATTATTGCACAAAAAACACTATAAAGAACCCTTCACAATGGACAGAATAGTGTAGTCATCGCAATAACGTATAGACGAACAAAGAACGTCACACTACGATGTTAGGTATCGACAAATATTTCTGCGTGACATACTGACAGGCTGAATGGAAAACAATAAATTATTTTATAACAATATCAAGCAGATTTTGATTTAAGAAATAATTCTGCTGAACTATACAATAAATATTTATGTGCGCATTCACGCCAAATGCTAACTTCAAATGCATGGAACGAGCACAACTCCCAATGTATGGGAACGACATTTCTACCAAAATGGATGGCAAAATTTTAGATTGTATAATAATCACATTTCTTGTATGAAAACCCTTGTACATCATAAAAATGTTACTCCCAGATGACTGATATTTCAATCAAAACAAAGCCAGTGCATTGCTACGAACGCTGAAAAAATCGGCAAAAGAGATGAAAGTTCTTTTGTAAATACAGGTTTCTAGCTTACAGAATTAGCCTTGAATAGTTGTACATTGGGCTAAAGCCAAATGTTCAGCGGCTCATCTTACTGTCTTACATGTCCAAACTACTTGCCTACTTAATGGAAATCGTCACTTATTGGATTAGAATCAAACATTTGCCACTGTGAATTAAATACATTTTTTTTCTTTATTGTAGATAAGCAAGCGTTTGACCACTATCTCACCTGATGTTAAGTGAAGATGTGATCAACGATATAGCACGCTTACCTAGAAGATACCTGTTCACTCGCGATTTAAAGACCCCCGGATTGTACTTCACAGGAAACACAGACTCTGGCAGGGAATTCCATTCCTTTGCTGTGCGTATGATGCAAAGCGCTTTGACATAGAACACATTATTATGATTGCGGTGATGATAAATGGGCAAGTGTCTTCTAAGTATAAAAAATATAGAATTTCTATGTCAAACAATATTTTTAATAAGCAATTATAATAATATATGTAAGAGCATGGTGAAGAAGACAATTATGCACTTGACGCTTGTCTATGCTCTGAACATGGATTATTGATTATGATACAGTGCCTGTCATGACATACGGATCCGAGACGTGGACACTCATAGTTGGACTGGACCACTAACTTTTAGTCGCTCAGCCAAATATGAAGAGAGTTATGCTCGCTCGGTGTTTCCTTGAAAGATCGAGTTCTAAACGAAGTACTTCGTCAGAGACCTAAAAAAATCTTGCTCTCAATGTTATAAAGCAGTGAGTATAATAAAACTGCGTGTCACGATGGCATCATTACCTCCAATCGCAACCCTTTGTAGTCCTATGCGGCGACTTGCCAACGTCGTTATAATCCTGGATCATTCAGTTTTGATATCTTCTATGTTAAAAATATCTTTTACACTTATAATTTCTGGGACATGTATCTGACGCAGCCAACTAGCTTAGTTAGCCGTTCAATCAACAGCCTAGCCTCTTTACTTTCAACTAGCGGTCTGAATGATATTCAGCCGTAGCGCTTGTTACAACATTTAATAAACTGGCTTAGTCTGATACTGAGGCAACACACTAGAGAACAGTGACCACCGCGTAGCTGTGTGGAGCTGCGGCAGCGGCCGTGCGTCACCAGAACCGACGCTATGCATAATTGGGTTAACAAATGCAATCCACTAATTTCGTCGTATCGATGTATCGAACCGTGGCTTAATTGGCAAAGCACCTGGACGTGTAATCCGGGGGGTGCGGGTTCGAGTCCCATCGGTACGATGAAATTTTGGATTGTGTTTAACAACTTTCTAATATTGTTTCTCCATACAAACATTGAACCTCCGTTTCATCCCCTTAAAGAGTGGATTTTAAAAATTCATTCTTAACGGATACCTACGTCAAAATAACTATCTGCATGCCAAATTTCAGCGCAATCCGAAACAATATTGATTTCAGACTTTGTTACCCCACTTCACCCTTTTAGGGGTGGCATTTCGAAAAAGTCTGGAACAATTATTCACTTATTTATTTACTGAAGTACTTGTGCGAAGTTTCGGATAGAAAAGACAATATTATCTTGTTTCTCCATACAAACTTTGAACCCCCGTTTCATCCCCATAAAGAGTGAATTTTGAAAAATCTTTTCTTAGCAGATATCTGCGTCAAATCTCAGCGCATGCCAAAGCGCTGCCTAATTTCAGTGTAATCCGAACCAATATTGATTTTCTGACTTTGATCTCTCAGTCAGTCAGTCGGTCAGTATGTCAGGACAAAGATTCTTATAGTATTCAGATTTGCTATTTATATCTTATGGACGAAAGACTTTTGCTTTCATTTTTAAAAATAACAATCGGATTATTATAAAATTACTAAAATATATTTTCGTCCGGTAAGCATATGTTTTCTCTTAGAAAGTAACAACAACCCAAATAATGTATATGTTCTATCATACAACAAATTAAATTAAGTACTGTAAGCGCTATTATAGTCGTAGTCAAGGAAACTCGTAAAGATGCTCGTCGTTTTTCAAAGTCCTTACCTTCGATGGTAAATCTTTGCAGATCTTTATGCATCGTTAGGGCACCGTCATCAATCATCGATATATCGTTGTCGTGGAGGAGCAGTGATGTCAGCAAATTGAGGGACTTCAGAGGTTCCGCTGAGAGGGACCGGAGGAAGTTGTGAGACAGGTCCAGGTTTACTAGACTTGACAGCTGGGCTAGGGATGCACCTGTAACACAATAATATCGTAAAAAATTAAGGAATCGCTTACGAAACGATAAAAGACGACGCTTGTCATTTTTCGTAGCAAGTTTGAGATGTTTATCTCTATATCTCTGGGATACTAATGAGATCTCGATGAATTTACAATGAGACTAAACGGAAAGTATATCCTCCGAAACAAAAAAAATACAAATCTGTTAATGACAGTTCCGAAGTAGCAAACATTAATAAAAATACAGTCGAATTGAGAGCATCCTTCTGTTTTGAAGTCGGTTGAATATCTAGCTTAAAAACTTCATATGCCATGGATGGACAGATGGACAGTGTGAAGTCTCAGTAATAGGATTCTTTTAGTACCCTTTAATAACCCAAAAAAAAGATACGAGAAGACATTCGACATAAATAAGCCATATTTAATATTGATACCCTATTCAAATATCCGGCATATTATCTTTACAAACAATAAGATGATTACCAATCTTTCCAAATATATTGTTAAACAAAGTCTGTCGCAAAAATAAGATAAGTTAATGGTATCTTTATTTCCGTTCTCGCAGAGTTGTACAATTTTTTTACCGGAAATTAAAATGTCGCTGAATAGACATTATCCAGAATGTATACATCTAATCACAGCGAAATATTCAAAATGAATAGAAGGAAAGTATTTTGTATGTTTTGGGGAAATTCAACAGAAGTAGAATCAACTTTCCTGTTACAAAAAAATGTATTAGAAGCATATATCATCTAGACAGTACAGAAACCCTACGAAATATTTTCAAAGAGAATACATTTCTTACTTTAACCTGTATATTTATATATCAAATTTGTTGTTTTGTTAGAGACAATAGTAACTTCTTCTTCGAAATTAAATCTAGTCGTTCGAACATTTTACGCTCAAAATATAAACATAACATTTATCTGCCCTAAGCTAATAACACATTATATCATAAAAGTTCTTATTTTACTGCAATTAAGATTTACAACCACCTACCATTAAATATTAAATTGTTAACGAATCCACAATTTAACAAACAATTAAAATCTTGGTTGCTTACTAAGGGCTTTTATACCTTAAATGAGTTTTATCAAAATTAATTTTGCTACTCTAGGTATCTATTTTTCAATGTATAGTAACATAGTATTTATTACTAAGCATACCTATTTGTAAATAATATTACGTAAGTAGAACTGAAATTAAAGATACTACATATAGTTATTAGCTTAGATTCATAAATACTATTTATAATATTGTACGCCTGAAAAGGGCAAACTGTTGATACCATGTAAGGAATTTACCATCTACTTGTACACAGTTTCAACAATAAAGATATTTTGATTTTGATTTTGGTTTTTCTTTGTCCGTTTTCTTTTATAAAAAAAAAAAAATGTATGAGAAGTGATTATTGTAGATTTTTTTTTAATATTTCGATTGGATTCACAACAGATCAGTGCTTATTACGCGTTTAAGCTACATAATAATTAAGACTGACTCATACAACTGTGTGCCGGCCCGACAAGTCCCATCACCCAAAAAATCGCCACGAAAGGCACCGGCTCGCTTCGCTCGCCTCTTTACCCTTCGCTCCACTCAACCTCATGCGGCGAAACCATACTCTAAAACGTGCCTTAAAGTACGACCACACCGCGGCGTCCTGCGATCTGCAGGCGCGATCTCAGTACTTTTCAATTGTTTTCTGATCGCGATTTGTGTGAACCATTCGGTACAAATACTACTGCGCTATCTGATCGCCGCCTAGATCGCGCACATAGAACGCTGCGGTGTGTCCGTACCTTTAAGTTTCTGGCTCCCGCGCTTTATAAAACACTCTAGGTTATCGGCCATGTGGATTCGGGGTGCTCTGTGTTGGATCTATCACTCATTTACAACCTAAACAACTCAAGTTCAACTCTCGGAGTTCTTTGTGTAGTATCTGTCACTAACTTTAACCCTAACCAATTAATGCTTAGGTAGTTTAGCCTAGTTAACAATACAGTCTTTGTCAACAAAAAATATTTTCACGCACTTCGACAAACGCAGCTCTGAAATTGATAAGAAATCAAAGAAAACTACGTTTCGTTTCACGCATTCGTAAGGTTGGTTGTAGGATTTCACGTAATTTAAAAAATAATATTGTCAAATATTTCAGAGCATAACTGGTAGCAAGTTTTGCATCAGGGCGCTAGGGCGCAAAAAACGAGCAAACGCGATATAAGATCCAACCCAGTAAAACTACAGGAAAAAAAAGTTATTAATATTTCTTACCAGATACAGCAACAATTTCATTATGCGACAGGTCCAGGTGAGTCAAGTTAGACAAATGTTTGAACGCGTAGTCTTCGAGCACGTCTATTTGATTGTTGTGCAAGTTCAGATGGGTTAAGTTAGTTAGACCTGCAAATTTAGTACGTTTTGAGCCATAGTATTGGAAACAGCTAGTAAATAATAAAGATCGTTTGAAAAAAAATGAAACTGACTAAAAACGACAAAATAAAAAAAAAATAATTAAGAACCTCCTCCTTTGGTTAGTAAAAGTAATGTACAATTTACAAAGTACATAATCGTTCAATGAGGAGTCCATTTATTTTGCGTGTTACTTGACATTTATAAATGCACTAGCTGCGTCCCGCGGCTTCGCCCGCGTTGAAAAGTATCCTATAACCTAATCCACAGTACTGTCTGTCCCTGTGAAAAATTTTGGCTAAATTGGTCCAGCCGTTTGACCGTGAAGAAGTCCCAAACAAACAAACAAACTGACTTTCGCATTTATAATATTGGTGTTGATAAGTATTTTAATACACAACAATAGATAACTAGATATACAGGTAGGAGCATATAATATCAATGTTCCGCCTTATTTGCTACCAAAAAATAGCAGCTTACCACCAGGCGAAACAGCGGTCAAACGCTAGCCTATAAATATTATAAATAAAAAAGGTCCGTTCTTTTATAAACGATATTATTAAAGCACAAATTATTTTACCGGCCAAAGCACCTCTTCTTATACTGGCAAAAGTGTTATCAGCAAGTTGAAGTGTGTTCAAATGTTGTAGAGCTGGAACAGTATTCGGTCCTACCGGCCCTTCCAGTGCGTTGCCAGATAGGTCCAGTTCTCGCAGTGTATGCGCCTCCTGATGAAAACATACAAGCAAATTACTCTTAGTACAGTGAAGTTAAATTTCTAGGAATTGTTTCGCGAAAACTTTAATACTAAAATAGCTTTTTAATATGATATGTTACATGACAAGCAAGAAGCTTCAAAACAAGCCTGATGGTAAGCCGTCTGCCGATAAAAGAAACATTTTTTCTAGGCCTAGCGTGCTTACAATCTTCGACCGGATCATCACTTACCAACAGGTGAGATAGTGGTCAAACGCGACAAATAAAACATTGGTACTCAGAATTTTGAGCCAACTATGAGCCAATTAAACATGCCTGTAATTTCACTGCACACATTGCCCTTTTGAGAAAAAACATGTTTTTAATTATTAAGGTACGGCCACACCGCAGCGTCCTGCGTGCATGATCTCGGTGGCGATCAGACAGCACAGTAGTATGTGTACCGACTGGTTCACACCAAACGCGATCTATGGCGATCAGAACACGATTGAAAATCAGATCGCAAACGCGCACGCGGACGTAGGGCGCCGCGGTGTGGTCGTACCTTTATTTTTTAATTTCTATTTTAAAGCTAAAATTAACAGGCACATCCGTGGTACCGCGCCAAGTCGTAGCAGAAGTCCTACCACATGATCCTACTATATAGTTTAATATTGGGTCAAATATAGTAAGAATTGATAATTTATTATGAGCAATTTTTAATCGTAGGTATAGGCTTGAGTTTGACCACTATCTCACTTTTTGGTACGTGATGATGCACTTGAGGATTGTAGCACGCTAAGCCTAGAATGGGAACTCTCAAGGACAACTGCCAGAACACATTAGATGTTTAGCGACATACATATTTTTTTTTACTTGAGGTTCATAGCTAGCTAGTGCCCTACTATTATGCCAGGGGTTGGCAGTTTGTTAACGGTGCTTTTTCTTCACCGGAGGGCCACAGTGAAATCCATTGGTGCACAGCGGGGATTTGAACCCACTACCTCTGGCGTCAAAGCCAACTATTCTCCCACTAGGCCACTGGGCTTTCATGGGCGATGAAGTCGGAACAAAACTACAGATTAATTTGTACGAGGACCTACTAGTATTAATATGAAACGTACCATAATAAACGGTACCTTTGTAATAATTAGATTATTATCGCCTTTTATTACAAACGTATGATATTAATAAGACACCTTTAATAAGATTTCATTATGACAAGTCTCACTGAATGAATCACGCTCGCATTAGGACATGGGCACCATCTCCACAAACGAATATATCGCTACGATTTGTCGCCATACCATCAGGCTGAGGCCGCACCCGTAATGCGATTATGAATGAGGTTTGCCGCAGATACATCGTAACGTTATGTAATCGCCTCGCCACGGGACAAGCTCGGTCAACTCGCCGTAGCTTGCGGCCCATTGTCTACGCGGCGTACAGAAAGCTTAACAACCTTTTTTTGCGGGTTATTCATTAAAAAATATTCTTATGCCATTGACATAAGGTTATTTATGTTGAAAATACGCTTTTATTTAACGCCTTGCTCAAAGCGCAGCGTCACCTAGTCATAGGCGCGGCAATTTACCGGCGATGCTAGTCCGCAACTGTAACGTTTCGTTTCCTCTACTTATTGCCCTGGTACCGCTAATGAATAACATTGATTCTTCAATATATTTTTTTAAATACTTAATTTTAAAATGTAAAAAAATCAGGCAGGTCAATGCTATCATGTTCTTGTGATATCATTAAAGTAACAGGATACCAAATTTCGAATCAATCTGATCCATGGAAGTTGATCTCATACCCTCAGATTTTCGAATCATAGCTAAGTAATGACACTCCTAATCAAATCAAACAATAATTACTACATTAAATTCAATAAGAACATCCATTTGGGAGCTACGACGTCAGAGACAGATACACAGATACACACGTCGTTTTGCCGGGTTAAAGAACAAACTCAAATAAACATAAGGCACCTATATAACTTCTGTTCTATATGTTACTAAATAAAAAACTAAAATTTAAAGTACTAAAACTTATTTTTTATTCCTTCGCAGCCTTGACGTAAAACTTGACGTGAAACATTCACAAAACGATTTCCTGATTGACGACACTCTTGCTCGTGGAAATGGCGCCTTAGTCTTACGTAATTACAATCGGGGATTATACGAGAAAGGGGCGTAATTCTCCAATTTCTTCGTAATTAATACCTTTCTGGTTACTCGCACCTATTAATGAAATGTGTTTTTCTTTTTTCTATTAAATATTAGATAGCCAGTGTAGCAGATGGGTTGGAATAGTTTTGATAAGTGAATTAAACTAAAATCAGCTATCTAGCGACATAGTTCAATCAATCAATATTCATTGGTGGTAGAAGCATATAATGTATTATGTTACCACCTTACCTTACCTACTACCAAAAAAAAACAATTTACCACTATCGAGGGGAAAATCTGCCGGTACAACCTTACGGTGTTTCGGCAGCACAGGCCTTGCAAGTCAGAGTATTCTAGGCTTAGCGCGTTCACCATCTTTGACCACATCATCACTTACAACCAGGCGAGATAGTGGTCAAACGCTAGCCTATATGATTTTTTTTTTTAAAGTGGATATAATACCGTTCTCCATTTTCAGACAAACACACAACAGATTCCAGAATAAAAGGAGAAACTTAAATTGTACGGTCGTGAATTATCTTATTTTGATACAATTGTTTTTTCCATCTCTGAAAATTTATTTGTGTATACACAACTACAAAAATTTTAAAAATATTGTAAGTACATAAACATTTTCGTTAATTTTTTACATTTATAAAACAATATGAAATTACTTATTTATATTTGTTTGTATCGCATTTGTTACAGTCTTGCATTGTAGGGTGCAAGTTTTTAAGTCATTCCGACTTAAGTAATGAAAGTTTCCTACGATTTATCAACCACTACTTCATTTGGGATTAAATTTTGTCATAAATTTTATTGAAATGTATTTGTACAATATTACAATTAAATTCACCGAAGGAATAAAAAGTTTTATAAAAATGATCTCCTTGCTTCACCTCCTTGGAATATGAAATTTCTCCCTATTGTGCGCCTAACATACAAGAAATCTTCGTGACTTCTAGACCTAGCGGTTTTGGCTCTGCGTTGATTTATATCAGTTACTCAGTTTTGCACCATTTATTAATCAGATAATTATTTGAAACATTATTAGAGGCTGATGAAACTGGCCCTAAATATCTATAGATATGTATACCTTTAGAGAAGCCAGTGCAGGTACTTTCAGCAGGTTTCCTCGTAGTCTCAGAACAGTGAGCTTCACGAGCGGCTTGAAGGAGTCAGAAGATATGCTTGTCAGCTGGTTGTCACTTATGTCCAGGTAGGTAAGGTTGCGAATGCCCTGAATAAAAGCAACATAAATATATAGTGGTATCGAAGTAAGTTAGTAGATCTTAAGACACTGCGCAAACGAAGACACTTTAGATTACC
Organism: Cabera pusaria; assembly: GCA_954871355.1. Taxonomy (NCBI): domain Eukaryota; kingdom Metazoa; phylum Arthropoda; class Insecta; order Lepidoptera; family Geometridae; genus Cabera; species Cabera pusaria. The sequence continues at coordinate 7,433,733 of OX940909.1, read as the reverse complement.
TACACGGTGGTTTCATGTGATAGTGTACCTACAAGAAACCGTAGTGGTGGGTCCGGTAGTTGCGAGTAGAGCAAGTCGCCAATTACTTGTTAATTGTCAATTTTTACAGGGCCTGACAATTGTTTAAAATTGTCAGGCCACAAACACAATCCAAAATTTCATCGTACCGACGGGACTTGAATTATTATATTAATTACAATTTACAAAAATATAAAGTGTGTAACACTTCAAAAAACATAATATATGTTTAAAATTATGTTAATGTTGAACAACATTTGGTTTCCAGTTACCGACACCGAATACTTTTTGATTAGCAATACACATGTATCAAGTGGAAGCTGGTCACAAATAGTGGCTACGTTTTCGCAGGAAGTGCTTTCTTAAAGTTAAACTGTTTTAGGCGCTCTGGGGTAAAAATGTAAAAATGCAACTGAGTTGACGTAGCGTCACGGTCCGAATGCAACGGAAGTTAGGTACGCGTCATGTTATATTTTATTGCGCGCCCGCGTTACGCCCTCTATTGTAGAACGGCGTAACTACGAAGACGTATTCGCTATCATTCAGGCATTTGATCCGCTAAGTTCAACAGAGAAACACACACAGGAGTTGTACAAAAGAATTCCCACTCTGTGAAGGAAGATTCTTTTCTAAAGCGTTCCTTTCTACGCACTCTCTTGTTTTTTTTCAATAGGCAAGCGATTGACTGCTGTCTCACCTGGTGTTAAGTGACGATATAGTCCAAGACGCACATTTGCCTATATATGGATTAGGTACCAGTAAATTTATATTATATTTATATGTGGATGCGTACGGATAAACAAGGATCAGATTTTTTTTATGATATAGGTAGCAAACCAGCCAACGGCCCACCTAATATATGCGTTAATATACCTTATATATGGGAAAACTTGTAAATAGTCATTAGACATTTTTTAGATTATTTTTAACTTTAAGTATCACTGTAAGAGTATCCGAATATAGTTTAAATATAATATAGTTTTCCGAATACAAAAAAATAAAAATAAAAAATAATAAAATAAACTAATGGGAAGTGGTCACATGATCAGACTACGGAAAAAAAATACCAAGACCATAAAATCGAAGCGTACCACCTCATACATCAAAATAAAGACAGACGCGTAATTTTCGCGCAACGGCGGAACGTATGTTTAACACAATAATAATAATTAAGTTTCCCGCAGGGGTGGCTTTGTGGCGAGCCGACGGTGAGTGGCGACACCGCGGACCCCTATCCCGTGAGGGCTAAATGAGACCCTCTGACCACCGGCTTGCCTTGACCGGCCGGCCGGTGGTGGGAATCGCAATAGCTAAGACCTAAGCTCCAGGGTGGAAGTGTTAAAGGCATAAAGCCGCTAGTAGCGTTTAGTGAAAGTGCAGCACACCTCTCAACCAAGAACTATTCGAACGTACACTGACCTATATCCGGGATTTGGAGCAAGAGCTTTCATTTACAAAAGATAAACTAGAAGAAATGACGACATCTCCTGTATTGCAAAATAATACTAATCAAGACAACACTTTGGATCTATATACAGAGTTCATCGGCTCAGGTTCTACTAATGTCTCTATGAAGGGTTCCAATAAGATTAAAAAGTACATTAAGTATAAGAAAATCATTAGGAAAAATACGCATAAATTACAAAAAATTAACCATATCAAAAAAATAAATTTAAAGACTTGTAAGAAAAACATCGACTTAAGTAAAGAATTACAGCATTGCCTGGAGATGTTAGATCGCAGTAACAAAGAATTAATAGAATTTAAAGAAAAGGCTGAATTATTAAAACAAGAAATGTGCGTCTCAAAAGTTTTAATTGGGGTTCCTATCTGTGGTGTGCAGAGTGAATGCTACCAAGAGGATAGCAGCTCACCAAGTACAGCTAATACTGCAAGTTTACGCGCACAGACTGACTTGGTTAGGCAGGAAGTAGTGTCATCGTTACAGTGCACTGGTGCCTCCGAGGTGGACTCAGGCAGTCCTTTACAACTGCCGGAGCCTGCTAGAGAGACCATTGTGTTCAGCGATGAAATGGGAGTAGGTATGGGTAGCTTATTAGACAATAGATTGAACCAAAATGTTTATAACAATTGCTGCCCTAATTTATCAATTACAGATTTATGTAAAAAAATATGCAGCTTTCAGTATCACAAAAATTGTACTATTTTATTGCAGCTAGGTAATAGCACAAACGTTAAAAAAGCTGATATTAATATTCTAATTAAACTTTTGTCAGACATTGCCAGCAGAGGCATTAGTAAAATAATAGTTTGTTCATTCCCGTATCTTAAAACAAGTAGTTGCTCTTATAATGAGCATGCTCATAAATTGAACTTGGCACTGTACAATTTGACGTGTCGCTTCAGCGACTTTTTGTATTTTGAAACCAACAAATTTATTAGTAAAGTAATATTGACAAAGGATACTTTGTATCTCAATAAGACTAATAAGTCGACCATTGCTAAGTTATTAGCATACAATATTTATGACCCTGTTTTACATATTGTAACAGATCACAAAGACGAGCCCCAACGTAGTGGTGTTACTATGCAGGGTAATTGTAGCGTAGTAGACTTAGTTAGTTTAAACTAATGTCTAAGACAATGGGGAGGCCTGACTCAATCAACATTTTTCCTCAGAATATACAAGGTCTCTCCAGCAAAGCCTGAGAGTTAGAATTATTTCTCAATTATTATAAAGTTGACATAATGTGTATTACTGAACACTGGTTTGTGAAAGGTACTTTGTTACCAATATTAAAAAATTATACAATTGCCAGCACATTCATTAGACAAAAGGCAATTCGTGGTGGCTCACTAATATAGGTAACTGAAAATTGTAACTTTAAAGAGCGTAAAGACATAGTAGCTTTGTCTGTGGAACGATGTGTTGAATTATCTTGTATAGAGCTGGGGCAACATATAGTCATCTGTGTATACAGACCTCCATCGGCTGATTATAAAATGTTTGAAACAATTATGGAAGAAGTAATGAGCAAAGTCTTCAACACCTCTAAATTTTTAATAGTTTGTGGCGATTTCAATGTTAATTTAATTGAGCAGTCTCCGCTCAGCGACAAATTAAAAAAATTATTTCTAAGCTTCAATCTGAAGCATCTTTTTAATCAGCCAACAAGAATCACTAGCTCGTCAGCTACCTGCTTGGACAATGTGTTCTGCAACTGTGAACCCGAAAAAATTGCAATTTTTGATAAACTTGGCTCGGACCATCTGGGACAAAGTGTCACTTTTTCATGTAAATTATCCATCAAAGGCCAAGAACATTTTTACAGGCCCATTACCACCAAACGGGTTGAACAGTTTGTGGATATCATTGACAAGCAATTAATGAACCTAAGATTTTCTGAGGATCCTGATGACCTATGCAGTGCTTTATTTCAAATGTTAGATGCAGAGTTCAATGATATTTTTAAAATTAAAATGGTTAGAAAGGGTGCGAAGGTTCGTTTCGATGACTGGGCAACTCCTGGTATTTATAAAAGTAGAAACAATTTGTATAACTTGTACTCACAAAAAACCATTAATTTACATAATACTAAATTCATAAATCACTTAAAATTGTATTCAAAAACTTTTAAAGTTGTTTGTCAGACAGCAAAATCACTGCATCTAAGTAGAAAAATTAAGCAAGCCGATGACAAAATAAAATCAACATGGAAAGTCATTAATACAGAAACTGGAAAAATTAAGCAGAGGGACGGTAAAAAAAGTTAATAATAAATTAATCATAGATAATAATGATGTCGCTAACACATTTGTTGAGTACTTCTCACAAGTACCTATTATTACTACTCAGCCTTTAAACTCTTCCCCTAAGGATGCTTTTGTTTTACTATCGAAGTGTGTGAATGTATGTGACTCTATGTTTGAGTTCAGACACATAAATTCAATATCAATTATCAAAACTTTTAAAATGCTCAATCAAAAGAAAACCGAGGATCTGTGGGGTATGTCAACCAAAGTACTTAGTTATATTATTAATGCAATTAGCCCTCACTTAGCGTTTATTTTTAACAGATGCGTCGATGAAGGTGTCTTTCCTGATGTAATGAAAAAAAGTAAATTAATTCCCCTATACAAATCAGTGAACAAAAATGACCCTTCAAACTATAGACCAATCTCTATATTACCGGCGCTCAGTAAAGTTTTTGAAAAAGTTATATTAGACCAGCTTTTGGCACATTTTAATATTAATCATCTTTTAAATCACAAACAATATGGTTTCACTAAGGGGCGTTCTACTACTGATGCTGGAGTAGATCTTCTTAAACATATATTTGATGCCTGGGAGAAAGCACAAGATGCTATCGGCGTTTTCTGTGACTTATCTAAAGCGTTTGATTGCGTCTGTCACAAAACGCTAATTTGCAAATTAAAACACTACGGCGTTAACGGAAAAGCACTTGATCTGGTCTCATCCTACCTCAGTAATAGAATACAGATGGTTGAGGTCAATGGCGTCAGGTCATCTGGATCCCTCATAAAAATGGGAGTTCCGCAGGGATCGATCTTAGGACCATTTGTATTTCTAGTTTATATTAATGACTTGCCGTCTTTCGTGCAAAACTTATGTGACATTGTTTTGTTCGCGGATGATACATCCTTAATATTCAAAATAGATAGGATTGCGCCTGGATTTGACGATGTTAACAAATCAATCGCATAGGTTTTGAATTGGTTTACAACCAATAACTTATTACTGAACGCCAAAAAAACTAAATGTATTAAATTCTCGCTGCCAAATGTAAGAAAGAGTGTCATTAATAGCAGGATATTAATAAACGATGTACCGATAGAATTTGTTGAATCCGCTACATTCTTGGGCATCACCCTGGATTCAAAACTACAATGGGGTTCTCAAATATCGGCTCTGGCAGGTAGATTGAGCTCCGCTGCATACGCAGTACGTAAAATCAGAAACTTGACTGACGAATCCACTGCTAGATTGGTTTACTTTAGCTACTTCCATAGTATAATGTCCTATGGCATTTTATTGTGGGGGAAAGCCGCCTAAATCCAATCTATATTTGTTTTACAAAAAAGAGCTATTCGATCTATATATACCATGAAGTCGCGAGACTCACTTCGTGAAAAATTTAAGGAGATTAAAATTCTCACAGTGGCATGTCAATATATATATGAAAATATTATGTATGTACGCAAAAATTTGAATGAGTATGATAAGAGGTCCGATGTACATAATTTCAATACAAGACACAAAAATAGATTAATTCTACCTCAATTCAGGTTGTGGAAAGTTAGTGGTTCTTTTCTGGGGAACTGTATACGATTTTATAATAAACTTCCTAAAGATATTGATCAACTGTCTATAAGCAGATTTAAAACCTTTGTAAAATCCAATTTAATGAAGAAATCGTACTATACAATAAATGACTATATGAATGACAAAAATGCTTGGCCTGAATGCCCCAAGCTCCAAGATATAATATAAATTGTATGATAATAGAATTACTTATTGTACATTAAACATTTATTTAATATGAATTAAAAAAAATGAATTAAAATAAGTGACAAGCCCCATAGAGTTTCTTGGTGTTTCTTCTCTGATGGGAGTACTTCCGAAACACCAGTAGATTCAACAGTCAATCAGTTTTCATCTTTTGTTTGCAGATCTAGGGTTGCCTGTTACGACAGTATTATGCGGCTGATAGTCGGACAATCAGTTCCACTCGGAACATGATTTGTACTGCAATTAGTCTGCGTTTTATTTATCTATTATGTTTCATTATTTCACAATTTTTTGGATAAAAATTGTCTGAAGTACTGAAACATGCACTGGGTTGCGGGTGCACGTAATGGTACGGTTGGCAACCCTACATTAATAAGGGGAATTAAACATGTGTTTTAAGTGTGACGTTCGACGTCTAGATGAAAGCTGAATGGCTCAATACCTTTGTTTTTTTTTGTAAATTCAAAGCGTTATGTTTCTGTTATATCTATATTTTTTGTTGAATATGATCTATTTAATGTTATTTGACGTGTGTAAGTGCTAATTTTTAATTTGCCCATATACTGAATAAATGCTTTGACTTTGACTTTGACTAACACCCTCAGCTATCCACGCCAATGTTGCCCTTCGGCGCCAATATAACGGTCCGCCTTTATGGGGGGCCCATTCAGTGGATGGCAAGTCACCACCCGCGTTAATATTTTGTAATGAGGCATAATTGGCCGTACCTCATCTCATAGACCAGTAAACAGACATCAAGCAGAACACATTCATAGCCATGACAAAAATGTACCATCTTTTTATAGTTTTTCATCTCTCCATCCACAAATCATAGCATTTAAGTTTATCTTTGTAAAGGGCCTCTTGACGTTGGCTTTGGCTCCGTCAATGCCTTCCAAAGGACCGGGCGTTCAACGACCCGTGATGTTAACGAAATACAAGAATAATAATAATAAAGCTTTATTTATTCCTTACACATAGTTTACATTAATTCTAAACATGATTTGTAGTGTTAGTATTATACTTATTCTAGTTTTTTTTTAGAATATTTTTATTAAACTGCGTTAACGCGTTTTGTTGTAAGGACCGCACTGGCGGTGAAAGCCTCCTCCATTTCCTTCCATTTCGCTCTGTCTCTTGCCAGTCTGCTCCAGGTATTTCCCACCGTGGCAACTATGTCATCACTCCATCTTTTGAATGGCCTACCTTTCCGTCTTTTCTTGTGAATAGGGTACCAATTAGTGATAATTCTGGACCATTTGTTCCCTGATGATCTTTGGACATGCCCAGCCCATTCCCATTTTTGGGTCATTATGGTATTTGCTATGTCTTTTATTTTGGTAAACACAGTTTTTGTTTAACAAGTTTGTTTAACACAATAGACTACTAAAAATATAATTCGCTTTTTGCTTTACCGTAGTGGGAAAAAGTACAATTTTAGATGTTCAAATTACAGATAATATCGTTTAAAAACTAAAAAACAACCGACTTCAATGCCGCGCTATTCATTTTCAGTACCAATTTTGAGATGTTTATCTCAATATCTCTGGAGATACTTATCATACCTCGATAAAATTACCATGGTACCACACTTGGAATATCTCCTTTCGAACAAAAAAAGAATAATCGAAATCGGTTCATAAACGACGAAGTTATCCGCGAACAAACATAAAAAAAAAAAAAAAAAAAAAAAAAACGGTCGAATTGAGAAACCTCCTCCTTTTTTTGAAGTCGGTTAAAATAGCAAAAATCACCTTACCTTAAAAGAGCTAGGGTCTAAGCTATGTATCTTATTGTTTGACAAGTCCAATCTATCCAGATTCCACAGTCTTGACAATGCTTCAGTTGGTACAGACGGTAGTTGGTTGTTTGGCAAACCTGTAAAACACCTAAGATGATTATTTATTTGATAATATTAGAGTATTAAGAACTTTTTATTACAAGCTTATATATTTTTTTTTTATGTCATAATCTCACATGGTAAGTGATGATGCGGTCGTTGATGGTAGCATGCTAAGCCTAGAATGGGAACTGGCTTTCTTATTAGTATGTATGTAGGTATCTACGGTAAGTTTGTGCGAGTCACAAATCTTGGGAACTAAATTCTTAAATTTAATTTAATTTTAATTTTAATTCTTACATTAAACTTTTTGACGTTCGATTAGACTCAATTTACTTAATAATATATTATTATCTTGTAAACGTGTAACTTCATTTAATTTTAAAACTATTTTTTTTTCTTTATAGGCTAGTACTTGCCACTACTTTGATGCGGTTGGGGATTGTGGTAGCAGACTAGGTCTGAAATAGACACTGTATAAAGACTTTTATGCATGCATTCATAAATTTTATATTGATAATATCCTTATTACAATAAATGTTATTCTACCACTATTTTTCTTATAAACATAAGTATAAAACAATGATAATTAAGTAATCTTGCCTTTCGTACGTAAGCCACATAATCTCAATTATTCTAATAACAGAAATAGCTCCATTACTTAATTTCCCCGGGGATGGTTGGGCTTTCATAATCCAATCAGGTCGAAAGTCTTGTATTTTTGCGCAAAAACCATCATCTTATAAGTAAAGTAGATTATTGTCATTATTAGCTGTGCCCCGAAGTTTTACCCGCGTAGACATAGTTCCGTGGGAATATCGGAATAAACAGTACCCTATGTGTTATACCAGGGTCTAGGCTATCTGCTTACCAAATTTCAGCTCACAATCAGTTGAGTAGTTTTAGCGTGAAGAGTAGAAACTTTCGCCTTACTTGTTGATTAACGGAACCTTTAAAGTCCTTTTGAGCTCCTTTGGGAGTGAGATTTGAATAAATCCTTTCGTACTATTAGGGACTTCTGATACTCTTGAGGGCACAGTGGTGTAGTTGAATAATGGTTTGACGCCCGAGGTACCGAGTTCAATCCCCGCCGAGCACCAATGGATTTTTCTATAGAAAAATGTATGTGCGCTTTTCACAGTGGCCCTCCGGTGAAGGAAAACATCGTTAAGAAACCCCCAACCCTCGCATGGTGGTAGGACACTATCTAGTGCCCGCCTGGACAGCTACCAACCTCAAGTAAGAAAATCTATTGCCAAACATCTAATGTGTTCCGGCAGTTATCCTTGAGAGCCAGTTCCATGCATAGCGTGCTACTATCCTCGACCGCATCATCACTTACCAACAGGTGAGATAGTGGACAGACGGTAGCTTATATGATTTAAAAAAAACTCCGTTAGGAGCGATTTCTTTTCTTATCGAAGAACTAATACTGTTGTCATTTTAGCCAGCTATTACAGCATGATGCATATCATTTGTGTAATTGTTTTACCATGCAATATTAATATTTTTCTCTTTCAAGGGCAAAGCGATCACAAAAATTTCAAAACGCAATATCTCATGCGGTTTATAAAAAGTGATTCGACTTAGTTCCACATATAAACGGGTGGTGACCGGACTGATATACATATAAATAACAAAAAGCATTTCGTTGTGACATTCTTTGTGATTGTGATGATATATAAATCCACCAAATAAAATGAAGGTTAATTTGAAACTTCCAAGATTTGAATACATTGTTAGGCCCATAGTACACGGCGTATTTTAAACGCGCAGACGACGCGCAGATTACGCGCGAATACGCGATTCAAACGGGATTCGATCGCAACCTTGTAACTTAAGCACACGGGGCGATCGTGAAACGCGCCTCTACTGCGCGTATACGTGCAGATACAGCGATACAGACGCGCTGTAGTCGCCCTCCCCTGCCTGTAGTTCCCCCCCCCCTGCCCCTACTCCGCTCCTTTGTACGCGCGTTTGTATCGCTTCAAACGCGCGTATACGCGCTTCATGCGCGCGCTTGTATCATCAATGCAAACGCAACAATCAGCGTCTACGGCGCCGAAGACGCGCGTTCCTGAAACGCGCGTCGTCTGCGCGCTTAAAATACGCCGTGTGCTATGGGCCTTAGTTTGTTACTAAACAAGTGAATCTAATAAAAGCACGTTTAAAAAGGATGTTTTGGGTTGAAAACCTTACCTAAAGCTAACAAACTAGTAGCGACATCTTCAAATGCTCCTTGTTGAACCCTTCGAATATCTCCTGAAGATATCACCAAGCCGTGAAGTCCTACTCCAGCCAGTTCTGACACGGAGGTCGAAGACAGGACGGTCACTCCTCTTAAAGAGCAGTCGAGGAGAGAAACTGCCGTGTTCTTGTTTCGAGCTTTCTGATCGCGAAGGTGACGACCGATTTTCTGAAATGAGGAATAGAGTATGATTTTAGTAAGATCTGAGATAATAGGACAAGCAAAATTCTCGATTGATTGTAAACTATGGCTAATTTCGAGTAGGCCCTATGCTGACTTTTTAACCGACTTCAAAAAAAGGAGGGGGTTTCTCAATTCGACTTTATATATGTTTTTTTTTTATGTTTGTTCGCGGATAACTTCGTCGTTTATGAACCGATTTTGATTATTCTTTTTTTGTTGTAAAGGAAATATCTCAAGTGTAATCAAGGGTAACATGGTAATTTTATCGAGGCTTGATAAGTATCTCCAGAGATATGGAGATAAACACCTAAAAATTGTTATTGAAAATTAATAGCGCGGCATTGAAGTCGGTTCTTTTTAGTTTTTTAAACGATCTTATAATAGTAGATAAGATCGCTTAAAAAAATAAAAGAACCGACTTCAAATGCTGCGCTATTAATTTTCTTTCAGTTGCAAGTTTGAGGTGTTTATCTCCATATATCTGGAGATACTTATCAGATTTCAATGAAGTTACTACGGTACTACCCTTAAAGTATCTCCTTTCCAACAAAAAAAAATCATTAAAATCGGTTAATAAACGATAAAGTCATCCGCGAACAACCATAAAAAAAACATATATAAAGTCGAATTGAGAAACCTCCTCCTTTTTTTGAAGTCGGTTAAAAAGTCAGCATAGGGCCTACTCGAAATTAGCCATAGTTTACAATCAATCGAGCATTTTGCTTGTCCTATTATCTCAGATCTTATCGGTAAAAAACAGGTATCCCTTTTTCTTTCGCATTGAGTAGTCAACAAAATGATGTAAACATAGCATAAACATAATTTAGCGCTTAGATTTTTTTTTAGAAATGACCCATGAAGTTGTTTTCGAGTCGTCGACGACAGACTACTAAACATTTATATCTACGATTTATATGAATATTGAAATAGGGTTGCTAGCCCACACGCACCTCTATCATTTAGCGTTTTAGATTTATTTTATCAGAAAAATGTTAAATAATGCAACACTAAACAAAAACGCATACACATCGCAGTAACACATAAAGCTTTCAATTTTTTCATTTTACTGAAATTAAATGTACTCGGTAAAACAATCCTAACTAAACAATTTTAAATGAAACATTTCATTTGCTCGAATATTCGCCAAAAGGATGAATATTACACCTGAACTCTGCGCTTATTTTCAAATAATGATATTGTTACAACTACGTTTTCCTAAGGCGAAATTATTTAAGCCCAAAAGGGGCGCCACAGAGGAAATTTTGCAGTGGGCAATGTAGATAGATCACTGACTCTAAGGACTTATTAGACCATGAAGATGACAGCTATAAGAATGGTCCAGTTTGAAGCGCTACCGCGAGTGTCCCTTTAAAACTGTAAACCTATGAAGCGGCAATAGCCCAATGCTAACAAATTTTTTTTTTGCGAACATCTAACTACTTTTAAATAGATATTGATCAACTTTGACAGCTGCCAGCCCAGTGTGTAAAAATAAACGTCAGTGTTATTGATACATAACTCTTTACAGTATAACACAAGTTACATAAATCTCTTTAGCAAAAATATGCGTGATAATAAAAATAAACTGGCGAAGTGCGAGTCGGACCCGCACAAGTAGGGTTCCGATTAAACAAAATTTGCCGAGAAGATAAAGTACAAAGTACATCGATAATATAAATACCGTGTCAATACTAAACATGCTTATTTACTACAACGCCATCTAACGAATGTCTAACGAACTTCTAACGCCAACTAAGTGAACGTTAACACTAGAGATGCGCCGTATAGTGGTTTCACCGAATTACCGAATACCGAACATTATTCGGTTTAACCTTTACCGAAACAGATATTCGGCTGAATTATTCGGTTTACCATTACATTGTTTAGCCGCGTAAACAAGTTCTAGCATGTGCGCTACGTGCTGCTGCTGGTTAGATGAGGAACTTGGATGGATTTAAATGGATTTAATTGAGGTTTATAAATTTGTTGATTTTAAGTTTACAAATAAATATTGTTGCGAGATTTAAATTAAATGTTGATTTAAGGCTTAAAATAAATGTTGACTATACCTACTAACTAGGTTAAGGAGTAAATATATTTTCATTGACTTATAATATAACATAAGTCTTATATAAGAAGTTTTGTCTTTTAGTTCTACACCTTGGCTACATGAGCCAAGAAAATAGAAATGCTTGAACCGAATATATTTGGCAACAAAACCGAATAATTTGGCAGAATACAAATAATGGAAAAGATGCCGAATACGCTGAATACCGAATACTAAACGAATATTCAGCGCATCTCTAGTTAACACAAAAAACCAGTGTTTTTCAACGTGTGGGTTGCGCCACTCGCAAACCCCTGGGGGGTCGCGAAGCCTCTATAAGGGAGTCGCGAAGCCTCAGTGAAAGAAAAAAACAAAGTTCGAAAACATACTTTAAAATAAAATATTAATTAAAGAGTGAGTAAAGTAGGTGTTTTGTCTGAGAGTGCTTATAATTTTTGGTTTAAAAGAAAATATGTAATTTGTTTCCTGTAGGCCACACGAACGAAACCGCGGGTAGAAGCTAGAAATATAACAAAATACAAATTATAAACAGTGCAAGTAGGTCGAATTTTTTTCGTACTAAGGGGGTCGTGTTGCGTCATGAAAAAGGTTGAGAAACACTGGTAAACAATCGTTCATAGATGGCGCTATAGTAAAAACACGTTTTTTGTATGGGGACCCCCTTTAATTCTTAACTTTGATCTGTTTTTAGTATTTGTTGTTATAGCGGCAACAGAAAAACATCGTCTGTGAAAATTTCAATCGTCTAACTATCACGGTTCATGAGATACAGCCTGGTGACAAACGGACAGACAGACAGACAGACATACAGACAGACGGACAGCGGAGTCTCAGTAATAGGGTTCCGTTGGTACCCTTTGGGTTCGGAACCCTAAAAATGGTGGTCTATAACGAATGACGTGATAGTTAAAAATATAACATTTTACGTATTAATGCCGCAAGTAAAATAGTCAGTATCATATAAATTAGTTATCTTTTATGAATAAAATTATATTATGTAAGTATTTATTATAAGATGTTTATTTATCTTTAAAATAAAACAAAAAAATATGATAAATGTAAACCTAGATTGCCGCCGGTAGCAAGGCTGGACCTAAGCTGCCGATAGATAAAGCTGTAGAGAGAGTAACCTCCTGATGATGCATGCTGTTTCAAGGAGCAATTACTCCCTTAGTTATTTCATCAGAGTCATCTGAGGTGTATATACAGGATAGAAAAATGATGGACGCCGCGAGGAAATACATTAAATATCAAATTTATATAAATGGAAAACTAACTTCTTTTAGTTTTGAAATTGTAATTGCATTCAAAGATTTTTCAAAAATAGAATGTTCAAAATAATCTTTCCTCTCCGTGGCCTATTCTTGAATTTTCCAGACTGTAAATTATAAATTATTATTGTTATTCTAACATTGCCTACTGTTCTCAACTTCACTATGTCACAGTGATATTCCGGATCCGAGAACATTTTAATTAGAACACTAGTAAAATTACCGGATTCATTATTAATTACCGCCTTTGATCACGGGGAAAAATGTTTTCATTTCGAATTTCAGCTCACCAGTCTTTATAATTTATTAAATAATTAATCTGTTTCGGTAATAATATTAATTTAAGCCTATCTTGTTTTATATTTGAGAAATAATATGTGATTTTTAGAGTTCCGTATCTTTAAAGTAATACATATTATTAAAAGGGAGTGGCTTATCTATAATTAAGATAGTTTAAAAACTAAAACAACGACTTCCATGCCCCGCGAGTCAATTTCAGTAGCAAGTAGATACTTATCAGACCTCAATGAAATTACAATGGGACCACTTCGAAAACGTATCCTATCGATCAAACAAATAATCATTAGAATCCGTCCACAATTGACGGAGTAATAGCGTAACATACATACAAAAAAACATACAGACGAATTAAGACCTCCTTTTTGGATGTCGGTTAACAAAACTAACTTTGTTGTCCGTCTGTCTCAGAACTGTCTGTCACGATTTTGATATTAAGGGTCTGAAAACCTTTTTTTACCAAGAACGCGTAAAGGTATCAACTTAAAATATATACAAAAACTCCGGTCTATGGTCTATTTCAAGAGTAAAATATTAAAATTGATAGTCAACGCGATCAAAATATATTACAGTGTTCCGGAATCAACTGACTAGACCACAGAAATATGAATAATAAGGTATTTATTCATATTTTTGTGGACTAGACCATATCCCTGAATATATCTCTAAAGGTACGGCCACACCACAGCGGCGTCCTGCGATCTGCGGGCGCGATCTCAGTACTTTTCAATTGTTTTCTGATCGCGTTTGGTGTGAACCAGGCCAAGTACAAATAGTACTGCGCTATCTGATCGCCGCCCAGATCGCGCACGCAGGACGCTGCGGTGTGTCCGTACCTTAAACCAATTAAAATCCAATCATGTCCGTCTACTCACAATACGTTCAAGTCATGAATACAAAGGAGACGCCCAAATATCCGACAGCCTAGAGACGATAGAGTTGTATCGAGCGTATACCGAACGTCTGTTGATACTAATACAATACCTTTTCTGAGGGGTGTACTAGTGACTGACGATGACTATCTTGAATCGAGATTTTCTCGTTAATTACCTAATTATTAGTTTAATCCATTCTCGACCATTCAAACTTCCATACTATAATATCCATACTTCCATACTAAAGGTGCGGCCACACCGCGGCGTCCAGCAATCTACGGGCGCGATCTCAGTACTCTTTAATTGTTTTGTGATCGCGTTTGATGTGAACCATTCGGTACAAATACTACTGCGCTATCTGATCGCTGCCTAGATCGCGCACGCAGGACGCTGCGCGTGTATCCGTACCTTAATATTATAACGTTTAAATGGACGATCCGGTCTTACTGAAATATAACAAGGACATACTTTATAGTATGAAGATGAACATAGGCTACTAAATTCTTGGTGTACGTAAACGAAGTCGCGGGTATCAGCTAATATTTACATAAAGTATCATCCTTTCCAGTACTGTTTTTCTTACTATAGGATACGCAGAAGTCAGAAACAGTGCGCAATTTAAACAAATCTTTTTATGGGTATTTATCCATCGATTTTCTTTTTACAACACTACGAGTATACGACGCAACGGACAGGCAAGAGACAAGTATTGAAATTGTGAGAAATCGTAAAAAAAAAGATACAAACAATTAAAAAGAAAATATTTAAAGATCGTATAAAAAAACTAAGAGAACCAAATTCAAATGCTGCACTAGTCATTTTCAGTACCAATCTTGATGTATTTATCTCCATATCTCTGGAGATAATTATCAGATCTCGATGAAATTTAAATAGGACTACCTGGGAAATATACCCTTTCAAAACAAAAGAAGGTTTTTCTAAATCGATGCAAGTGCCTTTGAGTAATCGGGGAACATACATAAAAAATAAATTATTCCGATAAATTGAGATTTTTCTCCTTTTTTGGAAGTCGGTTATTAAGAAATTACCATACATTTTCATCAGTCTTGATCCTTTTACTTAAACACAACAATGAAACTGAATATGGCAGTAGATTTTATATATAATTATATAACATTCATACGACTTATAATAACATAAATAAATACATTCATACAGCATGCAAGCTGACGACCCACAAATGCTTTACAAATTAATGTTAAGGGCAACCGCGAGGTGCACTTTTCCATACAAATGTATTCCCCCGATTCCTCCTTGGAAAATGCTTCTAGAGTAAAATTTATTTCCACAAAATATCAAGATCTGCTGTAGCTACGCCTTGATATTTTGTAGAAACATTTTTTTCTCTAGACTAATTTTCCAGGGGGAAACGGGGGAATACATTTGTATAGAAAAGTGCATACCGCGTTTCCTCTTAAATACACAAAATAATTTGTCATGAAACAAAAATAATCGTATTCACCCACTCCTCACATCCTACTATTGTAATTCAGTAAAACAACCTTCTTATAACCCCCCAACAACAAACTCGAGAACTCATAGTTACCTTAAGTGAGCTGCAACTCCGTCGAAGAGTAAACAAAACCATTCGATTGACACCTCGGTGTTTGAAGAGGGTTCTATCAGAAACCCTCTTCTCTCTGTCTGTGGTTACATAGGTGTTTACTGCGGTAAATACTAATTCATTTGAGTCTGAGATATTGATTATTTACACTAAATAGAGTGCAGGTATTTGACTGTACTGACGCACGGCGGGTTTCTTTATTTTATTGATTGGATTTCTTGCAAATTTAGATTTTTATAGAGATATATCCAAAAAACCTAATCCCAAGTCTTTCAACGAGTACCGCCCTATATCCATTCTACCTTTCCTCTCCAAAGTACTTGAGCGCCTTGTCCATAATCAGCTACACTCCTTCCTTATCTTCAATCACCTCCTTAATCCCTTCCAGTCTGGGTTTCGCCCTGGACATAGCACAGTTACTGCCCTCGTTAAAATAACCGATGATATCCGTTTAGGAATGGACAAAGGGAAAGTAACTGTGTTAACCCTTCTGGACTTCAGCAACGCTTTCAATACCATTGATTTTGACATTCTCCTTGCATTTCTTCACTCTATCAACATATCTCCCATGGCAATTGACTGGTTTTACAGTTATCTGTTTGGCCGTCGTCAGCGTGTCCGCATCGAAGAGTCTTACTCTACTTGGTGTGGAACCGCTGCCGGCGTGCCACAGGGCGGCGTCTTATCACCTCTTCTTTTTTCCCTCTTTATTAATTCTATTTCTCTTAAACTCACTTCTCCCTACCACCTCTATGCAGACGATCTGCAAATCTACTCTCAAGCTTCACTCGATCAACTGCCTCATGCTATTAGCAATATTAACAAAGATCTAGTGAATATATCGGAGTGGAGTAAGGCGCACGGATTAACAGTGAACCCAAGTAAGACGCAAGTGTTAATTGTTGGAAGCTCAAGGACTATCGCTAAAATTAACTGGAGTACGACACCACAAGTAGTCTTTGAAGGGTTAACGATTCCGTACAGCGAAACTGTAAAAAATCTAGGCATTATATTTGATCGCTACCTGTCATGGGGACCACAACTTGCGGTTATTAGCCGCAAGATGTTTGCTTCTGCAGGGGCTTTGAGGAGGTTAAGAAATTTTTTACCAACGGCTACTAAAGTTGCGCTAGCACAGTCTCTTCTTCTCCCTATTCTCGATTACGCCGATGCATGTTATCTAGACCTCACAGAGGAGCAGCTAAATAAGCTTGAGCGGCTCCAAAATTTTGCAATTAGGTTCATATTTGGCCTTCGCAAATATGACCATGTTTCAGAATTCCGTCGTAAGCTCAAGTGGCTGCCTATTCGTCTTCGCCGAAATACACACATTCTGTCACTCCTTTATAATATTTTATTTAATCCCACTTCTCCTAGCTATCTAAAAGCACTCTTCGAATTTCTTCACACCACTAACTCCCTTTCGCTAAGGTCATCAGAGAATCTAATGCTTTCTATTCCTACTCATTGCAGCACTTTCTATGATAAGTCGTTTGCTGTTCAAGCTGTCAGACTCTGGAATGCGCTTCCTTTAGAGATAAAACAATCACAAACTATATATACATTCAAGGAACGCGTTAAGTCGTATTATCTTGGTTAGTTATATTACATACGTTTGTTATATACACTCCTAATAATATGTTATATATATGTATATCCATATATATATTATATATATATATATATATGTATTATTTAATTTATTATGTATATGTATCAAAGTAATTATTATTATTTTCTTTGTATTAATTTAGTATCCTTTAATAGCTTATGTCTTATTTACTTATACACTGTACACCGCCGTATCTATTTACATATTTCTCCATCTAAAGGTTGTCTGGAAGAGATCGCTTTCAGCGATAAGACCGCCTGTTGTTACACTATTATAATTAGTTGTTAAGTAATACTCTGTTTCTTTTAATAAGGTGTTCAATAAAGTGTTTCTATCTATCTATCTATCTATCTATCTATCTTCATAGAAGTAGTCTAATTAACCGGGCAAGTGTGTACCCAGAGGGTTCCGTACCACTGTGCAATATTTAATTATAGATCTATCAAAAAAGGCTCAAAAACACGTTTCTTATATTCATCTTATAATTAACTCTCGACGCAAGAAGAAGGGGTGTTATAAGTTTGACGTGTGTATATGTGTGTAATCCGGGTTGTAAATTATCTGTTTGCCAATTTTCATCCAAATCCGTTAAGCGGTTTTTGTGTCATTGTGTAACAAACATACCTACAAAATAACAGCCCTTGAGAGTCAGAGTATTTTAAGCCTAGCGTGTTCACCGTCTTCACGACATCGTTGCTTACCTATATATATAACTAACTGTGCCCCGCGGCTTCGCCCGCGTTAAAAAGTATCTTATAGCCTAAATCATAATACTGGCTATCCCTGCGCAAAATGTTAGCTAAATCGGTCCAGCCGTTTGACCGTGAAGAAGTCCCAATTTGGTTGGGAATTCTTCACGGTATAACATTCTGACTTTCGCATTTAGAATATTGGTGTTGATACGGATATGTTAATTGAATATAATTGGGAGGATAAACAATCGTTTGACTAAGGTATCGAGTAATACAGACTAGAGCAAATCATTAAATTCCTAAGCGATAGGTGTGATAAATACTGATTCAAAACGCTTCGTGCGCTGTGACTATCCATCATTTAGTGGCGGCGTAAATCAGTACCTCTAGTTGTCTGCCATGATTGGATTTGATACTGGCCTGGGAAATTGGAGATAGGATTTTGAACTGCGGTTGAATAATGACCTCCAGATCGGTCAATCGAACTATGGCTGGGTAAATTGTAAAATGTAATGTACAGCTGCGCGGACATTCACGTAGCAGTATTGCCTGTATATTTGGCACACAGCGGGTACTCGAGGAACATCATGTACAATTGCCTAAGCTTGGCAATTGTACATTATGTTAAAATTTTATGTTTAAATTTATATTATGTTTAAATTTATCCTAAGTGTTCACAGGTCTACATCATTATTCCTTAATACCACATTATTAGATTTTCCCTTAACATCAATTTAAGCTGCCAAAAAAAACCGACTTCAACTGCAGTGCTAGTCATTTTCAGTACCAAGTTTGAGGTGTTTATTTTCATATCTTTGGAGATACTTACTTATAATATCTCGATGATGATATATACAATGAGAGCAAACGGGAAGTTTATTCTCCTAAACAAAAAATAATTTACCGAATCGGTTCGAATGACGGAGTACTAAGGTTAATAAGTTATTTTTCAAAAAAATAAAACCGACTTCATAACCACAAACAGGCACTCAAAAGCGAAAAATAAATTACTTAAAATTATTATAAGCGCTACCTACTTATCTATTTGAAGTCGGTGCCAGCCAAGTCTAATAGGTAGTAGATAGATAATACCTACATGTATTTACCTACTTACTAACCTACATGTACCTAGTTAGTACTACTACATACATAGTATCTATCCAATAGACTTGGCTGGCACCGACTTCAAATAGATAAGTAGGTAGCGCTTATAATAATTTTAAGTAATTTATTTTTCGCTTTTGAGTGCCTGTTTGTGGTTATGAAGTCGGTTTTATTTTTTTGAAAAATAACTTATTTTACCCTTTTTAGTGCAAAACAAGTTTTAATAAAATTCATGCATCTATTAAATTTCGTATCTGGGCCGTTATACACTGACGGATATATACTTTTTGAAAATTTCAAGTATGTACCTATAACGGTTAAGAAGATACAGATCTGTAAAGTGCGCACATATGTATAGACACACGGACGGACGGACGGACGGACGGACGGACGAACGGACAACAAAGTCTCAGAAAGTGTTCATTTGGTACCCTTTGGGTTCGGAACCCTAAAAAAAATGACTTTAAATGCCGCGCTAAAGTGAAAATATTCACTAGTAATAATGATGTCATCAAGGTATCAAAGGACAATGTCCAAAATGGCCCTATGCAATAAAAGCATCTGACGTACACGATAATTAATTGTCTATTTTATTACAATAATTCCAAATACTTTTATAACACGGACTAGTTGTATTCCAAAATGAATATTAAAAAGTATTATTTGCGATTATTAACATTAATTGCCGCCATATGGCCAACAGAGTACTGAATCAGTCTACTACGTTATAAGAGGCACTTCCCTATATTGTTGAAACCCGAATTATGAAAGCACTGTGTAGCCAACCTAACAACGGAAAGTATTATTTACGTAGTAACTATTATATAATCTGTGGTATTATACTTATAATTTTTTTTTGCAGTGTTGATTGGTACAAAGTATGTTTATAATTCTGAGTTATTTCATAATGTATGCAGTGTCGCGGGACTGAAATGGCCGCCACCTTCGCCAAACGTCATTTCATGTCAAAAAATCTTAGGTATGTTTAAAAGAGTTGCACCCTAACAAGACTTTGCCCGGTAGAACATTCCTGTGAAGACAAATTATTTATATTTATATATAATTATTAATTATAATTATGAATATATAATTATTTATTGAGGGCCCGGTGGCGTAATTGGGAGAACAGTCGGCTTTGATGCCGTGGTACCGAGTTCAAACCGCCGTGCACCAATGAATTTTTCTATCGAAAATATATGTGCGCTTCTCACAGTTGCCCTCCGGTGAAGGAAAACATCGTTAAGAAACCAACAACCCCCGCATGGTGGTAGGACATATCTAGTGTCCGCCTGGCCAGCTGCCACTAGCCTTGTGTAGTTCATGTACTAAGTACTAATATGAATGAATTCTTGACACTGAACTAGAATGAACTATTCCGTAAGTCTACTAGTACATAGTACATTTAGTACTTCGTTCGCGATTATTGTCTGTGATTCATGCTCATGCTCACGGAATGAAAAGGACGATGAACGAATGGGTTAGCGTAACTAGTGAATGAACGAGTGAGATGCACTCTATGCTATTTTCAACAGCTATTTTGAACATTATGGTAACAGTCATAGGGACTATTTTTAATTGAGTAATTATGACCTACTGTACTAATTGTACTAGAAGTCCGTACTAGTACAGCTGAAACAATGTACTAGTTCGGAGCGATCTTTTTAATGACCGAGCAGGAACAAGCCTAGCTGCCACCCTCAAGTTAGAAAATCTGTCGCCAAACATCTAATGTGTTCAGGCAGCTATCCTTGAGAGCCAGTTCCCATTCTAGTCCACTTCTCTATCTTCGACCGCATCATCACTTAGCAACAGGTGAGATAGTGGTCAAACGCTAGCCTATAAGATATAAAAAAAATAAAAAATATTAATTATCCCCACCTTTATTTCTATCTCGCTCACAGTTACCGTAAGAATATCTGTCAAAAACCAAAATCAACGAGAAGAAAGATGTAAACACATTATTCAAGATCATATTTTTTAGTCTTCAAAAGTATATGCAATAGCAACCTCCATTGTGTATAATCTTCTTGGGACTCTTCTACTAAAACCAGTACATTCTCCTATGTTTGAGGTATTTATCTCCATATCTCTGGAGATACTAATCAGATCACGATAAAATTAAAATGGGACCACCTCGGAAACGTATCCTACCTATTAAAAAAAGAATCATTTGAATCCGTTCCCAATTGAC
This sequence comes from Cabera pusaria, assembly GCA_954871355.1. Taxonomy (NCBI): domain Eukaryota; kingdom Metazoa; phylum Arthropoda; class Insecta; order Lepidoptera; family Geometridae; genus Cabera; species Cabera pusaria. The sequence goes on along the minus strand of OX940909.1, from coordinate 7,412,258 downwards.
GGAGAAATCGCGTAACATACACACAAAAAAAAAAAAAAAACATACAGACGAATTGAGAACCTCCTCCTTTTTTGTGAAGTCGGTTAAAAAAATACAGTCGAATTTAGAACCTTCTCCTTTTTGAAGTCGATTGATAAAAGGTTCATAAAATACTTTAAACGTAAATTAGGGCAAAATCACTAAGCAGCTTCTTCACAAAAGCTGTGTCTTAACTCTGATATGGTTTATATTGTAAACACAAAATTGATCCACAGTATATCCACACTATCCCATTGCAATTTCACCTTTCATTGGGTAGATTGTACATCAAACTACCTCGACTATGTAAATGAAACCTAGTGCCTTAGTTAAGGCTATATATACAATAGAGAAGGCTAGCCCTTTCTCCATCTCGCCGGCTATCAGGCCTATCTATTCAACAATTTGCCCGCCCGAGTGCGTCAGAGATATGCCCTAGTTCCTCAGCTTTGTCTGAAGTAAGAGCCTCGAATCTTTTGACGAAAGGAATCAGAATGCGTTGTTTTTGGGGTAGAATTAACTGTCGTTAACGTTGAAAATAACTGGTGTGTTTGATGTTATTGGTAACTGCGTGTATAATTGTAACAGAAGCTGATATACATAATGAATCACATAGATAGCCATAAAATCTTCAAGTGGTTCAAAATGTGAATAGTCTGCTCAGAGGGTTTCACAGCAGCTACAATGCAAGAGGTTCCTAACGGTTATCGCAGGAATACACTCTGAACATTATTGTCACGATATTTAATATATTTTTTTACACTGAACTGGGTAGCGTTTGACCACTTTATCACCTAATGTAAAGTGATGATGCAATCGATGATGGAGCGTGCTTACCCAGAAGATTCACTCGCGATTTGAAGACCCCCATATTGCACTTAACCGGAAACATTAAATTAAATTTTATTTGATTATATTACCTGTAATGCAGTATGATCGCCTGCGCAGCGCAGGGTATGCGGAAGGTCGCAAGCGCATTCGGCGGCAGGGCGCGCGCTCAGCACCGGACATCGCCACTCTGACCTCACTTGTGTCATACAGCAGAGCACTGCCAGAGCACCAACTACCCACATTCTGTGGACAAACAAGAAATTCATTAACATTTTTTTTATTATTAATGTTCTAAATCGGCTGTAGTATACCGCGTGACCTCACTCCCGAGGAAGAGCGACGGATTTTCTCAAAACCTAAGTCTAATTTTACTAAAGGTACGTGAATTACAGCCATCATATAACTTTGATAATGTTACAAATTAACGATTTTTATAAAAATTACTTTGGTTTGCATATATAAACACATGTATATAAAATTAAAGGTGTATATTGAATCAACCGAAAAACCGACAAACGTTGGGTTAAACGAGCTCTTGAGTGAACATCGTGGATTGGAAATTGGGGAGGCCTAAGTCCAGCAGTATACTCATATATGCTGATGATAATGCATATTCATCGCATAAAATATAGATATACTAGAAGTGCCCCACGGTTTTGCTCGCTTTATTGTAAAAACCTTTCTATCATAAAAGACATCAAAAAAGAATTAGCCAAAACGGTTCTCCCGTTTTCATGTTATCGCGTGACTATGGCAAATCGGGATTCATATTTACTAAACCCGAAAAACTCAAATTTTCAGACTTTGTATCTACCCCATTTCGAAAAATCCTGCAACACGTACTTACTTATATATTTACAGAAGTACTTATGTAAAGTTTCGAATAAAATTATCTCATCTTGTTTCGCCATACAAACTTTGAATCCCCGTTCCGTATGCTGATCCGGATACCTACGTCATAATAACTATCTGCATGCAAAATTTCAGCGCAATCCGAAACAATACTGATTTCAGACTTTGTTACCCCACTTCTTTTAGGGGTGGAATTTCGAAAAAGCCTGAAGCACGTATTTACTTATTTATTTACCGAAATACTTGTGTGAAGTTTCGAATAGAAAATACTATGTAATCTTGTTACTCCATACAAACTTTGAACCCCCGTTCCATCCCCTTTAGAGGTGAGTTTTGGATAATCCTTTCTTAGTACACCCTCACGTACTAAGACAAATATACCCTCCAAATTTTAAGTCTCTACGACCAGCGGTTTAGGCTGTGCATTGTCTATCAATCAGTCAGTCAGTATGTCAGGACAATAATTCTTATAGTATTAGATGTGTTGCAATCCATCAAACATAAAGGTGTTTAATGATGTAACACCAAACATGAACAAAGAAGAAGACCTATTATAATTATCCTTTTTCAGTACCGAATCAAAACGTGATTATACATTTATATTTTTTTACTTCTGGCAGATAAGCACTCGACCGCTATATCTCACTTGATGTTTAATAAATATGTGGTATATGATGTAATTGTACTTGTCTGGAACTGAGAGACAGCACATAGACGACACACTGGACAACTGACTGTAGTTCAATCCAGATAGCGCAACTATCCCAACCTGTCTTTTTTATCTTTGTCCTTCATCATTCATGAATTAACCCAAGTAAATACATTTTTGTCAAACAATTCTAACGAAAATCTAATAAAATCTTCCCTAAGCCAACGTAATTCACGAGGTCTACGACTCCAACCGTAGCTCTCGTAGTAAGCATCTACGGCGTAGCGTTGTAGCATAAACTTCTTGAAGTGGCTAGGTAACAGCCATTGTAGAGGCAATTTCGGCTATAAGAGGTACTTGTAAGAATCGCCGTTGCACGCGTGGATGCGACGTAATAGACCAATTGTAGTGACTGACGGCCGGACCGCGGCAGTTTAGGGTTAAAGTTATATACTGTAGCGGGGTTTTACTAACAGGTGAGAAGTCAGTTGAAAGTTGAGCAATGAAATGAAATATACTTTTGCGTTTCATCGTCATCAATAACAGCCAGTACTGGTCGACTGTTGGACATAAGCCTCTCCTGTGGTTATTCGCGGTTCAATACATATTACTAGATTATAACAAACAGATAGACAAATAAATCAATGGTTATATTATGTAGCAATAATTGCTTATAGCTACCTGATTTACTCTAAATAGCCAAATAATAAAATAACTTAAAATAAAGTAATTATTAATTACCTATATCGCATTATATTATTTATACCTATTTAATATTATATATAGGTCTTCTAATAAAAGTGCATAATGTTTGTGTTATTCGTGGTTTGTTGTAGATGGTCGTCTCTGCATGAATGAACTTGTCTAAAAAACTTGTTAATCCACTATTTGTTACACAAGTGGGGTGTTTTGTGTACAAATAGGCAGTGACGAGAATTAACAAGATATTACTTTCTTCTAGCGTAAAAAACTAACGAGTGAGATACTCGTTAGCTTTTTACATGGACGTTTTCTGTATTAGAAAAGTCAATTTTTTATACAACTAGATGACTGTATGTAGTTCTATTTTGAGACAAAAAAAAATTATATGTGAGATAGTGGTTAAACGCTAGCCTATAAGATATTAAAAAAATCAAATCGGTCGAGCCATTTGTAAGTTTTTAACCGACTTCACAAAAAAGAAGAGGTTCTCAATTCGCCTGTTTTTTAATGTGTATTACCTCAGAACTAACTACAGAGAGTATGCTTTCCGTTTGATTCTATTGACATTAATGTGAGTGATTTGTGTGTGTGCAATGCGTGTTTACCTCGTCCCCCGTAAGTATCGGCAGAAAAAAATGTTTGCGGATTACAACGTTAACATCTCCATTGATAAATACTCGAAGTTTAAACTACACTACTGATTTTAATGCAGTTTACAGCAATAGATAGAGTGATTTACTTACAAAAAAGAAGAGGTTCTCAATTCGCCTGTTTTTTAATGTTTATTACCTCAGAACTAACTACAGAGAGTATGCTTTCCGTTTGGTTCTATTGACATTTTATTGAGATCTATTGAGTATCTCGGAGATTTGAAAATAAGCACCACAACTTATTAGTAATAAATTATTTTTCAAAAAAAAAAAAACCGACTTCATTACCACAAACAGGCACTCAAAAGCGAAAAATAAATTATTGAATATAATTATTATAAGCGCTACCCACTTATCTATTTGAAGTCGGTGCCAGCCAAGTCTATTGGATAGTAGATAGATACTATGTATGTAGTATTGTAAGAAGGTAGATACATGTAGGTAGTATTATATTATATATTCTTTGAAATATCTGTTCTAACTCGCTTTTCTCTTCGCACTTGTACCACTCGTTTTGTCGGGAACAAGTGGGAATTACCCGACAATTGATAGGGGAGTAGGTGACGGACGTTTGTTGACCTGACGTGGGAACGCTCACTGTAACTGTCGGCTGACGACAGACGACTGACACCCCATTCCGATTGGACAGTGTAGATACGTAAAATGGTGGACGCATACTGTGATCTGTTTAAAGTACAGGCAGTAGAACCTTACGAATAAATATATAATTATTAATATTATTCATATGTTAAAACCATATAAATTGTAAAGTAAGTACTAGGAATATAATGTGCCCATTGGTACATTGGCCGAATGGTCGGTTTTGACACCAGAGCAAAGATTATATAATAGTTACTACGTAACAGATATTTCACTCCCCTACAAAAATAAAATACCAACGCTTATTTTAACCTACTGTCAGACAATACAAGCAAAAATGTGTCTAAAGCGTTTGACCTAGCATTCTTAGTTCTTCGTTCATCGTTATCCCGTCATTTGAATAATAATATACGCTGCGCGCGCGTGAGCAGTGACAACCGACTGGCGGATATCAGCGCCGGCGGTAGTTTAGGTATAAAGCTCTGTAGCTATGGCCAAGTGAGGGAGGCCTGACCAGAGGTAGTTAGTGGGTAAAAATCCCAATACAACATTTCCAATTTCACAGTGGATCTCCAGAAAAGAACAACATCGTGAAGAAACCCGCGGCTTTCAGGCAGGATACAGGTGTTGGTCAACCATGTATCAATCTAGTAATAAACCTAGTCTCTGACCAGCTACCACCCTCAAATTGGTAAATCTGTCACCCAGCATCTAATTTATTTATTCCAGCTGTCCTTGAGTTGAGAGCTAGTTCTCATTCTAGGCCTAGTGTGCTACCATCCCCAACTGCATCATCACTTACCAACAGGTCAGATAATGGTCAAATGCTAGTCTATAAGATATAAAAAACTCTATGGATCGAATTTGTGCTAGTCCATTTGGTGCAGAATAACCACTTTGATATTTAAAAGCGAAATAGACATATTTTGTGGTTTGAACAGCGAAATGTTCAAGTCGTATTTGATATAATGTTCCATTATTTATGCTCAAATTATATTGTCAACGGACAGTGACACGCAAAATTCTACCAATCAAGAATTTTGCATGCTTTAGTGACTACTATAAGCAGATGTCATCGCTCACCATCAGGCAAGCGTCTTACTCGGTATGTTTTGTAATAAATACAAAAATAAAAATTATATATAGAAATGTTGTGTTTATTTTCAACGCCAGTGCAGTAATAAATAATAAATGATGCATGAACGCTTGTGGCAAACTCAACCCAGCTTGCAAAACACACAGTACCTCTACCAAAACCTTGCAATTTTCATGACCTTAAAAGTAACTACTACTCCGAGCTACTCTGTGCTAGCATACATGCTTCATATAATGAAAAATAATAATTCAAATTATTTTTCATTATTTGAAAATAATAATTTATAATAATTTTCATTTGACTTTATTGTCAAAAAAGATATATACAGAGTGTGTAATAAAGTATTTTGTTTTCTTGCAGTAGCTCAATTCGTCTGTCTGTTTGTTTGTATGTTTACACGATTACTCCACCAATTGTAAACCACATTGAATGATTGATTATTTTTGTAGTGATTTAAACTTACTGTGATCAAGCTAGTGTGCGGGATCGTTAAAGTGAGTGATTTGTGTGTGTGCAATGCGTGTTTACCTCGTCCCCCGTAAGTATCGGCAGAAAAAAATGTTTGCGGATTACAACGTTAACATCTCCATTGATAAATACTCGAAGTTTAAACTACACTACTGATTTTAATGCAGTTTACAGCAATAGATAGAGTGATTTAAAAGGAAGGTTTATAACTAGGACTAAATGTGGACAAAGCCGCGGGGTGCAGCTAGTATTATTTTAATAGTATAATGGATACTCTATAACACAAAAACGGCTGAAAAGAAAAAAAATGCTTAAAAACTCACTATACACAAATATTTTGTTTCCTGTATAAACACATTGGATACTTTTAGAGCAGGCAAAGTCACGGGCTCCTATTAGTACTGAATAAATTGTCTCAACAACTGTGTTAAGTAAACACTATCTACTAATCTGTTAGTATGAACACAAGAATGAATATTATTTTAAATTCGGAGTTCTAAGCGTCAAAACTGTCACCTTTTTGTTGATAATCCTTCGTAAGCGCAAAAAGGATAAGTGAACCTACAAAAGCGTCCCTGCAGAACCTAATAAAATATTTGTAACGCACTGCCTCTTAAAGGCATGGGCGCTCAAACAACCAGCTACCACAGACCTCTGAAATTACTAACAATTTAGCTGTTCGAAAGAATCTTTCTTAACACAGCAAAACATGGTAGTTCAGGTTATTTTGGTTTTTCCACGAGATATATTACTGAGTGTTAGTATTTTTGGCAAGGGATGGAAATACACAAATTCGTGTGAGTGTTAGTATTTTTGGCAAGGGATGGAAATACACAAATTCGTGTGCAAATACAGTTTTATAGCCAAAGGGGGTTTATTGTAATTTTTGGTGAAAGGTTTTAATGCTTTTATAACTCAGGCATAATGAGTTTAAAATTGTTCTTGTTTTTATGCTGGGTTATTATAGTTTTTTTTTTGACAAATAAAAGAGAATGTTCTCAATTCAACGTTCGCATTTTACTATTTACGCGACGTTTTGTAGATTTTCCGAAGATTTTCTGACAGCTTCATATCTGAACATTGTCCATGAATCCAATTATATGTGGAATCATCCTGAAAGCATAGCAATAACAAAATAATAATGAACACCAGCATTCGACCTGAGTAACTTAAACTCCTTTTGTATAGTTGGTTAAATAAATAAACAAGCTTTATTTTGCTGCCAGAACACCGCGCCGCCGGCAGTTTTTCTCCTAGATGGTGGTAAGCTATTATATTCAGGCGGATCATAGTGATGCATGTACTCACTAATTTTATATACTCTATGTTGCCTCTTGCTATTTGAGTAACAATAGGATCCCATAAATCTCAACAAACAGGGCAGAATAGCTTGACAACCGTGCAGGCCGAATGCATCAGAGCAGGCTTTTCACGATCCAAAATATAAACTTTAAGAATAGTCACAAATCAATATTTTATCTGATACTCTACTCTTGATTAGATTATTCAAGACTGAAAAGAGAAATGCTTTGCAAGAAAAAGTTAGTATATAAGTACATATATAATTGCCGTAAGGAATATATACGCTACGCTTATAAATACATTGTCTGTCACAAAATCCACACACACACACACACACACACACACACACACACACACACACACACACACACACACACACACACACACACACACACACACACACACACACACACACACACACACACACACACACACACACACACACACACACACACACACACACACACACACACACACACACACACACACACACACACACACACACACACACACACACACACACACACACACACACACACACACACACACACACACACACACACACACACACACACACACACACACACACACACACACACACACACACACACACACACACACACACACACACACACACACACACACACACACACACACACACACACACACACACACACACACACACACACACACACACACACACACACACACACACACACACACACACACACACACACACACACACACACACACACACACACACACACACACACACACACACACACACACACACACACACACACACACACACACACACACACACACACACACACACACACACACACACACACACACACACACACACACACACACACACACACACACACACACACACACACACACACACACACACACACACACACACACACACACACACACACACACACACACACACACACACACACACACACACACACACACACACACACACACACACACACACACACACACACACACACACACACACACACACACACACACACACACACACACACACACACACACACACACACACACACACACACACACACACACACACACACACACACACACACACACACACACACACACACACACACACACACACACACACACACACACACACACACACACACACACACACACACACACACACACACACACACACACACACACACACACACACACACACACACACACACACACACACACACACACACACACACACACACACACACACACACACACACACACACACACACACACACACACACACACACACACACACACACACACACACACACACACACACACACACACACACACACACACACACACACACACACACACACACACACACACACACACACACACACACACACACACACACACACACACACACACACACACACACACACACACACACACACACACACACACACACACACACACACACACACACACACACACACACACACACACACACACACACACACACACACACACACACACACACACACACACACACACACACACACACACACACACACACACACACACACACACACACACACACACACACACACACACACACACACACACACACACACACACACACACACACACACACACACACACACACACACACACACACACACACACACACACACACACACACACACACACACACACACACACACACACACACACACACACACACACACACACACACACACACACACACACACACACACACACACACACACACACACACACACACACACACACACACACACACACACACACACACACACACACACACACACACACACACACACACACACACACACACACACACACACACACACACACACACACACACACACACACACACACACACACACACACACACACACACACACACACACACACACACACACACACACACACACACACACAACATAAAAATCTTGCTACGTCAAATACTATTTTTGGCCTACCTACAGCAAATGGGGTTGCACGTTATAGTACGGTTGGCAACACTTCATTAATCAGGGGAATTAAACATTTTTTAAGTGTGACGTTCGACGTTGATGAAAGCTGAATGGTTCAGTACTTTTTTTTTTTTTATTCAAAGCAATCGGTTATGTTTTTAGGGTTCCGTACCTCATTGTTATATTTAGAATAAGTATTACTGATATGATCTATTTTAATGTAATTTCACGTGTGTAAATGCCTATTTTAAATTTGCCCATATACTGAAAAAATGCTTTAACTTTTGACAAAACTATAAAAATTATTATGATTATTGGTTACTTTCAGCTCGATGGTACAACTGTCACATTTGCAACCATGCAAAGCTGAGGCAAGTAACTAGTTAACAATATTGTGGTATCAATTGGTGTTCATATCGACATCTACTTAATATACCAAACAAATACGCAACAGTGGCCAAAATTATGTAAATAAAAACATAATATACCCTAAAACGGTGGCCTAGAATAAGCCAAATAATAGACCAACAAGCCCAGAATCACCTGTTAAAAACAAACTTGTCCCGAGTAAGTTTATTGTTGGGCCACCATAGGAAACTAGTCTGAACTAAATCTTGTAATATTAGTGAGGTAGTTCACGCCAGCAACTCCGTCGGGCAGTTGGGATAAACTAGCAACTCACTGTTGAGTGCTTTTACATGCATGTGCTTGTACTTATTAGATTTTGACGAAGATCTTCTCGAATAAACGGCTTGACCGATTTGCCTAACATGTTGTATAAAGACAGTTCATAGGGCAGAATAGGATATAGAAAACTTTTTTTCTAGCTATCAAGTCAGGGGGTCCAAATATTTTTAATTTAACTTTGTAAATATAAGACAACTTCTCGAATAAACGGCTTGACCGATTTGCCTTACATGTTGTATAAAGACAGTTCAAAGGGCAGAATAGGATATAGAAAACTTTTTTTCTAGCTATCAAGTCAGGGGGTCCAAATATTTTTAATTGAATTTTGTAAATATAAGACAACTTCTCGAATAAACGGCTTGACCGATTTGCCTGACATGTTGTATAAAGACAGTTCATAGGGCAGAATAGGATATAGAAAACTTTTTTTCTGGCTATCAAGTCAGGGGATCTAAATATTTTTAATTGAATTTTGTAAATATAAGACAACTTCTCGAATGAACGGCTAGACCGATTTGCCTGACATGTGATATCACGTTTAACCTCAGTGTCATCGGTGTTGACTTAGTAGGTCATAAAAACTGCCAGGGTCATAAAAAGTCGTAAACATTTTACGCGCTCGCTATGCACGCGCAAGCATTTGTTTTATCTACTTTGAAGGTAATATTTCAGCAAATTTTGTATTTTAATAGACACATGCATCAAAACGAGTCATAAATTGAAACAGTACAACCTTCAATAACCATAATGATTATTAACCTTAAAATAATTGAGTATCGACTTTAACCTGAGTGTCATCAGTGTTGACTTAGTAGGTCATAAAAACTGTGTGGGTCATAAAAAGTCGTAAATTTTTTTCGCAATAATAACGCTATATAGTGTATAATAGCGTGTTTCAACAGCCTTATACAATAGACTGACTCAAATACTTAAACAGCAAAACTTGGTAAACCTTGGTTAGTTTTATCAAGTAATTATTAATGACTTTAACAATAGACGATATCGAGTTCGACCTAAGAGACATCTATAGTGAGTTGATTATTAGGTCGTAAATTTGTCAGAGTCATAAAAAATGTTCGCTCGCGCAATGATAGTTCTCGCTGCGCTCGCGCAGCTATTCACCTTATTTTCTTTGTAAGAATTGTTTCAGGAACTTTTGTGTTGAGTCAAACATTTAAGCAGCACAACTTCGTATACCTAACCAAAATGATTAATGACTTTATCAATAGAGGATATTGAGTTCGACTTTTGGGTCATCTATGGTGACTTGGCCTAAGAGATCATTGATCTTGACCTCAAAGGTCATAAAGACTCAAATAACGCGGGCGAAGCCGCGGGTAACAGCTAGTAAATTATAATTGACAATAAATTTCTTAGCATATTTGCTCAAAAATGCATTTTCGAAGCCTGTATACATTGTTCGAAAGATAAAAAATAACGCACCATACAACGGAGCGTGCGGTAAATACTTACCACACGCTCCGTTGTATGGCACCGTGCGTATCCTTTACGTTTTTTTTTATTTCCGTAAAACCTACATAAAAAATCCACCTCAAAGTTTCATATTGCGAGAATAAATAAGCTAAATGTTAGAACCTCATTGAAAGCACTTTTGCTTAATACGTTTGTCTCACTTTGATACTAAAGAGTAAATGAGACAAAAGATGTAGTTCTTATTGTGGCGCCATTTTCATATTATAAACGTCAAAGATTTTTCGACTTTTTAATTGTTTCATTTATGTTTGTTACCAATTGTAGTGTTTTCTCGCAAATTTGCTGAAAACTGTTGTATGACACACTTGCGGATATTAGTTTTAACAAACTCGTGACTATAATAAGCCCTCGACTTCGTCATAGGCTTACATTCGCGTACTCGTTAACTTACCGCACTAGTATCATAAACAACTTTTTTTTTTTGCAAACTACCTATATCAAAAATGCAAATGCCTTGTTAACTTTTTTTTTACGAACACATTAAAATTACAAAAGGATTGCATATTCATGAAAAAGTTTTTTATCCAAAAAACAGCTGCACTTATAAAAGACAAGATTGCTGTAAGTATAGTACGAGCTCTGAATTGAGAAACCTGACAAATCGGAATCACTTTACCACTTTACAATGTCGCAATCAAACCGACAATCTATTCAGTGGCTGACCTATATAAGTTTATGGACCTGAACGCTTTGTCTCCCTTTACAAAAAGCAATATTTTGCACTGCTACTAGTAAAAAAATAATTGAATATATTCGTACAAAGGTTCACTGGATACGTTTTATAAACATTTGTTTTAATAATTTTGTTACAGACTCTAAATAAGGACTTACTTAGTTTTTTTTCCAGATAGACAAGCACTTGACCAATAAGTATCTCACCTGATGTTATGGTATCCAGCTATGGGGATGCACCAAACAGAGCAACGTACAGATTATACAAAGATTTCAAAATAAAGTGCTCAGGAGCATTGTAAAGGCACCCTGGTACATTAGAAATGACGACCTCCATCGGGACCTAAAAGTGGAACACGTCGCTAAAACAATAAAACAGTATGCTGAAGCTCACGATCGTAGACTTCACCATCATGTGAACGTCGAGGCTATCCAGCTCCTCGACAACACAGACATAGTGAGAAGACTAAAAAGGGTAAAACCTTTCGAGTTACTTCAGTGATATTTTACAAAGTGAGCATAAGTGTAGTGATAGTGAACGCTATTTAAAAGAACACAATAACAAAGTGTCTTCCCCTTAATAGAGACATTAGGAAAAGTGTTAATGGACACATTCTTAGTAATATTTTAATAGTAAATTAAGTTAAAATCAAATTACTTATTAGCCTAGTTATAAGGCTAGATTGTAATAGCAGTGAGATATCTACTCTACGTAGATAAATCACTACAAAAAAAAAAAAAAAAAAACCTGATGTTAAATGAGGATGCGGTCTAAGATAGACATTGTGCATATTTGGGAATGGAAATAAAATGAGACGAAGCGCGGCATAATATATATTTTTATTCCTACATTTGTATCTTAGCAGATTCCTATGTCCACTGTCATCATCATCAGCCTATCTATGTCCACTGCTGTACAAAGGCATCACTTATCGCACTCCACTAAGCCCGAATCTTCAGCTCTGTTTCCAATCGCTGCCAGCCAGCTTGCGTATATCATCGCTCCATCTAGCTGGAGGGCGACCTGCACTACATTTGCTTCGTCATTATAACATCTTAAAATTTTAACTATTCACATAACATTTCGCGTTTATATTACTAGTAGGATTTATGGATGCCGGTTTATAGTTTGCATTATTGTCCGAATGTAAACGTGAAGGAAGGAATGAGATCGTGTTATCCTCTTGATGATTCCTACATACATTTAGATACATTTAGATGAGTATGCAAGGGCACACTCACCGAAATGTAGCTAACGGAATACTGATGAACTAGCTACTCTACGCCGAGACCTTCATTTGGTGATGACATGATTTTGACGTGATGCACAGGTGGTAGGAGCTCATAACATCGATGTTCCGCCTGACTTGCTGCCAAAGAGTAGCTTACAGTGTTCTGGCAGCAGAGCCCTCGAACTTAGGCCTAGCGTGTCAGCATCTTTAACCACATCATCGTTTAACAAGTCAAACGATAGCCTATAGCCAGTCATAAGTGATTTTTTCACTTATAACTGTTTATACTGTTAATGCAAAAAAGTGTTGTAGTGTAAAGGCGATGGTGCCCTATCCCTACATCCTGGATGCATCATCAAATGGATAATTGGCCACTTGTGGTCCAGTGCACGTAGGACCTTAGACGTGGGCGGTTGCATACTACCTTACAACATATACATCTATCAGGTATTTATCATTTTATACATCTACCCTGCGGCTTTGCCCGCTTTTATCTATATCTATTTATTTTTATCTGGTTACAAACTCACTCAATTTATTGCTGAAAACTGAATTAAAATACGTTGGGTTTAATAGATCTAAGCGTAAAGACGTGGGAACCGACTTTGTTTTATACTATGTTATAATTATACATTAAACATTGTACTTTGACAGCATAAAAATTACTGCGTGCTAAAATGCATGTGCTGTTTTGATTGTCTTAAGTTGAAGTAAATGTAAAACATTAAAAACCAACTTCTCGGTCACATGCCGCGCTAGTCATTTTCAGTAGTACATTTGAAGTATTTATCTCCATATCTTAAGGTGCTGGTCATCAGATCTCGATGAATTGTACAATGGGACCAAAAGGGAAGTACACTGTCTCAAACATAAAAAGGGTTTTCTGAATTGGTTTATAAATGACGGAATTCTGAGGGTAGCACACCCTAAAAAAATACAAGTGATTTGAGAACCTACCTCAGAACTCCGTCATTTGTAAATCGATTTGGAAAACCCCTTTTTTGTTTGAGAGGGTATACAAGACATTTCGTTTAGTCCCATTGTAATTTCATCGAGATCTTATAAGCATCTCTAGAGATATTGAGATTAACACCTCCAACCTAATAGTGATTATTAAGATAGTTTATAAACTGACTTCCATGCGCCGCGAGTAAAATGTCAGTAGCAAGTCTGAGACGTTTATCGTCATATCTCTGGATATACTTATTAGATCTCAATGAAATTACAATGGAATCACCTCAGAAACGTACCCTACCGATTAAAAAATATCATTCGAATAGGTTCACAATTGACGGAGTAATAACATAACATACATACAAAAAAAAACATACAGACGAATTGAAAACCTCCTGCTTTTTGGAAGTCGGTTAAAAATGACTGGCGTGGCATTTAAAGTCGGTTTTTTTCGCTTTACAAACGATTTTTATTTACATCGTCCAAAGCAAAGTATCAATTAGCAGCACATAATAAAAAAGCCTAACACTATTATTACCTACTTAAAAAACAAAACAATAATAACAAATTGTTTGTTTTAATATTATAACGAAACGCAAGGCTATCAAGATTTTTACCGATAGCAATAGCCTTTAACAAATAAATTCAGTATTATGGAAATAATTGAGCAGTTACAGCTGTTAACGATCTTGGTCGTTACAATTAATATCTGGTCGTAGCTTCGAGCATTTACCATTGGAGATGTTAACGTTGTAATCCGCAAAAAAAATTTTCTGTTGATACTTACGGGGGACGAGGTAAACACACATTGCACACACACAAATCACTCACTTTAACGATCCCGCACACTAGCTTGAAACACGCACACAGTATTAAAATACAGCGTAGTTACGCACGCTTATATGGCCAAAAATGGCTATATGGCCAGCAGAGGGGTACGCCTTGCGTTAACATCTCCATTGGTAAATGCTCGAAGGGTCGTAGTCGTGGTCGTAGTAAAGTTGTGGTTGTGCTCCTGTTACGTTCTGTCACGCAATATTTAGTAGTTATTATCACGGCAACTTTGGCTTTTACATGTATTTTATTTTTCACTAGAAGTGCACCAGAACGTAAAAATAAAAAAACACACATAAAAAGAATTAACAAACTCGTTCCATCCGTTTTCTAGTTATGACGTGACCAAGAGAAATACTATAAGGATTTATTTTTATAAAACCCAAAAAAAAACATATTGATTTTTAGACTTTGTTACCCCATTTCACCCTCTTAGGGATGGAATTTTGAAAAGCCTGAAACACGTATTTACTTATGAAATATTTACCAGAAGTTTCAAATAACAAAGACTATCTAATCTTGTTTCTCCATACAAACTTTGAACCCCGTTTCTTTAAGGAGCGAATTTAGGAAAGTTCTTTCTTAGCAAATACCTAACTTACTATCTGCATGCCAAATTTCAGCGCAATCCGTTGATTGGTTTGAGCTGTGTGTTGATAGATCAGTCAGTCTGTCAGTCAGTAACGTTTGTCTTTTATTTATACAGAAGAAGATTATTATTACTTAAAAGCTTTCAAATTTGTGATTCTACTAATATTTTTAACCGACTTCACAAAAAAGGAGGAAGTTCTCAATTCGTCTGTATGTTTTTGTTTTTTTTTTCAATTTCAATTCAATTTTTTCAATTTCAATTTATTTATTTGCATAAGAAGGTAGGTACAAAACAATACAATAACAGTGGGCCCCAAACTCGGCTAAGCCTGTATCTTGGGAGCCCGGTGGGTGACAAATTCGAATATCTCATGTTGAAAATCTGTATGTGATGAGCATATTTACACTTAAAATATAACTGATGATTAATTATTCGCAATCTACGCATCATGTAACTTACATAAATACCTGTGACAATTTTCTTGATTCATAGCTACACAATATATAATCTTAGTAATGAAAATTAACACTTCTAAAAACTATTACTAACCGAGGTAACAATATGAAGTAATTATAATATTATTACCTACTTTAAACTATACAAATTAAATTGATTAGGTACTCATTAAATAATAATAGTAAATTAGATACAAAAAAAAAAATACAAAAAAAAAAAATACGTTTATAAAGGAAATTTAGCTTTTTTGTAAGTCAGTCACTCAAAACTAGCTGAAAGTTTGAGAATGACATTTCACACACAACATACTGTATAAAACCAACTGACTTTTCAGTTTTATGACCGGTACTAAGCTGTAAGATACTTTTTAACCCAGGCGAAGCTGCGAGGCACAGCTAGTATATTATTATTATTTACTTCTTTTCTAACCGACTTGATAAAAAGAGAACGTTTTCAATTCACTTGTATATATACTACTTATACATATATCTTTATATATATAATTCTACTGTACGTGTGTATGTCACTGAACTCCTCCTAAACGGCTGGACCGATTTACATGAATTTTGGTATGTGTATTTGAGTTAGTCCATAGATGGTTTAGATTCAGAATTGGACCCGATAGGTGGCGCTGCGAGACAACGTCTGCCAGATCCGTTAGTACTTGTATATATTTTTATGATTGTTACTTTTCTGGGTTCTCAGAACCCATAATTTATAACCGATTTGGAAAATTCCTTTTTTTTTAAATGGCATACTTCCCGTTTGGTCCCGATTGTTCAATTGAATGGTGTTACATACAAAACAAAAAGAAAAAATAGAGACGAATTGAGAACCTCCTCCTTTTCGGAAGTTGGTTGAAAGTATATGTTGCGTTTTTCTTGAAACACCAGCCCAGCTTTTACACTGTATCGTTAACAATAACCATAAGTAAGAAAGTTTTATTTTAGTGCCAAAATTCTAAATTCAAATGCAATATTTCCCGCAAAACACATAGAAAACTCATATAAATTCAACGACCGTAGAGACATAAAACAAAATAATGCTACCCTCACGTTCAAACACTGCAGTTTGTCAGTATTAACTCGTAAAGTTGTTGCAATAAGCTACTTCTATTTTGATCTGTGACTGAACATTTTCAGGTGAGGGCCTGTTTTACGAATCTAAACAGCAGTTGCAAGACCTAACAAAGTCTTTTTAATTCTCGTCTTTATATAAACAGTATATTGTGACTTAAAATGTATGCTACTGGTCTGGTGCTGTTTTATTTTCCTTAGTGCAAAATTTAAGTGGTAAATAATGATTATTTAAGATCGTTTACAAAACGAAAAAACCGTCACGTTATAAACTTTTATTATATGATTAAGATAGTTTAAAAACTAAAACAACCGGCTTCAATGCCCCGCGAGTCAATTGCAGTAGCAAGTTTGAGAAGTTTATCATCATATCTCTGGAGACACATATCAGATCTCGATGAAATTATAATGGGACCACCTCAAAAACGTGTCCTACCGATTACAAAAAGAATCATTCGAATCGGTTGAAAATTGACGGAGTAATCGCGTAACATACACAATAAAAAAAAGAATAATAAAATATAAATAAAAAATATTTTAAAAAACAAGCTTTTATCTGGGACAATGAACTAAAATGTTAAAAATAAATTCTATTAAGTATTTGGCGTGTAGGTACTAACCTATATTCTTAAAAGCTTGAAGCACTACCCATTTTTCAGGCTAGGTAATTACCATACTTCAGTGCCTCAAGCTTTTAAAAATATAGGTAAGTACCTACACGCCAAATACTTACTAGAATTTATTTTTAACATTTTAGTTCATTGTACCAGATAAAAGCATGTTTTCAAAAATATTTTTTATTTATAATTAATTTTTAACTTTTTAGTAGATAGGTAAAGATACCGACTACCTACCTACTACCTAAGTATTTAAGAGAAGGCTTGATGTTTTAAAATATTCCACGGATATTTGATGTGATTATGGGTAAAGTGCTCTTCAAGGAAAATCAATCGACTCGGTGGCGCTATGTTTCTTTATAACAGAAATGCCATGGCCACCTTACAGCTTTATCATCAGATCCTAGCTATCATTGAAGTGTAAAGTGCTCCTCAAGACGAATCATTTGAGCCCAAATTCATTGAGGTTACGTTATTTTATCACAGAAATGCCGTGGCCACCTTCCAGCTTCATGACTAGTCGCTAAATATCATCTAGGTGTAAAGTTATCTTCAAGACGAATCAATCGAGACCAAACTCGGTAGAGTTACGTTGATTTATCACAGAGATGCCGTGGCCACCTTCCAGCTTCATCATCAGACCCTGGATATTATCTAGGTATAAAGTTCTCTTCAAGACGAATCAATTGAGCCCAAACTCGGTAGAGTTACGTTGATTTATCACAGAGATGCTGTGGCCACCTTCTAGCTTCATCATCAGACCCAAGATATAATCTACGTGAAAAGTTCTCTTCAAGACGAATCAATCGAGCCCAAACTCGGTAGGGTTATGTTGATTTATCACAGAGATGCCGTGGCCACCTTCCAGCTTCATCATCAGACCCTTGATTTCATCTAGGTGAAAAGTTCTCTTCAAGACGAATCAATCGAGCCCAAACTCGGTAGGGTTATGTTGATTTATCACAAAGATGCCGTGGCCACCTTCCAGCTTCATCATCAGACCCTGGATATCATCTAGGCGTAAAGTTCTCTTCAAGGCAAATCAATCGAGCCCAAATTCGTTGGGTTTGTGTTGTTTTATCACAGAGATGCCGTGGCCACCTTCCGTCTCCATCATCAGACCAGCTCCATGGTACCATATTATTGTATTGTCACCGAAGATACATAAGTACAACAAATTTGAGTCTAATCGGACATCGGGAAGTAGGTCTAATTTAGCTTCCAAGATTCCACCAGAACATACATAGTTACATACATTGCAAGTTAAATAAAAGCTTGTAAAAACATACAGACGAATTGAGAACCTCCTTCTTTTTGGAAGTTTGTTGAAAAAGTGGATTAATAAATGATTATCTGCAACTTTATCAATCACATGAAATTAAACAGTAGATTAGCATCGTAGAGCTCGACAACATCAATGTATGTTTCGTTTAAAACTGTATCGCAAAGTTAATTTTATGATGCGCTACGTTTTATTGTACCATCATGGCCACCTGTCAAAAGTTTTACTTTAACGTGTAGTCCGAAAAATACTCATAGTTGTCCGCAACGTGAATCGACGCAATTATATCAAGGGCCACAGGTACCAGATAAAGTTTCCTGGCCGAAATGACGCCATACAATAGTTGTCAAAAATCTGTCAGATCATTACGTATTAGGCTTATTAGGTACTAGGTGAAACTGGCCCTAAGATTCGTAAAAATTAATATCTCTTAGGTAGCAGTGTCTGAGGGCACTTTTTACAGTTCGCTTTGAGAAGAAATAGATTTTTCAACACAATTGCTCGAAAACGTGTCTATTAAGATGGTGGTGGACGGTATACTTTTTAGGCCTAGTGTATGCATCAAAAAGTTGATCATTTCGCACAGTTATAAAAACAATCGCACACGATGTAAAAGTAAGATGCAATGATAAAGCTGCATAACTGCATTTTCACTTGCACCGCATACTGGCCGCCGGTATACTCAGAGCTTGTCTATGTAGTACCTACTTGTATGTAATACAAATATTACTTAAATACAAAATTAAAAACCACCCCCGTCTGATCTATGTATAATCTGTTCATTCATTGAGACCATTCCAATGAGCCCAAACTCGACATCTCTGCTGTAAGTTGGTGAGAAAATTAGTACTTTGCAGACTCCAGAAGATATCCCAGCATCAAGTCAATGCTACTAAGTTCTTAAGATATCATTGAAGTAAGAGGATACCGAATTTCGATTTGATTAGACCTATGACAGTTGATTTCATTGCGCCATCAACTAGAAAAAATTAATAGTAAGACCTAGCATGATTACCATCTTCGACCACTTTATCGCTTACTACCAGGGGAGATAGTGGTCAAACACCAGCCTATACAATATAAAAAATACAAGGTAATTAACAAAAATAGGTGAAACAGTGGCAAACGCCCTAATGTCAGCAGCTTAATCAATATAAAACTGACAACATTTCAGTGAAATTATATGAAATCATATCGAACTCGGATTTGCGATTGTGCACTTGAACAATAACTAAGCTCTAAAACCACAGAGTAACGCCCAATTAATGCATGCAACTACTAAATCGGAGTACAACAAAAGTTTCGAAATATTCAAAAACAAACGCCCGCTCGCGGCGTTCCGTGCCATAACTCGGTTCCGTTTGCCCTCGACGCAACCCTTGTGGGGTAGCAGACGAGCAATTTTAGATGATAACTTCCCGTAAAATGATTTCATCATTATTCAATTCATTTCGTTTATTATTCAGACACATACATAGATCTATTTGGTTAGTACTTATCATAAGCCTTTATTAAAATAAAATAAATTGTCAGTAATTGATTACATATTTACAATCAGATTTTTATTAATTTAAATTAAACCCTATTTCATTCTATTCATTTTATTATGATCATTATATTATGTTAGAGGTAATAACATTACGATTGATGCGTTTGAGGGTTGGATAATTTTGGATAGATGCACAAACTTTGGCATATTTTCTGTACATAAATGACACGTATAATATCTGTAGTATGCAGGTTATATACATACTTTAACCATATCCTAAAATTTCATAGTGTTAATACAGTATAATTAAAACAGATGCTGGCTTCCCGAAATCCTTTGATAACGAACCCCGTTGACGTAAAGGATAGATGGCTTGAATTTAAAGTGAGAGGTCGCCAGTTCAAATCCTAGCACGGGTGTCCGTTCACAGGTGATAGCAGCATATTATATCAATGTTCCGCCTGACTTGCTACCAAGTCTTACCAAGACTTGCTAAAAGTAGCTTACCACTAAGAAGAAAATCAAGGATAAAATATGTTGCCATAATCTTACGGTGTTAGGACAGCATGCACAAGCATGGAGAGTCAGAGTATTCTTGGCCGAGCGTGTTCACCATCTTCGACCATTATTATCATCGCTTATTACCAGGCGAGATAGTGGTCAAACGCTAGTCTATAAGATATTTTAAAAATATCTCGTCTACAAAGCCCCGCATAATGCTCAGTGCACAAAGTGAGCGGCGCAACGGAACGCACCTTCGCCGCCTCGTCGGCCTCCATAATTGAGTTCCAAGTTTTTGTTTCTGAATATAAAACAATTTCATCCGCTCACCAAAGTGGAGGGCCGTGACAGCTTTATTTACCAGTATGCATAATTATTTACGTACTTATGAAACAGTGTTGTTAACTGTCGAAATGTTGTATGGAAAAAAAGTTATGCGTGATCATACATAAAACATATAGTATACGCGTCGACTTGAGAACCTCCTCCGGTTTTTTTTCGTCGGTTAAAAACTAGAAGACTATTTAAAATTTCAACGTAGAGGCACTGGCGACAGTTGCACGTAACGTTTGGCTTCCCTTTGTAACTCGGTAGGTTTATTAAAAAATGTTTTCTCTGTCAGTTACTCGTATCAAGCCAGGTACGTTATTACACTTTATAGATAATGTAAATTTTTACAGTGTTAACGTAAATTTTACCGTAGGTAACTTATAACCAAAGTATTGGACAGAATAAACTTTAAATATTACACATACAATCATGAGGTTCAATGTCTTTTGAAATTTGCATATTTGTTTGTTTTTCGACCTCTCCGTGGCCTAAGGCTTTACTATTTGGCTAAAATTGCTTGCAAATAGCCTATGGAGTAGCAGCCTCACAGACAATCTAGAGACATAATTATGTGTATAGAATTAGTTCTATACCAACCAGAACTTGACAGCTTCTATGTCTGAATTCCCGGATTTCCTAACCCAAATTGTAACTGTGTTTTGAAATCGTTTGTAACTGAACACAGTTCCTGTTGAAGTTTGTAACTGCATTGTGGTTTAACTGTTACTATGAATTTACATTTATAATTGAGTGGTGGAATAGAAACTTTGCCTGGTTTTGGACATAGAAGGTAAACGGAGAGGAAGCTACTGATTAATCATTATGACACGGTGGCAAGGTGATTTTTAGGGTTCCGAACCCAAAGAGTACCAACGGAACCCTATTACCGAGACTCCGGTGTCCGTCTGTCTATCTGTCTGTCTGTCTGTCCGTCTGTCACCAGGCTGTATCTCATGAACCGTGATAGTTAGACGGTTGAAATTTTTACAGATGATGTAATTCTGTTGCTGCTATAACAACAAATGCTAAAAACAGAATAAAGTTAAAAATTAAAGGGGGTCCCCATACAAAAAACGTGTTTTTACTATATATCTATAAGCGATTGTTTAACTTGTTAATAAATAATATTAATTACCTACCTTTGTGCTAACGTTCACTTAGTTGGTGTTAGGAGTTCGTTAGATGGCGTTGTAGTTCATAAGCATGTTAGGTATTGACACGGTAATATAATATTATACTCGTACTTATACATTATTATACTGCGGTTCGTTAACCCTCCGTGTGCGAGACTAAAATCTGACTCGCACTTGGCCAGTTTCATTTAAATTACTTTGATATAGGAGAATCTTAGAATATCCAGTAAGAATCGGAATAGAAATGACTTTTTCACAAATTTATTTTTCACATCACCTACAAAATGGCGTGGGAAATGTTTTTTTACAATGAACTTAATTTAAAAAAGTGTATTAATACTCGCAGCAGACCGGATAGATTGACAATAGATTGCATTTTTCTAAAATGGACAAAAAGGTCAGAGAAAATTACAGGCGGATGAGATCTGAATGTTGGAAAATAACATTCACAATGCGGTGACGTGCAACATTTTGGCGATCCAGATCTTTCATACTCCTATCATAGGCAAACGTCATCAGTTCCCATCAGAGGGTCTTGGTCTTAGAGTCCAACAGATTTTTAACAAAGTTAAACCTTTACAGGATGTCAAGAATATCGGAGCTCCTACTTCTTATCGTGGCCTTGAGTCTGGTGCAAAACTCTCACGGACATGCGAAGACTTTCACGAGATGCCAGCTGTCGAGAGAACTCTTGAGATACAACTTTCCGAGAAGCCTCATACCCAACTGTAAGTTCGATCTGTTTTGTTTGGTTAAAATTTAGTTTTTAGGATTCCGTACCCAAAGGGTAAAATGGGACCCTCTTACTAAGACTCCGCTGTCCATCTGGCTGTCTGTCTGTCTATCTGTCTGTCTGTCTATCTGTCTGTCTGTCTCCAGGCTGTATCTAATTAACCGTGATAGATAAGACAGTTGAAATATTCACAGATGGTATATTTCTGTTGCTGCTAGAACAACAAATACTAAAAACAAAAACAAGGGGACCCCCTACAAAAACTAACACAGTGTTTTTTAGTATAACGCCATCTATTCACTAACAACCTTTCTAATTAGTTTCGGCAAAATGACATAGATGGCGCTAGTAAATGAGCCGTCGTTCGTTTCTAGATCACGCTGACGAGATTATCCGTGAACTCATATACCAAACAAAATGTTCTTGGTAATATCAAATAAACAAATATGAGGTTGAAACCCTGTTACGTTTCGTGTAGTAATACGGAACCCTCCCTAAGTGTGCGAGACGCGACTCTGACTTGCACTTGGCTAGTTTTATTTTACTACATCTTATAGGTTAGCGATTGATTACTCTCTCGCCTAGTCGTAAGCGATGATGTGGTCAAGGATGAACACGCTAGGCCTAGAATACTCAGACTCTGAAAGGCTGAGTACTGCCGGAATACCGTAATGCAAAGTAAGGTTAAAGCTATGGCGACAGAATTTATCCTTGATGGTGGTTAGGGTTTCGGTAGCAAGTCAGATGGAACATCAGATCTATCCTTAAGGCCTTTTGCACATTATAAGATATTTTATTGTGTCTTGTGTCTAATGAGACATGAGAAATTCAGTCGCCTTCATTGTTATATGAAACCATACACATTAAAAGATATTTTTTCTTATGTCGGACAAGACACGTCGATTTGTCGGCTCGATGTCGTGCCTACGGAAGACGTCTTGTCTAGACACGACAATAATGTGACCATATTATCTGGCACGTGGGGAAATACTTTCTCTAAACTGCGTATTTTGACAAAATAATGACGAATTCAAATGTACTAGCAGCTCGTCAAAAGTGGTCTTGGATATACGGAAGTAATAGTAATTAAAAAACTTTCGTTCGTCTTTAAGTAGTTCTGGTACCAACTTCGTATATGCCCCATCATTGATTCTTGTCAT
This sequence comes from Cabera pusaria, assembly GCA_954871355.1. NCBI lineage: Eukaryota > Metazoa > Arthropoda > Insecta > Lepidoptera > Geometridae > Cabera > Cabera pusaria. The sequence continues at coordinate 7,387,815 of OX940909.1, read as the reverse complement.
ATTTAATGGTTGTATCCAATGACGCCTACAAATACGGCGTTTTCTTCTATGGAACAAGCATGCAATCAATAATATACGCTGTCATCGGTCCATTTTGTACACGTGTATCCTACGTGAATTGTGGTTCCACTGGCTACAGACTGAGGAAGACGTCTTGCATGTATGTGTACGCTACGCCAGACAAGAAATTTCTTGTCTGGTTATAATGTGCAAGGAGCCTTATTCCAAAGGGGCATTTTTCTTACTTAATAGAGTTTCGGTTTGATAGATAGATTTTAGAAACAGTTGGCTTCAGACACGGAACATCTCAAGAGTCGACAGCATAAACACGAAATCTTATATCAGCATTCAATTATGATAGCACGTTCAAATATTTACGCTTATTTTTAAAGTTTGTTGTTATAAATAAATTTATTTTTAAGTGTTGCCATGCATAATTGTGTAGTCAAATTTGGGTTTGGGAAGAAATAGTCCCAAAATTAAGTTCTGGGCGTCATATTCCAATTTACGATGATAGACATACACACAATTTCTTAAGGCAAACAAAATATATTTTACTTTTTTTAAAGATGTAAGCATCTTCTAAAAAATATTAAGATATAATGATCCCAACGACACCGCCAATATTTATTACAAGTATAACATATACCAAATAAGTTTTCTAGAAAAATCTCGTTACTTATAACGGTCTCATTCATTCCATATCCCTCGAGATATTATTATGTTGCCAGACATCAGGCCAATAAATCCCGCCACCTCAGTTTGTATTACTAGCTACTTGCTATATTTAGCTCATGAGGCGGTAAGTACACAGAATGTCGCAAGCCTCGAGAGACTTGCTGGAATGGTAGCCACTACTAGGGATTTACGAAAAATGTCGCATGTTGTACGAAATACTTTCATCGTAGTACCAGAACCACAGACATGCGTCATCGATACATGGTGGATACTCCATGCTGCCGCACAAAGCGCTTTACATTTACATACATCATACGCACGGCGAAGGAATAGAATTCCCTGCATCTGAGTTTTCAATGGAACAATCCGAGGGTCTTCAAATCACAGATGTACAGGTATCTTTTAGGCAAGCCTGGTACATCTTTGATCATCATCAGGTGAGAAAGTTGCTATTTCAGAAAATAATTAACTCTCTGTAATAAATTAATGTAAACTCATATTTTATTCAAAAAAGTGGTAACATTATTTTATGGAGGCAGACTAGAATTACCAAACAATACATTTAAAATACCAAATACATATTCTACGAGCCAGGTTTAAAGCCATAATAGTTATACTAACTTTTATGGTTTTTAGATGAAAAAGCTACGCCTTTGTTATTTTATAAGAATACTAGAAGTGTCCCGCGGCTTCGCCCGCGTTAAAAACTTCTTTTATTTACTTATATCTTTTCTTTTGTAAAAACGATTCTATCAATAAAAACATCAAAAAAGAATTAGCCAAATCGGTTCACCCGTTTTTATGTTATCGCGTGACTAAGTCAATTCGGGGTTCATATTTATAAAACCCAAAGTTACAGACTTTGTTTCCTACCCCATTTCGAAAAATCCTACAACACGTACTTTATCTCATCTTGTTTCGCCATACAAACTATGATTCCCCGTTCCGTATCCGGGAGGAATTTTTAGAAAATCTTTTCAGCGCAATCCGAAACAATATTGATTTTTAGACTTTGTTACCCCAGTTTATCCTGTTAGGGTGGCATATTGAAAAAGTCTGAAACTCGTATTTTCTTATTTATTTACAGAAGTACTTGTGTGAAATGTCGAATAAAATGACTATCCAAACTTTGAACCCCCGCTTCATCCCCTTGAAGAGTGAATTTTGAAAAATTCTTTCTCCTATGTCAAAATAACTATCTGCATGCCAAATTTCAGTGCAATCCGAAACAATATTGATTTCAGACTTTGTTACCCCTCTTCACCCTTTTAGGGGTGGAATTTCGAAAGAGCATGAAACACGTATTTACTTACTTAAGTACTTGTGTTAAGTTTCAAATATAAAAGACTATCTAATCTTGTTTATCCATACAAACTTTGAACCCCCGTTTCATCCCATTCAGGGGTGAATTTTGAAAAAATACTTTCTCAGAGGGAACTAACTTCGTATTAATTATCTGCATGCCAAATTTCAGCGCAATCCGAAACAATATCGATTTTCACACTTTTTTACCCCCATTTCACCCTCTTAGGGGTGGATTAAAAAGAAAACTGAAACACGTATTTACTTATTTTTTTACTTGAGCACTTGTATGAAGTTTCGAATAGAAAATACTATCTAATCTTGTTTCTCCATACAAACTTTGAACCCCCGTTTCATCCCTTTCAGGGGTGAATTTTGGAAAATCCTTTCTCAGAGGGCACTAACGTTGTAATAACTATCTGCCTGCCAAATTTCAGCGCAATCTGAAATAATATTGATTTTCACACTTTGTTACCCCATATCGTGTGTAATTTAAAAAAAACCTGAATCACGTATTTACTTATTTTTTTACTGGAGAACTTGTATGAAGTTTCGAATAGAAAATACTATCTTATCTTGTTTCTCCATACAAACTTTGAACCCCCGTTTCATCCCCTTCAGGGGTGAATTTTGGAAAAAACTTTCTCAGGGGTAACTAACTTTGTAATAACTATCTGCATGCCAAAGTTCAGCGCAATCCGAAACAATATCGATTTTCACACTTTTTTACCCCCATTTCACCCTCTTAGGGGTGGATTAAAAAGAAAACTGAAACACGTATTTACTTATTTTTTTACTTGAGCACTTGTATGAAGTTTCGAATAGAAAAGACTATCTAATCTTGTTTCTCCATACAAACTTTGAACCCCCGTTTCATCCCCTGCGAGGGTTAATTTGGAAAATCCTTTCTCAGAGGGAACTATCGTCTTAATAACTATCTGCGTGCCAAATTTCAGCGCAATCCGAAATAATATAGATTTTCACACTTTATTACCCCATTTCACCCTCTCAGGTGTGGAATTTCAAAAAAACCTGAAACACGTGTTTACCTAATTTTTTACTGAAGCACTTGTGTGAAATTTCAGATAGAGAAGACTATCTAATCTTGTTTCTCCATACAAACTTTGAACCCCCGTTTCATCCCCTTCGAGGGTTAATTTTGGAAAATCCTTTCTCAGTGGGAACTAACGTCGTAATAACTATTTGCATGCCTAATTTCAGCGCAATCCGAAACAATATTGATTTTCACACTTTATTACCCCATTTCACCCTCTTAGGGGTGGAATTCCAAAAAAACCTGAAACACTTCTTTACTTATTTTTTTACTGAAGCACTTATGTGAAGTTTCGGATAGAAAAGACGATCTAATCTTGTTTCTCCATACAAACTTTGAACCCCCATTTCATCCCCTTAAGGGGTGAATTTTGGAAAATCCTTTCTTAGTACACCTTTACGTACTAAGACAAATGTACCCTCCAAATTTCAAGTCTCTACGACCAGCGGTTTAGGCTGTGCGTTGTCTGTCAGTGAGTCAGTGAGTCAGTGAGTCAGTCAGTATGTCAGGACAAAGATTCTTATAGTATTAGATTAACTTTAATGATAATAAAAGTTTTCACAAAGAGAACGATCTATAACTGCTGATAAGATCAATAATATTTTACATAATAATATTTTTGCGTAATGTCAATAACGTTTTAGTGTTGGACCTCATCTGCCGCGTGCTATCGCATTATGCTTTCTGTCTCGGTCTAGCAAATGGTAGTTCTAAGCGACAGAAAGAGAAAGGGCGACGGAAAAAGGCGATTCCGTGCTGCCAGATGAGGTCCAACCCTTAATATGTTCTCTTTATTTTCGTTTCTTAAACGGTTCTTTTTTATAAACCAAATAGGCAAGCGTTTGACCAGTATCTCACTTTGTTAAGCGACGATGCGATAGAGGATGTAGCACGCTTACCTAGAAGATACCTGTTCACTCGCTACTTGAAGACCCACGGGTTGTAGTTATCGGGAAACACAGACACTGCCGGTGTCCTTTTCTAGGAAGTACGTATGAATGGTGAAGCAAAAGTTTTGGTGCGGGTAGATGAAACGTCCACCATAAAGCGATGGTGCACATCGGAACGTCTAGTTGTCCGATAAAAAAACAACGGGTTGCACTGTCACGTGTCCTGATGCGAGTTTAACATTTTTTAACCCAGCCCAAAAAATGATCTATTCTCCCTCTGTCTTACGAATTTTCGCTCAGGCCGCGAGTCCTGATGCGAGGTCCTGACGAGAGTTTAACATTTTTTACCTATCCCAAAAAGTTCAAAGGCCGCTAAAGAAGTTTTTTCACTTCAAAAATCGCGGTACTAATTCAAGAATGGCATACTCTCTGAAATATATCGATAGAAAACCCATAAACTAGCGACTTAGCATATAACTGTATGTATCTCTTCTAATATATAAAATTCTCGTGTCACAGTTTTCGTTGCCATACTCCTCCGAAACGGCTTGACCAATTTTGATGAAATTTTTTGTGCTTATCCGGTATCTATGAGAATCGGCCAACATCTATTTTTCATCCCCCTAAATGTTAGGGGTAGTCCACCCCTAATTTTTTTTATTTTATTTTTTAGACAAAATTTTAACTTATAATTTTTTATGATACAACATACAAAAATACATACAATCCTCAATTTTCACCCTTCTACGATCAACCCTTATTTTTTAATAGCCATTTATTTATATGGCAAAACAACGTTTGCCGGGTCAGCTAGTTGTTTATAAATGTATGTATTGTTTATCTTCTAATACTATAACAATCTTTGTCCTGACATACTGACTGACTGACTGACTGACAGACGACGCACAGCCTAAACCACTGGTTGTAGAGAGTTGAAATTTAGAGGGTATATTTGTCTTAGTACGTAGGGGTGTACTAAGAAAGGATTTTCCAAAATGTACCCCTTAGGGGGATGAAATGGGGGTTCAAAGTTTGTATGGAGAAACAAGATTAGATAGTCTTTTCTATCCGAAACTTCACACAAGTGCTCCAGTAAAAAAATAAGTAAATACGTGTTTCAGGTTTTTTTTTAAATCCACCCCTAAGAGGGTGAAATGGGGTAACAAAGTGTGAAAATCAATATTGTTTTGAATTGTGCTGAAATTTGGCATGCAGAAAGTTATTACAAAGTTAGTTCCCTCTGAGAAAGTATTTTCCAAAATTCACCCCTGAAGGGGATGAAACGGGGGTTCAAAGTTTGTATGGAGAAACAAGATTAGATAGTCTTTTATATTTTAAACTTAATACAAGTACTTAAGTAAGTAAATACGTGTTTCAGGCTCTTTCGAAATTCCACCCCTAAAAGGGTGAAGTGAGGTAACAAAGTCTGAAATCAATATTGTTTCGGATTGCGCTGAAATTTGGCATGCAGATAGTTACTTTGACTTAAGTATCCGCTAAGAAAGAATTTTTCAAAATTCACTCTTCAAGGGGATGAAGCGGGGGTTCAAAGTTTGGATAGTCATTTTATTCGACATTTCACACAAGTACTTCTAAGTAAATAAATAAGTAAATACGAGTTTCAGACTTTTTCAAAATGCCACCCTAAGAGGATACACTGGGGTAACAAAGTCCAGAAATCAATATTGTTTCGGATTGCGCTGAAATTTAGAATGCAGATAGTTATTATGACGTAGGTATCCGCTCAGAAGGGATTTTTTTTAAATTCCTCCCGGATACTGAACGGGGATTCAAAGTTTGTATGGCGAAGTAAGATGAGATACGTGCTGTAGGATTGGGGCCTACCCCATTTCAAAAAATCCTATAACAAAGTCTGAAACTTTGGGTTTTTCGGTTTTTATAAATATGAATCCCAAATTTCCACAATAACATGAAAACGGGTGAACCGATTTGGCTAATTCATATTTTATGTATTTAATTATAGAATCGTTTTTACAAAAGAAAAGTTTTAAGTAAATAAAAGAAGTTATTAACGCGGGCGAAGCCGCAGGGCACTTCTAGTAAATGTATATATTGTTATCTTCTAAATAACAGTCTGAAACTGTTAACCTCTTAGTAGGGGTATAAAGTGAACTGATTCCGTAATACTAGGTGCTTGGTAATGCGCCCATTGCAACGCTGTGACGTTTGTAAGGCACCGTCGGGATTACTGAAGCTCTTCAATACATTACTGTGATTTACTGTACATAAATGTACAGTAAATCACAGTAATGTGCATATCAGCATGGTACGACATAGCTCGACGTATTGCGTAATAAAAGTCAAAAATATTGTACAGCTATATTATACAAGTAAAAATGTAAATACATATTTCAATGCAGTTGCTTAGACATAGAGTGTGAACGGAGGGTCATGCTAAATGAACATTTCTCACGTTACTGATTCGAATATTTTTATCTTTTTCATTAATCGGTTTTGCCAAAATAGAGGGCGTTTGGGGGAACTTTGTCACCCTCGAGATTAGATGGAAAATGTTTGATGTAAGAAATGTAACAGTCACCGGTACCTTCCGGCGTCCGAAGGCTTAGAACTTAATCCCTAGATGCTGCTACACGGGTGATAAGCTAAAGTCATGAATTGGACCATCCACTGATCAAAAACATCTAAATCGTTTCGCCGAATTCCAGTTGGTGCTTGCTAGTTTAGAACATCGACTGCGATGGTTGTGCTGTGTAGGTTGGACTAAGTCTTACAGTCTACTACGTCTTCAGACCGCATCGGCACTTGACATCAGATGAGATAGTGGAAAAGATTTTGTCAGCTTGCTATTGCAATAGACAGGCGCATCTCCTATAATCAAAAATAAATTTACTATCATTACCGTTGATAAGTACAAAAACGCCTGACTTAGAGCTTACCTTGAAAGTAGCTTACCACCTTCAAGTAGTAAATCTGATGCCTTTACCTTACGCTGTTCTTGCAGAACACGGCCCTTGAGAGTCAAGAGTATTCTAGGCCTAGCGTGTTAACCATCTTCGACCAAATCATCGCTTACCACCAGACAAGATGTGATCAAACGCTAGCGAAAAACATATTTAAAAATAATATTTTACCCAGTATGTTAAATCAATGGAACGACCTTAATGGAAGATTATTAATATGTATTAGTCAAGCTGCAGCTGAGACTAAAAGGATGCATATACTTAGAATATGTATACGAACAGCACTACTTACAACTTCTCAGAGTGGATATAATTTAAACGTCGATACGTAGCGTAGGTGAATAGACTAATAAATGGAAATTTGAGATGCATGCTACAGTATTTGCACATGATAATCTGAATCATAATTTGAAATTCGGGATAGGAGCTAAGTACGAAGTGAAGCTATTATAATTTATGATCGTACAAAACGAAAAAACCGACTACACATGCCGCGATAGTCAAAATACTGACGTAGTATTTATATTCTCTTTGGTACTGACTAGTTATAATCATGTCATCTAAGTATACAAATTATCTTATATTGTTTATCTCCATATTTCCGAAGATAATTGTCATAGCTCAATACAATTTAAATGGGATCAAACAAAAAAATAATTTTTCAAATCGGTTAAGATTTGACGGAGTTCTGAGGTAACAAACATAAAAAAAATACAGTCGAATTGAGAATTTCCTCCTTTTTTGTGAATTTGGTTAAAGTTCGTGAAATTATTTAATCTATAAAACTACCTATAACATTTATTTATCAGTAATTATATTCAACGTATTTATCCGACATACTCATATATGATATCGTATCGTATATGATATGATATGAAGATAGACCGAAAGATCAGGCTCAGTAGCGCGTATTAGGAGATGCCTATGGCTGCTGCTGCTGATTTTGATGATGATGATAATGATGATGATGATATGGCACGCTTTCGTCTTAAGGTACGGACACACATCTAGGCGGCGATTAGATAGCGCAGTAGTATTCGTACCGACTGGTTCACACCAAACGTGATCAGAAAAAAATTGAAAAGTACTGAGATCGCGCCCGCAGATCGCAGGACGACGTGTGGCCGTACCTTTAATGGTTCAGTATCAGTATATAAGGTGATTCTAAGGTGATTAGGTGACATCAAATAGATTTGCTTGCTATCTCTCTCATTCCGAGCTGTTCTAATAAACGAACGATAGAATGGACGCAATGTCAGACTCAAGGCGCATCGCTTCCTTTGAGACACAGATAATGTTGATGCAGTGGGTTATCTTTAAAATTGTATAAAATTAAACAACATTATGGAATTCCACAGAATGTATTACTCTATTTGTGAAGTATTCTGCAACAACAGTTCCGAAGATTACCTGCAACAAACAAATAATATAATTAGCAAAATTATTTATGTAGTACAGATTTGTACTTGTATGCTTATATAAGTAAATTATATTTATATATATATATATTATTATATTATATATATAATATATTTTTAATACAAAATAAGTTAATATAAGAAACATTTTATAGTCAGACAAGTTGTATGAAAGAGCGTTTGCAATACGGAAGCGGTGTACTAATGACATGCAAACATTTAAGTGTGTATATCAAATTCTTCTACGGCGAAAAAAGACAAGATAAGAAACCGACAGCTTAGTAAGCTAGCAAGATACAGGTGTTTGGCAAGCTTTCATCAATCGAGTAGCGTCCCCTGCATGGTGAAAAGGCTTTGTCAAACTGGCCAGCTACCAACCTTAAGGGGGTACGATTTCTATACAAAAGTATAATGCACCAATATAAATAAATGGAGGGAAAACTTGCACTGAAATCACATCTATTGGTCTTTTATAAGTCTTTACGTGTTGGGAAACATATTTACCTACATGATTTGATTAATTAAAATGAAATTATTTTTAATAATAGTAAAACTCAAGTTAAACCAAAAAATATTGATTGAGTAATATGTTTATATTATTCTTTTTTTTTTTAATGTGCAAATGGGTATCGCTTGACCACTATCTCATCTGATGTTAAGTGACGATGCGGTCGATATTCACTCACGACTTGAAGACCCCTATGTTGTATCTAATCGGAAACACAGACTCGGGCAGGAAATTCCATTCCTTGGCAGTACGTATGATGAAAGAAGAAGCGAATCGTTTTGTACGCGTAAATGGTATATCCACCATGTAGCGGTGACGCCTCTTAGTATCCCTGCTAGTCCGATTATAAAAATGGGATGGCGGAATCAAGTTATGAAGTTCCGATGCACACTCTCCGAAATGAATCCGATAGAAAACCGACAAACAAGCGACCTTGCGACGATGCTCGAGACTCTGGAGTCTTTTGCTTACTAGTTGGTCGTCGTTGATGAGCTTCTTGGCTCTCAATAGCTTCCAGTGTCTGCAGCTGGTATTTGGCAGAATCATCCCAGAGGTGAGAACAGTACTCCATATACGACCGGACTTGTGCTTGGTAGAGATTGAGCAACAGTCCCGGTGTGAAGTATTGTCGCACCTTAGACAAAATTCCAAGCTTTTTGGAGGCTATCTGGGCTTTAGACTCAATATAAGAACCGAAATTGAGAGTTGGTGTTAATGAGATGCCAAGAAGCTCAAGTTGGTCATTTATCGGCACGGACACATTCCTGAAAGTAGGAGCCAGTTGAAATGGACTCCGTTTGGCGGAGAAAAGACACGCCTGGGTTTTAGAAGCATTAAACTTAACCAGATTGGCATCGCCTCAATCGGAGACTGCCTTTAAGGAAAAGTTTAAGCGCTGAACCATCGCTTCTCTATAAGACTGGATTTGTACTGTACTGGCTCGTGCACTAGACATATAACTCTCCACAACGGTGCTGTCATCTGCATACCCTAAAATACCAGGTTTTAGCAGGTCATTAATATGCAGCAGAAAAAGCGTTGCAGAGCTTAGAGTACCGACACTTGAGGAACACCGGCATTTATAGCCAATTGGTCGGACGAGCAGCTATCAATGTCCACAGGAATAGACCATTCCCTCAAGAAATCTGATATCCAGCCACAAAAACCAGTGGGGAGGCCGTATGAAGGAAGCTTGCTAATAAGGCTGTCGTGCCATACCCTGTCAAAGGCATTATATCAAGAGAGACGGCAAGCGCCTCTCCATGATTCTCAATGGCCTCGCTCCAAATTTGAGTGGCATACGCTAGAAGGTCCCCAGTAGACCGGTTTCGGCGGAACCCGTACTGTCGGTCACTGAGGAGATCGTTTGCTTCTAGGTATGTTAGGAGCCTGTGGTTCAGTACACGTTCCATAGTCTTACAGAGTATGGAAGTGACTGAGCTGGGCCTGTAAATGGCAGGGTCAGCACGACTACCCTTTTTGGGCACGGGTTGCACGTTAGCTTGCTTCCAAGACTTAGGCACTTGACCAATCGCCATAAACAAGCGAAAGAGACGTGTCAGAATAGGAGTCAACTCAGGCGCACACGTCCTCAAGATAATAGCTGGTATACCGTCTGGTCCACAAGCTTTATTAACGTCCACATCGCGCAACGCTTTGCGCACTTCGGTTTGCCGTATGCGGATTTCCGACATAAACGTCCCGCATGACGGCAAACTAGAAGGTACAGCATTCGAGACTCCGCAAACAGAGTAGCAAATAGATTTGCTTTCTCTTTATCATTTAAATCATGTAGATAAATATAATTCCCGACATGTAAAGACTTATACAAGACCAAAAGATGTGATTACAGTGCAGGTTTTTGCTCCGTTTACTCATATTTGTGCATTATAGTTTTGTATGGAAATCGTACCCCCTTAAGTTGGAAAAATTTCAGACAGATTTAGAGGGCACAGTGGGACGGACGGTTTTTGTTACAGCTTGGGCAAAAATGATTTCGTATGCCCGGCGGGATGGATAGGTCCGGATGTTTTGCTGTTCTCCTCTACAGGTCGCATTTTTCAACACATGTCCGTAAAATTTTGTGGGCTGCTCCAATAATTACATGGAATATTCAAGTCAATTCAGTTTTTGGAAATGTTCCAAAATGGCGGAGATATGGCGGTTGAAAACAAAAAACATAAATCAGCCATTTCGAAAAATGTTAAAAAAGTACCTGCTGGAAAAGTATATGTGGCAGATACACAGATTAGGCAACAGTCTCTAAGCCACGGAACTAATTCACGCTCTCTTACTTGCACATTGCAGCTTTGTGTTTATATATATCATATGAATTCATGATTTAGCTTTGTGCTTGAATCTATGTAGTGCATGTGAATGGCTTTACACTTGATTGAATTCGTAAGATCTATAGAAGCTTAGGTATTTCATAGAAGTTAAGGATAAAGGAAGACGTGTTCGGATAGATGGGCTATGTGGAATAGACTAAAGTCAATTGTCTAGTGCTTCGTCTCACTACCGTATTCCACTTTATGAAAATACCATTTTTCCTTTGACTGCATCACCGAACAGTTAGTAATAAGGCCTAGCACAGCGTTGCAATGCGATTATTCTACCGCACGGTAGAATGAACGTAATAATAAAGCCATTCAGACTTCTATGACCCGCGTTATAAAAACGCAAAACAGTGAGCTTTAGGGCCAAAAGAATATAATTATATTGCTCTGTCAAAAGCTGTGCAAGCTGTACATGCTGTGCAAAGCAATCTTTTCAACTGACTGCCAAAAAGGAAGAGGTTCTCAATTCGTCTGTGTATTTTTTTATGTATGTTACGCGATTACTCCGTCAATTGTGAACCGATTCGAATGATTTTTATTTTAATCGGTAGGGTACTTTTTCGAAGTGGTCCTATTGTAATTTCATCGAGATCTGATAATTATCTCCAGGGATATGACGATAAACGTCTCAAACTTGCTACTGAGACTGACTCGCGGGGCATGGAAGTCGGATGTTTTAGTTTTTAAACTATCTTAATTATTAATCAGAGTGCTTAAATTCGCGTTTTGCCTTTCCTGAAAAATATATATTAAAAATACTAAAACCCTATCCAACTGGTATCAGCAATTGAGTAAATTGCGAGCATATATACATACGGGACGACTAAAAAACCTCCTTTTTTTCTAATCGGTTAAAAATATCAACTCTTGTAAGCATGCAAGTCTTGATTTGGCATAATCATATAGTAAAATGTATAATAAAGGCACATTCTTTTTCCCACGGATGAAATAGCTACATAATGTGGTGCTTAAATTATTTATATTTGTTACTAGGCGAAATTCAATTAGGTACGGTTACGTTTATACCGTGAAAGGACCAAAACGTATCCCGCCGAATAATTAGCTAAACCGTTCAAGTTACTTTCGAGCCGGGTGACAGCTGTCCTTTTCAAAGTATTGCCCATTTAGTACCTACTGGAGACTGCTCTGTAATTGTAGAGTCACTTGTAATAAGTATTGTAGAGATGGAAGCTCTGCCTACTTGGAAATATAAATCTCGAGTCGCTTATTCTATTTATGAATTGTATAATGATACAAGCTCGGAACAATTATATTCATTGTTCCGAGGATACAAGCGACCCGCCTAAAATTTGTCAAAATAATGTGACAGCAGTACTGTCAAAATGAACATTACAGTCTCAATGATCACAGTTATTGCAATTTCATACAAAAATATGATCCAAATGCCGACTTTGTCAAAATTCGTTTATAATTATTTATAATTTGACTAGCGGTTTTACCCGCGTAGACGTCGTTCCCGTGGGAATATTAGGATGAAAAGTATTCTATATATTATTCCAGGATCTAGGCTATCTACATACCTCTTTTTAGCTGAATCGGTTCAGTAGTTTTAGCGTGAAGAAGTAACAAACATTCACACAAACTTTTGCCTTTATAATATTAGTAAGATTAATTTATAAAAACGTTGCCCTGACGACTACGACTACCATAAAACAATCACGGCCTTACTAATAAAGTTTTTTTCACTCTGTACACACGTTGTATACCACAAAAGCTGACCAATAAAAATATTTTTGACGTAAGCCTTGGATAAAGTTGGTATACAGATGTGCCATTATCAAAGGAGGCTGTCCATTTCTTAAACAGCCTGAGACCCTAGTTTAGCGAGTGTGTTAAGGATTAAAATGGCGGATTTCTCTATTATCAGCTGATTGAAATCATGTCTAGAAATAGTAACTATTATTGAATCTGTGTCTAGTATTCTGTAAAAAAACGTTTTGATTCTTCAAACTTCAAAAAGTATGCTGTCATTTGAGGATCGTTTTCATGTGTTAGATTTGTTCTCATTGAAATGGATTACATAAATTATTTCGACATATTTGACCATTGGGAGATAGAAGAGGCAAATAAAAAAATCGAAAACATTATGAAGACCGTGCAGATTATATTATATTTTGAACAATTCAGATTTTCCATTTTAAATACAAATAACGGGTTTACGAAAAGCTATGCGGAAGAAACTAAACGCAGTGATTACATTCTCTTTGCAAATTGACAGTTTATTCAAAGATGGCTACAATCATGTTTATATTGTAGCCATGGAGACCGCTAGTCTCCATGGCTACAATGTCAACAGCGTAGACAGAGGACAACAGTCAATTTGAGTGTTTCGTTCTAAAATTTGTTTTAAGTCTTTCACTCCTACTAAAAGAAAATATTTTCTATTATGTCAACTAATTTCAATAAAAAGTTCCAAAAACAACGTAGTTTGATTAATATTGCATTCCTAACATAAAATTTCATGACTAATATTAATAATTAGTAAACTTTATGAAATAATAATTTACGGAACTATTTAAGACGTAAACAGTTTCTAAACGAATTGACTAATAGTTGCCAGATGAAAAATAAAAAAGTGTTAAACGTCTATGTAGATACCCACCTCCTATTCAACGTTTATTAGTCAAACAATAGATTGACGCGTGTTTAGCGCTTATTCTTTGTGCAACTGCACAACCGTTTAACAGACGTATAGGCAAATTTTTATTAGTAAGGCCGTCAGTCTTTAATCGGCCGACTGTTTCCCAAGGGATGATATTGCACACATACGGTTATATTTTTATTTTAATAGATGCCTATAGTTAGGACTAAATTTGAAATACCAAAATTCATAAAATTTTCATGCTCCAGTTTATTTTCTGGATTTAAATGGAATGCAGCTAAGCAACGGTTTTAACTTGTTTTATTACTGTATTTCATTTCTAGACAAGCACGATTTTATATAGATCGCATCATCACTTAGCATCAGGTAAGAGGACGGAGAGGTCTAGTGCACGTCTATCTGGAATAAAAATTACTTGCATTGCCCATTACTAGATTTTCATCGCGCGATATAGCACTGTTTGTTCATATGAACAATGGCTACTTCAGACACTATTTATCTTTTTATACGATGGGTAGAAATGAGACATGACCATAGAATCTTTCTTTCTAGCTTTAATACAGCAATTGTGAAAGCAGGGCAGATGGTACATTATTTTCAGTAAATTTAAAGCCTATTAAAAGGCTGTGGCTAGACCCTAACCACTTGATACTTCGTATTAATTTGAATTAATTCAAAAGTACCTTTCCTAACGGTGTCAATTAAACCGACTCCAACAATTCTAAACTTAAATGAAAGGATCTGGCAGTGTTTCGACATTTGAATGATGTCCCCTTTTTATGCAAATCGGGGATCTTTGAAACGAAGTTTCACGCAAGGTTTTTGTCGTTTTAAATTGTCCTATGTAAGTTAACGATACATGCAGATGTGGCGCTGCGTTAAAGCAGTGTCTGACTTGTAACTTTTGCTTATAATGTATCTAGTTTTTGTAGTGTGTTAACTAGTAAGTAAGCAGCGTGCCGAGACGCTCAATGCGAGCGCTTGACCTAAAATATCAGATTAGGAATTTATTAATTTACTTTGAAACGCGTTTTAGTAGTCAGTAGCAAGTCAAATCTTGAGTCAAGCGCTCGAAGCGAGCGTTTGCTGCGTCTTGTGTCTTGCTATATAGCTCGTATCAAATTATACAATATTACAAGCAAATGTTGCAAGTCAGCCTCCTCGGCTATATGGAACTCACCAACATGACATCTTTTTACGTTAACTTTGACGCGATCCCATTCTATGTTGATGCGGTTCTAGCAACTTGTCAGTTGTTCTAAATGAAGACTTAAACATTTACCCGTGGAGGGAAAATGAAATGGAGAAGAATTTGGCGTATACGATGAAATAACTATGGAGATATAACCCGTCTAAAATGATGGACACGTGATACATATGCCAGCTATGAGATATAATTAACAACGTAATTTGGTCGGGTTATATATGACACCGGGTGAAAACAATAAAATCGCATACGCGAGAAGGATAAAAAGAAATGTTGTCCGTCTCGCTCACTCATACTAGTGATTGTATAGTTTTATTCTTCTCATATTATTATTGTTATTTTAATGTCAGATCTTTTCAATTATCCATCTACGACATTTACCTAATGATTCAAGAAAAGACTGTTGAACAGAATGTCAGTTATGTAGCCTTGTTAGTCATAAAATATTTTGGTAATACTAGAAGCCAAAATAAAAGAAACAACCAGCAATGAGCCTTTGCCTGTATGCCCAAAATAGGTAAACTGTTGTTAAGCAAATAAAAAACATGCTATATTAAACATCTTTTTATGTACTCAGTAAATTTACAACAAACATATTATGGTTTTGATTTGTGAATTTCCGTTGATAAATTACATGCCTGACGTGAGTGATTGAGTCGAATTTAATACTGTCAGATATGGTAAAAAAAGTCTACCTAAATCAAGCAATTAGAAAACAAAGAGGTTGCTATGATGATAATAAATCTACCTTACTTATATTTAGCACACAACAAAAAAGTTTTATTTTGTTAAAGCAAAACCAGTTTTGCTTTGACCTAAAATACTTAACATATTTTTATCCGCCTGTTTATCACTCCTGTCATCTCTTCCATATAGCATCGCTATAGAATCGTCACGTAGGACAAGAGTATAAGATCCGTTTAGTTCACTCGACCGCCTTAATGTTATTATTTGAATTAAGAATTTGAAAGACGCGGCATTTAATTTGAATAAACAAGTGGTTGCCCTTATTTCCTTTGGTTTGGGGTCTCTGGCTGCAATTTTCCCTAAAAATGAGGAGAATCTGTGATTTTGGTAACAGGAAAAGATCATGGCTTTTAATGCTGGTAAAACTTTGATAAGCTTTGTCATCTACATTTTAATACGTTTTTATGTTAAAAGTAACTAACAGTTAAATTTGATTTATACTTTAATTTTAGTTTAGTACGACTGTAGAATGACCGTCTGCCTCCGAAACCTAAACGTGGGGGTGGATAGTCATAGGTATGTTCGTCTGCCCCCACTCGGGGGCAGTCTTCGGGATGGACTGGAATTTAAAACCGATACACATCAGGTATGATAGTATGATAGTGGTAAAGAGATTTTCTGTCTCAAGAAAAAATAGTATAATTGTGATGGTATGTTTTCCTAGGTATGCTGTAATGTTGTTGTTTATTTTTGTTACAGGGGTGTGCCTGATAGAACACGCTAGCGGCCGGACTACAGATAAAGTGACAAACCATAACAACTCCTACACCAGCTATGGACTCTTCCAGGTGAGTCACACCAATCAGTTACATTTATCTTCAGAAACTTACACCCGGTTACATAATTAATTCGGTGCTATTCAGTAGGTAGCCAGCTTGAAGACAGGTTGGGATAGTTGCGGTATCTGGATCGGATTATCCTGCGTACCTCAAAATACCGTCTACCATTTCCAAACTAGCGCGATTCTCTCTTAGTGAGATGTGACATGACCTTCCTCACGATGTTTTCTGATGAGAATGATTTGATTTGCTTTAAAATAAGAGTTAACAGATTTTAGTTATGATTAATATATTATATCTTTTTACTATCATCCCATCTATTCGAAAAACAGTGGTAGGTTGCTCGATAAGTGTGTGCAAAATAGTTATTTTTTCTTCCAGCCCTTTGAGCGGGCGGTAAAGTGATTTATTATTTGTTAAGTTATGAACATTTAAAGTACGGCCACACCACGGCGTCCTGCGCCCTGCGGGCGCGATCTCAGTACTTTTCAATTGTTTTTTGATCGCGTTTGGTGTGAACCAGTCGGTAAAAATACTACTGCGCTATCTGATCGCCGCCTTGATCGCGCACGCAGGACGCTGTGGTGTGTCCGTACCTTTACTCCCTAGTGCCCTGTCTACAGAGATTCAATAATAATATATTATTGTATGGCAAATGTAACTGTCTTATTGAGGGTGCACCGCGCTGATAAATAAAAAAAAAAGCTTTTTAATATAGAATCCTTCGCTCCGCTCTGGATTCAAAATAGTGCAGTAGAGTTGGGTTCGTAATCGATTTTTCGCGTAACTAGTTATACGTAGTTTTATGATTGCGCGTAAGCAGTTTTAAAAACGATTATTTTAGTAACCGGTTATTTCTACACAGCACACATATAGAGCTACTTCGGAAAACAGTTTTACACGCGTTATAAAATTGATGCTGTTTAATATTACGTTACAAAGATACGCAAGCTTCGCATTATTTCGGTAATACATTGTTTTGATTTTATTCACTATTTCGTGAATAATCTTTAATGTTATTAGCTTGTACACAGTTAGTCACAGCACATCGCCGCACAAAACGGCATATGCGAAATCTAATAACCATTTTGCATTACGTTTTTGAGAAAAGGAGCGTTTCTTATAACAAAACTGCTTACGAAAAATAACTGCTTACTTTTGATCCGCGAAACTACGTATACAGTTATTAGCCTCTTAAGCAGTTTCTTGAACCGCTTACGTTAAATAACGCCCAACACTATAGTGCAGCGTCAAAGAAAAATACTAAGTTGCGTCCTCGTGATTCAATCTACTATTTTATCAAACACTATTAGCTGTAGTATTCTGTAAGACATAGTGTTGTTATATTATAATACCTTTCCTAACAACATTTCAGTTGATATTATTATCATTAACGATTATTAGGGAAAATTGAATTTTGTACATTTACAATTACGCTACGGGTAAAGGCAAATAATTATCAAATCATATTTCTGTAAATCAGATTATGCCATCAAAATAACTAACTAATTACACAATTAAATAATATTCAATTCACTTTCATTAGCGTATTGGGCGCAAAATGAAACTGCTCAATTTAATTATGTTCTTTTCACACAAATACTATTGAATTTTTAATTAATACACCTTTTATTGAATTATAATGCCTCATTCAGTACTTTAAAGGATTTCTGATTTATTTGCAATGTAAAGTTTATTTTTAGCACGCTTATATTAGTTTCAGACGTACTATTAATATTATTATTATATACTATTCTTGACCGCATCATCACTTACCAACAGGTGAGATAGTGCTCAAACGCTAACCTATACGATATAAAAAAATACTTGTAATTACCAAAATACCAGGTCACGACCTGGGTTGGTCACAAGACGATCATCCGACCAAATGTACCGCAGAGCCCTTAAAGTACTTAGAGTGATATTACGAGTACAGATTAATATAACTAGTTACTCTGCAGTGATATGATGGTAATACAGTTTTCACCTAATTTACTGAACATACTCGTATAACGGCTCGCGACGCATGTCCTTAATTAACATATGATTATCTGTGATATTCGAGTTATAAATTAATTTATGTTTGTACTAGTTATGGCACATTACTTGGACCATGGATTTTATTATAAGTACATTGAAATTAATTTAAATATGATTAAAGTTAATATGTAAAAGAGTCTTTTCAAACTGTAGGTAACGCGCCAGTAAGGTACTTTGTAGGGTTCTGTACCACATTACAATATTTTATAATATCGAGTAAAAAATGCTAAAGAAATCACCTTTCATGTATATATGTCGCAGCCAATTTATAGCTTAATTAGCCGTTCAATCAACAGCCTAGCCTCTTTACTAAACAGCGCCTTTTAACTAGCGGTCTGAATGACATTCATCCATTAGAAGGTCTTCTGTACCTTCATTTTAACGCCATAGCGACGGTTCTGGTGACTAGCGGACGCTGCTCGTCGGCCCACGTCACGCGGTGGTCACTGTTCTCTAGTGTATTGCCTTGGTGTCAGACTAAGCCAGTTTCTTAAATGTTGTAATAAACGCTACGGCTGAATATCATTTAGGCAGCTAGTTGAAATTAAGAGGCTAGGCTGATTGAAGTTGGCTGCGACATACACCCCTTAACTTTTAATAACATTTCAATGATATTGTTTTGTTGTCAAAGCAACCGCAATATTGGTAATATGATAACTGTGTGATAATCTCAATTGTATATAACTCTGTAAAATAGTCAAATGTCTGTACAGTTCATAAAATCGGGCGAAAAGCGCCAAGAAAAAATACATTTTTTGTATAGACCGTCTTCAATTTTTTACTTTACTTTATTTTTAGTATTTTTGTTAAAGCACCTGTAGTAATACATATTTAGTTATCTACTTATTACGGTTAAAGAGATACAGCTCTGTGAAAGACGGACAGACGGACGCGACAAATGAACGGACGGACGGACGGACGGATTGACAGCTAAGTCGCAGTAATAGGGTTCCGTTGCTACCCTTTGGGTTCGAAACCCAATGTTATCAAAATATTAGAAGTAAATTTGAAACAACTTCTAATTTTAGCTTTGCATGTACGACTACATGCAAAGCTATCAAAAGCGTGTTAAAAGAATTACTCGCACACATTTTTATGAGTATACAGTGAAAACTAATTAATGACGTGTGTGTTGCATTGATTGGTATTGGATAAGTGACTGTTTGTTCAGTGGTGTGTAATGTACATGAAATGCTGCGATAAATTAGGTGAATGATATACCTATATCATTATTATACGTTTAAATATCCAGCTTAATTGTTGACAGAGTTGTTGCGTTTGCGTATTGTATTGGATAGATATCCGAAGTGTTTGCTCTATGCCAATTGGCATCTATGCATTCTAATGCAAAAGAAGAGCAGCCCCCTGATTCACAATAATTCGAAAACCTATTCGGATTCGGAAGCTTATCATAGCTTCATTTTTAGTTTTGTGCATTGAATCCGTGAGGTATTCTATTGCGAAAACCTTTGCAGTTAGAAGAAACACTGATTTTTTCGAATTAAAATGTCAAAAGTAACCGGTCGGAGTATTCTGAATTGCAAAGATCCGTGTCGAAGGCTAGGCAGTTTCTGAAACTGAACCCTACAGAACGCTGAGATTTAAATAATTAATATTTGGTATAAAAAACTTAGTGAACAGGTGGAGCGACGACATACACAAAGCGGTAGGCAGTGACTGGAAAAGAAGAGCCGCAGATCGGGCTCAGTGGCGCATCTCGGGAGAGGCCTACGTCCAGCAGTAGACTGACACAGGCTGATGATGATGAAAAACTTAAATATTAATAAATTTTGGTCAACTGATGTCACGGGGTGACCACTTAATAATGGTCACCAATAATACTTTATTACTGCGGCTTTTCCTGTGTTAAAAAGCAGCCTATGTCCATCCTATTGAATATGATATTTAATCATCAGCCATATTAGTCCACTGCTGGACATAGGCCTCTCCAACTGCACGCCACTGAGCACGATCCTCGGCAATACTCATTTCATCTCTTTTGCCCAACCGTTCGAGCCGTTTTGACTGTGTAACAAACAAATAAATATACAAACTGACTTACGCATTTATAATATTGATGTAGATGGTGTTGAACTGTTAATGGCTGAAAGCATACCATTTAGTCTAAATTATCCCTAATTTAGTCTAATTATGCGGAGAACAAGGAGATTCCGTGATATGGTTGTAGAGCAAAAAAAGGTCACACATTTTCATCACGAGTTATAAAAAAACTCCTTTCTTTTAACCTGTGTTTTTACACGGTTTCAATACATTTCCGAGAAATTAAAAAATGAAATAACTAAATTATATTTTAACATCATTATCAGCCCGTATTAGTCCACAGCTGGACATAGGCCTCTTCTATGGCACGCCACTGAGCTCGATCTTCAGCTGTCCTTTTCCAACCGCTACCAGCTACCCTGCGAATATCGTCACTCCACGTAGCTGGAGGGCGTCCTACACTGCGTTTGCCGAGTCGTGGTCTCCACTCTAGAACAGGCTTACTCCAACGGTTATCGGTTTTGCGGCATATGTGTCCCGCCTACTGCCATTTAAGCTTGCTAATCCTCTGAGTTATGTCGGTTACTCTAGTTCACAGTTTAAAAAAAAAGTTATAGGTAAGTAAGTTTGTGGCATCGAAGTTCCTAAACATTTTAGTCCTAAGCGATTTTAGTTTAGTTTTATGAGTGATTTGATCAGGAATGAGTTTTCCATAACTCTCATTCAAGAATAGAAAGATTTTTTTAAATATAGACGTGTAAAGACTGTCCGTTTTTGTCTAATGGATGAGGATATATCAATCAATCTTCAACAGGTCTGAACGATTAAAACTTTGGTATAAGAATATGGAACCTTGAGCAGATGTCAGGTGCTTTTTGATCAATTGACTGTTTTTATTCATTATTGGATGACCCCTAAATACCAGCCTCATGTGTATCTGACATTAACCACATTTATTTACAGGTTGGCAAAAAAGTCTTGAAACGGAACTATTTTTTTCTGGCCTGGCAATAATCTAATCTGTGATAAAAATTTCTATGTTAACTGTGGTCAGTGACTGAAAATTTATGAACAAAGTTTTTTTGTGCAACTTAGTAGTAGTATTTTAATATTTTCCGTAACCTACGCGACTTAAAAATGTTTTAACATGCAAAGACTATCCGTAGTTTTCCACTAAAGAAGTAATTTTAAGGTTTATCGCCACTCTCTCTGGTATCGGGGTTACTAGTATATAGCAATAGTGGCGCCTCTATTTATTACAAGCTTTTATTTAACTTGCAATGTATGTATGTATGTATGTCACTATGTTTGTTCGGGTGGAATCTTGGAAGCTAAATTAGACCCACTTCCCGATGTCCGATTGGAATCAAATTTGGTGTACTTATGTATCTTTGGTGACAATACAATAACATGGTACCATGGAGCTGGTCTGATGATGAAGACGGAAGGTGGCCACGGCATCTCTATGATAAAACAACATAACCCCACCGAGTTTGGGCTCGATTGATTTGTCTTGAAGAGAAATTTTCACCTAGATGATATCCAAGGTCTGATGATGAAGCTGGAAGGTGGCCACGGCATCTCTGTGATAAATCAACGTAACTCTATCGAGTTTGGGCTCGATTGATTCATCTTGAAGAGAAGTTTACACCTAGATAATATCCAGGGTCTGATGATGAAGCTGGAAGGTGGCCACGGCATCTCTGTGATAAATCAACGTAACTCTACCGAGTTTGGGCTCAAATGATTCGTCTTGAGGAGCACTTTACACTTAAATGATAGCCAGGATCTGATGATGAAGCTGTAAGGTGGCCATGGCATTTCTGTTATAAAGCAACATAACCCCACCGAGTCGATTGATTTTCCTTGAAGAGCACTTTACCCATAATCACATCAAATATCCATGGAATATTTTAAAACATCATGGCTTCTCTTAAATACTTAGGTAGTAGGTAGGTACTCGGTATCTATACCTACCTACTAAAAAGTTAAAAATAAAATATAAGAAAAACATATTTTTAAAAACAAGCTTTTATCTGGGGCAATGAACTAAAATGTTAAAAAATAAATTCTAGTAAGTATTTGGCGTGTAGGTACTTACCTATATTTTTAAAAGCTTGAGGCACTGAAGTATAGTAATTACCTAGCCTGAAAAACGGGTAGTGCTTCAAGCTTTTAAGAATATAGGTAAGTACCTACACGCCAAATACTTACTAGAATTTATTTTTAACATTTAGTTCATTGTCCCATATAAAAGCTTGTTTTTAAAAATATTTTTTACTTATAGTTTATGTCTACTCTATTTTGCCAACCTGTACAAACAATTAAATAAGCACTAAAATGTTGCAAAAAAGGTGTCGCAAAAATAAAATAAACAAAGTAAAATAGCACCCGTATTTCAAAACGCATTATTCCAGATTTCCATGATTTCCCATTTTCCCAAAAGTTGTGATCACATTTCCCATTAGTGTCCCAGTGTTACGAAATCTGCATACAATTACCTAACAGGCATGATTGCCCGCACTAATCACTCAAACGCAAAACGGGACATTCGAGTTGCCTGTGAATTTAATTTGTAGAATTACGCCATTTTGTAGCGGTGCTTTTTATTACAAGTGCGCTGAAAATACTGGGCATTTTATTTGATTATTTTTTTATATATATTATACCCATAGGCTAGCGTATGACTACAATCTCCAATGGTAATAAGCGATGATGTGGTCGAAGATGGTGAACACGCTAGGCCTAGAATAATCTGACTCTCAAGAACTGTGTGCTGCCGGAACACCATCACGTTATGGCGGCAGATTTTCTCCTTGTTGGTGAAAAGCTAATTTCGCACAGAATAAATATAGTACAAGTATAGAAGATGCACTCTCTGATCGCAAAAATGCGAGATCAAACCTAGTTACAACGTCGGTAACGTCCAAAATACGCTTCACGCCTGGGAAGCGACCTTGAATTTGCGTCACAGAATATACTAATAGTAACTAAGAACCGCGTGTTGCGCACCGTAAAATGCACCGTAAGTCCGCGCGGCGAGAGTCTGTATCACTCGGTCAGCTCGCAGGCTGTCAGCTGTCTCTTACTGTAAGGTTGTGTGTTGTGAGAAAACAAATTGAATAGTAAGTAAATGCGCGCATCTGATCGAGAGCGCGCGTGACACTACTGACTGAACTTGTCACTCGCGGGGTATCGCGGAGGTACTAGCGTTTTTATAGCTACAGCGCGGAGTGCGACAGGCCTGCTTTTGGTACCAAGGTATGGAAAAGATATACTTCTACCAACTGTGGACAAACACCCGTGTCATTTGAACCGGCGTCCTCTCGTTTATAAGTCGAGCCATCTATCCTTTACGCCAACGGGGTTCTCATCAGGCTTTATGCTGCAGATTTTGGGTTACACTGTAATGTTAATACATTGCAGTGTAACCTAGCTAGGAAGCACAAGTAGTTAGTTGGTGAATACATTACAGTTAATATATTACAGTTAATACATTACCTACTTATAATATGTGCCATATAGATTGGCACTAAGTGCGTTGACCTTTCAGTGGTCTAGCAGCGGTGACATACCTTTTATGACTGTGATTATAATTAGGTTTTCTTTTTACTTAGCTACCGCTAATAAACCGCTGTTCTAATTTTTATTTGCCACTAAAGTATCAACAAGTACATTTTTTTTGTCTGAAACATGTTTAAATATTTACTTGAGTTGGAGTTTGCATTAATATATTGGGTTTCATGTAAGATTAATGTGTGTAGGAAAATATAGAAAAAAAATTAATTAATATGATTTAATTTACATTGTTGGTACATTTATATATTATTACCATCATTTAATTCTTGCCTCATTTAATATTGCCAAAGGTGACGCATCTCTGTTACCTGACGTACACTCTTAGCGCGTTAAAATCCCTTTTTACTAAAAAAAACACGGATAATAAATATCGAGATCATGAAAATACGACATTTAAATAAATTAAATGTGTTCTTGTAGTATGTAAAATTGTAATAAACATCAATGATAAAAAATTCCATGTAATTAAGTTCTCTGGTAACTAATAAATAAGTACATACATATGAAATGTGCGAAGCCTGAAATTACAGGCACATCACATAGACATTCCTATTTTGTAGTTTTAATGAGTCATTTGGACGAAATGCTTTACGCTACTTACTTACTACAAATGGTTAAGTGTGGCAGGTGCTCTAAAATCATTTTGAAATTGTAAATAGAGCCTCTGAGTAATGATTTCTGTTTCAATGTAGTTAATGTAGGTATTCGTGATCTTTTTATTCCATACTAGTAGTGCCCCGCGGCTTCGCCCGCGTTATAAAGTATCTTATAGACCGATACATAGTACTTTGGCTATCCCTGTGCAAAATTTCAGCTAAATCGGTCCAGCCGTTTGACCGTGAAGAAGTCCCAAACAAACAAACTAATATACAAACTGACTTTTGCATTATAATATATTTTTTTTAAGATTACTCGCAATGTTGGTTGTACATTACCAGTATTCTTGTTAACCCTCCAACTAAGCTAAATATGCTTGTGTCTGGAGTGGGTTCACGTCAATACTGCAATGGGTGGGGTGGGGATCGAACTCACAATCTCTCGATCGCCAGTCCGACACATTATCCGTTGGGCTATTGCCGCCTTGTATTATAATATAAGTGTTGATTCGTTCCAAGTTTATGTTTAAACTAGAAGTGTCCCGCGGCTTTGCCCGCGTTAAAACATTATTTTATTTACTTAAAACTTTTCTTTTGTAAAAACGATTCTATCATTAAACACATCAAATAAAAATTAGCCAAATCGGTTCACCCGTTTTCATGTTATCGCGTGACTAAGGCAAATCGGGATTAATATTTATTAAACCCTAAAAACCTAAATTTACAGACTTTGTTACCTACCCCATTTCGAAAAATCCTACAACACGTACTTTATCCCATCTTGTTTCGCCATACAAACTTTGAATCCCCGTTCCGTATCCGGGAAGAATTTTCAGAAAATCATTTCTGAGTGGATACCTACGTCATAATATCTATCTGCATTGTGAATTTCAGTGCAATCCGAAACAATATTGATTTTTAGACTTTACCCCATTTCAGCCTCTCAGGGGTGGAATTTCGAAAAAACCTAAAACACGTATTTACTTATTTATGTCCTGAAGCACTTGTGTGAAGTTTCGGATAGAAAAGACTGTCTAATCTTGTTTCTCCATACAAACTTTGAACCCCCATTTCATCCCCTTAAGGGGTGAATTTTGAAAAATCCTTTCTTAGTACACCCCTACGTACTAGACAATTATACCCTCCAAATTTCAAGTCTCTACGACCAGTGGTTTAGGCTGTGCGTTGTCTGTCAGTGAGTCAGTCAGTCAGTATGTCAGGACAAAGATTCTTAGAGTATTAGATAACAATATTGCTGCTTGTCAGAGTGTTGTGGTAAGTCACAGAATGCAGTTAGCGATAAAATGCTATACTAGATTAAAAAAACTTTTCATTAAAAAGCATTAAATAAACAATAAAACACTTAATAAAACTTACAAAATAAGTGTAATAATAGGCGGTCTCATCGCTGAAAGCGATCTATTATACATAATATTACCTATATAAGTACTACACGAATCTAATGACGTATCATTTATCAAAATCCGTCAAGCCATTGAGTTATTATAAGCGGACATACTTACCTAAAATAAAAAGAAAGACAAAACCAAATAACACACTTGCAACTACCTAATATGGTCTGGGCTAAAATTCCATTTCTTCTTTCCATCGCCTGTCTTCGTTTTTAATAAAACAATAGCTGGTTCTAAAAGAAGCAATACCAAGTAAGATTCTATATGTCTGGTGTGAGCAGAAAGATTCGTGGAAGCAATTCCATTTCGTGTAGCGATCCTAGCTGACGCAGCTATCGGAGCGCTCGGATTTGCAGATAGTATTGTCATAGTGCAAAGAATAGCAGTAGGCAATATTCATAATTTCAATACAGTTCCTCAAAAAAGTGTACTTACAAATGAACGCACGCAGCTGCAATTGGACTTTGTTTGGACTTAACAGTCCGGACTGTTAAGTCCAAACAAAGTTCAATTGCCGTCGCAGCTGCGTAACTGAAAATTGGCTGATGATGATGATGATGATGATGAACTTCATGTCACTTACATCGCATACTGGCCAGTAAGCTCACAGCGCACCGATATGCGGAGGTTTATCTTGTAATTTTACAAAAAAATATGACCTTAATATTATAATAAAACTGGCCAAGTGCGAGTCAGACTTTTGTCCCGCACACGGAGGGTTCCGAACCGAACACCACCTAAGTAAACGTTAAAACAAAGGTAGAATAGTATTATATAGTAGTAATAGTAATAGTAGTAATTAATATTATTAAATATCTGGTTGACAGAGCTTTGCTCGGTATTTTTTGCCACTAAAACAGACAAATATGACTCTTCCCAACATCTATTGACGAATAATAATACAATTTTTTTTAATTGAGAGCCACTAACTGCTTTACCCACACAGTAACACTAAAGCTACTTCTACTCGCCAATAGATGTCGGGAAGAGTAATATTTTAAGTTGATTATCAATAAAGTTGATTATTGAAAACACGAATAAAACAACATTTTCTGAAAATGATTCCTAGCTAGATCGATTTATCGCCCCCGAAATCCCCTGTATACTAAATTTTATTTAATCGTTGGAGCCGCTTCCGAGATTCAGATTAAGGTAAAGACGATAGCGCCATCTATAATGATCATCTAGATGGCGCGGCGCTATCGTAAAAAACTTTTTTTAAACATTTCTTTAATTTTTAACTTTGTTCTGTTCTTAGTATTTGTTGTTATAGCGGCAACAGAAATACATCATCTGTGAAAATTTCAACCATCTAACTATCACGGTTCATGAGATACAGCCTGGTGACAGACGGACAGACAGACAGCGGAGTCACAGTAATAGGGTTCCGTTGGTACCCTTTGGGTTCGGAACCCTAAAAATGGAAAAAAATCACAATTGATTTGTAATATGGATATATTTTATTTAATTTGCCTTTTTTGTAGCAAATGTATTGAAAA
This sequence comes from Cabera pusaria, assembly GCA_954871355.1. Classification (NCBI taxonomy): domain Eukaryota; kingdom Metazoa; phylum Arthropoda; class Insecta; order Lepidoptera; family Geometridae; genus Cabera; species Cabera pusaria. The sequence goes on along the minus strand of OX940909.1, from coordinate 7,360,204 downwards.
TCATTGAGTAACACGTGGGTGAAAAGTGTTAAATAATACCATTTTAAGTAATTTTGTTACAATTTGTACTTATGCATATCTATTTTTATAACGTATATCATAAGGTCTCCCCTACCTCCTTCCAATTATATATGTCTCTCTAAACAGCTAAAAAGACAGGTTGAGATTGTTGCACTATGGTGTCTCGTCTCATTGCCATTTTTTTATTTCCAGACAAGCATTATTAACTTTAAACTTTATCTTAGGCCACATCATCATTTAAAATCAGGTGAGCGGAATAGAGAGTGGGAAGGCAGCCTATTGCCCTGCAGTATTGGGACAATAGTGGCTAAATAAATTAAAAGTTGTTCCCCGATCACCTTCTGATATTTTCTGAACTGTGGTTATATCTATTTTATTACATGGACGTGGCTAAGACCTGTCGGTTTATGAATTAGTTGGGGCAATACGATTACGCGGACATTGGTCTGTCGGCTCAATTCATACGTGATCCTTCTATATTTGAATAAGGTGTATTTTCGAATGACTGTTATCAATAACAAGTTCCTCGACGGAATCAGATAATAATAGTAATAGTATTTTAGGGTATCGTACATGCAATAGAGGAGAGGGAAGAAAGGGAAAAGAAAGAAGACAAATTGAAGTTTAATCACAGGATAATAGTACTTCTTAGTTTAACCTGCGAATAAATAGGAGTTATTTAGAGAGGGTAGAGTTTAACATTCTCAAAGAAAAATATTCAAAAATTCCCTTCCCAAAGACCCATATATTCCAATTCATATTTACAGTCTTGATCAAAGGCGTCCAATATCTTTGAAATCCATCACAGTTCGTATGTAACATGGGGGCGCGTTTGTATGTTAACATTACCTATACGTCATCAGAACTGGGATTAGCTATCTCACGGGAAAGTATTAGCTCGAGACGCTATTTACTGAGAGACGACTGATTTCAATCGGGCCTTCGATTCGCAAAGCGTTTGGTAGGGATGGGAGATATCGATGAATGAATGATGAATTAATGTCGATATTTTTTTCTACCGTATTGTGTCCCATAGACAAGTCTCATTTCCCTAAGTTCTTAATCTCACTTTACCCTTTAAGAATTCACGCCAAATAGCGTAAATTTATTTTGGTTATCCGGTCATCGATGTCGTAGACGGTTCTTTGTTTTGTTTGGGTTACCCACCATGTTGACTTCTCAAACCAAATATACAATAAATTTCTCATTAAGTAATATTTTAATTATTTTTATATAAAGATTTATATTTTTATTAATATTTTAATTTTAATTTTAATAGTAGTAATATTAGCCATTTTGAAATTTCCAAAAACTAAGTTTAAATAAAACTGGCCAAGTGCGAGTCAGACTTTTGTCCCGCACACAGAGGGTTCCGAACGCCATCTATCGAATTTCTAACGAACTTCTAACACCAACTAAGTAAACGTTAACACAAAGGTAGAATAGTATTATATAGTAGTAATAGTAATTGTAGTAATTAATATTATTAAATATCTGGTTGACCGAGCTTTGCTCGGTATTTTTTGCCACTTAAACAGACAAATATGACTCTTCCCGACATCTATTGACGAATAATAATACTATTTTGTTTAATCGAGAGCAAGTAACTGCTTTACTGACGCAGTACTTCTACTCGCCAATAGATGTCGGGAAGACTCATATTTTAAGTTGATTATCAAAAAAGTTGATTATTGAAATCACGAAAAAAACAACATTTTCTGAAAATGACTCCTAGCTAGATCGATTTATCGCCCCCGAAATCCCCTGTAGGTATACTAAATTTTATTTAATCGTTGGAGCCGCTTCCGAGATTCAGATTAAGGTAAAGACGATAGCGCCATCTTAGCAACTAGATAGGTGGCGCTGCGCTATCGTAAAAAACTTTTTTTTTAACTTTTCTTTAATTTTTAACTTTGTTCTGTTCTTAGTATTTGTTGTTATAGCGGCAACAGAAATATATCATCTGTGAAAATTTCAACCGTCTAACTATCACGGTTCATGAGATACAGCCTGGTGACAGACGGACAGATAGACAGACAGACAGACAGACAGACGGACAGTGGAGTCTCAGTAATAGGGTTCCGTTGGTACCCTTTGGGTTCGGAAGCCTAAAAATACCATGCAATTATCAAACTTGCTTACAAAATTTCACGAGAAACGGTTGAGAAATGTGACCCTGTTGGTAGAGCAAACAGACATCCGAAAGTATTTTTGCCCAAGCTGAAACGGAGACCTTCGCTTTGGGCGGTCAAATTAGAAGAGTATTACAATTCATATTTTTACTTACAAAGTAATATTGAGTATTATTATACAAGAATTGTATCATATTTAAAGGAAACAAAATCGTATGTTATATCACAGTAAATCAACACCAATCATCAATCATCAACACCAATATTATAAATGCGAAAGTCAGTTTGTTTATTTGTTTGTTTGTTTGTTTGGGACTTCTTCACGGTCAAACGGATTGACCGATTTGGCTGAAATTTTGTGCAAAGATAGTATATAGGGCAGAATAGGATATAGGATACATTTTTTTTGGCTAACGAGTCAGAGGGTCCAGATATGTTTAAAAAAATTTTGTAAATAGAAGACCTCTTCTCGAATAAACGGCTTGACCGATTTGCCTGAAATAGTGTATAAAAACAGTTCTAGGGCAGAATAGGATATAGAATACTTTTTTTTTTGGTGATCGAGTGTCCAGCTTTTTTAAATTAAATTTTGTGAATGTGTTGCCTCTTATCGGCTAAACAGCTTGACCGATTCAGCTGAAATTTTAAACATATTACAGTTCATATGGCATAAAATCACATAGGATACTTTTTTCTGGCGATCAAGTCCAGGTGACCAGATTTTTTTAATTGAACTTTGTAAATTCGTGGCCTGCTCTCGGTCAAACGGGTCAACTATTTTAGCTGAAATTTTGTACATAGACAGTCAATAAGACTTAGAAGGACAACGAATCCTTTTTTTTTTGGCTGACAATTTCGAGTGTCTATATTTTTATTATGGAATTTTGTAAATGTGTGGCCTCTTTTCAGCCAAACGGCTTGACCGATTCCGATTAAATTTTGTACAAAGACATTTAATAGGGCATAAAAGGGCAATGAATACTTTTTTTTCGGCAGTTAAGTGTGGTTGCCTATACTTTTTGTTAACTTTACATAGAGCTTGCATAATCATAAAAGTTTGACCTTAGATTTATCTATAATGACTTAACTTAATAAGTGTCTTAATTAGGCCATAAAACTGTCAGGGTCGTTAAAAGTCATCAAAATTTACGCGATGGCTTTGGGCAACAACGTGTTGGGCAACAACGTTTTTATCTGCTTTGTAGGAAGTATTTTAAAAACATTCATGTTTTAACAGCCACATTTAACCTTAGGATAATCGGTGTTGACTTAGTAGGTCATAAAAGCTCGCGCAAGCATTTGTTTTATCTACTTTGTAGGAATATTTCAGCATTTTTTGTATTTTTATAGCCACATGCATCAAAACGAGTCCATAAATTGAAACAGTACAACCTTCAATAATCATAATGATTATTAACCTTACAATACTCGTAAGTGGATGTCAAGTTTAACCTCTGTCCCATCAGTGTTAACTTAGTAGGTCATAAAAACTATCAGGGTCATAAAAAGTCGTAAAAAATTTTCGCGCTCGCTTCGCTTGCCCAGTAATAACGATATATAGCGTATAATAGCGTGTTTTAACAGCCTCATACATTAGACTGTCTCAAACACTTAAACAGCAAAACTTGGTAAACCTTGTACCAAGTACCAAGTATTGATTAATGACTTTAACAATAGACGATATCGAGTTCGACCTAAGAGTCATCTATATTGACTTGATTATTAGGTCATAAAACTGTCAGGGTCATAAAAAGTAATAAAAAATGTTTGCTCGTGCAATAATAGCGCTCGCTACGCTCGCGCAGCTATTCACCTTATTTTCTTTGTAAGAAATATAATGTTGAGTCAAACATTTAAACAGCACAACTTCGTATACCTAACCAAAATGATTAATGACTTTAACAATAGAGGATATTGAGTTCTACTTTGGGGGTCATCTATGGTGACTTGGCCTAAGAGATCATCGATCTAGACCTCAATGGTCATAAAGACACAAATAACGCAGGCGAAGCCGCGGGTAACAGCTAGTAATTCATAAACTATATTGACCACAAAAAGAAAGCTCTGAGATTTACTTAATTTAATATTTCTATCTGTAGTTTAAATTCACGACATATCGACACATTTTGAGTGGAATCAATTTGATGAAAGCTTTATTAATGTAAATCTGTTGTCTGAGTCTGAAATACAGATAATTCCATATTATGAATATTTTTTATACGACGAAATTTTAATAGGATATAGAAATATTCTCTTTCGGTTTTATAGCGAAATGTCAATAAAAAGGCGGTTTAAAAAGAGACCAAATTATGCAAATTCAGTATTTTATACTCGCATCTCACTTTCTGCCTCGATGAGAAATGCATTTTATACTTTATACAATGAAAATTAAAAGGCAGTGCTGAAAGGTAACTTTAAATTATTTAAATGAATTTATTAAAATATTTCAGCGATGCAGTAATTATTATTTTGAATGTGTGATTGATTTGTATTAAGCTATTTAGTAATTGTGTCGTTTTATTTTTTTTCTGTTAGCACTAGTCGCATGTCGCGATGTAACGCGCAGTTAAAATACAAGTTTTACGAGATAAAAGGTTATGTTTAAATTCAGAGTATCAGCTCTCTATTCCAAATACATCAAAATCCATCCAGCCCTTCTAGCGTGAAGAAGTATTACTTGATACATACTCAAACATTACCATTTTTTTCAAATGACTTCAAAAAAGGAGTAGGTTTTCAATTCGACTGTATTTTTTTTTGTTTGTTCGCTGTCGTATATTTGAGTTCCACTAAGTGTCTTTATAATATAATTCTTCTGTGTTTAGTGAAATATAGTGACATACTTATACGATATTTCACCGAACTCCTGAACAACTAGAGCGTTTTAGATATAATTTTTGTGCGTTTTTGAGTTTGTACCTGTATAATTTAGATTCACAATTAGGCCTATAAGGCGTGCGATCGGGCACAACAACATTTGCAGAATGCGATAATGTTTCATACATTCTATCGATATTTTCTTATCAATAGAGATGAACATCCCTAATCACATCTGAAGACGTACGGCGCTGAATTGATTCCCCGCGAGCACATAACGAGGGAGCGACAATGCAAATCGCACCGGGTGGGAATCAAGACTGCTTAAGGATAGAACTGATAAATACTGCTGAATGTTATTATTCAATAGTTTAAATCTTGAATTAATTCAAAGAAAACATAATTTCTTAAATAGTAGCTTTTGTAAAGACGTTTATAATGTGCAATGAAATGTACTAAAATAAGACCAAATTCGACTGTCCTTCCATTTGCAATTACGGAGTTCCAGACCCTACAGCCTGGATCTATCATCGTGTCAGCTCGATGGTAGCATTAATTGCATTATCACATAACAAGCAGAAATGCGCATATTTGGTAATATGATAATGCATATATAATATACCAAATTTGAGTCCAATCGAACGCTATGATGTAGTTCTATATAAAAATACTTAAACATTATAAAGTTATCTTGAACCGGTCAGCACTTTAGATCGATCTCTAAGTCTCAAGTGCTGGGAAGTGGCTATACGGTCTGAGTGGTCTAACGAGCTTGTTTGTTGGTCGGAAGTTTTAAATTCGGTTCAAGTCAAGTCTAGCGCTTCACCTCTATCAGTTATTTATGGTTTTAGGGAACGATACGAATTTAATCATTAACCCCCGACGCAAAACGAAGGGGTATTATAAGTTTGACGTGTGTATCTGTGTATTGTGTTTGTTTGTGTCTGTGCAAACGGATGAATCGAATTTTGATTTCGTTTTTTTGTTTGATAGGTGTTTTAATCGAGAGTGGTATTAGTTTTGATTCATGAAAATCCGTTTAGTCGTTTTAAGAAATGATCACGCAATGAGAATAAATTGTAAAGGTCTGATCTTTTTTTTATATCTTATAGGCTAGCGTTTGACCACGTTGGTAAGTGATGATGCGGTCGGAGATGTTAAGCACGCTAGGCCTAGAATAGGAACTGGCTCTCAAGGATAGGTGCCGGAAGACATTAGATGTTTTGGCGACAGATTTTCTAATTTGAGGGTGGTAGCTGGCAAGGCGGACACTAGATAGTGCCCTACCACCATGCGGGTGTTGTTGGTTTCTTAACGATATTTTTCTTTACCGGAGGGCCGCTGTGAAAAGCGCAAATAAATTTTTCGATAGAAAAATCTATTGGTGCACGGCGGTTTGAACTCTGGCATCAAAGCCGACCGCTATCCCGATTACGCCACCAAGCCCGCATTCAATTTGAAATTAGGTATCCACATGATAGGTATTGTAATAACGTGGTAGCATTGATCTGATGCTGGGACATCTCCTGGATTCTGCAGAATACTCAACTCCTAACCAACTTACAGCTGCTCTGAGATGTCGAGTTTGGACTCATTAGAATGGTCTCTATAAACAGATAATACATAGATCAGTCGGGGATAGTCTTAAATTTTGAATTTAAGTGGTAAACATTTGAGTCACGCAATCTTCGTTCAATATACATTTTGAGCCGGCAATCAACTCATTTCGCATCAGCGTGATGTAGCCACAAAGGACATTTCAAGGAACCGAATGCAGCGTGAATTACGTGACTATTTTACGTGACTCGCAACTCAACAAATTATGTTCGTTTGGCCTCATCCCAAAACCTTAGAGCGTCGTGATGTAAGGGCGGACACCAGTGGTTGTGCAACCATTTGTACCACCAACTAAATGTGTACATGTATCTAACGTTATACTGTATCTCTGTACGGTTTGTTGCGCAACCAGTGTGGTGGTGGCTAGCAAATTGGGTGATTTGCTAGGTGCAGGTGCTGGTGGCGCAACCTTGGTATCCTAGTGGGATATGACCCTTAGCATAGTCTGCGGTATCCTATTTTTTTTGCGATTTGTACAAAATATGAGCCCCGATTCTGTAGGAAAACGAGCATCTTGAATATAGTTAACTAGCTGACACGCGCGAGTTTGTTCACGTACACCAAGAATTTTATCATTTTAAAGCTCTGTCAATCAACATTTTTGTGGTCTGAGTGATTTAAGTTATGTTTAAAAATAATGATTTTATTGTCACAAAAAGTAGCCATGTTGATCCTCATGTTATAAAGTATTTCCTTAATAAATTTCAATAAGATCGGTCTTTTTAGGCGAGATTAGGTAACAAAGTTTACAAACAGACAGAGTAACAGAGTTACAAACGCTTTTATAATATTAGTCTGGACTTTTCGCATCTCAATGACCGATGTAAACAGTTTTGTAGTCTGTAAGATATCGACATGCTAGCAAAATGCAATTGTAAGACCAGTGGCTTGCCACTAGGAAATATTTCCCTGACAAGTTATAAGTACATATCCTGTTAGTTTGATGGAGATTACCCATTGATCTATTTCACAGCACACAGTTTAAAGGCCTCTCTAAACAATGCTTGTTCTGCAAAATATCTCTTTACTTTTTATTTTTCAACTACAATGTATGGAATCAAAATATGAATAATCCAACGAACTGCAAATCGTATCGTTCTACTAGGACAAATCGAATATTGAAATATAGACATTGAGCAGGACATTTATTGGACATCTGACTCTGTGAACGTTAACCCGAGCAACTCGATACGGTTCGAGTATCGATATAAATCGAGTTAGGGAGGCGACAATCTGTATTGTTGAAATCGATTCCGAGGTTTGTGCTTATGAATATTCTTATGTCGTTGATTTCTAGCGCATTTATAAAACATTTTCAGTGTAAGATTTTTTACCGCATGTTCTGGGCGTTATTGTCACACACGGGCGAAGTATTGAAGTATTGTTCATTATTCTGCACAAATAATTTACTACTTTGTTTGTGCTATGCTATACTTTAATGTACTGAGGTAGTTCAGTAAAAATACGGCCAAACTGCTTCGATCTGCTGTGGCGGCCACGGTGGCGATCAGTTACTGCAGTAGTATTTTTGCCAATTGGTTCAAACCAAACGCGATCAGACAGCGATTGAACGTGCGATCGCCACCACGGCTGCCACCGCAGATCAAAGCGGTGAGGCCGTACCTTATCACTCAAGATTCTGGCAACCTAGAATCATGAAAGCACCTTAAGGTACGGCCACACAGCGGCGACCTGCGATCTGCGGGCGCGATCTCAGTACTTTTCAATTGTTTTCTGATCGCGTTTGGTGTGAACCAGTCGGTACAAATACTACTGCGCTATCTGATCGCCACCTAGATCGCGCACGGAGGACGCTGCGGTGTGTCCGTACCTTTACTTGTCCAGATTATACCTTACCTTTATAAAACCTTTTATACCTTAATTATACTTAGTTTATACCTGACCTATATTTTACCTTAATATGTATACAGAAAAATATTTCATGGTCATCCTAAATTAACTAAAATTGTACCAATAATTAATTCCATGGGAGAGGCCTACGTCCAGCAGTGGACGAATTTTGGCTGATAATGATGATGCACTATAGTAATATAATCGCGTAATTAATTTTATATTTGCGAAAAGAGGCTGTTTATGTCAAAATGTTGTTTAACGAAACAGACTAATTTTCTCACGGCAATTTCACACTTACATGTTTATCTGATAACGAGTCCCAGCTTTTCGTGTAAAAATGAAAAACAAACAGAGCGACGGGTGTGTTTAATCCTAATTTGTATTACCACGTGACTTTACGCATGGCTGTTTTTATATTTTTTGTTTACACATTTTATTTAATTATTCTACGAGCGTAGAGGTAGAAAAAAACATTTACGCTTATATTCATAGCATGAAAAGATTTTTAGAGATTGGAAAGAGATCCGGCAAAATAAAAACTTTTACAATCTAGCTTTAATACTCCATACAGATATTGAATGGAGAGAGAGGCTAGACCATTTACTATTGTATTGTATGTATATATTTGACGCTTTCGAGGATAGCGAGCGTCTATTGATAAAACTGAGAATCACCATCATCATCATCAGCCGGTGTCAGTCCACTGCTGGACGTAGGCCTCTCCCAAAATGCGCCACTGAGCTTGATCTTCGGTTCTTCTTTTCCATTTGACATACGCAAAGCGGTGGGCAGTGACTGGAAAAGACTGGAAACTGAGAATATATACCTCTTATAATATTTTTTACTGCAAGTATCGTTCTTAAAAATATTGTTAATATATCTACGAACTTAACGGTTACAACGTGTCCGTTGCGTAAATTCTACACTTATTTTTGTCATATATAATATAAGTATTGTACATCAAATTTCCAATTTAATTGTATTTAATTTGTATGTTCTGACTATAATACTGACCGAATTCCGGCACCCGGCCAAAACTTCAATGCACATCTCTGCCGTGACATCACTGTGGTCAGTGTAGCGTTGTGTTTTGTCAGCAAACATGATTTTAATTAATTCGGTTTTGTTATTATTTGATGCTACCGGGATCATATTGAGCCAATTGAATCAACCTGTAAAATCAGTGAAGCACAAGCTAGATGATATAAAACGGTATAGTTGTTTATAGATTTAAGACGGGAATTTAACGTGTCTTACGCGATGTCGATATAGCGATCGACATATGTTTCGGCCTCATCCGGAGGTTTTCTTCGGGCTTGAATGCGGGACGCTCGCCGACGCGTTCAGCCTCGCACTGCGGGCCGCTGCTCGTGCAGCGCGGGCGGACGGAGCGGGCGGCGGCGGCGGCGGCGGTGGTGTTGGTGGGGGGTGATGATGCGGTGTACATAGTGGAGGCGCGGGATTAGGTTGGAGGGCTTCGTCTTCATCACTGCTGTTTTCTTCAGACGAAACCACATCTAACCGGCAGACGGAACTCAAGGTGTCCTCCTCACTGTTGCCACTGGTGACGTGCTTTCCATGAATAATGGTTTTCCACGTATGTGACAGGCACCACCCTCTGTCTCTGTTGAAGTTACGACGACGACTAATCTCAATGGCTTCTCGGATTTTGCGGGGCACAAAGTGCTTTTCACGCGCCAAAATCCGTGCCTTGTCAAATCTGATGTAGTGCGTCGTCCCAGATGTGAAAGCGTGCTCTGTCACCAACGAGCTGCCGCTGTCCACTTTCTTCATAGAAGCAATGTGTTCTTTGAGTCTTGTGGACACGTTTCTTCTGGTCTCGCCTACATAGCTTGCACCACAGTCACAAGGAACGACGTAGACCCCAGGAGCTCCTAAGGGATCCTTATCCTTTGGAGAGCGCAACAGTTGCCTGACCCGTGAGGGGGGGCGGAATATCGTCTTGATGCTATATCTTCGGCGTAACAAGTGTCCGATTTTGTCCGTGACCCCCTTGACGTATGGTAGGTACGTTACTGCTCTCTCAACCGATATTATTCGGCACTTTGTGGAGTTGTTTGCAATCCGATTACTCTGCTTCCAGCTGTATCCGTTTGCCTCTAACACCGCCTTCACATGCGCAAGTTCCGTGTCTACATGTTGTGGGTCACATAATCTCAGCGCTCTGTTGATTAGTGTCCGAGGCAACGACGCTAGATGGGCGGGATGGTGATGGGAGTCAGCTCTCAAGTACCGGTCTATATGCGTACTCTTGCGGTACACTGTGTTTGAGAGATGTCCATTCTGTTGTCGCTTCAGTAACACGTCAAGAAACGGCAACGCGCCCTCTATTTCTCGTTCGACAGTGAAAGTGATCGTCGGATGTTTGCTATTTAGATGTTGTAATAAGGGTGTCACATGGTCCTTATGTAAAATAGCAAACACGTCATCCACATATCGCAACCAGTATCTCGGTCTGAAGGATATGTCGTGTAGTGCCGATGTCTCGAACCACTCCATAAAAATATTCGCAACTACTGGGGCTATAGGAGAACCCATGGCCACACCTTCCGTCTGAATATAAAATTCACCGCGCCACTTAAAATACCCACTTGTCAGTATGTACTTTATTATGTTCATGTACTCGATAGGTATAAGAGCTCTCTGGAATAAATCCATTATAATATTGAGTGTGTCCTCTATCGGTACGTTCGTGAACAATGACGTGACGTCGAAGCTCACCATCAGTTCGTCTTCACCTAATGTTACTTCATCTAGGAGCTGTATAAAGTATCGCGAGTCCCTCACAAAACTTGTGGTGTTTCCTGATAGTGGAAGTAGCATGTCAGCCATGTATCGAGCTGTTTTATAAGTAGGTGAGTCGATATATAGTGGGTATAGTTGTTAGTTAATTACCTAGTAGTAAATATTTACTTTTTTATTATGAGGAGACAGAAAGATAACTGTTCCGGTATAATCATTGCCTACCACTTAATAATAATATTTTTCTTTATGTTAGACATCTCCTCTAATTAGAGGCAATGCAGTTTTGCGTGCCATAATATCTCTATACTGTGCCACCCGAAACTGCATTGCCACAATGTGAGGAATCCCCCTGGCTAAGGAAGATAGCAGGATATTGGAGTTGGCCAAGTCTGTATCTCTCTAATAACGTCTATGTCTATGTCTACGTGGATACTAGACAGCGCCCTACCAGCATATGGTAGGGCACTGTCTAGTATCCGCCTGGTATCACTTCCAAGTTGGAAAATCTTTTGCCAGTCTTCACATTTCCTAGCGAGAGCATCTCCATTTCTGAATAACTGACTAAGTTAAGGCTGCGCCCAGCCGATCTCATATTTATAATTTTTAATTTTTGTTTAATATCGTATAGGCTAGCATTTGACCACTAAATTTGACCTTTAATTAATTTTTTTTTTTTTTTTTTTTTTTTTTTAATTAAATTTTGAAAAAGCATTTGACCACTTTACTTTCACCTTTTAAAAAGTGATCATGCGGTCGAAGATGGCAGCACGCTAGGCCTAGAATGAGAACTGGTTCACAAGTACAGCTGCCGGAGCACAAGATGTTTAGCGATAGATTTTCCAACTTAGAAGTGATAGCTGGCCAGGCGAACACTAGACTGTGTCCTACCACCAAGTCGAGGGTTTCTAAACAATGTTATCTTATAGGCAAGCGTTTCATCACTATCGTACCTGGTGGTAAGCGATAATAAGGTTGAAGGTAAACACTATAGGCTTAGAATACTTTAACTCTCTAAGGCTGTATGATGCTTGAACACCGTAAAATTATTTCGGCGGATTTTCTCTTTGATGTTAGTATGTATTTTTCGGTAGTAAGTCAGGCGGAACATCTTTATATTATACTCCTACCACCTATAGCAAATAGAATATTATATAAACAGAATATTGTATTTTTCATACCAAAATAATGTAATTATTTTTGTTAACAGATTCATAACAAGGATTGGTGCAAGAAGGGCCGGAAAGGAGGTCATTGCAACATGAAGTGTGAAGGTAATAATTCAATCATATTACCACTAATCAACCGAAGATTAGCACGTGGTTAAATAAATTAATCAATAATTAACTACGGACTAATTTGATTAACACGATGGGTAGCAACTAGAAAAAAATCACACGGCGTCGTTACATCGCACGATCTTGGTGGCCAGTTGACATCAGAATTTCGTGAGATAATGTGTTTCGAGCGGTTTTAGCGTAACTTTCCCCATTTTTGTAATGAGTTTTCACAATTATAATGCGTTGTTCTTTCGAAAAGCGCTCCATTTTTAATAATCGGAATAAATAGAGGTGACAGCTGTCAAATTTCAGAGTAGCCACTTGCATGAAAAAAAAAAATCCAATTTTAAAAAGTGCACTCTTACTGAGACACCCGTTATGTGTATTGATCAAAAAGAAAATCTTTCTTTTTACAATCATTTATATAGTGTCACCGGTGTCTGTCTATTACATCGTCACAATCATCAGCCCTTAATCGTCCACTGCTGGACATAGGCCTCTCCTATTTCACGCCACTGAGCTCGTTCTCCAGCTGCTTGCATTTATGACTGTCTATCTGTTTGTCTGTAATTCAATTTTGCAAGTTAAATTTGACCCACTTCCCTGTGTTTGATTGCGCTGAAATTTTGTACAATGAACGGAACGACGGGTAGCTTAAATTGGGAAGATTTTGTAGATTTCTATATGCAAGATATTAGAAAGAAGAAGAAGAATTTTGAAAACACACCAAAAAGAAATTTCAAAAGTGAGCGAAGCAATTTCGACTTTTCTACGTGCAAGTCCTTAACCACATAGATTCAAAGTACCTTCCCCGGCTTAGTCGGTAATCCTTGACTTGAAGTCGAGTTGTGCCAAAGGACTGTCGACTGCCGTGGATGTGTGCAAATGACGTCATTAGAATGCAAGCTTTTTGCCGTCCTGTGTTCTTTGATTTTAGAACTGTGAAACGCGCAGTTAAAGTGCGTGCTTAAATAAGATCTTTTGCAATAAAGAGAAGTGTCATAATTAAAAAACGTGTGTGTACTTATGTACACGCGTTAGAAGTTAACTTCTGTGGCGTATGGAAAAATGGAAAAATAACTAAAATGCAGTAGTGATTAACGATAAATATTAAAATTAATCAAAAAGATGTTATTTAAATAAAAAAGGTTTTATTAACGTAAAAATATGACGTTAAATATGACGTTCTTACGAAATGACATATACAACTTGAACATAGTCATGCCACCTAGAACTAACTTCACGGTGTAGAATTTAGGTAGCGGTGTGCGCGCGCATCGTACCACCTAGAACTAACTTCACGATGTTAAAATTAGGTGTCGGTGTGCGCGCGCATCGTAAAAACTCACTCTCATCATGTTTCTTTATCGCGCCAAAAGAAGTATAACTTCAAAAATAAAACCATATAAACACTTACTAACTTTCGCTTGTATAGTATTAGTGGGATGAATGTTGAAAGCATTGGATACATACAACAAATGAAGTTATTCATATGTAGAATCAGCCTATTCGCTGAAATTGCACGGTGATTTAATTTTTAGGGTTCCGTAGTAGGGGTGTGTATATCAATTACGCCAAATGGTAAAATAAAATTTTTTAGGGTTTCTCCCCTACATGTAATGTGGGGATGTTTTTTTTTTGTCTACCACATCGTGTGGGGTATCGTTTAATTGCTCTTTTAAAATGTCTTAGGGGTTGCTATAATACTATTTTTTGATTTAATGCTCCATTTACGAAATATTAAACTTTAAAGTGCAAAAGTTTGCTCCAGTAGGCGCCCCCCCCCCCCCTCCCCCTCCTAATATTGCATTTCATGAATTTCAAAGGAAAATTATAGCTGTTAAGATAACTTTATTAGTTAAGCAGTAATAGTCGTTGCACTTGGATAATTTTAAAAATATTTATGTTAAATGTACTACTACGGAACCCTACGATGCGCGTGACCCGACACGTACTTGGCCGTTTTTTGTATTAGCAACCAGAGCTGACAATTCTAGTCTATATTAGTGTAGATTCATGAATGATTCATGGACAGTAGGTATTCATCCAAACTAGGCGAGACTGCTCACTTATTCAGATCCAATTTAAAGGCACCGGGACTTTATCGTCAGTGCAAGACGGTGTGGCAGAGTCCTACACCTACAATCACGGTCTAATGAACTTTTGAGTATTTGGAGAGATCGTACCTTTGTTTTATTGCTGACTGCCATGCCCCGCGGCGTCTCTCGCGTTATAAACTACTTTCATTTATTTAAAACAATATTTTATTTAAAAAAAACTTTATTTTATGAAAACACAAAAATAATTAGCCAAATCGGTCCATCATCATCGAAATAGGGATTAATCAATATTGTTTCGGATTGCTCTGAAATTTGGCATGGAGATAGTTATTACGACGTTAGTTCCCTCTGAGAAATTATTTTCTAAAATTCACCCCTTTAGGGGATGTAACGGGGGTTCAAAGTTTGTATGGAGAAACAAGATTAGATAGTTTTTCTGTTCGAAATTTCACACAAGTGCTTCAGTAAATAAAAAAATAATAACGTATTTCAGGCTATTTCAAAATGCCACTCTGAAGAGGGTGTAGTGGGGTAACAAAGTCTAAAAATCAATATTGTTTCGGATTGCGCTGAAATTTATAATGCAGATAGTTATTATAAGGTAGGTATCCGATAAGAAAGATTTTTTTCCAAATTTATCTCTTAAGGAGACGGAACGGGGATTCAAAGTTTGTATGGCAAAACAAGATGAGATAGTCTGTTTTATTCGAAACTTTAGAAAAAGTACTAGAAAATAAATAAGTAAATAAGTGTTGCAGGATTTTTCAAAATAGGGTAGGTAACAAAGTCAGAAAATCAATATGGTTAATTATGGTATGGTCACGTGATAACTTGAAAACGGATGAACCGATGTGGCTAATTCTTTTTTGATGTCTTTTATGATAGAAAGGTTTTTACAAAAGAAACGTTACGTTTCTTTTATAAAGACTTATAAGTAAATAAAAGAAGTTAATTTCGCGGGCGAAGCCGCGGGGCACTTCTAGTTTCATTATGAAAGCACAAACTTCAAAAAAAATGCTGTTTGCGGAATTTTCAGTATCAAGTGAAGTGAAGTTTTTCTCCATATGTTTAAAAAATATACCAATCACACAAATCTGGATAATAATGTATCATAAGAACACCCCTTACATAATTATACTTTAGGTACTCATTAAAAATAATCATTAAAGGTACGACCACACAGCGACGTCCTGCGTTCGTGTGCGATCTGAATTTCTATTGTTTTCTGATCGCCGTAGATCGCGTTTGGTGTAAACCAGTCGGCACAAATACAACTGCGCTATCTGATCGCCACCTAGATCGCGCACGCAGGACGCTGCGGTGTGGTCGTTCATTGAACGACAGTTGGTAGTGAAAGGGACATATTGGCAACGCATGAGTGACACCCATAGTGTTGCAAGTATTCATAAGCGACGGTGACCACTTCACATTAGTTGGGCAGTTCGCTTGTTTGCTAGGTACCTAAATCATTAAAAAAAAAAAATTTAAGATGATTTACAAAACGAAAAAAACCGACTTCACATGCCGCGATATTGAAAATATCTACGTCAAAGTATCAAATTTGTTTATATTGTTTATCTCCATATCTCCGAAAATAAATGTTATATCTCGACAAAATGTAAAACAAAAAAAAAAGAATCTTTCAAATCGGTTAAGATTTCGCGGAGTTACAACAAAAAAAAAACAGTTGAGAACCTGCTCCTTTTTTGTGAAGTCGGAAAATAAAATAAGTAATTTGCCTGTTTATTTTTTCCCAGATCTGATCAACGAAGACCTGGCTGACGACGTACGATGCGCCAAGAGGATCTACGACCGAGTTGGCTTTAAAGCCTGGCCATCCTCCTACTCATATTGCAAAGAAAAGGCTATGCCCGATCTCTCCCGATGCTAAATGTTCTTATTTGATACAGATATAGATTTGGATAGATACCGCAAGTTACTTTTATGTTATGTGAAAAGTGACAAAGAAGCGGCACGTCTAATAAGAAGTGATCAACATCGCTTATAAACATATGTTAATAATATGTTTTTAAACAGTATCGCAATTTTTTGTTAAAGCGCGCCACATTAAAAAAAATTCTACTGCGTCATAAGACTAATTAGGTGAAAGTATATTACAATATATAAAATGCAAAAATATTATTTCGATTGCAAACTTAATTTAAAAAACGTAAATTTATCAAATTTGTCATTTCAGAAATTATTATAAAAAACAATTGCGGATTTTTCGGATAAAGCCATCGGTTCTTGACGTTTTTTATTTGGTTTTAGGTAAATTATTATTTGCCGTCCGATTTATTTCAGTTACTTCTTATGAATTTCAAATCAAGCCAGCCCAGATTGCATTGAAGCATAAGAGTTGCTCCAACTATATTTTAGATACATATACTGCAAAATATTGTACGACCGATATGGGAAAACTGTTGTCACTTAAGTTTACATACAACCACCATGTACTAACACAGTTTTTACAATAAAGTATATTTTATTCTATTCTATTACTCCAATTAGTAAATTGACAAAATGAGTCGGTGCACTTGCGGTTTCTTGATAAATCTATGTCTATGACGTGAAGTATTTTGGAGGTACCACCATAGTTGTGTTCCGTAATTATTAAGGATTTATTAGTTTAAGTTACTCTACTTAGTATAGCATTTCTCGGCTTCATTTATAGTGCGAGGAAATTTTTATTGCATTTTTAACATAATCGCTGATCGTAGTGGCATCTTGAAGTAGTTCATATCATATAATATATTATTTAGGGTTTCATTTATGTATTACAGATAGCTTTGGCATCAAGGATTGTCCTTTTGAAAATTAAATTTTTAGACATATTGTCAGATACAAAGTTTTTCTAATATTGATTAAAATATATAGTAATACTAGCAACCCGCCCGGCTCGGCACACGTGAAAATTGTATAATATTGTGACTTAATTGAGATAAAAATTATTATATCTGTATAGTTGAACCAAACTGCATACTTAGTGCAAAATTTTACTGATTGTAGTGGTAGGACTTCTACTAGTCCGCCTGGGGCGATACCACCCCTATGCCAATTCATTTTCAGCCGTGAAATAGGAATGTTTTTCGGTTGAAATGGCAAGGTGTCCAGTGAAGTTTCAGGGCATGTGAGACTCAAAAGCTTTGTTTCAAGGTAACTGGTGCAGTGCAGTGATATGCAACATTCTGGCAGTCCAGAATTTTGCATGCATCTGTAATATGTAGACGTCAGCGCTTAACATGAGGCGAGCGTCGTACTTGTCCTTTTACCTTATATCATTAAAAAAAAGATCATCTGTAAGATATTATACTTAACACATAAGATGCTAAACCTGTCTTAATACATAAAATGTTTTAAACCTAGAAAATAAAAACAATGGCAGTAAGTCTGTCAGATCTGGTAAAATATAATACACAATCCATTGTGTTTTTAAGAATTTTATAAAATGAATTGATTAAATTAAAATATATTTTAAATAGATTAGGTATGATGATTGTAAGTTTCTCATTAAAAATCTTATAACCACCTATGTGTGTTCATATAGATATAGTAAAATTTTGTATTTTTTTTAATAACCGATTTCAAAAGATATTACTATAATTAATGTAATAATAAATAAACTAATGTAATATTAATAAACTAAAGTTTATCATTTCATAACCTTTTCATAAATAAATAAATAAATACATACATAAAACCTCCTACTCCTTTAAAGTCGGTTAATGAATATTATGTATATAGATACATAATCTATATGTATATAGAGTCCAAAACCTTTTTTAATGGCCCAGAAAATAGGAAAAATATGTTTACTGAAATATTGCACCATGCGGGAGAACCTATTTTGAAGTCGGTTAAAATTACATCTTGATTAATTATTAATAATTTTGTTCGTAATACCTAATATAATATTAATTAAGTTGTATATAAATAACAGCATTTTGGAATATCTACTAAAGCTATGACTAAAATAACATCGATTCTTATCAGACTTTAGCGACGCATAATTATTGATAATTTACCCAAACTTTGATTTGTATGTGAGAATGTTGTGACATTTGCAAGCTAACCTTGGGATCGCCTTATAGCCTACCTATATTGTTAGTCTTATTCGTGAAATGCCATAACTTAGCCTAAAAGCTTAGCTTATTGGGATTGTATTGAACGATTAAAGATGTTTTATACCCTACTAGCACCGTCTCACGGTTTCACCCGTAGAGTTCCCGTTCCCGTAGGAATACGGGGATAAAATATAGCCTACGTTACTCGCTGATAATGTAGCATTCCATTAGTGAAAGAATTTTTGAGATTGGTCCAGTAGTATTTGAGTTAAGTCGAAACAAACCAAAAAACAACTCTTTCCTCGTTAGAATATTAGTCTGGATAGACAAGCGCTTCTGTCTGAAAGTGCAGGGGCACTTCCAAAATACACACAATCGATAAAAATAAAACAATTATCTGGCTACTTTGCGGCGATACTCAAAGCTCGCGATGTAAAATCTATTTTAATTTTATATCTACCGTAGAATAGTAGTCATTCATCTTTTTTGTGGTACCTACATATAATTTTTATTACAATACCTACCTATAATAAAAATAAAAATCTTTCTATAATGTTTTAAGGTACGGACACAACGCATCGTTCTGCGTGTGTGATCTAGGCGGCGATCAGTTAGCGCAGTAGTATTTGTACCGACTGGTTCACACCAAACGCGATCAGAAAACAATTGAAATGCCGGTAGGGCGTCTCTCCCCCCCCCCCCCCTCCCTATAAAAGCTAAACTACTGGCTTGAAAAATCTGGAAAAATTATAGCGGTTAAGATAACTTTATTAGTTTAGCAGTAATAGTCGTTGAACTTGGGTGTTGGATAATTTTGTACCAAATACAAAATCCTTAGAATAAATCCTTTGAAATTACAAAGACGGAGTACCTAGTTGCTTGTTTATAACGGGTAAAGACTTGCATTGAATAACAGGCTACTACGGAACTCTACACTGCGCGTGGCCCGACACGCACTTGGCCGGTTATTTTAAACAGGTATCGTCTAGGCAAGCGTGCTGTATCGTCGATCACATTGTCACTTAACATCAGGTGAGATAGTGGTCAAACTCTTGCTTATCTCGTATATATAACAAATACTTTCAAGTTTAGAATACCAAAGATATGTTTACCTTTTAAGATATTTCAGCTTTGTACAACTATCATATCACTTCAGAATTGGAGCAAGTAACAGCATTGTGTGCATTTTAAATTACCTGAAAATAATAATTTAAATGTATAAAAGAATACAAAATTCCTTCAAAGCTTCCACAAAAGATACCCTACCCTAGGCTATTATAATTTAAGGGGAAACGCGGGGTGCACTTTTCCATACAAATGTATTCCCCCGTTTCCTCCCTGGAAATAAAAGCAAAATTTGTTTCTACAAAAAATCAAGGCCTGCTGTAGCTACGCCCCTATCATTTGCTTTTTTTACTCTTTCAAATAAGAAGATACAGGGAGACTCTACGCATGCCCAGAAGTTCTATGTTGAAGGTATGATCGGGGTTGTCAACAATTCTTAGGTTAGTACTATGCGTTTGTCAAAAATATTTTTAAAACGGGTGTAATTATAAATTGGTCAACTCAATATTCATAGCAAGTTTTGCATTAGTAAGTGACACCTAAGTGAATTATGTTCTAGTGAGTTAAGTAATTTGTTGTCGTTGCTCCGATGAAACATGCAGGCGCTTTCAGAAGAAATTATTCAAAATTCTATTAGGTAATAATGATCCTGAAGGTAATTTGCGCCTAATTCTAGAAGGGATATGTTTATCTCTACGTCCCGCATGGGGTGTTTTGTGCGTTTCTTCCTCAAAGCAACTAGGCGAGCCAACTCAACTTTTGTTAACCGACTTAAAAAAAGGAGGAGTTTTCTCAATTCGACCGTATATATATATTTTTTATATTTTTTTGAGAGATAACATCGTCGTTTATGAACCGATTTTTAATTCTTCTTCTTTGTTCGAAAGAAGATATCCCAAGTGTGGTACCATGGTAATTTAATCGAGGTCTGATAAGTATCTCTAGAGATATGGCGATAAACACCTCAAAATTCGTACTGAAAATTAATAGCCGGCATTTGAAATCGATTCTTTTAGTTTTTTAAACGATCTTATTATGCCTTATTGCCAGTTCACATATGTCATGTCTCGGTTCCGATTTTTATTGGGTTGTCGAAACAAACGACAAATTCGGGTCGACAAGTGTAAATAGCTTCATATAAAATGTTCTGCCACTGGAACGCCCGATTAAAAATCGCATCCGACACACGATACATATGAACAGGCGGGTACACTGTAAGGTTAAAGTTCTCAAAGTAGATTTTCTCCATGATTGTGGTTAACCACTTTTTTGTAGGCACAAACACCAACATGCAATGGTACCACCATCGACGTTCTAGGACGTATGGATGGGTACCACAGATATATTTGTACATATATCTGTGATTGGTACTTAAGTACGTGTACATACCAACTTGCTTATAGGCTTTTATGTAACTTTTTGTGTTGTAAGTATGTTTATATACATACATAAACATATATACTAACACGACAAGATGAAAAAAAATCTGTAAAATAAAGACTTTCGAATACAGAATAAGTATGCTGTTCGGAGAATAATATTAGAATTATACGTATATACAATAACACTACCTATACAGTAAGAATTCTCGCGAAAACAACAACTATAACTATTGTTATGTCCCTTCTCAAAGTCGTAATACCTCGTAACACCAATATTTCATGCAAAAAGTGTCAATAAAAACAATTGAAAAGCGTTGCATCGTTTTTTCCCGGCTCCGGCAGTTTTACAAAACGTTAGGGTCGGACACGTAGTACCAATCGAATTTTGTATGAATATTGGTTTCCAGTCTCGATCCATCTTTTCTCTCTACTTTATTGACATACGTTGGACAGGGTATTCGTGTGATGCTGTAGCGTGTAAAATTTTATGATAGCAACTTCACAAAAGTTTACCAAATGAATTATGTATGAGTCGTGTGCGAATTTTCCGGAATCTTTTCGAGTAGGTATATCGCAATAGGTTAATTTGCATTTAAAATGCAGTCATCTGAAATGGATCGATATAATGACGCACCTAATTGTGTTTCCACTGGTGGTAGGAGCATATTGTATGGATGTTCCGCCTGACTCGCTACCAAAAAATAGCTTATCACCATCAATGAGTAAATGTCAATAATTCAATCCGTAACCTTTCCGTGTTCGGGCAGCAGACAGCCCTTGAGAGTCAGAGTATTCAAGGCCTATCACCATCTTCGATCATATCATCGTTTACCGCTAAACGAGATAGTGGTCAAACACAAATTTGCGTTTACTTTAACGTAAAAGTAAAAAAAACGCAAATAAATAAATGTAAAGTAACTCGCATTAGGCACTCTTGCTAGGATATATGGTAATCAAACGTTTGAATCCAAATTTTGAACCCTCGTTAAACCCCTTAAAGGGTGAATTATCTGCATGCCAAATTTCAGCGCAATCCGTTAGGTGGTTTGAGCTGTGTTTTGAAAGATCAGTCAGTTAGTCAATCAGTAGTCAATAACGTTTGCCTTTTACACATACAGAAGGTTATTGGACTCTAATACACTCGTAAATCTCACTTTATTTGCACTTGATTGGTTGGGTTCTTAGCTCTATTCTATCTAAAATACCTTAGTATAAAAATATGTTAAATGAAATAGAAACAAATAATTTATGATCGTACAAAACGAAAAAACCGACTTCACATGCCGCGATAGTGAAAATATCCACTATAGCCATAATCATGTCATCGAGGTATCAAATTTGTTTATGTTGTTTATCTCTATGTCTCCGGAGATTATTATCAGATCTCGATAAAATTTGAGTGGAACCAAACGGGACGCATAATTTCTCAAACAAAAAAAAATCTAATCGGTTAAAGGTACGAACACACCGCAGCGTCCTGCGTGCGCGATCTAGGCGGCGATCAGAGAGCGCAATAGTATTTGTACCGACTGGTTCACACCAAACGCGATCAGAAAACAATTGAAAAGTACTGAGATCGCGCCCGCAGATCGCAGGACGCCGCGGTGTGTCCGTACCTTAAGATTTGACGGAGTTCTGAGGTAACAAATATATTTAAAAAAAACAGTAGAATTGAGCACCTCCTCCTTTTTGTGAAGTCGGTTAAAAATAATAGAATTAATATCTGTAAAACAAGTTTGGAACGCGGCGGCACGAAATTTCCCAATTTCATTCAAATTATCTTTACAACTTTCTCAATGAACATCGAAATAAAGCTACAAAAGAATCTCATACAATAAAGATAGCGTCCATCAATGTAAAATAAGTTGTATGGAAACCTACGCGAACATCTGCATATCAGATACAATTAGGGTTGCTAACAATTTTTCCGACTAGTTATAGTAAAACTATATTTTGAAATATTAGCGTGCTGACTAACAGACATATTATACTGCAATTCAATACATTTTAATTAATGTAATTTTGTTATCAAATTTAAATATTTGTAACACGGTAAACAATAATAATTAAGTTGTATGGTATGGGTCATTGATACCTGAAATAAAGATAATAAATAAAAAAAAGCTCTAAATATATTCCCAAAAAATATATAGATATATTTAAATAATAATAATAGTGGCAATGCAGTTTCCAAATCAATTTAAGATCGTCTACAATACAAAAAAATTACTTCAAAAGTTAGCTTGTAATTTTCTTTCAGTACTAAGTTTTAAATGTTTATCTGCATTTATGTCTGGAGATGCTCATCAGATCACAATAAAATTATAATCGGATTAACGGAAAGCAAACTTTCTCAAACAGAAAAAATATTTTCTGAATCGGTTTATAATAGACGGAGTTCTAAAATGTTATTTTAAATTTTTTTATGTATGTATTTTTGTACTTTTTTGTGTGTTCGTTCCTTCAAAATCTGAATTAACAAACTTAAGAAAAATACAAGCGAATTGAAATATTGAATGAATAAAACTATTAAAGTATTTTTAGTAAGTGAAAAACCGTTTTTTGATTTTCAGCTGGCAACCCTAGATACGGGCATTTAAATGGAAATTTTATTTGATTCCCATAGAAAGCGGTAAACGTTACGAAAGCCCAAAACTTGCATCGGATACTAGTTGCTCAGTATTTCTGGTGTGTCGTTAAACGAAGAATGTTACCCATTCACGGGTGTCAATGATATTGTTATTATATGACATACTTAGAGCTTGCATAGTTTTTTTTAACCGACTTAAAAAAAGACGTTTCTCAATTCGACCGTATTGTTTAAGATTACTCACAATGTGGGTTGCACATTACTAGTATTCTAGTTAACCTCCAACTAAGCTAAACATGCTTATGTCTGGGGTTGGTTCACGTCAATAGTGCAATGGGTGGGGTGGGGATCGAACTCACGACCTCTCGATCGCCAGTCCGACACCATATCCGTTGGGCTATTGCCGTCTTTTTAATACGCTTTTATTAGCTTCAGACGTATGTATGTTTGTATGCTAGTATGTAACGGAAACTTTGAACATGATTTTAAACACCTTCAAAACGTCGGATTAACTCGAAATTTGGCATACTTATTAAGGACCGATGACCATAAATAATTTTTATTTTAAATTCGACTAAGAAATGAAAAATAAATAATAGTTTAAAAAAAGCTAAAAAATACGCTTTGATAGAAAATCCAACTAAAAATAAGAAAATAAATTTTAATAAATTTGAATTAAAAATAGTGTAAGAAAAAATGATTTTATTGTAAAAAAAAAGCGTGGGGTGCATGGTATCAATAGTTCCAAATATTTTATGAACAGATATGACTAGAAGGGTTATTTTGATAATATCCTGAAAAGCACCCCACGCTTTTTTTACAATAAAATCATTTTTTCTTACACTATTTTTAATTCAAATTTATTAAAATTTATTTTCTATTTTTTAGTTGGATTTTCTATAAAAGCGTATTTTTTTAGTTTTTTTAAACTATTATTTATTGTATATATTGGTCATGCTCCTCGCCTCGCTGTCGCACTGTCTTCAACTTGTACCAGACAAGCTGTACGATGCTGTCTGATAGGTTCAGTGCTTGTCTATATATAATTTTTTTTATGTTAGTTCGCGGATAACTTCGCCGTTAATGAACCGATTTTGATTATTCTTTTTTGTTGGAAAGGAGATATCCCAAGAGTGGTACCACTGTAATTTCATCGAGATCTGATAAGTATCTCCAGAAATATGGAGATAAACACTTCAAACTCGGTACTGAAAATTAGTAGTGCGGCATTTGAAGTCGGTTCTTTTAGTTTTTGAAGCGATCTTATATCCCATAGGCTAGCGTTTGACCACTATCTAGCCTACTGTACGATGATGATGTGGATGGTTATGATTCTGATCGGTATGTATTTATGTATGTTCATCTGTTCCCTCATAACATTTAAACTCCGTTCATTTCAAACAACACTACAATATAATAGCTTATAGCATGTAGTTTATAGCGCAACAATATCGCTCACCATACATTTACTATGAACACTTTCACACTTAGCTATTCTATATATAGCAGTCATGTAATTTACTTGTCATACTGTGCTATATAGCGGCATAGTATAACGTAGTCTGAAATGCGCTTTATCACAATTTTACAAAATGAGGTATTGTTGGGAGCGTCTTGATTGTCCGCTGGTAATCATTGACAACTCTTTGGTGGTAATAGGCTATATGATGTCACAATAAATTGAATAAAAGTCAAAGCATTTATTCAGTATAATATAAAAAATTTGCACTTACACACGTCAAATAACATTAACATAATATTTCGCCCTCTAGAACACACGAAATTTTAAAAAAATGTTTGGGTTCCGTACCTTAAAAAGAAAAAAGGAACCCTTATAGGATCACTTTGTTGTCCGTCTGTCTATCTGTTTGTCCTGTCTGTCCGTCTGTCAAGACCTTCTGTCAAGTCAGTCCGTCTGTCAAGATCTCCAGAAAGCGTTGAGGTATCAATTTGAAACTTATACTAAACACTTACTTGGTACTTGGTCTACGGTATCTTTCGGCTGTGAAAAAATCAAACCTGTAAGTCAACGCGATCAAAAGATATGACCATTTATGTCGCATATTTTGCAATTTCACAAAGGAATCAAAAACCTATAGGGAAAATACTTCCCGTTGACCTAGAATCATGAAATTTGGCAAGAATCAAGGTCTTAAACCACTTATATAGGAATAAATCTGAAAACCGTAAATATGCAGTTTAATAACAAAATAAAACCGACCAAGTCGAGTTGGACTCGCCCACCGGCAGGCCGCACAGGCTTCCGTACCAACGTTAGTAAGTATCAATTAAGCTAGACCTCTAAATTGTATGAGCGCTCATATAACTCAGAGGCCTATATTAATAGGCGTAAACTATGTATGTATGGGGACACCCTTTAATTTTCAACTTTTTTTATTTATTGGAATTTTTCTTTATGTGTGCTGTAAGACCTTGCTTCTTGCCATATTTCATGATTCTAGGTCAACGGCAAGTACCCTATAGGTTTTCGACCCAACACCAATAGGGTACTTCCGGTTGACCTAGAATTGTCAATTTAGTTATAAGCAAGCTCTTATAGCACAAGGAAACATTCCGAAAAATAAAAAAAAGTTGAAAATTAATGAAAATTTTTGTACTTACAAGTTTTCACGAAAATCTAAATTTGCCCATATCTTTTTAGGGACTATAGACTTCAGTATCTGGTTTAAATTTCAACGTCTACCCGTTCCTGAGAAAATCGGTGGTGACACACGGACAGACAGACAGACGGACAGACAGACAGACAGACAGATAGACAGACGGACAAGAAAGTGATCTTATAAGGGTTCCTTTTTTTTACCTTTTGAGGTACGGAACCCTAAAAAAGTTAATTTACTATTACAAACTTATTATTTGCGGTTGGTGCAGTATATTTTCTATGGATCGAACTGACAAAGTTAACTTAAGTTTGTCCTTTAACCTAGTTCGATAAATTGGTACGGAAGCCTTGGTCGGCGAGTCTAACTCGAATTGGCCAGTTTTATTTCATTTTTATCTCGCCCTGACAATTTTCCGAAAGCCAGTCCAAAGTCGGTCTTCAAATAAACCTTTTCGACCAAATAAAAACTGAACAATGTATCGGTAATGTCACAGTTTATCGCTGAGCTCCTACAACCGTATTAGCAGTAGCTTGGCTTTAGAAATAATTACAATCGCAAGTTCTAAGGAAATTCTCTAAACCTTTAAATATTTATGACACTATAACGGTACATACTAGGCTTGTTTTGTACATATTTCACCACCACCGAAAAATAGTTCATCACCACCGAATGTCACTACTAACTCGGTTCGCTGAATTCTAGTATAATGTGTCAAAACACGGTTATTTTTTTAACCGACTTCAAATAAGGAAGAGGTTTCTCAATTCGACCGTATATATTTTTTTAGTTATAAACAACTTCATCGTTTATGAACCGATTTTGATGTGTAGTTGTGTTGTGATGTGTGGAGACAACGCAATCTAACTGGAAATGTTAGTGGTGTGAGTTTAATGGTGTATATTTGAAGCTTAAAGTCTAATGACTTTGATGTAATTAATATGGAAACAGGAACACTACAAACTATATATTTATTAAATGCAAAACAATCATAAAAATCGGTTCACAAACAACGGAGTTACAGCTTTACAAGCATATACAAAACCACACACTATATATATATAGCCACACATACCTAGAACGAGTAGATAAAACCTTGAAAACCTCTTTTCATATAAGTTTTCATGTAGCGGTATATTTACCATGTTTTTCTATCAATAATAAGTAGGGGTGCCATGCGGGGGTAAGCGATTATGTGGTCGAATATGATAAACACGCTTAGTCTAGAAACTCTGAGTCTCTGACTCTCTAGGGCTGTGTTGCAGCCGGAACACCGTAAGATTATGGTGGCAGTTTTAGGCAATAAGCTACTTTTTGGTAGGTAGCAACTCCGGGGGAACATCGATGTGATATTCTCCAGCCACTTATGGAAAATGTCGGAAACACATAGTTTAATAATAATTTTAAAATATGATGCATATCCAGATAATATAGTGTTATAAATAATTTACACTCTAAAGTATTATTTACAGACTCTAAAGTATTATTTAACTTAAAGTCTGTAGAACTGGTAGTATATTTTATACCGTCCAAGCGTATTCCCACGTATTGATGGTCGATAGGTCGTTGACGTGATCGGAACTCGGTGTTTTTTGCAATCGACTCCAGAGTGGGATACCGGCACTAACGAGGGAACTTTTGTTTGTTGATATTAAATACCTAAGGAAGGCACTTGGAAGACGGAGGACTTTATAGACACCTCACTATTTGTTCGATTGTAGAGTGCAATATAGATAAAATTACGATACATCAAACATATCTCCCAGGGGAGTACCTTCGGCTCCCAAGATACTGTAGGCATAGCCGAGTTTAGGGCCCACTGTTAATGTATTGTTTTGTACCTACCTCTTTATGCAAATAAATAAATTAAATTCGAATTGAAAATTGAATACCTATTTGCACTTAGCAAATAGACTATCTATCAGATGCAGCTAATACTACCACCCGCATTGGGAATGATAATCTCGATATTATACCTTGCAATATACTATCAAGATTTTATAAATCACTTTCAATTTCTTTTATAAAACTTGTTTTTAAGAATTCCTTACCCAAAGGCTACAACGGAACCCTATTTCTGAGATTTCGCTGTTCGTCCGTCTGTCAAAATGGTTTGACGCTTAAAATGTTCACAAAGTATGTATTATTATGGCCAATAAAACAACAAATAATAAAAATAAAATACAAATATAAAAAAGGGGATCCTCAATAAACGTGTTTTTTTCGCAATTTTTTGCTCTATATCTATATTATAACAATATTGTACGGTGATGTGGAACCCTTTCTATGCGAGTTCGACTCGCACTTGTCAGTTTTGTTTATTTTCCTGGTAACAACTTAAACATAGGTACACCAAGGGAAATAAAATTAACAATGTCACTACTGACAAAACCATTTATAAATCAGTTTATTCTGTAATCTGAGGAGAAAGGCATCATTGAAGGATGATTTTGTTCTATTATTAGCCAGACAGTTTTATACTGCACTATCTAATAGACATATCTAATATATTGTGTACTCTATGCACCAAGATAAGGAGGTACCACCTATAATTAATGGACGAGGCCAAGTTAATATATTAATGGTAGTTCCATTCATAGCTGCAGATAGTTCACAACTTATTAATGAATATTTTGTATACTGAGGTACGTTTTATATGGAAGAGGAGATATATATTTACTATTAGCGGATACCCAGCATGTACTACTACGCTAAAAAAAGAAATGTGACCGTGTGTCCGTTTGTCCGTCTGTCCGCCTCTCCATCTGACCGCCTTTTTCTCAAGAACGTGATAAGGTATCAAGTTTTTTATATGTAATACTCGGTCTCTTTTAGCTGTGATTAAATCCATCTTGTAAGTAACGCAATCAAAAGATATTTTATAGCACAGTGTGACCTAAACCCGCACTTTACGCACGCTTTTCCGTGACTTAAATAGTCGATTATTGCACGGCGTGAAGTATAAGGCACCCGAGCGCAGCGAGGGTGCTAAACAACTATTACTATACTATTAAAGAATAATCGACTTTTAATCTTCTATTTGACGGAAAAGCGTAGCAAGCGTAAAGTGCGGGTTTATGTCATACTGACAGCTATAAAATAATATACGATACTCGTGACTTAATTTGTCTATTATTGCACGGCGTAACACGCTCGCTGCGCTTGGGTGCTAACTTCACGCCGTATCGTAATATCTATATCTATACTAATCTATACTAATATTATAAAGAGAGAACATTTGTATTTTTGTATTTTTGTATGTTTGTAATGAGTAAGCTCAAAAACTACTGAACCGATTTAAAAAATTCTTTCACTAATACATAGAATGGACTTTCGGAATGAAAATAGGCTATATATTATCCCGTTTAAATCAAAGGTACATTCGTGGAGACCTAATTTGCAACCTAAGTCGGCAAATAAACGGTCGAAAAAACACGTTTCTTACGAACGCTGCTTAATTGAAAATAGATAGAAGAATATTTTCTATGCAAGAGTTGTACAACTTAATAAGACCTACAAAAAAGTCCGCGACAGCATATGTCTATCTCTTAAGGTTGACTCACAGTAACCATTTTAATCTTAAAATTTTTGTTAAAAAATATTACATAACTTCCAAGGCTATTTTCAAGTATATAGTATTAATCCTTATCCAAATAATTACTTAGTTTATTAGCTTGGCCACATATTATAGATTAAAATTGTCGTTTATAGTATATAATTCAAATGAAAACTCTAGAAGATATCACGAATTTCACAAACACGCATCGCAAAATTAATAAAATATTTGCTGTGAAACCACAGATTAGGTCATAGTTACAACAAAAATATTATTATAAGCTTAGCTATGCTGTAGATCCCCACCGATCACAATCAATTTGAAGTCAATATAGTATAATAATATGATCTATTGTATAAAATAATATTCATCTATATATATAATAATATAATATAATATTTTAGAATTTAAATTTATTTAATTTAAACCACCCCGACTGATCTATGTACAATAGCTTTTTCCAATGAAACTAAATACGACTTTTAAAATCTGAGCTGTAAGTTGGTGAGGATTTGAGTATTCTGTAGAGTCCAGGAGGCTTCCATGTTCTTACAATATCGTTGAAGAAGAAGATTTTCGAATTGATCAGACCTATGAAAGTTGATTTCATAGCGCAATTAACTAGAAAAAAGCTCATTATTTTATAACGATTGAACGAATTTTCATGAATCAAAGCTAAGAAAACTCTCGATGAAGACATCTATCAAACAAAAAAAAACTATCAATAGTAAAAACAAAATCGGTTCATCCGGTTAGGTGCTAAGATGCTACAGACAGACACACAGATTCACACGTTAAACGTATATTACCCCTACATTTTGCATCGGGGAACGCCGTAAGGTTACGGCGGCAGATGTACTCCTTGGAGGTAAACTACTTTTTGGTAGTTTTAATGATTCCACTACCACTGTACGAAAACTCATGATTCATGAATGCACATAAAACTTTTCTTGGTAGGTATATAGCTAGGATTAGAACCAACGACCGTCGGGTCAGAATCAGGGTAACTATCCTTTACGCCAAAGGGGCGTCCAATATCAATACGTAAGTATTATAAAACAAAGTTCATCACTGCGTCTGTCTGTTCGCAATAATCTCAATAGCTACTGAACGGATTATCATGCAGTTTTCACCAATAGCCAGAGTGTTTATGAGGAAGGTTTAGGTGCATAATTCGTTAAGGTTTTGTGTAAATTGGATGAAATATGACGATGGTTGTTAAATATGTTCATATTTTATATTCGATGCAACAAACTGATGCAAATTTTGTAGGCATATATGTTCTACCCGTGCGAAGCCGGGGCGGGCTGCTAGTACTAATTATAAAGGGATATGCGGTACTCACTCTTATGCCACGTAAACATAATGGAACTAGAAACAACTGCACGAAAACACACCTACACAACTGGATTTTTAATGTCGAGCTTGATGTGCATGAAGAACAGGAATGCATTGTTGCTAATTTTTTAAATGGATCTGCGATAATTGCACTTGTAATTCTGTACGTGCTACACAAACGCCAGCTCGATTGTGACTAAGGTGAAATTAGGTTCGCGAACCTAATTCATACAGTCCACGTTAAGGAGCGGGGTACCTTATACCCCTATTTTTATACACATGCCGATGATTATAACCGTTTATGTCGCATATTTCGCGATTTCATAATGGAATCAAAACCGGGTACATCGCGTCGACCTATAACCATGAAATTTGGCAAGAAGCAAGCAAGGTCTAAGGTACGGCCAAACCGCAGCGATCTGCGGGTGTGTGGGCCTACACGATCCGATAGTGCAGTAGTATGTGTACCGATAGGTTCACGCGCACGCAGATCGTTCCGGTTTGGTCATAATTTTACAGCATATTTAAAGGAAAACATCTAAACACCGTAAGTATATAGCTTAATAATACAAAAAGAAAAGTACGTAATACAAACTTATTATTTGAGGAAATAGCATGTAATGTGTGTTTGCGGTACGGTAAGTTAATCTTGTATTTTACCCTAGCTTAACATGTTTGCAGGGAACCCTCGGTGCGCGAGTCCAACTCTCACATGGCCGGTTTTTAAGTTTGTATTTTGTAAGCTTTGGTATATAATAAAGATTTTTCTATCTGTACAGTATACATACATATATCATCAAAAATTCCGGCCAATATGGCCGGATCGGATCTTATAAAATGTAATTTTATCATATATTGTTATCCTAGCTTTAATCCAAAAAGCAACATTTCATCCAAGAAACCAATATTCATTTAGAAAATCTTACGGGAATAGAACATCGGATGGGAGCTTGGAGTAACTCATATAGGACCTCAATATTACTGGTAGGAAATACGGTCATATTTAATAGGTAAATGGGAAGACGCAAGAAGATTACACTCAATGGAGGTTGCTAGTAGAAGAAACCCTTAAAGACTACGAACATGACCTTAGAAGCGTTCACTCATTCGACAGCAAGTCAAAATCTACGCGGTCGCTAAAACTACGTAACACCGACGCACACTACACTTTTAATATTATCTGTTTTTATCTGTGCCTGAGCGCCAAACCACTATAAGATACAATTTTGATACATGACGTGAAATAATGTTTTTGCTCTTTACTTCTCGTTGTTTTAAGTATTGAATATTACAGACTGTTCATAGGGTAAGTGTAAGTGGGATAGAAACAAAACTGGGGTGAATTATTTTGACTTCACAGATATGTTATACCTTGCAAGCTCCATTTAGGGCTTAACATTTTTGGAAAGACTATACCTTACCTCTCCACGATGTAACTGGTAAAGTTAAATCCAGGCGACCGAACGCTATGAATTATTTCTAGAGGGAACATGTATCGTGTAGAAATACAGAACATGTTTGAGGAGATTCGTATTTATATTAGGCTAGTTTGATTTGCTATGAGCAGCTGTTTTTTTATGATATAAGGTAACAGGAGAAGCACGACGCTTGCCTGATGGTAAGCGGTGACGTCTACCTATTACAGATACAGCGGTCTCTGAACTGCGCCTGTTACTATGAGACATATAGATTTTAAGTCTCACATGCCCTGTAATTTCACTGGACACCTTGTCATTTTGACTGAAAAACATTCCTATTACACGGCTGAAAATTAATTGGCAAAGTGGTGGTACCGAGGCTGTCTAGCAGAAGTCCTACCACTACCAAATTTGGGCTATATATTGACAAGTGACTACCTATATAATGTAAGATCGATTACCAAACGAAAAAAACCGGCTACAAATACCACTAGTCATTTTCTGTACCAAGTTTGAGGTGCATATTTTCATATCTCTAGAGATACTTATCAAATCTCAATGAAATTACATGATGATGTGATCGAAGAGGGTGAACACGCTAGGGCTAGAATAGGTACTCTGACACTCAAAGACTATATGCTGCTGGAACACCGGAAGGTTATAGAAGCAATTTTCTCCCCGATGGTGGTAAGTTACGCGGAACATATTCACGCTAGTGAATTCAGCCTAATCATCTTTCTCGAAGCGGAACTGTGAAGAAATGCACCATCTTTGTTAGAGCATGCACTTTCACATCTGCGGCGATGTTGTATAAGTATTATGGGTCCCCGAGACGATCAAGTGCACTTGACAAGTCTCACGTGATTGACGGTTTCACTTGATGGGCGACTTGACGACTATTTGACGACTATTGAAGGTGCTGTCAAGTCTTCGCCTATCGACCCTACCAATCTGTGCCGTCAATCAAAATTTCTGTCAAGTATGGTCAAGCCCGTAGATCACTTGACGGGACTTGTCAAGTAATGCTGTAAACGATCAATATTCACTTCAAGCACGTAGACTTGTCAAGTGCACTTGATCGTCTCGGGGACCCATTAGGGTTTATGCGAGGTGACGCCAGTTTCACATTGTTTTAGGAATATATTTTTAAAGTTCAAACAAAGTTGACAAAACAAAACTGACATTGATAAAGATTTGCAGAATAATATAGCAAGACCATTATTACCACAAAATAATTAAGATAGTCTAAAAACTGAAACAACCGACTTCCATGCCGCGTGAATCAGTTTCAGTAGCAAGTTTGAAACCTTTATTATCATATCTCTGGAGATACTAATGATATCTTGACGAACTAACAATGAGATCATCTCGGAAATATACCCTACCGATTAAAAAAATAATCATTTTAATCGGTTCACAATTGACAGAGTAATCGCGTTACATAAATACAAAAAAAATAATTAAAAAAAATTACAGACGAATTGAAAATCTCATCCTTTTTGGAAATCGGTTAAAAAGAGAATACATTTTTGTAAAATGATTCCGTTATTGGGCCTTGTTGACCGCAATATACTGTTAATATAATAACTGTTTAGTAAATAAATCGATCATACAAAAATGTACATTATGCTATCTAGCTATATTATTTTTAACCGACTTCACGAAAAAGGAGGAGGTTCTTAATTCGTCGAAACCTTTTTAGGGTTCCGTAGCCGAATGGCAAAAAACGGAACCCTTATAGATTCGTCATGTCTGTCTGTCTGTCTGACTGTCTGTCTGTTTGTCTGTCTGTCTGTCTGTCTGTCTGTCTGTCTGTCTGTCCGTCCGTATGTCACAGCCATTTTATTCCGAAACTGTTAGGACAACAGAATTGAAACTTGGTAGGTAGATGTATTCTGAGAACCGCTTTCCGATTTTTATACAAAAGTAAAAATAATAAAAGTTTAAGGGGGGGCATCCCATACATGGAGCTGAAACAAAAAAACATTTTTTCTTCAAACCTATACGTCTATGGATAGGTCTTCAAAAATGACATTGAGGTTTCTAAAATTATTTTTTCTCAAAGTCAATCATTTGAAAGATAGGCGCGTCTAAAGTGGTAAAATGTGTGTCCCCCCCCCCCCTCTAACTTTTAAAGTATGGGAGTGAAAAATCTAAAAAAAATATATGCTGTAGATCTCAATAAAAACTAACAACGAAAATTGGTTTGAACGAGATACAGTCAGCAGTTTTAGAGATATGGCATTCGCAAAGATAACTTTGTTTTTCATACAAACACTATGAAAAACAAATTTAATTTTGTAGTTGCGAAATATCATAGTTATGGAATACTTAACTGGTTTACGGAACCCTACGAGTGCGAGTCCGACTTGCACTTGGCCATTTTTTTTTGTATGTACACCGATTACTCGAAGATGCCTGAACCGATTTGGAAAATTCTCTTTTTTTCAAAGGGTACCCTTTCCAGGTGGTCCCTTTTAAATTTTAACGAAATCGGCCGAGCCATTTTTAATATATCACCATTTGTATTACGACGCATTTACTTATCTCGACGACTTACAACTAATTACTGGCACAGATTATGTAATAGTTACTACGTCTACTGGCTACTTTGACTATATAGCGCGACGTTTGAAGTCGGTTCTTTTAGTTTTTTAAACGGTCTTAAAATATTGTATGAATATTTTAAGGGTGCATTCGGGTATTTACGAATGAATTTTTGATGAGTTCACAGGGTTTTCTTTTTTTTTTTCTTTGTATTATCGCCAATATGTCAAAATTGATAGACTTCATGTTACCAGCTTATATTACTCCGTCTGCGTGAATATATGCCCAAGTACTATTGCTAAGATTTGTATAAATATATCATTGTAATTAATAATTAGAAATGTTTGAAAACATTGTTATATTTCTTTTTTGTCAGAGTGCAATTCCGAATTATGTTCGGGTAATTCTAAATGACACTCAAAAGTGGGTTTTAAGTAGTTATGCCTTAAAGTACGTGTTTCTTTTTCGTTAAGTTTTCCTTCACGAAATGTATGTAGCGGTTTGGCCACTGAAAGGGCCAAACATTACATGAGTGCTACTTTCATTTCGGAATTACCCGACAAGTAGCTTACGGTACTCAAACTCTTAGAAGGCATTGACAAATTCGGAATTTCCCTATTCGGCTAAATCTGAAAGGTGCAAAAAATCTTGAGCTAGATAGTTCTAAGCCTACACAGAATTGCAAAAAAACGTTAATCTAGGAAATAAAGAAAATAAAAGTTTAATATCTTAACAGTTTTTGTAATTATGGATGTTCGGGCAAATCCAATAACACCAAAAACCCCGCGAAATCGCCGTTGCTTGGAAAAATGACAGCTGATGACGCGCGGTCGCTTCTAGCAGCCTGAGGTGACTTGCGGGCGGATGCGTATTAAAATGGCCGCTAGGTGCATGTTGCCAAAGCATGAAATATTGCCGTGTCGATTGGAAAACTTTAATTATTAGAATTCCCCGATTTTCGGAGTTACCCGAATGCACCTATGTGTAAAAAAAAATATCTTGTAAAAAATCTATCTCCTTGGAAACATGTGCGGCGTTGTACCAACTGAGCTACAATACGACCCTACCTACCGACACGACGAAACTGATTGTACAATGTACAAAAATAAAATACCTACCCAGCCTTTTATAATGCACTTCGAAACGGCGCTCTATGAAGCCAAAATTAACCAAATATGCCTCTTTTTAGCTCGAAATGCATTGTTTTTACCGTAAGGTTCTGTATACATACAGTACCTAATCAGTTAATAAACAATACAATACATCATGCATCTATCGACTCCAAGTTTAATGAGAATAATCGATAATCGAATAAATTAATTAACGATTATAGAATCTGTGCGAAAAGAGAACCGTCGTGGCTTTACGATGAAATAACATTCAAAGGTAAGGAAGGAAGGTAAATACCTACCTAGTACCACCCGATAATTATATTTAAGAGTAGGTACCTACCAAGGTAGCACACATTTTTAGTCTTACTGGCAATGACAGAGCAATGTTGTCAACGCAACCAAAACAGTAAATTAGATTTATGCACACAACACACGCGCCCTCTATTTCTACGACGGTTCTCTTTTTGCACAGACTCTACATAACCTCATCCATGATGTGAGCTGTCAAAATTATCATCCTAATTGTGACAAAGTATTCGTAAGGCGTCCATTACACGAATATATACAAAAAAAATTATTCAAAGTATGTAAATAGGTATAGGTCAGTCACCGTCAGTCACCCCATCACACGATCAGTTATCCATCAGTCACAGCCGTGACTGCCAGCAAACTCACAGAGTACTGAATCACTTTCCTACGTTATAAGAGTAGGCACCCTACATTGTTGATACCCGAAATATGAACGTACTTTGTAGCCAACCTAAGATTACTTAACGGAAAGTATTGCTTATAGATTTCATAGAAACTTTTTTTGCAGTGTTAGTTGGTACAAAGTACGTTCATAATTAAGAGTTATTTAATTATGTATGCAACGTCGCGGGACTGAGCAAACTGACTACAAAATCTATCGTGTAAGGACGCCTTACACATTCATTGAATAGCTACCTCCATTCTCAGAGTCGATGAACAGCACATAGATCATTCTCCACCATGCTTTTGTTGCCGTATCTACCTGAGGAAGCACTTCACTACTCCACAGACTAAGGAAGCTCTCCGCTACTCCACAGACTAAGCACACAGATAAATACACACGTCCAAATATTGAAAGCACACATCAAACAACTATTGTGTTACAGACGATTAATGGTACCTGAAGACAAGCCTGCTGTGGTGTTTACGCTGATTGCTGTTGGATAACTCGTTTGTTTTAGTTTAAGTTTTAGTTATTAAAGCCTAGAGCCCGGTTCGTGTAAAGAATGGCTTGACTTCTAAGCGAGAGGTTCAAATCCTAGCACGGTTGTTCATCTACAGGAGGTAAGAGCAAATCATATTGATGTTTGACCTGACTTGCTACTAAAAAGTAGCTTACCACCATCAAGGAGATAATTAAGATAGTTAAAAAACGAAAACAACCGACTTCCATGCCCCGCGAGTCAATTTCAGTAGCAAGTTTGAGACGTTTATTATCATATCTCTGAAGATACTTATTAGATCTCGATGAA
Organism: Cabera pusaria; assembly: GCA_954871355.1. Lineage (NCBI taxonomy): Eukaryota > Metazoa > Arthropoda > Insecta > Lepidoptera > Geometridae > Cabera > Cabera pusaria. The sequence continues at coordinate 7,322,468 of OX940909.1, read as the reverse complement.
ATTACAATGGGACTACCTCGGAAACGTACCCTACCGATTAGAAAAAGAATCGTTCAAATCGGTTCACAATTGACGGAGTAATCGCGTAACATACATACAAAAAACATACGGACGAAAAAACCTCCTTCTTTTTGGGAAGTTGGTTGAAAAACGGCCGCCATTATGACTTTACGGTGTTCCGGCAGCACATAGCCCTTGAGAGTCAGACCTTTTTAGGCCTAACGTGTTCACCAATTTCGACCACGTAATCGTTTACCACCAGACGAGATATTGGCCAAACGGTAGCCTATATGACATTAAAAAAATTTGAATATATTCATCGACTAGATTGTTAGGCGAAAAAGCAGAATAGGTATTAGATTTTTCAAATATTAGTGACGGCGCTCATGAAAATGGAAAAGGGTATGTCTGGATCGTAATATGTGGAAAGAAGTAGTCTCTGCCTGCCCCAACCCAACGGGAACAAGGCGTGATTGTATGTATGTATGTTAATATTTATTTGTGTCTCTTTAGCATCGCAGTTCTAAAAATAATTATTTAAATTAAATAAGATAGTTTCAAAACTAAAACAACGACTTCAACGGCAAGTTTGAGACGTTTATAGTCATATCTCTGAAGATACTTATCAGACCTCAATGAAACTACAATGGAATCACTTCGAAAATGTACCCTACCGATTAAAAATAATCATTCGAATCGGTTTACAATTGACGGAGTATTCGCGTAACATACATACAAAAACAAAACATACAGACGAATTGAGAACCTACTTCTTTTTGGAAGTCGTTTAAAAAATATCCACGCATCACGCCTACATATATCCACAACGTCATAAATTTTCGATGTACCGCATAAGGAAAAGAATTCCATCCATCAAAGATTCAAGGTTTAATTAGAATTTAGGATCGAGCCTTATCATTGTCTAAATAAGGCGGGTCCTTGTCGCGTGTCCTTACAGTTTTTACTTCCAAATATCATCAGCCGAAGATACCAGGTAAGTATCGATCGAGAGTAAAAACGTCAGATTCCACATTCCGCCGTGTAAGGTAAAGAATCTCAGCAAAGACATTGTGACGGCATTGATTGATGATCGACAATGTATGTTGATCTTATCGGGTATCAGTCGGCAGGTTACATAGTAGCTGGTTGCTAATCTGTGGTTTGCTGTAGTTGAAAGCGTTTTACCCGACTGAAAGGAGAGGTAATGTGTTTATCAGTCTATGTTTGTATGTATGTTTGTTCCTTTGTGGCACTCTAGAGGCAAAACGCGTGGCCCGATTTTGATGAATGACACGTCGTAAAATTTGCCATGCCAGCGCGAGATTCATAGAGAACATGAAAATTTGAAAAAATAAAGACTTTCGAGTCAGACTTTTGTCCCGCACACGGAGGGTTCCGAATTTCAGAAGTCCGAACGCCACGAACTTCTAACAACGACTAAGTAAATATTAACACAAAGGTAATTAAATATCAGGAAGACCGAGTGTTCGTACGACTAACTTTCTACTGATTTTAGAGAAGATTTATCAATCAACACTGTACACTACATGCGTGCATGTGAACCTCAAGTAAGTAAACAAATCGACCGAGGCCCACAAATTTAACAAATGAAACGCTTGCGCGTGCTAATTTTTCCTGTGCTGCCATCTAGCTGCGTCGAGGTGAATTAATTTCGTATCGTATCGTATCGTAAAAAAACACGTTTCTTGTTTTAAACTCTTTAATTTTTAACTTTGTTCTGTTCTTAGTATTTGTTGTTATAGCGGCAACAGAAATACATCATCTGTGAAAATTTCAACCGTCTAACTATCACGGTTCATGAGATACAGCCTGGTGACAGACGGACAGACAGACAGACAGACAGACAGACAGACAGACGGACAGCGGAGTCTCAGTAATAGGGTTCCGTTGGTACCCTTTGGGTTCGGAACCCTAAAAATGGTAGATTTTGGATGCCATAGTGTTGGGATAAACATTTTTTTTTGCTCATAACATTCCGTTTTTAGTATCAAAGTAAAGAAGCCCATTCCGAATGTATATAACACTTATGGTTTAAAATATCCTAGTGCTTTTTATCCTTTTTAATGTTAATACGTACCTAAAAAAACATTTTTCGCGCATTCGGGTTTTTGTTCTTTTTAATAATTCGTTTATTTAAAGTATTTGCATGTATTTCAAAGTCGCACGCGAGAGAGCTATGCTCGGAATTTCCGTAAACGGACCAACCCGATTTTCGAAAGTTTTATCAGGTTAAATACACATTTTTATCAAGATGAAAGGAACTCGTCAGATATCAATCCAAATCAATATTTTCTTTATTCATACACATACATATTATTATGCATAGTAAGGTAAGTATAGTAGGTAATATTCACATTCAAAACGAATTAGTGATTGTACAAACTACAGCATTTTTTCTATATAAAGACAACCTTTTTAAGCAAAAGATATCAGAAATACAGTTACTCAAAACACTCTATGTGAGTTATTTTTGTCAGTAAGCGTAATAAGGCGTTAATTTTTCAACAGTGAAATACTTTCAAAGTAAATTCCGGAACAAGTTTTGACTGTAAATTACACCCACGAACGTTTTCTATGATTTTGTAGTCAAAGAGCTAAGGTCCAAATCAAATGTTAAAATGTTAGGTTGAGAACACAAAATTAATTAAATTATTAAGAATACGTTCATTTTAACTTTGGTATATTATAACGGACTTAATATTGATAATGGGACATTGAATTAATGTAGCCAAGGTGGTAAGTGACACTGGAGTGCGCTCCAGAGATGAATTTCTTAAAAAAATTAAAGCAGTTTTTATCACTGTACACTGTACTGTATATTTTGTTATTTTATATTAAACTAAAGTATCCCACTGCTGGGAAAAGGCTTCCACGATTCTTTATTGGACTTTTTCTGTCTATTCGGGCTAGTGGGAGAATCTTTGCATTATTAAAATACTCTAAGGAATTATGTCCTACAAGGAGTTATTGACAGAGATAAATAGGGGGAAAACAATATTCACTTTTTACGTGGAAAGTCAGTGAGAAACAGCCAGCGGATATTGTCTTATATCACTGCAATACATATTCAAATGTATGTAATAGCATGAAAATAATTAATTGGTTACTGGCACTGTACCATCCACATAGATCAAGGAAAATAAAACGTTAAGTACACATAAATTAGAAAACTGTAAAACAGTATAAAGACCATATAAAATATCAAATTCAGCCAGAGACTTGACGCTATATAAAATCTTACCTTATATACCCTACATAAAATATCAGACGTCTCTTTGCCTATCGATAAAATATTTGCTAGATTCATAAAATAACTATTAAACGTCGGGAGGTCTAGGTAAATAAAGCTACAATTTAACCTTATAGTCTCGACATTGTTGCGAAATATTATAAAATAGTTTTTGTCGTCATGCCCAAAAGTAAGCGGGGATTTCGTAAGCTCTCATAAAAATATAGAGTTGGTCCTATTCTATACTCTTCTTTTTCTATGGAGTTTTTTTTTGTTGTGTATAGGATAGATATATGTTATAGTATAGATTGTACAACTGTGCTTGTGCTGTGCTAATAGGCTTAGTATTTGACCACTCGCACAGAAGCTGCTCGATGAAAGTAATTTCCTTCGAGCCTCCTCGACGCAATACATTCTTGCTGCTCCTGCTCATACTTTTGAAGATGCGGTTAGCGTGAACCAAGAAAATTAAACACCTTCAAAAATCTTGCTCTTGTCTTGTCTTCAAAATCTCGTCTTGACGCTAACAGAAATCGTAGGTAGAAATTGTAGTACATCATTAACCGACTTCACAAAAAATGAGGCGGTTCTCAATTCGCCTGCACATTTTTTAGGGTTCCATAGCCGAATGGCAAAAAACGTAACCCTTATAGATTCCTCATGTCTGTCTGTCTGTCTTTCCGTCCGTCCGTATGTCACATCCTACACTATTAAGACTACACAGTTGAAACTTGGTAGGTAGGTATATTCTGTAAACCGCTTTACGATTTATGTACAACATTTTTAAAAAAATAAGGGGGCTCCCTATACATGGAAAATAAATGGAACATTTCATCAAACCTTAACTGCGGAGTGTCTGCTTCCCGTTTAGTCTCATGTGTCACATCATCAATTTTATCGATATGCGATTAGAATCTTTACAGATAAAGCTTCGAGCATTTATCAATGGAGATGTTAACGCAAGGCGTACCCCTCTGCTGGCCATATAGCCATTATTGGCCATATGAGCGTGCGTAACTATGCTGTATTTTTAATACTGTGTGCGTGTCTCAAGCTAGTGTGCGGGATCGCTAAAGGGAGTGGTGTGTGTGCAATGCGTGTTTACCTCGTCCCCCGTAAATATCGGCAGAAAAATTTTTTTGCGGATTACAACGTTAACATCTCCATTGCTAAATGCTCGAAGAGATACAGAGATAATCACTCAGTACCGAAAATGACTAGCGCGGCATTTAGGTAGTTTCATAATTTTCAGATTCTTATAAAATAAAACTAGGGATAAAAAATACTTTAGTAGTTTTTATTTTCTTTCTATTATTTTCAATAAATCTATTGTTTGTTTTTTGTTTATAACCAATTTTTGACACTCTTTGTTAGTTTTACTAATTATTTTATCTTATTTTTGTTAATTAGCTTAAATATTAAACTAGTGTATAGTTTCTATTGTCGTTGTGTACAGTGTTTCATATTGTCGAAATAAATGCCTTCTACTACTTCTACTTCCATCATGGAACTCTTAATGGTACTAGTGGCAAGGGATTTGAAGTCAAAATTTCATCGTACCGACGGGACTCGAACCCGCACCCCCCGGTTCGATACGTCGATACGACGAAATTAGTCCACTAATTTCGTCGTATCGATGTATCGAACCGTGGCTTAATTGGCAGAGCACCTGGACGTGTAATCCGGGGGGTGCGGGTTCGAGTCCCGTCGGTACGATGAAATTTTGGATTGTGTTTAACAATTTACAAAAATGTAAAGTGTGAGACACTTCAAAGAAACATAATATTGGATTTGAAGTCGTTTTATTTTCGTTTTGTATACGATCTTAAATTATTAGCGACATGTTTGCTGGATCGAGTAATATAATACCGTATGTAAGTACCGAGCATTAGAAGTTTTAACTAAAACGTGACACAGTACCATGCGTAGGTAGGTTGGGCGTTCATTCATACATGTTCACCATCAAGTTCTAAAATTGGAAAGTAAAGGTAGGTGCAGGCAGTGGTGCACCCACGCGGCCGGACGGACGCTGTCACATGCTGAGGCTAATGTCTTCGCTTACGTGCGATAGGTAGAGTATAGCGTGTTGGATATAGCGACTAAACTATATGAGAAATAAAAAAAAATTATCGTACAACACGAAAAAACCGACTTCACATGCCGCGATAGTAAAAAGAAAGAAAATCAAGCTATAAAAATTTGTTTAGGTATATTGTTTATCTCCATATCTCCGGAGATGATTATCAGATGTCGATAAAATTTGTATGGGACCAAACGGGAGGCATAATCTCTCAAACAAAAAAAATCAAATCAGTCAAGATTTGACGGAGTTCTAAGGTAACAAAAGAAATAAAAAAATTACAAAAAAAAACAGTTGAAATGAGAACCGGAAAATGTGAAGTCGGTTAAACAACAATCAACTTTAAATGTCACATCTAAAATCCAGATTGAAAACTTACCTTTACACATTTTTAAACCGAAATACAAAGAGGAGGTTCTCAATTTGTCGGAATCTTTTTTTATTTATGTATGTTCACTGATTACTCAAAGACTCCTAAACCGATTTGGAAAATTCTTTTGTTTTAAAAAGGTATTACTTCTCAAGTTGTCCCATTTAAATTTTATTGAGATTTGACGAGTATCTCCAGAGATATGGAGATAAACACCTCAAGTTTATTACTGAAAATGACTAGCGCGGCATTTGAAATCTTTTAAAAAACTTAAAGAACCAACTTCAAACTTATGATTTAGAATCTATATTCTGTATGGATTCATTATGTTCACCTGGAAGGTTAAGCAGATCCCTACGACACAAGACTAGTGTTAGTGTAGGGTCTGCATGTTTATTGCTATCGCCATGAAATCATGTCACCAGTGCGGATTAGTCACTAACATTAATACATTTACAAACTGTTATATAGTTATTTCGTCGACTATTTCAGTACAACTTGTGTCCAATTTATGCTACAATATTTATTATTTTTATTTTGTGTCAATAAACTATAAATATCAATATGTGTTTACCATTGTATTATTTACATCGTAACCATCACCTGCCCGTGCTACATCCGACCAATGAACGAGGCTCTGGCGACCGAAAAATAACCATTTCAAAATTATGGCGTAGCTTAAAATACTTCATACAGGCCGGTGACGGACAGCAGCGCTACCGGTGGAAGATGCTACGTCCTGCGATCGCCAACCCGCCTGCTGAGCGTGGCGTTTAGGACATATTTCCTCCCAAAGTCACATACAAAGCCAAGGCCCCAAAGCAGTGACTGGAAAAGAAGAGCCGATTATCGGGCTCAGTGGCGCATCTTGGGAGAGGCCTACGTCCAGCAGTGCACTGACACCGGATGATGATGATGATGATGACTTAGCGGGAATATTATAATAGACTTTGACGAACGTCATCTTCTAGGCCGGCAATGCCTTTTTTTGTGTTTTTTATAGCTTATGGGCCAGCGTTTGACCTCTATCTCACTTGGTGGTAAGCGATGACGTGGTCGAAGATGGTGAACACGCCCCAGATACTCTGATTCTCAAGGGTTTCGACTTCCAAAAATATTTCGTATAACATTAATATTAACAAATCGCTGACGCTGTCGCCACAGCTTACTAAATAATCTGCACCTTAGAACACTTCATCACTATTTGGTACCAACGCTACACTAAACCATTATTTATTTAAATTGGTGATAAAAGTTTAAAAAATCACTCTGGGAGCCGCTGGATGTAGTCCGATACCAAATATAGTTAGTATTTTTTGCATAATTTTCGTATAAATAAACAGAAAACCGGTATTATTTTGTTCTCGCATCTGCAGTTTGATTATTTTAATAAAATGTACCTAACTACATAGAATGATTCTAGATTAACTGAGAATTAACTTTAGAAGCATTTTCTATTTGTTCTTAAAAAATTATGCGAATAGGAATGTGCTTGCCCCCTAAATTGATGGGGTAGGTTTCGACAACTGAACCTGTTCTTTGGTTTCGACCGTGGTTCGAACAACCCACTGAACAAAGACATGTCCCCAATCGGTGCGCCGATTTCCGGCGTGATGTTTTTTTTTTGGTGCATGGAAGACTGTTTTTTGGGTTTTAAATTTGGGTTTCACATGACTATAACCTACTAACCTAACAATTCATAGTTCAAGGATTCTTGTTAATTCCTCCAACGGAGCTAAATATGCTTGTGCCTGGAATAGGTTCACGTCAATATTACAATGGGTGGGGATAGAACTCACGATCTCTCGATCGCCAGGCCGACGCCTTAGCCATTAGGCTATTAGGATATTTGATACTCAACACATAGTGTAAGAGTAGTCAATTGTTTCAAGGGAATAAAAAAAATAAGGCAAACTTTTATAAAGACATTTTTGATCTTTTTTTTAATAGTTTTACATAGCAGAACAAGCTATGTGCTCGCATGATGGTAAGTGGCTACATCTGACTATAAATAACGAATACCGTGGCATGCAAAACTCTAAAACGGCAGTATTCCACAGGTGGTAGAAGCGTATTACATCGATGTTACTCCTGACTTGCTACCAAAAAGTAACTTACCTCCATAACGGAGAAAATCTTCGATCACATAATTTTTTACCACCAGGCATAGTGGTCATACACTAGCCAATAACATATTAAAAAAATGCTCTTCATTGGACTGCGTCCTCATCATCTTAAATCTAGTCTAGATGTTGAATTTCATGTAATACGCTACATTAATCAGGGGAATTAAACATGTGTTTTAAGTGTGACGTTCGACGTCTAGATGAAAGCTGAATGGCTCAATACCTTTATGTTTTTTTTGTAAATTCAAAGCAATTAATTATGTTTTTGTTATATCTATAATAATTGTTATTGAATATGATCTATTTAATGTTATTTGACGTGTGTAAGTGCAAATTTTTAATTTGCCCATATACTGAATAAATGCTTTGACTTTTGACTTTTATGGCGTATATATTCACTGGACGCCTTTCCCATCATAATAAAAAGTATTTATATTTTATCGGCATTACCCAGTATCAAAACCGTACATAGTCTACAAGCGTGGGACGGTAAGATTCTCTTCGGTAGGTTATTGGGACATTAAATCTGGTGACAATCATCGATGTATTTGTACTACGTACCAGATGTGGCGTCGCGAACTAGCTCTAAGTTCAAATGAAAAGCAGAGCTGAATCGACATCTCGCTTAGTTTAGCGTAAGTACTCCTGACGCCCGATCGCGCGCCGCTCGGCACGTAAGCATAGTTTTACAATCATATAAGTCATTTTATGATGGGCGCCTCTGTTTTACATGTACCTCGATGGTGACAATACATTTATCTATGTAGTAAGCCTTTACTAGTAAACAATAGTAAGTCTTTACTAGTCAACACCAATATTATAAATTCGCATTTATAACTCAGTTTGTTTATTTGTTTGTTTGTTTTAGACTTCTTTACGGTCATACGGCTGGACCGCTTTTACTGAAATTTTGCACAGGGATAGCCAGTATTATGGATTAATCTATAGGATACTTCTTAACGCGGGTGAAGCCGCAGGGCACAGCTAGTAATAGATAGTTTAATGGCAATGCGTTAAGTTGGATCCTATTAGTAAGCCAGTATGTAGGCTACAATGAATCCCAGGCAATATAAATCCGAAAAAAAGTAGAACAAAAAACCGACCATGTGCGAGTCGGACTCACGCACTGAGGGTTCCGTACAAACTTGTCAAGCTAGGTTATAGGTCAAACATAACATGGCAGTTCGTAAATTACAAACTTATTAGTTGCGCTTGGTGCATTAACCGTGTCCGTGTGCATTGGTCTAAGGATCAAATTGCAAAATTAAGTTTGTCCTTTAACCTAGTAAGTTTGTATGGAAGCCTAAGTGCGCGAGTTCAACTCGCAATTTGCCGGTTTTTGTTATTTAAATACATTTTAAGGGTTTTCAGAATATTTAACTGAATGTGCTGTAGATTATTGCTTCTTACCAAATTTCAGGATTCTACGTCAACAAGTTCCTATGGGTTTTGATTCCCTAGTGAAATCGCAATATATGCGAAAATATGCGACATAAACGGTCTATATATCTTTTAATTTTGCGTTACCTGGCAAGTTAGATAATTTCACAGCGGAAAGAGACCGTAGACCCAAGTATCTGATATAAATTTCAACTTGACACCTCTACGCGTTTATGAGAAAAAGGGTCTTGATAGACGGGCAGACGGTCAACAAAGTGATACTATATGGGTTCCTTTTTTCTTTTGAGGTACGGAACCCTAAATGCTAATGGTAATGGTAATCATATTCATATTCATATTCATTTATTAATAAATTGTAAAATTTACATGTCATTGTTGCTTTCAAAGTAATTAATATTGTAAATCAAATTGTACAATATTTGTACATAATATCAAAATTGTTTTACATTTTAATTTATTAAGTCATTTTTTTAAATATATTCTTAATACCTAAAACATAATAAATACATTAGTAATAACAATCATAATAATTAAATGCATAAAAATAATTAATTCGTCAATCACAATTTAATGTCAATAAATTCTTTAAAAGAATTCATCAACCTGTACTATCATATTCCTCAGCACGTGTTAGTTTTATCTCAAACTACATCTTCATAGTGAGCTTCATTTTATCAGATAATCTGAAACAAGATTTATCTCAGCCTATGGTATGTTTGACAAGTCCAGTCGTAAAATTCTAGTACAATAATATGCTAATCTATGATTTCATTCAACGATGTTTGGTGATACACCTTTTGTGTGTTCGTTTTTGGGTGGGCTTCTTTGATTCATATTTGTATGACATTGAACTTAACATAGCTTAGTAGGTATGATCCTAAATCCTACTTGTCGTGCAGGTTGTTTTTTTTACCGAAATCCAAAAAAGGAGGTTACTCAATTCGACTGTATAAATATATATATATATTATGTTAGTTTGCGGATAACTTCGTCGTTTATGAACCGATTTTGATCATTCTTGTTTTTTGTTTGAAAGTCAATATTTTAGCGGTGGTACCATAGTAACTTCATCAAGATCTGATTGGTATCTCCAGAGATATACAGAGATAAACACCTCAAACTTGGTACAGGAAATGACAAGCGTGACATTTGAAGTCGGTTATTTTAGTTTTTAAACGATCTTATTATGATACGAGTATAAGGTAACAGGACAAGCAGGACGCTCGCCTAATGGTAAACGATGACGTCTTCGTAATACAGATACAGCAAAATTCAAAAATTCTGAATAGCCACATCAGATAGCTACGAGTACTTTCTGGATAGCGACATATCTGTTGCAAGTTGGTGAAGAGTTGGGTATCCTGCATATTTCAGTTGATGTCCCAGCATCAGCTGCTAAATTCCAGATGAAATATCTATCTATATTGTAGAGAGATAATTTCATAGATATGAAACTATTTTTCTTTGTTCATACAAAATATAGGGAAGGTTTTTTTAAAAGCTTACCAATGTGTGTGTTACCACTGCGCACATTACTAGTAGTCTTGTTAACCCATCTAACTAAGCTAAATATGCTTGTGTCTGGAGTGGGTTCACGTCAATAGTGCAATGGGTGGGGATGGAACTCTTGACCTCTCGATTGCCAGATTGATAAGAACTGCAGCATAGCATAACTGAACCAACTTGGACTGAACTGGGTGTTTTATAATTGTGTTCGGGCCATATAAGCCTGGAATGTACACATTTTGGCGCAAATAAGTATGTATGTAGCTATGTATCTACTTGAGTATTAAAACATTCATTTTCTCGTTATTTATGACGAGTGAACATCGCGATCTCACCGCGTGACCTCACTCCCGAGGAAGAGCGACTGACTCGCTCGAAACCTAGGTCGAGAAAATTCGACTAAAGGTACGTGAATTACAGCCGGTATATAACAATAATAATATTTATGACCTGTCTCAGACATTCTGAATAATATTTATTTAAATTATTACTTTGACCAAATACTTGATATTTATTTATTACCTGTTATTTCTTAATGAATAATACGATTATCTCATCGATGTATATGTACTACGTACCAGCTGTGGCGTCGCGAACTAGCTCTACGTTAAAATAAAAATCAGTGCTGATGCTGAATCTACATCTCGCTTAGCGTAAGTACTCCTCAAACCCGATCGCGCGCCGCTCGGCACGTAACGGTACGTTCACACGGAGACACGATTTGCCGAATCTTATTTTCATCGGATCTGGAAAAACCGAATGTTGTATTCACACAGCACATCTTGCTTGGCCGTATCCGACGGCCTCGTATCGGGATCTTGTGTGAACTCACCACTCACTCCCCAGCTTGTGCGACGCATTCGGTTTCAAGATCCGACAAAAAACCGAATCTACCCCTGCGTGTATCGTATGAACGCATATTGAATGCCCTATACCACTGAATCGGATCTGCATTTTGCAGTATCGCCGGATCGGTTTGTAGTCGCAAAATCGGAGGTCAACTTCAGCAAGATTCGGTTTTTTGTCGTGTCTTGAAACCGAATGCATGTGTGAACTCCTTCATTGAAATACTTATGCCACTAAACCGAATCCTGCAAAAAACCGATTCGGTAGAGAAACACTCGACGCCGTGTGAACGTACCTTAAGTCAGTTGGCATGGGCGCCTCTGGTTTACATGTAAGTACCTCGATGCATTATCTAAATGTTAATTTAAATGATTATTTAATTCATTAAGCGTCTAGGAAGTAAGGGAACACGCTGTGAATAACAAGTACAAAGGCGCCAGCATGAATTGATTTTTCAACTGATTAACTAGTCTTATTAGTTTGATTAAGGTGTAAGTAACATGTGTATCTAGATATGCTATGAACTATACAAAGATTTTTTAAGGCTATCCACTATCTGGCCTGGTGGTAAACGATGATGTGGTCGATGATGGGCAACATGCTAGGCCTAGAATACTCTGACTCTCAAGGGATGTGTGCTACCGGTACACCGTTAGTTATGGCGTAAGATTTTCTCCTTGTTGGTGATAAGCAACATTTTGGTAGCAAGTCAGGCAAAACATCGATATAATATGCTCCTATCACATGTAGACGAACACCCGTCATGAGATTTGAACCTCCGACCTCTCGCTTAGATATCTTGACATAATTGATGATAGATCGCTTATCATCTATACTTTACGCCAACCGGGCTCGCAGTCTTCGTGTATTTCTATATAACACGTTGTTTAAGTGCCTACAAGTTTGAGGGGCCCGGTGGCGTAATCGGGAGAACGGTCGGCTTTGATGCCAGAGGTACCGAGTTCCATCCCCGCGGTGCACCAATAGATTTTTCTATCGAAACATTTATGTGCGGTTTTCACTGTGGCCCTCCGATGAAGGAAAAACATCGTTAAAAAACCAACAAACTTGGTATGGTGGTAGGACACTATCTAGTGTCCGCCTGGCCAGCTACCACCCTCAAGTAAGAAAATCTGTCGCTAAAACATCTAATGTGTTCCGGCAGCTATCCTTGAGAGCCAGTTCCCATTTTTGGCCGAGCGTGCTTACCATCTTATTAAAAAAAAAATTATAAAAAAAAATAGACAACACAAGCACTTAACTTCATAATAGGATATTTTACTCTATTTGAAAAAAATCTAAAAATATATTATTGAGATAACTTAAGCAAAAAGCAGTCTGAAAACGTTAGTTTTAGTTCATAAACTATCAAACTAAATTTTAAAATTCAATTCAATGCTTTATTGATCTGTTTAATAACACCATTAAATAGTAGTTGCCATGTTATTACCTACGTCAAGTAAACTTAGAAGTGTCAAACTGTCAACTATCATATCACTGCATTTGTTTACTTACTGACGTCATGACCACAGAGCAATATGGCGTCCACTGCGTCCAGCGTTTTCGTCAATTACGCGCGAAATTTGAAAATAAAAAATTTAAATTCATTTTAAATTTTATGCATTTTTTGTGGTTCATTAGCACTATAGAATCCACATTGAGACACTTTTTAAAAACCAAGTTTGGCCAAGTGCAAGTCGGAATCGCACTCGTAGGGTTCCGTAACACAATAGAGTATTCTATAACTTTGATTTTTCGCAACTACAAAAATAACTTTGTTTTTCATAGTGTTTGTATGAAAAACAAAGTTATACTTGCGGTCGCTATATCTCAACAACTGCTGACTGTATATCGTTCAAACCAATTTTCGTTGAAAGTTTTTATTGAGATCTACAGAATATATTTTTTTCAAATTTTTCACTCCCTTACTTTAGAAGTTAGAGGGAGGGGGACACACATTTTACCACTTAAGACGCGCCTATCTTTGAAATGATTGACTTTGAGATAAAATGATTTTAGAAACCTCAATGTCATTTTTAAAGACCTATCCATAAATACCCTACACGTACAGGTTTGACGAAAAAAAAATGTTTTGTTCCAGTTCCATGTATGGGATGCCCCCCCTTAAACTTTTATATTTTTTATTTTTGTATAAAAATCGGAAAGCGGCTCACAGAATACATCTACCTACCAAGTTTAAATTCTGTAGTCTTAATAGTTTCGGAATAAAATGGCTGTGACATACGGACGGACAGACAGACAGACAGACAGACAGACAGACAAACAGACAGACAGACAGACAGACATGGCGAATCTATAAGGGTTCCGTTTTTTGCCATTCGGCTACGGAACCCTAAAAATGGGTATTAAAGCTATGACCACAGCGCGTGCCATCAGTCTGTTCAATCTGTTCGATGACCTACTCATAGTCAGCTCCATGTAAATCAACCGTTAATATCACCCCGAAAATGGCTTAATTACATACTTAATCCACTTTAGCAGCTTTATTATACAGCCTATATCACAGTTCCACTGCATTGCATCCAATCCTGCTCCCCAGAGGCGCAAAAATACAGGGCCATTTTCAACCGGCCATATTATGAAGACCCATATTATGAGAGCCCATATTATAGGGGCGAGCTATACAGACTGCCCATTGTTCTACGACGGGTTAACAAAGGTGTTCCTATCATATGGGGTAAAAGGGTGACCATTGTTTTTTACTATCAGGGATATGGTTAATGGATTTTAAAAGTAAGTTTCTGTTGGTTAGTTTTTGTCTGGGGAAAAGGTTTATGGTGGTTAAGGGTGTTTTAGGGGTATTATCTTATTGAATTAATTAGATGGGTATTCGTAATGGTGCTAGTTTTGGCTGCCATGTTTAGAAAATTATGTGCGTACTGTAATGCCAACGCCATGTCTCGAGAGGTTCATTTTCCTAAGGTAACGATTCCAAAAATTATGACGTTTAATATTCGAGTGTCTAAAGGTATTTGGTAGTATGCTTTGGTTCTTCATAGCTCGTTGGACAAGTCGAACTGTGATTGTCCACGTCTCGGCTCCGAATGTCATGACGGGAAGGATGCACTGATTAAAGACTTTTGTCTTGCAAGACAATGCAGTCTAAGCGACAAGAAGGCTCGACGGACGGAGAAAGCTAAGCTCTGTTTCTCTGCGGGAGCGAACCTGGAACGTAGTTATTCGTCCGAGAACTAAAGTAACATAGCTCAACGGATTAGCAAACTGAAGTGGCAGTAGGCTAGTCAAATCTGCCGCAGGACTCATAACCGATAGGGTAAACAGTAGACTTGTCCTAGAGAGGAGACTGCTAATCGGCAAGCGTAGCGTAGGACCAGGTGGAGCGACGATATACGCAAATCGAATTTTCTTGAATTAACACCAAGAACACTCTCGATGAATAGAATAGAAATTTCTTTATTGAACACCATATAAAATGAAACAATAAAAACTTCATAAAACTTACATAATAAGTGTAACAAGAGGCGGTCTTATCTATAAGAGCGATGCCTTCCAGACAACAGATGAAGACACCGATCAAAGAAAATTAAAACACAATAAAAATGTTTTTTTTTTTTAATTTTTTATACGAGGTAAGCGTTTGACCACTATCTCACCTGATGTTAAGTGACGATGCGATCGACGATGTAGCACGCTTACCTAGAAGATTCCTGTTCACTCGCGATTTGAAGACCCCCGGAGGGTTTGGGAGAACATCCGTTTGGGAGCTATGATGCAAATATCTACGTAAGCACATATATATACCTATGTATATATATGTGTATATATGTGCATCGCGTTATCTGTGTATATGTGTCTGTCAACCCCTCTTTTTGTGTCGGGGGTTGAACCTAATGTTTATCCTGAAGTTTCGTAAAGTGTGGTATTCAGCGCAGGCTATGCCCATACTCTGACATAGTTCATTATTGTAACTTCGCGGAAGTGACAGTATTGTTTAGCTCCGCTTGCCTTGCTTGTATACTTTGTGTTGCTAATTTAGTTTAACACCGAAACTATCATCTATAGAAGGGATATTGTCTGCTGCTTTTAAGAGGTGATCGACTTAATCGTGGATAACTGTAACTAAATTTTGTTTTTAACTGACTTAAAAAAAGGACGAGGTTTCTCAATTCGACCGTATGTAAATACATTTTTATTTTTTTATGTTTGTTCGCGGATAACTTCGTTGTTTATGAACCGATTTTGATTATTCTTTTTCTGTTAGAAAGGATATATTTCAAGAGTAGTACCATGGTAATTTTATCGAGGTCTGATAAGTATCTCCAGAGATATGGAGATAAACACCTCAAAATTCGTACTGAAAATTAATAGCGTGGCATTTGAAGTCGGTTGTTTTAGTTTTTTATTTTTTTTGTTAGGGTTACGAAAAAAAAACAGCTGACGAGAAAATAAAACGTGAAGAACAAGCAAGCAATCCTATCATCAACGAATCTTAAACAATTAGAGTAAATATTTACGGTGATTGCTGACAATAGACCATGGCCTTACCTACTACCTAAATTACAAACCATAGCCTTCAGACACATTCTTTACTCATGTGCTACAGGCACACTGTACATACTGTAATCTTAGTACATAATACTATTCTACCAAATAGGAATTAATAGAAAAATACTGGTGTAATAGTGGTGCCGTAAAACTTGTAGCTCCCGAGGGATGTGCGAGAGATACAGATAGTGTGCTGTCTAATTCTAATCCATAGACTCGATATTAACTGTTGTGCTCTAAGTTATTGGTATTCTCTGGGGTGTATGAACGAAGGAAGTCGAACAAGGCAATATGCTTTAATCTAATTCATATAGCAGTCACTTGAGTTTCATTTCAGTCATTTGGGAGCTCCGTTGGTGTATTGATGGCTTGAGTTCTAAGCAACAGGTCACTGCTTCAAATCCTAGCAAGGGTGTTCGACAACAGGTGTAGACTTATAACACCTGTGGTAAGCGATAATTTTTATTTATGATACTAGTGCGGTAAGTTGGTTTTTACAAACGAGTAGACGAATGTAATCCCGAGAGGAAGTCGAGGGCTTACCATAGTCACGAGTTTGTTAAAACCAATATCCGCACGTGTGTCGTACAACATTTTTCAGCATATTTGCGAGAAAACACTACAATTGGTAATAAAACAAACATAAATAATATATTAACCAATAATTAAGATAGTTTAAAAACTAAAACAACCGACTTCAATGCCCCGCGAGTCAATTTCAGTAGCAAGTTTAAGACGTTTATCATTATATATCTGAAGATACTTATCAGATCTCGATGAAATTACAATGGGATCACCTCGTAAACGTACCCTACCGATTACAAAAAGAATCATTCGAAACGGTACACAATTGACGGAGTAATCGCGTAACATACACAAAAAAAACACAGACGATTTGAGAACCTCCTTCTTTTTGGAAGTCGGTTGAAAAGTCAAAACAATCTTTGACGTTTCTTGGCGCGAATTTGCAAACAGAGCCACGTTTATTTAAAATTAGAACTACATCTTTCGTCTCATGTCAACCGACTTCACAAAAAAGGAGGAGGTTCTCGATTCGTCTGTATGTTTTTTAGGGTTCCGAACCCAAAGGGTACCAACGGAACCCTATTACTGAGACTCCGCTGTCCGTCTGTCTGTTTGTCTGTCTGTCTGTCTGTCTGTCTGTCCGTCTGTCACTAGGCTGTATCTCATGAACCGTGATAGTTAGACGGTTTAAATATTTCACAGATGATGTATTTCAGTTGCCGCTATAACAACAAATATTAAGAACAGAACAAAAATAAAAATTAAAGAAAAGTTTAAAAAAAGTTTTTTACGATAGCGCCGTTCCATCTAGTTAGCATCAAAGATCGTCGTCATATCGTCTTTACCTTAATCTGAATCTCGGAAGCGGCTCCAACGATTAAATAAAATTTAGTATACAGGGGATTTCGGGGGCGAGAAATCGATCTAAAATGACTCAGTAGCATTTTCAGAAAATGTTGTTTTATTCGTGTTTTCAATAATCAACTTTATTGATAATCAACTTAAAATATGACTCTTCCCGACATCTATTAGCGAGTAGAAGTACTGTGTCGGTAAAGCAGTTAGTTACTCTCAATTAAAAAAATAGTATTATTATTCGTCAATAGATGTCGGGAAGAGTCATATTTGTCTGTTTGAGTGGCAAAAAATACCGAGCAAAGCTCGGTCAACCAGATATTTAATAATATTAATTACTACAATTACTATTACTACTATTACTATTACTACTATATAATACTATTCTACCTTTGTGTTAACGTTTACTTAGTCGGTGTTAGAAGTTCGTTAGAAATTCGATAGATGGCGTTCGGAACGGAACCCTCCGTGTGCGGGACAAAAGTCTGACTCACACTTGGCCAGTTTTTTTTGTATGTATGTTACGTGATTACTTTGTCAATTGTGAACCGATACGATCATTCGTATCGATCGTCTTTTTTAATCGGTAGGGTACACTTTCGAGGTGGTCACATTGTAATTTCATCGAGATCCGCTAAGTATCCAGTGATATTTTTTTTTATACTGGATAGGTAAGCGTTTGACCACTATCTCACCTGATGTTAAATGACGATGCGATAGACGATATAGCGCGCTTACCATGAAGATACCTGTTCACTCGCGATTTGAAGACCCCCGGGTTATAGTCATAAATCAGTTGAAAAGCGCTTTCACGGAAGTTCTAACATTCAGCTTATTACTTCTCGCAATATGACATTTTTGAGCAAATGTGCTGAAAAATATTTTACACACCCAGAAAATATCGTCCTATATTACTAGTTACTCGTAGTGGACTTCTGTCTATTCGACATTTGTGGTCGATCATTCGATCTATCTGTACGAGGCACTAATTTATTCTGTGACGAGGCTTTATAAATCATGCATCTCACATTCTCTTCTCCATAAAATCCACATACTCGGAGCATTTTGTTAGACTGCAACCATATCACCATATAAGTCCATCGATGTGTGTGGTAACTGGGACGTTACCACAGCTTAATTCTCGAGTTACCATACAGTTTTGATAGCATACCATACCCCATGGCTATGCCGAAACCGACCATTGTACATATATGTGTAGGTGTTTAACCGACCCAATAAAAGGTTGTGTTAGAAATGATTGATGAATGGAGACATGCTATCATTTAAATAATACATATAGAGAGCTGCGTGGCCGGAAACGGAAACGATCAAATAAGCTAAAAAAGCGAGTTTATATTTTTATTTATGGTGTGAGTGGCCCCTATTTTATGATAGCCCTTCTACAGTCTAAGATAAATAATCAACTAAAACAATCGACTTTCATGCCGCGCGAGTCAGTTTCAGTAGCAAGTTTGAGACATTTATCGTCATATCTCTTGAGATACTTCTGAGATCTCGATGAAATTACAATGGGACTACCTCGGGAGTATACCCCTTCGAACTAAAAAATCTTTTTTTCAATCGGGTCACAATTGGCGGAAATATCGATGAACATACATTAAAAAAATACATACACACGAACATAGAACCTCCTCCTTTTTGGGAGTCGGTTAAAAAAGGAAAAACGTACTTTATATGCCGCGCTAGTCATTATCAGTACCAATTCTGAGGTGGTTAGAAAATCACGAATGAGCTATGGAGAACCATATCTTTGGAAATACTCGTCAGATTTCGACTAAATTTAAATGGGACCACCTGAAACAAAAGAATAGTTTTCCTAATCAGTCCAGGCGTCTTTGAGTAATCGGGGAACATACATAAAAAATCCAGAATATCCACCTTTTATTTGCTTTTTATTAGCTTCACCTGTATGTTTGTATGTTTGTAACCGACTTCTTTGGGCGCGATTTTGACCCACTTTAAACGGCCAGATTTCGTTCAAACTTTGTAGATTTATCGAGAACCGATGACAATACACTAATTTGATAAAAAATTATTCCATTTTTCAACTAAAAAGTAGAAAATAAATAATAGTAAAAAAATTACTAATCAATCGGTTATTTCGTGATAGCGTGTTCTATAAATATCTAATTAAATTGTATTAAACCATCTTGTGCCGTAGCAACCTGTAAAAATCCTAGTGTGCAAATTAACACGGGATCAAAGGGAAGCGCGCGCGGATTTTCAGATCGATTTTTGGACACAATTCATTTGAACGCGGATTCTATTCTTTTTTCTATACTCTGAGGTCATAGCTATTTTCAACCTGGAAGGGAGTACATTCACTAGGTTAATTTAAACATACTAATTGAGGCGTAGGCAGAACGCCAGATCTGTTGTAAGGTACTCAGTGTTTAGAATAGGTAATTAATTGTTTGGTAATCTCTTGTTTCCTGTGCGTTGCTGTAGCGTTGATTCAACTTTAGTGCAATTGTAAATACAGTCCTAAAGTTATAGAGTGTAGGTGCTGGATATATCGTCGAAAAGTATATAGGTGAGTGCAACTAAAAAGGTTCCCGAAATACACGCTATGCCTCACGCTTTTTTTTAATATTTTTTTTTTATTGACACTATTATTAATTTATATTTATTGACATTTTTGACACTATTCTTAATTTAAATTTATTAAAATATATTTTCTATTTTTTAGTTCAGTTTTCTATAAAAAGCGTGTTTTTAGTTTTTTTAAACTATTATTTATTTGAACTCGGTTACAAAGTAACATCGAACTTAACAGCAGGGTCCGAACTAGGCATAGCGTGTATTTCGGGAACCTTTTTAGTTGCACTCACCTATATACTTTTCGACGATATACCAGCACCTACACTCTATAACTTTAGGACTGTATTTACAATTGCACTAAAGTTGAATCAACGCTACAGCATACACATGAGTGCAACTTAAAGGGTTCCCAAAATACAGGCTATGCCTAATTTGGGACCCGCTGCTAAGTTCGATCACAGAACAGATAATTATATGGTTCGATGTTACTTTTTAACCGACTTAAAATAAAGGAAAAGGTTTGCAATTCCTCGGAATCTTTTTTGTGGATGTTCACAAAATACTCAAAATCGCCTGGGCTTATTAGGAAAACTCTTCTTTATTTTCTAAGGGTATTCCCAGGTGGTCATGTAAATTTTATCGAGATCATAATGAGTATCTACGATCTCACTGTGTGTGTCGTAAGTAAATGTCGTAATTCCATTTCACAATTTTCTTTTCTTTGTCTAATAATATATTTCGCCACGAATTATCAATAATCAATCATTTATTTGTCAAACACATATTACACCGGATCTTATGAAATATTTTGTCAATGTGTTCGACCTGCACGCATACGTACAAATATTTATATTTATTCTCTATGCTTAGGTATATAGGTATAAGGTACCGTTTATGTGTAAATTTGACGACACGGTGAATCAAAACACAATTGAGTTTCTCTGTAATAAAAGATATTTATTCCTATGAGTACAATATTTACACATAGAAGGTAACTAAAAGTAAGTATCTAATAAGTAATATAGCTTTACCTGTAATAAAAGAAACGACATTTAATGTTATTAATCACAATGTCGATTCCAAAAACACTTTAGTAATTGTCTTTTTATTGTAATTGTAACAAAATTATTTAGTAAATAAATTGTTGCCTACGACAGATTAGATTGATTCGATGTTCCATAGGTTATAAATCGACCACAGATTACAAAATTACAAACACTATCGATATATTATGTTGGCGACTGCCACGATGGCGCTTGCTAAGCGGGGATATTCAAATTAAAGAAAACTATATTTTTCTTTACATCTCCCCCTCCCAGAAAAGCCTAAACAACACGACTACTCACGCATTTTCTTCATAGTTTTCCAAGATCAGGAGCTGGAGTTAGTTTCGAGATGTGGAAAAAGTTTGACTCGGATTTTTTATGGTCAGTGTTTATCTTATAAATTGTGTTTGATATTTTTTTTATGATCTTGTAGGGTCCGATTCTCAATTCGTCAAGCTTTTTCCTATTCAGTTTGTTTCCATTTTCTACGAAAACAGCATCACCAACTTTGAAGTCTACATGTTTTCGGTTTTTATCGTAAATTGTCTTATTGTAATTGTGTGATCTGATTGTATTTTCTAGAGCTTTTTTCCTGTCTTGGATCAGATCATACTCGGTCTTCTTTGGTTTCAGCTCATTTGGTAAAATCGTTATATCTGTGCCATTAAGTAAATACTTTGGAGCAAATCCAGTAACAGTGTGCTCAGTTTCATTATAGTTTTTCACACAATTTTGTGCAATAGTTGTCCATGCAATTTTGTTGTCATTTTCGTTTATCTTGCATCGGATTTTATTGACTAATGTTTGATTAAGTCTTTCGTTTAAACCATTTGAAAAAGGCGAGTTCACTGCTGTAAAAATTATTGGAATGTTGTTTGCATCCAAAAATCTTTTAAATTCTTTAGAGTTTATACCTGGATACTGGTCTGAGAGAATCATGCCAATGTCGTCAGTTTCTTCCGCACAGTTTCTTATTAGTTTAATGAAATCATTTGCATTTTGAGTACTTGACGTCAAAATGTATGCGTATCTAGTGAAATGATCTGATAGCAGGTGCAAGAATCTCTTTGTTGACCTTGAACCGCCAAAGCCTCCAATGGTGTCAATGGAACATATTTCAAAGGGTTTTGTGGCAGGGCCTAGTTGTGACAACAATCCATATTTATTTTGTCCTCTTGATTTGTTCTTTAGACATGCTATACAATTTTTGCAAATATTTTTTATGTTTTTTGTCATATTTTCTGCTGTATACAATGGGCTGATCATTCTTTGCATTTGTTTAATTCCTATATGACTAAGCTCTTTATGTACGTTTTTGATGAATTCTATGCTGAATTTCTCTGATAGTATTATTTTTTCTTTTTTCTTTACTTTTTTGTAATAAATTTTGTTTTTTTCTATTAAAGTTTTCTTTCTGCACTGTATTTTTTCTTTTTTCATTTGATCATTTAAGATATCTTCTAGTTTTATCATGTTGACTACTTTTAATTGTTCATCCAGATTTTCGTTTGGTTCTAAGACTGGGTTTCTGCTTAAACAATCAGCTTCGATGTTGTACCTTCCTGGAGAATATTTAATTTGGAAATCATATTGTGATAGGTAGTATGTTAGGTCTCCTAACTCTTCATCCGGCCTTGACTTTATATTCATATTCTCCAATGGCTTGTGATCTGAAAATACAGTAAAATGTCTACCTATCAACAGATGCTGCCAATACTTCACACATTCTTTAATTGCTAGGCATTCCAGGTATATAGCTTTCTTCCTTTTCTGAACTTCATTCAGTTTCTTTGAGAAATATGCTACCGGTTTCTCTTCATTGTTTTCTTGTGGTTGTTTAAGGACTGCTCCTACCCCTAGTATACTGGCATCTGTGTATATGAGAATAGGCAGGTTTGGATCAAAAATGGTCAATATTGGTTGGGAACATAATATTTGTTTCATTTCATCAAATGACTCTTGACATGCCTTAGTCCAGTTAAAGGTTTGTCCTTTTCTTAAAAGGTTATGTAATGGTTCCAATTTTATTGCTATTTTTGGCACATATTTATGATAAAAGTTTATTTTTCCCAAAAATTGTCTCACATTTTTCTGTGTTTTTGGAGTAGGGAAGTTTTTTATTGATATCAAGTTGTCTTTCAGAGGTCTAACTTCATTATTCTGTATGATGTGACCCAGATATTTAACTGAGTCGGCTGCAAACGTACACTTCGAAAATTTTAGTCTGAAACCTTCACTTTTGATTGCTTGAAATAGCAGTTCTAGATGTTTGACATGTTCTGAAAAAGATTTTGAGAATAATAAGATGTCATCAATGTAACTTACTGCGAACTCTCCTAGCTTGTGTTTTCGTATTATGTTACACATTATTCTCTGAAATATAGCTGGTGAGGTTTTCAAGCCAAATGGCAAACAAGTCCATTGATAGTGACCCTCTTGTGTGACAAATGCAGTTTTTTGTCTGTCTGTGACACGTAGAGGTATGGACCAAAATGCTGAATTCAGGTCTAGCGTTGAAAAAAATTTGCAATCTCTTGTTTTTACTATTAGGTCCTCAATAAGTGGAAATGGTTGTGATTGAGGGACAACTATTTTATTTAAGTCTCGAAAATCTATGCATAGTCTTGATTTTTTCTTTTCATCACGTTTATAAGCTAATGTAACTGGAGCTGCAAACGGGCTGTATGATTCTTCTATTATATTTTTTTCCAACAAATTAGCAATCTGATTTTCAATCTCTTTTTTATCCTCAATAGTGCAACGATATGGTCTTTTACTGCAATATTTTTCTACTAACAGATCAATGTGTGCTTCATAATCAGTTACCATTCCAATATCATATTTGTCCTTTGCAAATACAGACCTATTGTTCAATATTAATTCATCAATCACTGCTTGTTTTTGATAGTCCAGATGATTGATACTAATTTTCATTTTCTCCATTGAAGTTTTCATTGAAGTTTATTATATTTTCAGATTTTATTTCCTTAGAAATATCCATATCCGATTTGTTTGTTTCCTTAGAAACTAATTCACTTCCTTGTATTGGAACTTTCTGATGGTTTTCTAAGTTTTCATTTTGAATTAAGTAAAACTTTTTTATACAGTCAAGTCCGATTCAAAAATCATAGTCGAAGTTTTCCTGGTCTATCACAAAGACATCAATTTTCTTCTCAACATCAAAAATGGTTACATCAAGGGTTATTATGCCAGTTGCCTTTTTAACGCCATTAATTGTTTTTAAATTAGTTTTTCTAGAATAACTCAATTCTCTATTGTTTATCTTCAACAACTTTGAATTTATCAATGACACATTAGAGCCAGAGTCGTAAATTCCAAATACTTCAACATTTTTATTCAATACTAATTTTACTTTAATTAATGGCGGCACTACTAGTTTTTTTGGTCTTCACATTGCAGTTCACATTCCAATTCTGAATTGTTGATGAGCTTTATTTGTTTCTTATCTTTTTCTTTATCATTATTTATTTTTGTTTTGAACCAACACAAATCTTCCGAATGATAGCGCACACCTTTCTTCAATTTTTCACAAATGCTGCATTTTTCTTTCATTGGCTTAGTATCATCTTTTTTCTTGATAAATTTCTTCTTTGTAACCAAATGTTCTAACTTGCCAAGTTCATTAAATAAGTCTTTTGTTTGTACAATTTCCTCTTTATTAATCCTATCTGTTATGAAATCTGGTAAGCCGGCAGCAATTATATCAATTAGCGTCCCTTGGTCAATTGTTTTTCGTACTTCAAGTAAAAGTTTTTATTTTTTAACACCATATTCTAATAAAGAACCTATCTGATACTTGAAAGACAGAGCATACTTGCTAGTAGTCCAACCTTTATTAGCATAGGTTTGTAAAAAGTTTGATTTCCATTCTGACCACTCTGATTGTAAACTAAGCTTGATCATCATTGAAGAATACCAATCAATGCATGATTTTTCTAGAAATAATCTAAAGATTTCAATTTTTTCTTCATCCTCAACTATATCAAACCTTGCACATTCTTTTTCAAATACTTCCATCCAGTGATATGCATTTATATTTTTTCCATCAAATTTTTCAATCACAAACCTGTCAGCTAATTTTTTTTTACTTTGTTTTTCTTTTTTTTGTTGACCTTCATTTAATTTTTCCAAAATTTTTACAATGGGATCTTCTGAAGTCTTTTTATTGACAATAGCCAATTGTTCTTGGGTAATTTCCTCAAGGAATTGGTCTTGGAAAATCATGTTTTCATCCTCATCAAGATATGTTTGTAATATACCCTCGGTCATTTTTATCCATACACTTCTTGTTTGATGCCGCTTTTTTAATGTATTTTTCACTGTAACGAAAGTTTTAGAGGCTTGGATATGTTTGTGAAGTGATACTGCTTGATACTCTTCAGGAATCAGGAACACTTTGTCCTTAGGTGTGACAATTGAGGTTATGGCAATATAGTTCGACTTTCCGTCTATTGTTGGTTTTGCTTGAAACGTAAATTTCAACTTTTCCATTTTCAGACAATAAATGTCGTTTTATAAGGTACCGTTTATGTGTAAATTTGACGACACGGTGAATCAAAACACAATTGAGTTTCTCTGTAATAAAAGATATTTATTCCTATGAGTACAATATTTACACATAGAAGGTAACTAAAAGTAAGTATCTAATAAGTAATATAGCTTTACCTGTAATAAAAGAAACGACATTTAATGTTATTAATCACAATGTCGATTCCAAAAACACTTTAGTAATTGTCTTTTTATTGTAATTGTAACAAAATTATTTAGTAAATAAATTGTTGCCTACGACAGATTAGATTGATTCGATGTTCCATAGGTTATAAATCGACCACAGATTACAAAATTACAAACACTATCGATATATTATGTTGGCGACTGCCACGATGGCGCTTGCTAAGCGGGGATATTCAAATTAAAGAAAACTATATTTTTCTTTACATAGGTATTAACATTATAATTTTTATTTTTATTTATTGTCTAAATATTCTTTTATGCTATAAAAACATTTGTCCAGCAGCCATTCATTTATCTTTATATTAAAAACCTTACTACTAAGTGTCTTTATCTCATCTGGCAGTTTATTATAAACTGTGATGCACATATTATACATGTTTCGCTACATGTTCGTTTACATGACAATATCAAAAGAGCTTAAAGAAAAGTACTCTGTGATCAACATTTATCTTACTTAAAAGACTTTGACAAGTTTGACATTGAATTTCGCACGCATGACACATAAAACGCTGCACCCTAATAAGATCTTACAAGGTAGAACATTGCTGTGAAGTCAATTTTATACACGCCGGCTTTTAATTCTATCTCGCTCACACGTCCCGTAATAACAGTCTTCGTCGTAATTTTAAGTAGGTAGGAAAAATTAAGTTGTAGGTACATCGTGTAGGTATAATGTAATCAATTCCTTTGCAACCAAGTCTTTTTATAGATTTTATGTCATACTATTCGTTTATTTATATGTAATGTTTAAATAAATTTAATAAACTATTGTCATGTGTAAAAATATTTATGTATTTTACAAAATATATAGTTATATATTACGTTTTTAGTATCCTATTTTATTTTATTTATTTATATCATATCCTATGTTATATATATTTTAAATATCTTATTTTATCTATGTTTTATTTTATGTACTTAAGTTCTTATTTCTTATTTATTTATCTATTTATTTTTCTGCGTTAGTCCAACAACCGCTTCAGGCCTTTCACAATATCAGCGTCCAGTATTTCCAGGGTTGATGATCCTGGAAGTCGTGACATTTGTGCTGAGACTGGCCTGTTTCAGCACTTCATAATATTTAACTTTATTCTTTAACTTTAAGCTTTTTTATTTGAATATGCTGAATAAATGATTTTTCTTTCTTTCTTTCTTTTCTATCTCCAGAGATTTGGTTTTCCATAGCTCAATCGTGGTTTTCTAACCACCTCAGACTTGGTACTGAAAATGACTAGCGTGTTAGTAGCTAGAAGGTTATTTTAGTAGTCTGAGATTGATAAGTAGTTAGTCTTATCAATAAATTCACCAGGTATTTACTCATTGCAAATTTATAGTGCTGAGGCCGTGACACAATTGAGTTATTTCCAATTAAGCATAGCAATTGATTAGCATTATTATGTTACGTAAATTCCACAACATCTTAAAAAGCCTAAGGGTCAGTTCACACCACAACGCGACGCGACGCAAGGCGACGCGACGCGCTTGACGATGCTTTTGGTTTTGCGCGGCACAGCGTGGTGCAGCCCGACGCCACGCAGCGCAGCAAAACGCACGAAGCCACCAAATTATCTCAATGCAATGTGTATCTTATTGTGTAGGTAATAAAGTTCAATTTTTTATCACGCGGCTTCCCTGCCCGCGCGGTGCAGCGCGACGCCGCGCAGCGCAGCCAGAAGCCGCCGAACTAGCTCAATTAAATGTGTATCTTTTCGTGTAGTAAATAAAGTACTTTTTTGTATCACGGTCTGAGCCGACACTTACACCCGACGAAAGAAATTATTACAAAAATATTTTTATGTAAGGATGTATCTTTGTTTGGGTGTATCTTTTAGTGTATAATATGTAACAAGTATCCTATATTCCGACCGTGATTTAGTCAAATAAAACTGACGATGCATATCGATTTTATCGGCAATAAAAGCTGCCACCAAATCACTGCAATAAACAATCAATCAATCAATCAAATCATTTATTGAGAATACAGGTATAGGTAAGAGATGACACTTAGATTTTTCATTGTTCTCTGTATCCAGCCTTAAAGGCATTCAACAATTAATTAATAATTAATATTTTAATCATTTTGAGTTATATAAATACACATTACAAATTGTTAAAAATAATAATCATCAATACCATTTTAATATGTCAATAATAAATTTTAGTGTCAAATTTCAATTGAATAAAAGTAAAAACAATAGTAGTATAAAGAATGTCAATTAATTTGGTTTATGTTTTCTTTTAATCTTTAATCAAAATAATGTCAATAACGTATCTATTTAATTCATTAAAATTTATCATTAAGGTATTCTTGTACAGTGTAATAAGCTTTACCGGTCAATAATTGTTTTAACTTGTGTTTAAAGATGTTAACATTAGAACTGAGAATGTAATCTTTAGGTAGATGATTAAATATTTTGGGCGCCATACAAAATACACTCTTATCATATTGTCACACATATTGTCACATATTGTGACACCGTCATCAATCATTGAGAGTAGTCAATATTGTTGTATTGAATAGCTGCAAATTCACACATTAATCAATCGATTAGATCCAGAAGTGTTTCGTAGTTTACAAAGCGTTAATTTGCATCACAGACTGGCACAATATAATCAGTCGTTAGGCGGCCCACATACGGAATAATGCCGCGGGCATCGCCTACGCAGTGAATGGGACATCAATGGAACTCAGCCATGGTAAAGTTGGAAGAGATTGTGGGCAGAAAATATCTAAGTAAAAGTAAAGAAAAAAATATTGCCCAATATAAACATAATATTTAGAAGTGTCAATAAAATAGAACCATAAATAACACTTTGACAATTGGAAAAGCCCCATCGCCGGAACTAAAATGGTAGTAAATTTAGTGACGTGCGGGATTTTTCAAAAAAACAAAAACTCTACTATTTACGTGTTTTGTTTAATTAAATTTAGCGACAACAAATACTTCTAAACACGCGCCTATTAGTTAGCTATGTGTCTTAAAAAAACATATTTTTAGTAGCATATAGACTAGCGTTTGATAATACCTTACTTGTTCAGTGTGTACACAGTAAATGACGACGTGATCAAGGATAGTACCACTGGAACTCAAAAACAGCTGTCAGAACACACCGTGTTTAGCGACATATTAGGGTGGTAGCTAACCAGGCCACTACTTAGTGCCCTACCACCATGTGTGCGGCGTTATGAGCTTTATACAAGCTTGGCTAACACCTGTATCTTGTGAGGACTCAGATGAGGGTTTCATGTCGATGTTTGCCTTCCCTTCACCCGAAGAGTTTGTATATATGCCTTGAATGGATAAGATTAAGTTTTTGTTTTTAATTAAAGTTAAATTTTTAATATCGATTATGTATGACTATAATTTGTACTTTTATTTATTAACGCGAGACATATACATAGGTTTGCTTATATGCTGTAGCTTATGCTCGTTTGAGTCTTGTGGACTCATTTGAGTGGTTCGCGTGCCGGATAAAACCCACGGGCCATTGTTTCACCATACCTGACATAGAAGCATCTAAAGCCGTAGGTGTCGAATTGTTTAGTCTATGTTTTATTTTGTTTGTGATAAGGCTTCTGTGGAAGCTTATCTATATGTTGTACTGCAGACAATGGTTTTTATTACTATCATTTTATCATTATAGTGGTTATTGTTATATTATTTTTTTCGTATAGGCTAGGGTTTGAACACTATCTCCTCTGTTGGTAAGTGATGTTGCGAGGTGCGAGGAATGCGAAGATGGTTGCACGCTAGGCCTAAAAAGGGATCTGGCTCTTAAGGTCAGCTGCCGTAAAAACATATTAGACGTTTAGCGACAGATTTTCAGATTTAAGGGTGGTAGTTGCCCAAGCAGATACTAGACCGTGTCCATACCACCATGCCGGGTATTGAGGGTTTCTTAACAGTGTTTTTCCTTCACTGGAGGGCCATTGCGAAAATGAGTAAATATTTTTTTAAGCATAATATTTGTAAGATACCTAATGCGCTTGGTACATAAATTGGGGACCATTGTCACCCACGTGTTAATTATGTGATCACTACAGTACCCTTAGTACGTTAGTTAGTTTTCATCGTAAACGCTTTCGACAGATCTTACATAGTTTTCGAGTTATTCCGGCTCACTGATTGGTCTGAATTTAGTAAAGTGTAGTAACCACTATAGGCGCTGTACTGTTTTTCATACAACATTTGTTCGTTAAACGATTTCGAGTTTGGTAATAAAACTCATACTAGGGGTACAGGTAGGCTTTAGCCGTGGCCACCCATCACACAAAGACATGGTGGCTTTTGGTTCCAAGTTCCAGCATGATGTTCTGTGCCAGCCAGTTTTGTAAAAAATACGTCGCTTGTCTAATCGCTTACATAGGTACTGCCGTTTTTGAAATCCAGATACGCACAATAGATAACATTTTCTATCGCATCATCACATCATCACAACAGCCCATCAGGTGAGATAGTGGCCAAGTTCTTATCTTAGTCCAATAAACCTTCATCATTTAGATAAGTCGTTTAAAAACTTAAGATCTACATATATTTTTTTTAGATTTTTACTCCCTTACTTTAAAAGTTATCTATCTATACATATCTATATATACTAAGTATCTTTCAAATGATTGACTTTGAGAAAAATGGGTTTAGGAATCTCAATATCATTTTTAAAGACCTATCTATAGACACCCCGCACGTATAGGTTTGATGAAAACATTTTTTTTAGTTTTAGTTCCATGATGTATCATGTATCCCCCCTTAATCTTTGATTTTGTTCATTTTTGTATAAAAATCGTAAAACGGTTCACAAAATAAATCTATCTACCAAGTTTCAATTGCGTACCTAGTCTTAATAGTTTCGGAATAAAGTGGCTGTGACATACGGACGGACGAACATACAGACAGATATCACGAAACGATAAGGGTTCCGTTTTTTGCCATTTGGCTACGGAACCCTAAAAATACACAGACTAATTGAGAACTTCCTCCTTTTTTAAAGTCGGTTAATAAAACAACAGTGTATCTATAACTAACCCGTTTTCATAACCTTTTCTAATATCTATTTTTATAAATAAAATATATCAAAAACATAGGTAAGCACTAAAAGCACCTTATAAAATACACTAACCATTACCACAAGTCTCCTAAAATAATGCTTCTTTTACCACTAGTACGGAAATTGTGACGAACACATGCAAAGTTACAAAATCGAGCTCGTGCTTAAAAGCTTTTGCGGATAATCGTGTCATTAATTGTTAGATATAGCCGTTATAATGAAACTCTATTACAGCAGAGGGTTGCCAGATCTCTTTTATTTTGTAGGGTTTTAAAACGGCGGAAGTCCAAGCGGTCTTCTCTTACGACAACATGTACCCTTAGTACGAGTTTTAATCGTAAACGCTTTTGACAGATCTCACATAGTGTTCGACTTATTCTGGCTCTATGATTGGTCTAAATTTAGTGAAGTGTAGTAACCACTGAGCCGCTGTACTGTTTATTATACAAAATTTGTTCGATATTATACGACATTTTTAACTGACTTCAAAAAAAGGAGGAGGTTTCTCAATTCGACCGTATATATATATTTTTTTTTTTTTTTTTTTATGTTTGTTCGCGGATAACTTCGTCGTTTATGAACCGATTTTGATTATTCTTTTTTTGTTCGAAAGGAAATATCCCAAGTGTGGTACCATGGTAATTTTATCGAGGTCTGATAAGTATCTCCAGAGATATTGAGATAAACATTTCAAAATTGGTACTGAAAATGAATAGCGCGGCATTGAAGTCGGTTCTTTTTTTTTAGTTTTTAAACGATATTATGGTATGAAAACTTTTACTAAGGGTACTGGTCACTTGTCGCAATTATATGTACCATAGGCTAGGATCGTAGCATCGTAGGTCAATAATTTCACTGGGCCGCTCTGACAAGGGCCCCTAGACAAAATCCAATATCCTGTTTGCCTTCACGCTAACGCAAGTTCAAAATTTATGGAATGACACTTATGTTTCCGCAACCAAAATATCATCCTCATACATTTTGAACTTGCGTTAGCGTGAAGGCAAACAGGATATTGGATTTTGTCTAGGGGCCAAGGTACATCAGCATCACGATACGCCAGCATTATAGATAAATATATATATATATATATATATATAAATATATGTATACAAGAATTGCTCGTTTAAAGGTATTATTAGATTTAGTTTGTATGGACAAGTCCTTCGATACAGCCCCAGCCAATCGCTAAATTTTAACCTATACCTATGTTTAGTCATAACATATAAAGACTTGTTCTCCCTGCGCTGAGTTTGCCCCAAATTGTTTGTACACCATTTAAGTGTCAACTTGAGCCAACTTTCGATAATTCATCATCCTATTCAAGTCGTCGCGCCACCGCTTTTTGAGCTGGCCTTATCTTATCATCGTGGTCTATCTTTTAGTACACATTGTGATGACGCTCAACTTTCTAGAACCAATATCACACAAAACTCCCGACTAAAATTTTAAAAGCTTCTTGTGTAATTTGGCGAAATTCTGGAATTTGGATATCCTGTAGGTAGATTCTAGGTGATATCTCAATATCAAGTCATCGTGGCCGAACTGTCCATAATCTGTTCTAAGTTCTGTCCTAAACAAGACACCTTTGCTGTTAGTTGGTGAGGAGATGTGAATCCGTACACAAATTTCAAGAAGCTTCTTTTTGCGTCCGAGTTAATAAAATTATATGTATGTAGTGACCCTATAATCCCGGGAACTTTCAACCATCAAACTTGGGGTGAGTACGTTTAACTAGATTGTAAACTACTCATTACGGGGACGTTCACTGATAATTCATTTTCGTTTACCTTTGAAAATTATTAAATATTGTTAGTACCATGTTAGTGTAAATACTTAGACCTTTTGGTTGTATTAATAATGTTATATTAAAATAATAATATTGCCCGGTAAAGTTGGAATATGAGTATGAAATAAAGATGCCAAAATGGTATCATAACTATCAACGTAATCAAAACCAATATTAAAGATGTTAAAATCAGTTTATATATTTGTTTATTTTGGGACTTCTTCACAGTCAAACAGCTGAACGATTAGCTGAAATTTTGCACAGGGATAGCCAGTAGTATCATATCGGGCGTAGCTGTGAGGTACACACAGTACAGCTAGTAGTATTATAAATAAAATATCTAACTGAAATATTTAACTGTAATATCTAACTGAAACACTCAACTGATATATTTAACTAAAACATTCAACATAAATATCTCACTGAAACATTAAACTGAAACATTTAACTGTTTTTTTTTTTTTTTAACCGAAACAACATTTAACTGAAATATTTAACTGAAATAGTTGGGAGTCCGCTATGGATGTGTTGTTGAGTTGGGAGCGACGTAGCCGGCAGTCGCAAAGTTTAAAGTTTACAGATAGTAGTGTTGTAAATATATCGTCAGCATAGCTACGAGTACAATTTGTAGTCTGGTTTATAGTTTCAAAAGTTTTGTTTTTTATTTTAATCTGATAATTTGGCGTTTCACCACTATCTTTTCTCGTTATAAAGCGATTATGTGGGCGAGGATATTGAACAGGCTAGGCCTAGAATGGTCTGACCCTCGAGGGCCTTAAGAACTTACGAACACCTTAAGGTTTAAGCGGCAGATGTTCTCCTTGTTTTGGTGATAAGCTACTTTTTAGTAGCAAATTAGGTGATTGAAATAATGCTTCTACTCTTCGTGGAAGAAGAATGAAGTAGTTAGGTATGTAATGTAATTTTTAAATATTATATAAGCGAGCGTTTGACCACCATCTCACCTGTGGGTAAGTGACGATGAGGTCGAGAATGTGTACGCTAGGCCTAGACTGACTCTCAAGGATAGCTTCCGGAAGAGATAAGATGCTTGGCGACAGATTTTCTAACTTGAGAGTGGTAGCTGGCCAGCGGCCACGCGGACACTAGAAAGTGTCCTACAGCCATGCAAGATTTTTTGACGATGTTTCATTCAGGACAAGTATTCAGTTACTACGCAAGGGTGTGTGATGCTAACTAATCGATAACATCTAAACTGATTACCATCTTCCTTCAATTTTATTTTTATAACAGAGAAAAGCAAGTCAGCTATGAGTGCACTTAAATTAAGACAAACTTAAACTTGAAAGTGCTTACATTGACTTAGATATTGTTGACGGAGATCGCTCAGCTGCGAACGCTAACTTTGCTAAGTTAGCTCGAAGCTGAGTTAAGTTATGAAGTGCAGGTCCCATTGTGTGATGCCAACTAATAGTAAGTCACATTAGCTGATAGTTAACCAAGACTTGAGGTTCACAGATTAGAAATGTAGAATCTCGAATCGAATCTAGACTAACTAGGTGAATCACAGAGCAGCATTTAAGTTTTAGTTTATACGTAATTATGAGGGCCCGGTGGCGTAATCGGGAGAACGGTTGGCTTTGATGCCGAGGTACCGAGTTCAAACCGCCGTACACCAATGGATTTTTCTATCAAAAAATGTATGTGCGCTTTTCACAGTGGCCCTCCGGTAAAGGAAAAACATCGTTAAGAAACCAACAACCCCCCCGCATGGTGGTAGGACACTATCTTGTGTCCGCCTGGCCAGCTACCACCCTCAAATTAGAAAATCTGTCGCCAAAACATCTAATGTAATGTGTTCCGGCAGCTATCCTTGAGAGCCAGTTCCCATTTTAGACCTAGCGTGCTTATCATCTTCGACCGCATCATCACTTACCAGCAGGTGAGATAGTGGCCAAACGCTAGCCTATAAGATATTAAAAAAATAAAAAATAATAAAAAATACAGAACAATTCATAATCTTGAGGTGCCATACCATGATTGAGAGTTTTTTGTTTATAATTCACAAAAGCGCGACGCGACGCGACGCGACGATGCATTTGGAGTTGCGCGGTGCAGCGAAACGCGTAACGCCACCAAATTATCGCAATGCAATTTGTGTCTTATTGTGTAGTTTATAAATTTAAATTGTTTATCACGTGGTTCAATTGTTTCTTCCTGCTGCACCGCGCGGGCAGCTCGACGACGCGCGGTGCAGCGCGGCGCCGCGTGGCGCAGCCTGAAGCCGCCGAACTCAATGAAATGTGTATCATTTTGTTTAGCAAATAAAGTTCTTTTTTGTAATGTCGCGTCGCGGTCTGAGCCGACCCTGAGTCATAGTTCCTCATATCATATTTTGTAATTTATATTTTTTATAATCCTAGACGATTGCATTTTATATCAGTGCTTCTAGCTGTGCCCCGCGGCTTCACCCACTTTAAAGTATCCTATAGCATAGCCTAATCTATAGTACCTGCCTATCCCTGTGCAAAATTTCAGTTAAATCGGTACAGCCGTTGAATCGTGAAGAAGTACCAAACAAACAAAAAAACAAACTGACTTTCGCATTTATAATATTGGTGTTGATGTCTCAAGTTCCTGTAAAAGTGTGTTTTTTATATCTTATAGGCCAGCGATTAACCACTATCTCTCCTGTTGGTAAGTGATGATGCGGTCGAAGATGGTAAGCACGCTAGGCCTAGAATAGGAAGTGGCTCTCAAGGATAGCTGCCGGAACACATTAGATGTTTTGGCGACAGATTTGCTAACTTGAGGGTGGTATCTGGCCAGGCGGACACTAGATAGTGTCCTACCACCATACAGAGGTTGTTGGTGAACGAACATCGTTAAGAAACCAACCATTTCCTTCACCGGAGGGTCACTAGTGCACGGCGGGGATTGAACTCGGTACCTCTGGCATCAAAGCCGACCGTTCTACCACCCGCCACCATCCTGTTTTTGAATAATGTTAGTTATCATCATCAGAGTGTGACTAAAAATAATGTTGCAGCGTTTGCAAATACCACAAAATAGATTTCAAACAGTTGATGGCATTCATAAAGTTTTTTTCTTTATGTCCCATTCATTCGCATAAGGGTTTTCCCATTCCAACTATCTATCGATATCGATAAGACTTCCTAAGTCTAAGTATTAAGTTTTAAATTAACGCACCGGTAATTTTATTCGAAATTGAATAATGCCGAAATGTCACGACTTGGCCTATTATAATTCTCCCACGCTGCGTTTTGTGGTAAATGTGTGGATGTGACTCCACATTCCAAGTTATATTCTCGCATATTATTAACCGACTTGGAAAAAGAAGATTCTCAATTCGTCTATTTTTGGGGTTCATATCTCAAAAGGAAAAAGGAACTATCATAGGATCACTTTGTTATCCGTCTGTCTGTCCGTCTGTCCGGCTGTCAAGGCCCTTTTTCTTAGGAACGCGTAGATATGGCCGTTTATGTTGCATATTTCCGCACATCTTGCGATTTCATAAGAGAATCAAAACCTATAGGGTAAGTACCTAAACCCGTTGGACCTATAATCATTATTAGTTACTAATCAAATCATTATTAATTATATACAAGCACACAACATAGCTAAACGAATCTAAATAAGATAACAATTTTGATTCGAAAAGAAAAAACATGTTATTATGATTATTTTAAGAAGCAATTACAATTTTGATAACTATAGGGATAATTTATTTGCGTAGACTGCTGATGTAGCTATAGTTAAATTGAATAAAAGGTAAGTACTTTATTAATTAACTTTATTAAGCGTGAGTTAAAATCTCAAGAACCCATATTAACTAATACTATCAACACCACTAATGAAACTAACAAGTCAACAAACATGACTAAAGATAAATAAGTATTTACAAAGTGTTTTCAAACATGTTAATGAGCTACTCATTAGCTAGTTCCACTCACCTTTCCGCTCTAATAGTATTTCATTGTCGACATAGCGCCCACTCTCACTGACACATTCACAACACTACGATGACATCACTACTGCACTCCATTCATAAACATCGATAAACGTCCTTGGATGCACTAGACTTTCTCAAATTTCGAACGTCAAATTCAAATCACTGTCAGAACTGTCACAGTTTTGTTTTTAATTCTGTTTTTTTTTTTATAATGGCATAGGCGTGTGTGCCAGTCGATGCGCGCGCGGCTTTAGAGTCGAACACGCGACGAAGCCTCCGAGCTTCGCCCCCGCAATTTTCGGCGCGTGGGCAGACAACAGTTGGCCAAAGCCGAATTTGCGTAATGTATTAAGTTTATAAAGTCAAAATACTTAATGTAATGACAGACGACCGCCGACCGCAGGGGACCGGATAAAAATGGCGAGCTTTCTTTATAAGCGTATGTTAGAATTTTAAATGAGTATCGAATAATGCATTCGACATAAAAAGCTATCGGCGATGGCTAACAATATTATGTGAGCCGGTGCGTTGGGAAGCGACTTGTCGCAGAGCACCTTGTATGGTGAAACGGGTTCGTCTGCAGTCCCACACGTTCGACTTTTTGCCGCTTGATGCAGGAAAGAGGCGAGAATCTCCGACCGGCGTAACCTGATCCGCCGCACCTCTCACTCCTACTCACTTTTGTTTTATAGCAACAGTGACAATAGCGTCACCAAGGGTCTGTAGTAGCTGGCCAGTAATCTGGAAGCCAGGAGCGTCGTTCAGGTCGTATGCTCGCCGCTTCCAGGCCACGTATCGTTAATACATTGATAATGAAATGGTCCGCAGTGTTTCAGTCCTAATTAGACGACCTGTGGAGGCGAAAATCACAGGGGAAAATACTGGAAAAAGAAATGTCAAACAGCATGCTTCCCTTACGAATAAATTCTATTGCTTACTTTACTTGCTAGCATACTGCATTGTTGACTGTAAATGTTGAACAAGAAGTGCCTATACGTTTCTTCTAAATATTTAAATACTTTAATAAATGCTACGGTTGCCAGCATTTTTTCCAGGGATTATGAAATGTACTTTATATACACTGATTATTTAAGATCACTACGTAAAGTATACCACAGATCATCGACATCCGATGTCGATGCCACAGATTATATAATTACTATACTACAAATAGGCTGTGCTCCGTGACTTCTTAAAGTTTCCTGCATAATTTTATCGAAATTGATCGATCTTTATAACTTAATTTACGTTAACACGTGTACGTTAACACATATGTTTATACAGGTGATAATTTACGTGGTTAAAAAGTAACCCAGCAGTTTCGTCGCTTCCATGGGAGTCGTCCGTAACTAAGTTGGTTACAGCGCTTGGCCGTGATGCTTGACTGTTCGGGTTCGAGTCCAGCCGGACGACAAAATTTTGGATTGTATACAATAATGCACTAAAATAATAAGGTTAGGTAACACTTAAAAGAAACAAAATAGGTATACTATTAATAATCATACGAATATTGTCATTGCCGACTCGATAACCCAACCAGTACATAAATTATTTTTCAAAATAATATAGTTTAAAAACTAAATAATATCGTTTAAAAACTTAAAAAAAACCGACTTCAATGCCGCGATATTCATTTTCAGTACCAATTTTGAGGCGTTTATCTCAATATCTCTGGAGATACTTATCAGACCTCGATAAAATTACCATGGTACCACACTTGGGATATCTTCTTTCCAACAAAAAAATAATAATCAAAATCGGCTCATAAACGACGAAGTTATCCGCGAACAAACATTATATATATATATATAAGTTCTCTACTACGTTATAAGAGTTGGCACTTCCCTACATTGTTGATACCCGAATTATGAAAGCACTGTGTAGCCAACCTAACAACGGAAAGTATTATTTACGTAGTAACTATTATATAATCTGTAGTTTATGCTTATAAATTATTTTTTGCAGTGTTGGTTGGTACAAAGTACGTTTATAATTCTTAGTTATTTAATTATGTATGCAGTGTCGCCTTCGAGCATTTATCAATGGAGATGTTAACGTTGTAAACCGCAAACATTTTTTTTCTGCCGTTACTTACGGGGGACGAGGTAAACACGCATTGCACACACACAAATCACTCACTTTAACGATCCCGCACACTAACTTGAAACACGCACACAGTATTAAAAATGCAGCGTAATTACGCACGCTCATATGGCCAAAAATGGCTATATGGCCAGCAAAGGGGTACGCCTTGCATTAACACCTCTTTTGGTAAATGCTCGAAGAGTGTCGCGGGACTGATATGCCCGCCATCTTCGCTAAACGTAATTGTATATCAAAAGATAACTAACTTTGCACCCTAACAAGACTTTGCCCGGTAGAACATTCCTGTGAAGACAAATTAATAGGGAATAATGCATGATTTTTTTAAATATTTTTAATTCACTGATTACATCCATTAAAAACAGTAAAAAAATGAAATAATACTGAAAGTGATTAAATTAAGCTAAAAAAAATAGATTTAGCATTGAAAAATATGTAAAACGTAATAAGTATCTAAAACGCTGCCAAATTTTCGCGCGCGTTTGTGACGTCACAGTGCACCGCACGGTCTCCACAGATTAAATGTTTTTATTAGAAATAGTACGTATTCGTACAACAGTGCATAGTATTTCTATAAAAAAGATCTATTCTGTGGAGACCGTGTGGTGTCCTGTGACGTCACTTTCTAATTGACAAGTGGTGATGTGTGTTGCAAATTAAAATTTCCCACGCTTTTTTTGCATTTTTCATATAATATTTTAACACAATTAAAAGTATTTTATTTATAAAAAAAATGTTTGACAAACAACACCAGAACAATAATGATTCGAAAATAAATGATTTCAAGTAAATTTATACTACATGCATATTCCCAATTCTCCCCACCTTTGTTTCTATCTCGCTCACAGTTACCGTAAGAATATCTGTCAAAAACCAAAATCATCGAGAAGAAAGATGTAAAAAAAATATTCAATTTTTTTAGTCTTCAAAAGTGTATGCAATAGCAACCTCCATTGTGTATAATCTTCTTGGGACTCTTCTTCTAAAACCGGTACATTCTCCTATGTTTGAGGCATTTATCTCCATATCTCTGGAGATACTAATTAGATCTCGATGAAATTACAATGGGACCACCTCGGAAACGTACCCTACCTATTAAAAAAAGAATCATTTTAATCCGTTCTCAATTGACGGAGTAATCGCGTAACATACACAAAAAAAACATACAGACGAATTGAGCACCTCCTCCTTTTTTGTGAAGTCAGTTAAAAAAACTGCACTAAGCTAGACATTAGAACGTGGGCAGACGTAGGCGATCAATAAAATAAAGAGGTCACAGCTTAGTAGTGTTCACAGAACGCATTCTAGTCTAATTGAGCAGATTAATTAATTTATTTGCATAACTTCTCAGATTACGGCTAAGCAGTACTTGCAACCTACACAGTCTGCGAAATTGCGATATCTACCCAGCTGTTCTAACGGAGATATTATTGTATTATTACGTACTTAAAATAATATCTAAGCTCTGAGCTCTGTTTCTTACAGTGTGTGAGCTGTTAGACCTCGCGAATCTGTCACAAAGATTATAATTAATTTAGTTAGATCATTACAAAATAAAACCGAGCAAGTTGGACTCGCCCACCGAGGCTTCCGTACCAACGTTGGTTGGTACCAATTAAGCTAGACCTCTAAATTGTATGAGCGCTCATATAACTCAGAGGAGTATCTTAACTGGCGAAACTATGTATGTATGGGGGGAACCCACAGATATGTATAT
Organism: Cabera pusaria; assembly: GCA_954871355.1. NCBI lineage: Eukaryota > Metazoa > Arthropoda > Insecta > Lepidoptera > Geometridae > Cabera > Cabera pusaria. The sequence goes on along the minus strand of OX940909.1, from coordinate 7,282,030 downwards.
ATCTGTGGGGGACACACTTTAATTTTCAACTTTTTAAATTTTTTTCGAATTTTTCTTTTATTTGTGCTGCAAGAAGCAAGGTCTTACAGCACAAGTAAATGAAAAATTCTGAAAAATAAAGTAAGTTCTAAATTAAAGTATACCCATACATACATAGTTTCTCCAATTAAGATAGGCCTATGAGTTATATGAGCGCTGATCCAATTTAGAGGTCTAGCTTAATTGGTACCAACCAACGTTGGTACTTACGGAAGCCTCGGTGGGCGAGTCCAACTCGACTTAGCCGGTTTTATTTTTTCAGTAGCGAGTTTGAGGTGTTTATCTTTATAACTCTGCAGATAGGTACTCATCGGATCTCGATAAATTGTGCAATGGGACCAAACAGTAAGTATGGGTATACTTAATGTTTGGTCCCATTGCAAAATCTATCCCATCTCAAACAACAAATATATCTTCAAATCCACACCAATATAAATGCAAAAGTCAGTTTGTTATTTTGTTTGTTTGGGACTTCTACATACGAAAGCATTTTTAGCCAAGCTGAAGCAGAGACCTTCGCTTCGCTCTGTCAATTAAAGATATCAGTCAATACATACCTATATATTCATACCTATATATTATTATTATAGCCCATATTTGAGTGTCCTACCATTTGCCTTTCTAGCCCTACAGCACTACCCTATAGGTTTAGATTTTCTTGTGAAATCGCGAAATATGCGACATAAACCAGGACGTTGACTTGACGGGACTTGAAACTGCAACCTCCTGAATAATGTCATTTAGGTGCTTTGCCAATTAAGCCACAGTGCGTTACGATGAAACATGTTATTCAGGAGGATGAACATGTTATTCAGGAGGTCGCGGATTCAAGCCCCGACAGTACGATTAAATTTTGGATTGTGTTTAACAATTTACAAAAATATAAAGTGTGTGACACTTCAAAGAAACATAATACTTTGACTTGACTTACAAGTTTGATATTGTCACGACCGAAATAGTAGACCCGAGTATTTGATACAAATTTTAATTTGATACCTCTACGCATTACTGAAAATAAGGATCTCGACTCGACAGAAAGACAGACGGAAAAATGGACAAACGGACAACAAAGTAAACCTAGTTATAAGGTTACCTTTCCTAGGTAGGGAACCCTAAAAACATGGACAAATCGTGTAACATTAACATAAAAATAAACATACAAACTGATTGAGAACCTCTGCCTTTTGTGAGCCGGCTAATAATAAAATTAAATAATAGTTTAAAAAAACTAAAAAAATACGCTTTTATAGAAAATCCAACTAAAAAATAGAAAATAAATTTTAATAAATTTGAATTAAAAATAGTGTAAGAAAAAATGATTTTATTGTAAAAAAAAAGCGTGGGGTGCTTTTCAGGATATTATCAAAATAACCCTTCTAGTCATTGGAGGTATCCAAAAATGTTTACCGAGCATTGGAATAAATTAATAGGAGCTGTGAAAAGCCTGCCAAAATAGTAGCAGCAAAATTACTCTAGCGAATTCGCAAAAATGGCGAACGTTACCACGTTCGCCATTTTTTCGTAGGTTTTGCATGGTGGTAGGATATGGTGTCCGCCTGGCCAGCTCTCATCCTCATGTTGGAAAATCTGTCGCCAAACGTAGTATTATCTGCCCTTGAGAGCCAGTTCTCATTCTAGGCCTAGCGTGTTACCATCCTCGAATGCATCATCACTTACCAACCAATACATAATAATAAGCCTATACGATTATTTAAAAAGGTAGATTTTCAGAACTTAAATGCAATCCGCATGTAAATTCTGAAAATCTGAAAATCTGGTTCAAAATCTGAATTTCTTCAATGTAAAAATTAGTGAACATATTTATATGTTCCTAAGTTAAAAGAAAAAAATTACACCATTCTTAAGATTAAATCTATATTAAAAGTTTTCATATAATTTAATATAAAGTTTTTATACCAAACTTGATATCGTATATCGAACAAATTTTGTGTTAAAACCAGTACAGCGCCTGTAGTGGTTTTCACACTTCACTAAATTTACACCAAACAGGGAGCCAGAATAAGTCGAAAACTATGTAAGATCTGTCAAAAGCGTTTGCGATGAAGACTCGTACTAAGGGTACTGAGCACATATACATAATTACACATACTTGTCTTATCATCGTTCACCATAAAAATGCCCTTTTATCGGCAGCAAAAGCACAATACGATCACCTAGACTCTTCGAGCATTTATCAATGGAGATGTTAACGTTGTAATCCGCAAATATTTTTTTCTGCCAATGCTTACGGGGGACGAGGTAAACACGCATTGCACACACACAAATCACTCACTTTAACGATCCCGCACACTAGCTTGAAACACGCACACAGAATTAACTATAACTTAATTAATTAACAGCGTAGTTACGCACGCTCATATGGCCAATAACGGCTATATGGCCAGCAGAGGCGTATGCCTTGCGTTAACATCTCCATTGATAAATGCTCGAAGCCTAGACTAGACCGCATCGACGCATTCACGGGTGATATTTTAATGACTAATAATAGTAGTGATGGCCTGTTGCTATTTTATTAACCGACTTCAAAAAAAGGAGGAGGTTTCTCAATTCGACCGTATATTTTTTTCTTTTTTTTTTTTTTTTATGTTTGTTCGGGGATAACTTCGTCGTTTATGCACCGATTTTGATTATTCTTTTTTTGTTCGAAAGGAGATATTCCAAATGTGGTACCATGGTAATTTTATCGAGGTCTGATAAGTATCTCCAGAGATATTGAGATAAACATCTCAAAATTGGTACTGAAAATGAACATTGAAATCGGTTCTTTTTTAGTTTTTAAACGATATTATATTATTATATTCGACATAAATATAAAATACAATGTTATTTTTGTTCAAATCACGTAAAACAGATGAACTGATTTGGAAATAACAACAATAGAATTGGTACGGACCGAGTAGATACCGTGGTAGATACTTTTATCTTGTCGTCGGGGAATTCTTTCAGAACTGTATCTTTCGATGTAGTGAAAATATAAATAAGAAGCTCTTCTTATAGGTACCTGGTATCACTAATAGTGACTCACAATCGCATTTATTGACAAAGTCCCGACATCTGGTTCCCAACAGATCGGTCCAATTAAGCATCCCCATACAACCTCCAAGACTATAAATACAAATTAAAATAAACTTTATACCGACGGGGTAAAGTTGGGCTGAACCGAAAGAGTTAAATTTGTTGGGAGTGGATTCCCATTCCTCATCTTGATTTCAATTTGCAATATGAAAGCCCTGTTGCAGTTATTAGTTTGTTTGACAAGTTCATGTAGGCTGCAAAAATGCGTATGTTTACATCTCATGTCATATTCATGATTATTTTGTTACCATGTGATATGTTAGATAGATTAGATTAGATTAGATTAGATTTATGATGTGATATGTTCACATGATGATAGCTCTACGCCTTCCTGAGAATAAGGGTATAGATAGATGATCCTGTATGGTTCCTTTTTTTCCTTTTGTGGTACGGAAACCTAAAAAGTGTTCATTAACCGACTTCAAAAAAAGGAGGAGGTTTCTCAATTCGACCGTATATTTTTTTTTTTTTTTTTTTTATGTTTGTTCGCGGATAACTTTGTCGTTTATGAACCGATTTTGATTATTCTTTTTTTGTTCGAAAGGAGATATTCCAAGTGTGGTACCATGGTAATTTTATCGAGGTATAATAAGTATCTCCAGATATATTGAGATAAACATCTCAAAATTGGTACTGAAAATGAATAGCGCGGCATTGAAGTCGGTTGTTTTTTAGTTTTTAAACGATATTATAATATATCAACATTTGTATTACGATTTACGATGCATTTACTTATCTCGACGACATACTACTAACTAATGGCACATATTATATAATAGTTACTACGTCTACTGCCTACATTGACTAGCGCGATGTTTGAAGTCGGTGCTTTTAGTTTTTTAAATGATCTTAAATTATTTAAATAATATTTTTGATGTTATTTAGTTGAACCCACCTTGAACTTGTTATGATGATATACCTATAATTAGTTGAGTTATATTATATGTTAACAAGATAAACTCAATGAATCATTTATATTATTTATCTCATTAAGTTATTATATGGCCTACTTACATTACATTATAATACCGGATCTTACTAGAGCAGTGGTTCCCAACCAAGGGTCCGCGGACCAACATTTATGTCCGCAGACCAGGTTAAACTTGTTTCAAAGATTAAATCGCCATTATTCGCTTTGCAGTGTGATTAATCTACTGATGTATCTAATTGTTACTTGTTTTTGTCCGCTTCCGTCGTTCGACGACAAAACATAATCAAAGTACTGATTTTGCAGGAACTGGCAACGCCAGGCACTCCTTGGCGTCAAAAAGTATGACACGATTTAAAGAAAGCATAAAAGAATACATAAAACAAGTGATATTTCAAAAATCTTTTTTAAAAACAAGCTTTTACATAATCTAAGACCAGAGAAAGTCAAGACAAATCTAAGCCCAAACACGACGGGTTTAACATGTGTAGTATGGGAGTGCCTACGGCTATTTTCCGGTTTCATCATCAGACGAGCTTGATGGTACCATGACATTGCATTGTTATCCGATTTACATATGTATGCCAAATTACAGCTCAATTTCTGAGTTCCTATGACCAACTTCCGGCTCCATCATCAGATCAGACCCTGGTAACCATCTAAAAATAAAGTACTCGCCAAGACGAATCAAAAGAACCGAAACTCGATGGGGTTGCGTCGTTTCATTACAGAGATCCTATTACCACCTTTCAGCTACATCATAAGGTTCTGGTTACCATTGAAAGACAAACTTCTCGTCAAATTGATTCAAATGAGCCCAAACTCAATGAGGTTGTGTCGTTTCATTGCAAAGTTCCTTTGGGCACCTTCCAGCTCCATCATCAGATCAGCCCCATGTCATCATAATATATTGTCACGCGATTTACACATGTATGCAAAATTTCAGCTCAATCAGTATCCGGGAAGTGGTTCAAATTTAATTTGCAAGATTTGATGACAAACATCGGGACAGGTGAAACTAAATAAAAGCTTGTAATATCATCTGCAAAATTTTAGCTGCTGAGTTCAAATGTTACTTCCCTGCAGGGCTAGCATGGCAAGGGGACTACTTTGTCTTTCCGCCTATCCGTATTTTGTTTGGTGGCGTAGGCAAATTATAAGTAAAGTTTTTCGACAATTATAAACGCCCGCTGACTTTTAGTCTATTATTTTTTAAACTTCTTAATACGAAACAAAATCAAAACTCGGGGTTAAACTTCACCAAGCGTTTAAATTGTTGTGTTGATCTCCTGTCAGTGGCGAAACACAGGGAAATAATTGTATCTTTCCCCAGGGGATAAGGCCATGCTAGCCCTGCGGATAGTATAGCAATATAAAAACGAATGTTAACCAAAAACTGATAAGAACCTTTTAGGCACTGACACGAGAAATTCCGGAGAAACCCACGAATTTATTATATTTAAAAAAATAACCGACTAAGTGCGTTTTGGGGTGGCCCGCAGTGTAGGGTTCCGTAGTAGCCCGTTATTCAATGCAAGTCTTAGCAAAACCTCGGACAGACAGACAGACAGACATGACGAAACTATAAGGGTTCCTTGTCAGGACTACGGAACCCTAAAAACGAAAAAATTAAATTACAAAAAGATAAGAACTGTAAGAATAAATTTGAATATGATTCTATAGAGCAGATGGTGTAAAAAAAAGCAATTTCACACACTAAATTCTAAAAAATTCTTATAATTCTCCACGACTTAGTTATTCGAACAGGGATATTCGGCATTAGTGACGATGTAAAACAGAATCGATTAAAAATAAGTGATGTTATGTGTGTTGCTTTGAACACACGAAAACCTCAAGTATTAAAGAATTTGTAGAAGATGCTAAAAGCTGGCTCAAATGTCATTGATGCAAACTCAATTGAACATTGTGTTCGATCATAATTCATAACACTGAGAAGTAAAGCTCCTTTTGAATATTACAACACATTTTCGATTAAATATTATTTATAGATTGATACAAAATATTTTTTTAACCTTGTTATCTCCTAATAATATAATTATATCAATGTGGTCCCTGGTCAAAAAATGTTGGGAACCATTGTATAAAATTGGGTTTCCCTTTTGTTCTGTAATCTGAGATTTTTCTCCACGTATTCGATTTGACAATATTATAATTGGACCTACACTACTACCAATATTTGTTTGCATAAATTATAATTAAGATAGTTTAAAAACTAAAACAACCGACTTCAATGCCCCGCGAGTCAATTTCAGTAGCAAGTTTGAGACGTTTATCGTCATATCTCTGGAGATACTTATCAGATCTCGATAAATTTACAATAGTATCACTTCGAAAACGTACCCTACCGATTACAAAAATAATCATTCAAATCGGTTTAGAATTGACGGAGTTATCGCGTAACATACACACAAAAAAAACATACAGTCGAATTGAGAACCTCCTTTTTTGTGAAGTTGGTTAAAAATGTATGCAGAGCAGTTGAGTGCGATAGTAATTGCATAAAAAATTGTCTTTGACGGAAAGTTGGCTATCCTGCAAATTTCAGGAAATGCCTTAACATAAGGTCAAGGTTACCGAACTATATCTGTAATCTGTAACATATTCATCAAGACCATTTGAATGAGCCCAAATATCTGTGCCGTAAGTTGGTGGGAAGTTTGGTAACCTACAGATTGTAAGAGATGCCCCAGTATCAGGTAAAGGTTACCTATTGATGGTAGGTGGTATGAGGATTATATCTATGTTCCGCCTGACTTGCTTCCAAAAAGTAGCTTACCACCATCAAGGAGGAAAATCTGCCGCCATAACCATACCTACGGCACAGTTTTACAATCATTCTAACGGTTTCCGGCAGTACACAGCGCTTGAGAGTTAGACCATCCTGGCATGTTCACCATCCTCGGCCACATCATCGTTTACCACCAAGCGAGATAATTATGTGTGTTCATTGAAATAACACGTCGAATCGATCAGACCAGTGGAAGTTGCTGTCATACTATTTATCAACTAAAAAAGAGCTGCTTATCCACAAACGGATAAAATAAACAGATCGTTCTTGAATCCTAGCTTATAACACTCTATGAATATTACAAATATTTATTGTATTAAACTTTTCATTGTACTAATTACAAAAACGGTCAGCCACGAAAACCAAAACCACATTCAAACCTACAGTCTCTCACGCAATAATTTCACATTTACCCTCTCAAATCACTACAAACAAAGTACCTACACACTCATACCAACATACAACGAACAAGGCGTAATTTGATCCCCTGATATCCGCTACCACACCACTACTCGGGCCCTCCCGTATCACAACATTTGACAAACATTTAAATCATCATTCAGTCATACAGTTCCGTTGAACAGATAATTATTATACTGATAATATTATTTACTTTGACCCGTGACACGACCCTTAGATAAAAGTACAAGTTTTGTATTAGTCGTGCGGTGACAGCGTGCGAATTACCGTGGAAAATGTACTTATTGATGTGAGAATGAATTGGTGTGTGATTTTGCTGTGTTTGTGCTTTTTTGGAGCTTATGGATCACCCAGTGAGTACAATACTAATACTTTAGTTTTGGTTTCTCTACTGGATCAACTAAAATGCTTGTAATTCAGATGTTTTAGCTATTCTAAAACGTGGGACATTGGGTTATGTGTTCTGCTTTCCTAAATTTAAAGTTACAAATTATTTGTAGATATATATATGTGCATCTAAAATTACTACTTATTAAAAATATAAATTCAAGGTTTTATGCATTTATAGAATTATAGGATGCTGGTGGTGTCTATCAAAGATATTAAATAGTATTACAGACTGAATAAATAATGGAACAAGGGGGAAAAGTTTTTTTTATAGCTAGTTTGGCCGTTATCTTGTTGGTAAGTGATGATGCGGTCGAGAATGGTAGCACGCTAGGCATATAATGAGAACTGGTTTTCAAGGACAAGGACAGCTGTCGGATCGGAACACATTTATATGTTTGGCGACAGATTTTCCAACTTGAGAGTGGAAGGTGGTGAGGCGGACACTAGGTAGGTAGTGTCCTACCACCATACAACTACTAAGACTCCATGCAAATATTTTTCGGGAACCGAACCACAAAAAATTAAAATAACATACCTACTATATAATTGTACTTATCTCTTGGGTCTATGATAAGGATAAAATCGCTCAAACAAATGTTATGTCCTGCAAATATTACAGAAGACACTGAATTTTAGCGATAATACCTATCTGTACATAGTACGTAATAGGTGCGTAATATGTACTTAATATCTACTCAAATAGATGTCTGTATCTGAATACGTTCATCGATAGTTATTGCAAAAACCTAGTCCAGTGAGTACCTATGCTACATTAAGTATATGTTACACTACATTATACCTACGTTTAGATAGTTTTAGTTTTGACCTAACGGTTTTGCAAGCGTAAAAAGAGGCCTACCAATGTCCTATTCTACTCTATATCTATCTATCTATCTATATATAAAAAAATAGATTTAGAAAACATCCAACCGACGGTTACGTAGGAACTATTATATAATCTGTGCCGACGGGCCCCAAAAACCGGTTTCATTAGAAAGGCAAAGAAGGAAGAAAATAATGCGAAAATGGTTTTAGACCAGTAAAACAATGCATTATAAATTTTTTTAGGGTTCCAAAGGGTACCAAAGGAGGATACAACAAACATGATTTTTGCCTTTTTAGGGTTCCGTAGCCGAATGGCAAAAAACGGTACCCTTCGTGATGTCTCTCTGTCTGTCTGTCCGTCCGTATGTCACAGCCATTTTATTCCGAAACTGTTAGGACTACAGAATTGAAACTTGGTAGATAGATGTATTCTGTGAACCGCTTTCCGACATATATACAAAAATTAAAAATATAAAAGTTTAAGGGGCATCCCATACATGGAAATGAAACAAAAAAAAAAAATTTCTTCAAACCTATACGTGTGGGGTGTCTATGGATAGGTCTTTAAAAAAGACATTAAGATTCCTAAAATCATTTTTTCTCAAAGTCAATAATTTGAAAGATAGGCGCGTCTAAAGTGGTAAAATGTGTGTCGCCCCCTCCTCTAACTTGTAAAGTGTGGGAGTAAAAAATCTAAAAAAAATATGTGCTGTAGATCTCAATAAAAACTAACAACGAAAATTGGTTTGAACGAGATACAGTCAGCAGTTTTTGAGATATAGCGACCGCAAAGATAAACTTTCATACAATCACTATGAAAAACAAAGTTTTTTTTTAGTTGGGAAAAATCATTGTTATAGAATACTCTACTGTGTTACGGAACCCTGCGAGTGCGAGTCCGACTTGCACTTGGCCAGTTTATTTTTTATAGATAATGGTAGGGAACCCTTCGTGCGCGAGTCCGACTTGCACTTGGCCGGTTATTTTCAGTCACTGCTCACAACTTCATGTCATCGCTCCGTAACTGGTCAAAGCAGGGCGTCCTACGCTACGTTTGCTAATTCGTTCTCTCCACTCAGAAACTCCAACCAAGCATAGGAAAAATACAAGCGAAATAGCTTATACTATATCTTTGCAATTCAAATGCTCCGATCGGTTACATTTGATATTTCAATTCGAAAAAATCAGTGATTGTAATTGTAATAATAGCTCACGGATTTATGAATATATTAAAAACTAGCTGTGCCCCGCGGTTTTACGGTTTTACGGTTTACGCGGTATTATCTAGGCTATCTACATACCAAATTTCAGCTCAATCAGTTCAGTAGTTTTAGCGTAAACGAGAAACAAACATACATAGGTACATCAATACCAACTTCCGCGTTTATAAAATTTGTAAGGATTTTTTAGACTTATTGCGAAATTCTTCATAGATTATGTACGTAAGTATTTTTCATTTCGTAGTCAGGTAGGTACCTAATATAAGAAATAGAATTACCTACTATTATAATATAATATATATAATTACTAGTTAGGTAACGTAGTATTTATATTCTCTTTGGTAGGTAAAATTATTCGCTTGAAACTTGACCCTAACAAGCCTCGCATATCCCAGCATTTGACCTTTGTGGTCGTGAAGTACGTCATTGTGTTTATCTATAAGAAGAATATTCTAAATTCAGTAATATTGTTTACTATAAAATGTGCTATAAAACCTATGCGACAAAATATTAAACTATTCTACAATGTATTGGGGCTTTCTTTCTTCGTAAGACCATAAGACCCCAATAGATGGCTGACCTGAAGTAGGTTACATTATAAGTTAGTTTAATAAAACCGGCCAAGTAAGAGTTAGACTTTTGTCTCGCACACGGAGGGTTCCGAACTGCAGTATAATAATATTGTATTATATTACCGTGTCAATACCAATTATTAATTACAACGCCATCTAACGAACTTCTAATACCAACTAAATGAACGTTAACACAAAGGTAGGTAATTAATGTTATTTATTAATAATAAGTTAAACAATCATTCATAAATGGCGCTATAGTAATAACACGTTTTTTGTATGTATATAAAAATTAAAAGGGGGTCCCCCTTTAATTTGTAACTTTATTTTGTTTTTAGTATTTGTTGTTATAGCGGCAACAGAAATACACTATCTGTGAAAATTTCAACTGTCTAACTATCACGGTTAATGAGATACAGCCTGGTGACAGACGGACAGACAACAGACAGACAGCGGAGTCTTAGTAATAGGGTCCCGTTTTACCCTTTGGGTACGGCACCCTAAAAACTAAAACAACCGAATTCCATGCCACGCGAGTCAATTTCATTAGCAAGTTTGAGACGTTTATCGTCATATCTCTGGAGATACTTATGAGATCTCGATGAAATTACAATGGGACCACCTCAGAAACGTAGGGTACGTACCGAATACAAAAAGAATCTTTCGAATCAGTTCACAATTGACACAAACAAAATAATTGTCATCATCAACCTAGAGTCTGTGCAAAAAGAAAACCGTCGTAGAATTTGAGGGCGCGCGTGTTGATGGTTATATTTTACTGTTTTTGTTGCGTAAACAACATTTCTCTGTCATTGCCAATACGACTAAAAATGTTTGATACCTTGGTAAGTATATACCTACTCTTATCATTATCGGGTGGTACTAGGTAGGTATATACCTTGCTTCCTTATCTTTGAATGTTAATTCATCGTAAAGCCACGACGGTTCTCTTTTTGCACAGACTCTATACTAGTCCACTGCTGGGAAGGCCTCTCCAACTGCACCCCACTGAGCACGATCCTCGGCTAACCGCATCCAACTTTAACCAGCCATCTTGCGAATATCATGACTCCACCTCGGCGTAATGGTATCTAATTTATATGTCATCGAATATATGTTCGATAAATCTTCTATAAAGTCCACATCTTAACTTATGACTTTTTCATCTTTATGACTAGAATTCTCAAAATCTTGGAAGACTTAATACTTGGAACTGGCTAAATACACTCATCGTGTGGAGCCATGAAGAAACTAAAAAAAAACATACATTGACAATACCCATAACTGATTGTCATTTGTCAATGTCAATTTTCATTCAATTTCACGTTGTTTGTTTTTGACTTTTGTAATTTGTTTACTTTACAAAACAAAACAAGCCAAAATTAGGGTCAGAGACCATTCTCGCTGTGAGTGTGGTTTAGATGAAGGAACTCTAGATCATATATTTTTCTGTTGTCCAAAATTATCTTTCTCCCTATATGATGCCATAAGCCCCAAAATTCCTCGTCCCTTTAATATAAAATATCTCCTTTCATATGTATTTACTCCATTTGTATATATCTTAAGTAATTTTATTAAATGTAATAATATTCGCTTATAAATTTCTATTTTAAATGCAATGTTTCTAAGCAATTATAAGTTTTAAGATCATATTTATTTTTTCTTTCTTTCTTTCTTTTGTCGGTTTTTTTTCTTGTAAATATACTGTACACTGGCCATACTTTTGACACTGGCAGAAAAACGCCAAGCAGCGTTTAAAAGCCATAAGAAGAAGAAGAAGAAAACAAAACAAACAAATACAATTATCTCATCAGTTTAAAACTCGTATTTGATAGTGATAAATAAAGTTATTTTAATGTGATTTACAGATTCTTTGAAGGACCCTTACATTTGCGGACCACCATCATGTGCAAGTAAGTCGAATAACACAATAATTCTCCATATAAACTATTACATTTCTCCTTGTATCAACAAGCCTGTGTAATATTCGTTGTACTATCGCTTATCTTTTTTGAAATAGTAAACAAAAATACCTACTAATAATAAAAACTAGCGCTGTCACAGAATAAATAAAGATACAAGCGCTGTAAACTTTTAGCTCAGCCACCATACTCAGAATTAAACTATTATTAGTTAAATATGAAGTAAATTGAATATGATTGAAATTTCTTGATAAAATTTTATTTAACTCGACTCCTTGTTAACAATTATATGAATTCACAAATTGTCTTGAAATAAAAAATACATTTCTATAATACATCATCATCAGCCTATTTCTGTCCGCTGTCCGTGAGGACATAGACCTCACTCATGGCACGCCATTGCGCTCTATCTTTGTCTAATATTATACATTATATTATAATACATACATTTTCTGTTTTAGTTTCAGAAAAGTTCAAGTACTTACCAGACTTGATCTACCACTATGAGTACAAAGTTAATGTTGAGACATACTTCGCTGGTTCTAGCAATAATCGCTCCACCCTCAATGTCAATGCTAAAGTAAGTAAAAATGTGTTTTTAAAAACAAGTGACTATGAATTTTCAAACTAAATTTGGCAGATATCTGTCTTTATTTAAATTGAGTAAAATAGTAGAATTTTGGGGCATGTGGAAGTCAATTCTAGATGTCTCAAGGTAACGGGTGAAGTGCAATGACATGCAAAATTGTAGCCAGTTTAGCATCAGGTCATCAGTTTCTCCTACCTGCAACCCAATATGATGTATCATAATTCAATAACATAACTTAACTTTTATTAGATTGTGGCCAAATGCCTAAAATGTCTACCTATAATATCGTTTAAAAACTAAAAAACAACCGACTTCAATGCCGCGCTATTCATTTTCAGTACCAATTTTGAGCTGTTTATCTCAATATCTCTGGAGATACTTATCATACCTCGATAAAATTACCATGGTACCACACTTGGGATATCTCCTTTCGAACAAAAAAAGAATAATCGAAATCGGTTCATAAACGACGAAGTTATCCGTGAACAAACATAAAAAAAATATTCATTTTCAGTACCAATTTTGAGATGTTTATCTCAATATCTCTGGAGATACTTATCATACCTCGATAAAATTACCATGGTACCACACTTGGGATATCTCCTTTCGAACAAAAAAAGAATAATCGAAATCGGTTCATAAACGACGAAGTTATCCGCGAACAAACATTAAAAAAAAAAAAAAAATATACGGTCGAATTGAGAAACCTCCTCCTTTTTTTGAAGTCGGTTAAAAATGCAAAACATATTATGCCGACAATGTTTAGTAATTTTACTATCAAGGAAGGTAAAAAAATGAGAAACAATCCTCATTTTTGACTTCAAAAAAAGAAGGTTTCTCAATTTGTCTGTATATATATATTTTTTTAATGTGTGTTTGCGGATAACTTTGTCATTTATGAACCAATTTTAATGATTATTTTTTGTTAGAAAAATATTTCAGCGGTAGTATAATCGAGATCCCGTGGTAATTTAATCGAGATCTGATAATTACCTCCACAGATATGTAGATAAACGTCTCAAACTTGCAACTGAAACTGACTCCAAGGCATTGAAGTCCGTTGTTTTAGCTTTTAAACTATCTTATTATGCTAATCCAGCCTTTTAAAGCAGAATTCTACGAATAGTTCTCTTAAATGTTTCAGATAGCGATTCAATTCATCACACCATGTGAGGGTCTACTGCAGCTAAGTGAGGTGACTCTGACAGACCAGGATGACAATTATCCAGTGGAAAGAGCAGAGAAGTTTGTCCAAGCTGTCACTCTTAATGATCTTAGGTGAGTTTCGAATTTGGAAGACTGAATTTGGGTTCACAGTGGGCTTGCAAAGTACCAAATATTATACCCTCAACTTTATATCTTATAGGCTAGCATTTGACCACTATCTCACCTGTTCGTAAGAGATGATGCGGTCAAAGATGGTAAGCACGCTAGGCCTAGAATGGGAACTGGCTCTCAAAAAACGACTACTACTCACTGTTGACTGTCTCAACCTAGATTTCGTGCATGTCTGATGCACTTCCTCCGGAGTTTATGCAGCAACATAGGTTGATAGTCAATACAGTGCTTTCATTCAATCGTATTTATTGAAATCCATAAAAGACTTGTAGTCAGAGTAGCTAGCTCCTCAACAGCTCCAAAATCGGTGGCGATTTGAGGTAGCCTGGATTTGTGGGGGGAACAGAGTGTCCGTTCTATACGTAGTATTATTATCTTTTCTATGCTAGCTAATACTTAAAGTGTCAAATTTGTTCTCAGGTTTGCTTTCCACGATGGAGTCATATCTGAGATATGTCCACACACAGAGGAAGAAGATTGGGTGCTCAACTTCAAGAGAGCTATACTGGCTCTCTTTCAAAACACCATGAAGAGATTTGACATTAATTTCAAAGGAGTTGAGGTAAGTAGGTATCTTCTAGATAAGTGTTCTGTATAGTCGATCGCATCGTCACTTCACACCATAGTGCCTAGTGCTAGTTACTTTAAATTTACCTATTTACTTACTTACTCGATCATGTCAAAGTAAATGGAGATGGTATGGAAATTGCCATGTTACTTACTTTTCACACTAGATGGTGCTTTTTAATTGACAGAAAATAAGTTCCATTAGGATTGCGATTAGTTTGCGTTTTATTTATTTATTGTGTTTCATTATTTCACAATTTTTTAGGGTTCCGTACCTCAAAAGGTAAAAAAAGTAACCCTTATAAGATCACTTTCTTGTCCGTCTGTCTGTCTGTTTGTCTGTCCGTCTGTCTGTCCGTGTGTCACCACTGATTTTCTCAGGAACGGGTGGACCTAGCAAGTTGAAATTTATACCTGATACTGAGTTCTATAGTCCCTATTGGTTGTATAAACATCAAGGTCAATCAAGTCAACACAATAAAAAGATATGGGCAAATTTAGATTTTCGCGAAAACTTGTTAGTACCAAAATGTACCTTAATTTTCAACTTTTTTTATTTTTCGGAATTTTTGCTCTAAGACCTTGCCTATAACCAAAATTGACAATTCTAGGTAAACCGGAAGTACCCATAGGTTTTGGGTCGAAAACCTATAGGGTACTTCCCGTTGACCTAGAATCATGAAATTTGGCAAGAAGCAAGGTCTTACAGCACAAATTAAGGAAAACTTCCAAAAAATAAAAAAAGTTGAAAATTAAAGGGTGAAAGGTAAAACATACTCGATCGTGTCAAAGTAAATGCAGATTTGTATGGAAATTACAATGTTACCTATTATGCACACTAGATGGCGCTTTTTAATTCCATACAAATCGGTCCAGCCATACCAGAGTAATAGTTTAGTCACATACACATGAACAGAAAAAAAATCACAAGCATATAAGGTTTTTTCTTTTATTAATTCCAGCAAGATATCCACGGGTCTTGTAATGTGGACTACTCAGTCCGTGGACAGGAGAACACCAGCCTTGTCCTGGTCAAATCGAGAGACCTGACACAGTGCACTAATAGATACAAATATATGTCCATTTTGCAGACTGTTCGATATGACTTCCAGAGCGTAAGTATATGTTTTTAACTGACGAAAAAAAAACGGAGTACGTTATCAAGTCGAAGCGTATATATTTTTTTATTTTTTAGATCTTCATAATCATCATCATTGATTTCTGTACCCAAAAGATACTAATGGAACGCTATTACTGAGACTTCGCTGTCCGTCCGTCTGTCAGAGGGTTGTATCTCCTATACCGTAATAGAATAGACACTTGAAATTTTTACAGAATATGTAGGCTGCTATAACAACAAATACTAAAAACAGAATAAAGTTGAAAATGTAAGGGGGTCCCCATACAAGAAACGTTTTATTTTGGCATTATTTGCTTGGTCTAATAAATTGTACTACATCTATGTGTTGTTATGACCACTACAATTACAAATAACAATAATCAAGATAGTTTAAAAACTTAAACAACCGACTTGCCCTTCGAGTCAGTTTCAGTAGCAAGTTTGATATGTTTATCGTCATATGGGATGTAAGGGAGCACATATACGACCTCGGTGCTCCCAGCCAACCTCACCTGCCCGTGGTGCATCCTGCTGACCAACAGACGGGGCTCTGGCGACTGACAAATGGCGGTATAACCATTTCATATCTATGGCGTAGCCAAATTCTACAGGCCGGTGACGGGCAGCAGCGTCACCGGTGCGAGAAGCTACGTCCTGCGATCGCCAACACGCTTGCCCAGCATGGCGATTAGGGCATATCCCTCCCAAGGGATGAAACCAAAATGGAAAGTCACATTAAGCCGCGGCCCCCAGTTCCCGGCCGCCCTGCTATTCCTGACCACGGCGGCGGTCACGGTAACGGCAGGGCAGGGGGTGCTAAGAATCCCCGGGTTACGGTAGGCCGCCAGAACAAACTGACCCTCGCAACGTACAATGGACGCACTATTCGGCTGGACGATCATCTGGCGCAGCTAGAGGAGGAGCTGAAACACATAAGATGGCACATTCTGGGGTTATGTGAAGTCCGAAGACAGGGAGAGGACACCATAACCTTAGAATCGGGCCATCTTATGTACTACAGAGAAGGAGACCAGCCATCTCAAGGCGGCGTCGGGTTTCTGGTCAACAAGGTTCTCAGTGACAACGTCGTAGAAATCTCCAGTGTGTCGACCAGGGTAGCGTACCTCATAATTAAGTTAACCAAGAGGTACAGCCTCAAGCTTATCCAGGTCTACGCACCGACCTCGACACACTTGGATGATGAGGTGGAGAGCATGTATGAAGATATCTCCAGAGCTTTACACACCACCTCCAAGGCTCACTACAACGTTGTCATGGGAGACTTTAACGCCAAAGTGGGAGTACAAACTTGCGGCGAATCGTCTATAGGACCACACGGATTTGGGAGTAGGAATCATAAGGGACAAATGCTCGTCAATTTCCTCGAGAGAGAGGGGCTTTTCTTGATGAACTCGTTCTTCAAGAAACAGCCCCAAAGGAAATGGACGTGGCAAAGCCCCGACTTTGTGACTAAAAACGAGATTGACTTCATCATTACGGACAAACGGCGCATATTCAGAGACGTCTCAGTGATCACTAGGTTTAATACTGGAAGTGATCACCGACTTGTACGAGGCACTCTGGATATCCACTTTAAAGCCGAGAGATTCCGATTGATGAAGTCTACGCTCCGTCCGAACCTACTCCAAACCGTTGTTGGGTCCGAAACATTCCAATTAAAATTGGAAAATCGATTCGCTGCCTTGGAAACCACAGATGACGTAGACCAGAAACTCGAAGAAGTGGTGGAAATCCTCAGGGATGAAGGGACGAAGTTTTGCGAGAGCAAGCGTACGGGCAAAAAGTCCAAACTCTCGGCAGAAACACTTCGGCTAATGGAAGAGAGACGAACAAACCCTTTGTCAGCTTTGTCAACTAACCTGGTGCGCAACAAATCCATAAAGAAGCTAGCTCTAACACGCTTTTGATTAAAGAATAAATTGAGCAGAATCGGGGGTCGAAAGTGTTCATCCAGCCTCTAGGTAGAAGCCACCTCACAAAGCTGACAACGTCAACGGGGAACGTCGTCGCATCCAAGCCGGAGATTCTGTCGGAAGTTGAAGACTTCTACGGGAAGCTCTACGCATCGCATGCTTCAAGGCCCGAACCCGATACTGAGGATTCTAGAGCCACCTTAACCCGCCACTTCACAGAAGATCTGCCCGAAATTAGCCGAGACGAAATCGTGATGGCCCTTAAACAACTCATAAATGGAAAAGCCCCAGGAGAAGACGGAATCACAACGGAGCTTTTAAAAGCCGGAGGATCTCCAGCAGTTCAACAGCTTCAGCAGCTATTTAATTCCGTTCTTTTTACTGGGAGAACTCCACAGGCATGAAACAGAAGCATGGTGGTTTTGTTTTTCAAAAAAGGAGACAAAACCCTATTGAAAAACTATCGCCCGATTTCGCTTCTGAGCCATGTCTACAAGCTGTTTTCAAGGGTCATCACGAACAATCTGCGCGAAGACTCGACGAGTTTCAACCTCCGGAACAAGCCGGGTTTCGAAGCGGTTACGGCACCATAGACCACATCCACACGGTGCGGCAGATTGTACAGAAGACCGAAGAGTATAATCGGCCCCTGTGCTTAGCATTTGTAGACTATGAGAAGGCCTTTGACTCAATCGAAACCTGGTCTGTTCTCGAGTCCTTGCAGCGTTGCCAAGTCGACTGGCGATATATCGAAGTGATGAGATGTCTATATAATGCCGCAACGATGACTGTACATGTACAGAACCAGCGAACTAAACATGTCCACCTGCGTCGAGGAGTGAGACAGGGGGACGTCATATCCCCGAAACTGTTCACTAACGCCTTGGAGGATGTGTTTAAGACGCTGGACTGGAAAGATCGTGGCATTAACATCAACGGCAGGTACATCTCTCACTTACGATTCGCAGATGACATCGTCATTATGGCAGAGACGCTGCAGGACTTACAAAGGATGTTGAATGGCCTAGCTGATTCTTCTCGTAGCAGCGGTCTCCGGATGAATTTGGAGAAAACCAAAGTCATGTAAAACGAGCACGTTGTTCCGGAACCGATTGCCGTAGATGGAATCCCACTCGAAATTGTCACTAAGTATGTTTACCTAGGGCAAACGCTCCAACTAGGCAAACATAACTTCGAGAAGGAAATCCAGAGAAGAATTCAGCTGGGCTGGGCAGCATTCGGAAAACTCCGTCGAGTCTTCTCGTCGCCTATACCACAGTGTCTTAAGACAAAAGTCTTTAACCAGTGCGTGCTACCTGTGATGATACGGAGCCTAGACGTGGACACTCACAGTCCGACTGGTCCACCAGTTTAAAGTCGCTCAGCGAGCTATGGAGAGAGCTATGCTCGGTATTTCTCTGCGGGATCGAATCCGGAACGAAGTAATTCGCCAGAGAACTGCAAGCTGCAAGCTGAAGTGGCAGTGGGCTGGTCATATCTGCAGCAGGACTGATAACCGTTGGGGCAGACCTGTCCTAGAGTGGAGACCGCGAATCGGCAAACGTAGCGTAGGACGTCCTGTGACCAGGTGGAGCGACGACATACGCAAAGCGGTGGGCAGTGACTGGAAGAGAAGAGCCGAAGATCGGGCTCAGTGGCGCATCTTGGGAGAGGCCTATGTCCAGCAGTGGACTGATACAGGCTGATGATGATGATGATGATGATCGTCATATCTCTGGAGATACTTATCAAATCTCGATCAAATTACAATATTGGAAATGTACCCAGCCAATTAAAAAAGAATCATTCCGGAACCTATTATACGGGTCTCGAGCCTAGTTTAGGTGCTAGGTTACCAATATTGTTATATTTACCAGCCTTTTATGGTTCAATAAATGATAATGATTCGAATCGTTTTATAATTGACGGAATAATCGAGTAACATATATACAAAAAAAATACAGACGAATTAAGAACCTCCTCCATTTTGGAAGTCGGTTTAAAATTTCTAGCGTGACATATGAAGTCAGTTCATTTAGTTTTTTTAATGATCTTAAATAAATGAAACTTTTATGCGTTTTGGGTAGACGTGTTCTAGAGTGGAGACCACGGCTCGGCAAACGTAGTGTAGGACGCCCTCCAGCTAGGTGGAGCGATGATATACGCAAGCTGGCTGGCAGCGGTTGGAAACGAATAGCTGAAGATCGAGCTCAGTGGCGTGCCATGGGAGAGGCCTTTATCCAGCAGTGGACAGAAATTGGCTGATGATGATAAAGCGTTTGATTTTGAAAGTAAACTATTCTGACTACACTTTTATTCTTCCAGAAATTCCAAACATGGCCAGTACTAAAATCAGAGAGCAAATGTCGTATAACAGTAGACCACCACATCTACAAAGCGGTGACCTGTCGAGAAAGACACCTGTTTCTACCGTTCTCTGGGAAACAGAACTCCGGAGCCGTGACTACTGTGCAGCAGGACTTACTGCTGGTTGTGGAGCTTAATAAAACTGATTCTGAAGTTATGGAGTCTCAACCTAAAGGTAAGGACTTAAAAGTGTACACCACACTGAATCAGGGTCCCTAACTACTTAATCAGGGATGTGTAATAAGAGCAAGGCAGTAAGAGAATTAATTTGGAGCAAGAGAGGACGCGGTCCGCATTGCCACCATAACACTTAGGGAGTTAGGGCGCTCTAATTAGCAGCCACACCCACCTTTAGCCGACTTTTAAAAAAGGAGCCGGTTTCTCAATTCGACAGTATATTGCAGCATTCTCTATTTTTATGTTTGTTCGCGGAGAACTTGGTCGTTTATAAACCGATTTTGATGATTATTGTTGTATAGGATTATATTGTTGGAAAGGAGATATCCCAAGTGTCCTGAATTTCATCGAGATCTGATAAGTATTTTTATTTCCAGAGATATGGAGATAAACACCTCAAACTTTGTTCTGAAAATTAATAGCGTGGCATTTGAAGTCGGTTATTTTAGTTCTTGAAACAATCTTATTTATCCCAACCGCTGCCAGCACGTAGTATTTAAATACTCTTTGCTGCCAGCCATCTTGCTGTTGCTTGTATTCCGGAGTGAGACTGAGAACCGCGGCTCGGCGAATGTAGTGTGGGACGCTTTATATTGTTTTTTTGTTTAGTTTCGTTATGGCTCCACAAGATTAGTGTATTTAGCCAGTGTCAGAGCATTAGAGTAGCTCAAGTTTTATGTAAATTCAAGTCGATAAGTCGAGGTAAAGTCACATTTAAGTGAAGTAGAAGTTATAGTTCAGCCCAAGATACCTTCAGTAACGATGTAGACCTTACTGAAGGTTGTTATAAATATTAAAATACGAGAGTTACGCCCGTAGCACACCTCCGCCGCGAAACCATAACAGCAGAACCGCAGTAATTTCGCCACTTCTTGTCAGTTGAAGGAGAAGCGGAACACTAGACTAGCGAAACTGCCTGCCTGTTCAGCGAAACGCATAGATTTGACTATAATTCTGTCTTATTCACCGCGTGGTTTCGCGTTTGCGCCGCGCTCGAGCGGCAATGTGGCTGGCGTTGGAGCAGATCGACGAAACCGCTCAAAGAATGAGACAGAATTATAGTTAAATCTATGCGTTAGAACAGGCAGTTTCGCTAGTCTGGTGTTCCGCTTCTCCTACAACTGACAAGACGTGGCGAAGTTACTGCGGTCCCTCTGTTATGGTTTCGCGGCGGAAGTGTGCTACGGGCATTATCGCGCAAAAACATTAGGTAATTCTATTCAAAGTCAAAGTCAAAGTCAAAGCATTTATTCAGTATATGGGCAAATTAAAAATTAGCACTTACACACGTCAAATAACATTAAATAGATCATATTCAACAAAAAATATAGATATAACAGAAACATAACGCTTTGAATTTACAAAAAAAAAAACAAAGGTATTGAGCCATTCAGCTTTCATCTAGACGTCGAACGTCACACTTAAAACACGTTTAATTCCCCTTATTAATGTAGGGTTGCCAACCGTACCATTACGTGCACCCGCAACCCAGTGCATGTTTCAGTACTTCAGACAATTTTTATCCAAAAAATTGTGAAATAATGAAACATAATAGATAAATAAAACGCAGACTAATTGCAGTACAAATCATGTTCCGAATGGAACTGATTGTCCGACTATCAGCCGCATAATATATTTACCTCGACGTTTCGACCAAGTTGCATTGATCGTCTTCTCGTGACCACGATAAATGCATCTTGTAACGTCGAGGTAAATAAAATTAAGTTTTCAATGGAATTTCTGTAAAACGCAAAATGACACCTTACTTTTTTTTATAAAATCAAAAAATCAAAATCAAAAATTATTTATTAACCAAAACACATTTACATAATCACATATCTTACGATTCCTACACTAGAACAAGCCTGTACTGTAGGTAATCAATACAAAAATAATTTTAACAAAACCATTACTACATAAATCGAAGTATTTCAGATATTATTTAAAAAATTAATTAATTAGCAGTTACATTACTTACGTCGAATGCATGTGTATGTATGTGTATATGCGTATATGTGCGTGCGTGTGAGTGTGTGTGTAGTGTGCGAGTTGTCGAGCATTTCGATTTTGTATTGTTAACTTTAAAATATATGTATTTAATATATTTTATTATTATATTATATATTATTTATATATATTAAAATATAATATAAATACAAAATTATATCATATAGACTGGCGTTTGACCACTATCTCACCTGTTAAGTGATGATGCGGTCGAGGACGGATGGTACTCGTAGCTCGCTAGGCCTGGAATGTGATCTGACTCTCAAGGATAGCTGCCGGAACACATTAGATATTTGACGGTATATTTTCTAGCTTGAGTATGGTAGCTGGCCAGGCGGATACTAGATAGTGCCCTATCACTATGCGGGGGTTGGGGGTTTCTGAACGATGTTATTTTCTTCACCGGAGGGCCACTGTGAAAAGCGCACATAAATTTAATACATATTATCTATCCCTACTTCCCTTCCTAATTCCTTAGTATGCTGTACTTTAATAATGTACATGTAAATGTATTGTTCTATTTCAGCATGGACTGCTATAACAAAACGTTCGAACCTGCTACACTACCATATCCGATATTTGGGCGACGATACTGGCGGACTTAAATCTGCAAGAGAGGTTCTCAAATTGCTGTGCATGTAAGTTTTGAAATATATTAGTGTAAGCACGACGCTCGCCTGATGGTAAACGATCATGAACCGGTGAAAATAGCACTTAATCTTGAAACGATTGAAATCTTACCGTACGTTTTCACTGCACAGAATAGTAGATTGCATACCAAGGGTGCAATATAGTTCGTTTCTACGAGGCCGCTTTATTGAATCCAGAGCGAAGCGAAGGATTCTAAAGTAGAATCCTGAGCGTAGCGAGGGATTTAAAGTACGTCGGCCGAGAGAAAATAATATTGCAGCCGAGTTTTACACTCTGCTTTTCATCCTATGAGAATAGGGAATATATAAAAGGCTCTATAAAATAGCAATTCAAGAGCATAATATTGTAAAAGACGCTGACTAACATAAACGAACGTAATAAACCAATAAATACATACGGTTTCCGATAAAAACTTCGCACCTTTTGCAGTTTTCACCCGATAAACATGTTAAACTTTAACTCATTGACATATTATACATAAGGACATGAAAAACCTACAAAAAAAAGGTGCATGTCTTAACCTAAAACGTATGCTATTAATTCTCCATTGGTCCATTGCTAGGATTGTGTCAGTCAAGGTCATCAATGGACAATCACTGGCAGTCTAAAGATGGGTATACTAGGAAAATTTGGGACTAGGTGCACCTATTCCTAGTCCTTAGAAATACTTGATCCAAATATCTGTTCCACCTAGTATTGATCGCGTATAGATTATAGTAGTCAACACTCAACAGTATTGCATCATTTCGCTCTCACATACTAGTGCGAGTGAGAGGGTTGTATAGTATTATACTACCCTCTCACTCGCACTCTCATTGCACCGCGTCTACGGCGTACGGCGGCACTACGCCAGTGAAAATACGGCATAGATTTGCGTAAAACATCGCATCTAGTCTCGAGGTCAAATACTAGGTGTAATAGGTAGTGCATCCTAGTGTGCGAGTGAGAGGGTAGTATAGTATCATGCTACCCTCTCACTCGCACTGTTATTGCACCGCGTCTACGGCTTACGGCGGTACTATGTTAGTGAAAATACGGCATAGATTCGAGTGAAACATCTTGTCGCGTTTAGTTAGTAGTCCGAGGTCGAATACTAGGTGGAATAGGTGTTTGTCAAAAGTAGGAATAGGTGCCACCTAGTCTCGTAAAATATCTATTCTTCGGATCTGTTCTAGTAAATACGCTCACCTTATGGCAGTCATTTTAGGTTCCATTATGACTTCTAGGCACTGTTTTTTTTAGTCATATCCATACAGACAAATGTATCGCGGCACCTCCATGTCTATATGTATTTCCTACTCCATGGTTAAATGTGTTATTGTGACAGTCTGTGACCACAGACTAAAAATGCCAATAATTCTAGCGCTTTTTTTCTTCTTGTCCACCACAAGATATGTGTGCCATATTGCGCGATTAATTTTTGTTTAAATTTGTTTCTCCGTCTATTAATATAGACGTGGAAACGTTGCGGCATTTTTTTGCTTTAATTAGCGCCGCGCGCTTCTATTTAATAGGATAGTAACATTTCCCGTACAATATTATTATTGAACTTCCTTACAAAGGCACTATAAAAGAACAGTCATAAGCCAAAAATTAAAAAAATACTTTCCCGCCCTAGGGCGGAAAAGACCTATTTTGCGCGCACTTATCGAGGAACAAACCATCACTTTTCGAATAGATGGGAAGAAAAACATGTTGTAAAGCAATTGCCCGCTTTGTTACTCATAGGCTGTTAGACAGAGACGTGGCATGGTTTCTGTGCAGTGAAAACGATCGGTTAAATCGTGTTTACGATTACAGGGTAAAAGACACGACAGACGAAAGCATACGTTCGACGGTAGACGAGAACATGGACAGTAGTTCTACGGTAGGGCTGTGGGGACGACTGGTGCGCTCCGCTCGTCCTCTGCACTACCCCGCCTTGTCACAGCTGCTCACTCGGGCGCCGACCATTTGTAACCGAGCTGCGTGAGTATACACACTTTACCAACTATAATAAATGATAAACTCCCTCCGGCGACAGCGCGGGCGCAGCGCTCCACGAGAGTACACGAACTGATTCATGATGATGAGGCACCGATTGCCTCGAAACCGGTCGGACGTACTAGGGCCACACACATCGCGATAGAATTATTGCGATAAAACTTCGTCTTCGGCCTACGGCGATGTGTGCACATTGCAAACAAAGAAATGTCGCAATAGCTTATAGCGGAAAAATGGACGAAGCTGTCTTTTTTGCATTTGTGCAATCAAAAAAATAAGAAAAAAGTAAAGAAAAGGCGGCAGTGGATTATTACTATTCATTCAACAGCAGATTAACTCTCAAACAAATAAAGCAATACCGGTCCGCTACGCACGACGCCTGTTGGCCGACTGAAGTGTAGCCACGCAAGCGAAGTTTATCGCGATAAAACCTTTTGATGTGCGCGAGTTTACCGACAGTAGGGCAAAGTTCCTGAAATGCCGAAGTATTCGCGAATACTCCAATGATGCCAGTGTCGGCAGATAGTATACGAACTAGGTAATTGTAGAAATAGAGATCACATTTTTTATGATATAGGTAGCAAACAATCAAACTGCCCACCTGATGGGAAGTGGTAACTGTCTCTATGAACACTTGCATCACTAGAGATGTCATCTGCGTTGCCGACCTGTCAAGATTCTTTAAACGCCCCTTTTGAAGGACTCCATGTTATATGCTATGCGAGACAACAGCAGATAGCAGCTCGTTACACATTTTACAAGATTACAAGATTTATGCAAAGTCCAAGTTTCGATAATATGTGGATGAGAGTGTTGTCTATGGCGAGAAGTGTGGTGGACGTCGTTGACTGGCAGTCACAAAATGGAGCTAGAACATGGAGTCCTTCAATAGGGGCGTTTCTTGACAGGTCGGTAACGCACGAGTGACACCTCTAGTGTTGCAAGTGTTTATAGGTGACGGTGATCACTCTCCATCAGGTGCGCCGTCTCAGTCTGCTTCTTTGCTACCTATTTTTTTTTTTAAAAGTCACATTAAATTCCCGTTTTTAAATCATTACTTTTAAATTAAACGTGAGTTTATATGATATGCTTGTATTTCAGCAAACACATAATGGATGCCCTTCCATACATAGCGAGCACCGGATCCGTAGAGCTAATAAAGGATATGATCATACGTAACATTGTGGACAAGGAAACCCGGCACGAGTGGCTCATGTCTATGGCTATGATACCCAGGTAATTGAAATATAAATTACAGTGTTACAATCACGTCTTATATTTATTTTTATTTTTTATTTATTTACATATAATCCGACGGCTCTTAGAATAATAAAGATAGTTTAAAAACTAAAACAACCGACTTCCATGCCGCGCGAGTCAATTTCAGTAGCAAGTTTGAGACGTTTATCGTCATGTCTCTGGAGATACGTATCAGATCTCAATGTTCAAATCAAATTACAATGGGACCACCTCGGAAATGTATCCTACCGATTACTAAAAGAATCATTCGAATCGGTTCACAATTGACGGAGTAATCGCGTAACATACACAAAAAAAAAGAAAAAAATACATGCAGACGAATTGAAAACCTCCTTCTTTTTGGAAGTCGGTTGAAAATAATAATAAGGAAAATATTCAGAGTTACGTATTCCTCTCGTCGACCGCCAATACCAGAGTTGCTACCGACCGAATTTCGCGAAAAAGAGTTCTCTATCTCTTTCTATTATGTGGCTTTAGAGGGAGATACATCTCGCTTGCCTGTTCAGCAGAGCCCTTTTTTTCATATCGTATGGGCTGGCGTTTGACCACTATCTCACCTGTTAGTTAGTAATGATGCGGTCGAGGATGGAAGCACGTTAGGCCTAGAATGGAAACTGGTTCTAAAGGAGACATTAGATGTTATGTGACAGATTTTCCAACTTGAGGGTGGTAACTGGCAGGATATTAGACTGTGTTAAGACACAACGCAAATGCGCATGCCACCAATTGCGCATTATTGCCACCACGAGTCATGTTTTTTTGTACATGTTAATAGATTTTCGCCTTTTATTGTCGACGGATTTTAAGGATTCATTTATAGGATATGATATATTAGGGGTTGTTTTCATAAATTTTATCAAATATGGCGATAAATACTGAGGTAATTATCGCCATATATATATATATACATAACTAGCTGGGGAAAGAAGTTTTAAAACGATGCTATACCATAGTAAAAACTAAAGCTCTACTACGGAAAAGCGACGTATTTTCCAACTTGATGGTGGCAGCTGGCCAGGTGGACTCAACAGTGTCCTACCACTACGCAGAATTTCATTGCCACTCCAGCTTGCGTATGCGCCGACCTATGTCGATAGCTTAAGTCTTCTGTCGGATTACCTCATTCTGGATTCGATCCTTCGGGGAAAAGGCAATTTTATTTATTAAAACGATTTTTTTTCAATTTCAGACCTAAACTAGCGATGTTGGACAGTATGTTGGAACTGCTAAAAAGCCAAAAGAACGACAAAACGATCAGTTTCACAGTCTCTTCTATGGTTCACTCCTATTGCAGACATAGCGGAAAATCTTGTAAGAATTATTTCCTCTTAATAAATTTTTTTAGGTACAGACAACACGTGTGTCCGCTTTCATTGCGACCATAAATAAACGGATACAAAATGTTTATGTTTAAATATTCATCATCATCAGTCCGTTTTTGTCCACTGCTGGACATATGCCTCATCTATGGCACGACACTGAGCTCGATCTTCAGCTATCTGATTCCATATATTTTATTTTAAATATTATTTTTGTGTTTCATTGCAGTAAGAGAATGTTGCGAAGAGGAAACGCCAAAAAATATATTGCAGGAGTTCGAAGCAATAGTGACGAGCATATCTCGGAAAGGTGTTATAAAAGTTAGAGAGGACAGACAAAACGTAAGTATCGATTACTACCGGTCGAACGCTAGCCTATAAGATTTTAAATCAAACTTTTTAACAAAAAATTAAACTGCCGAAAAATCTGAAATGCAAAACATATATATATATATATATATTTTTTTTTTGCATTTCAGATATATTATATATTATACGATATATATTATACGTATACCATACATATAGTATAGAACATATATAGGACTATCAGGTTGTTAGACAAAGACACTCCCACCCTGGGGCCTTATTCAGTTTGACCAATGAGATAACGCGTTCCTTAACGCGCCACGTTACGTTATCGAAAAATTGTTTTCTGTATGCCACACGATAGGTAAATTATACAAAACGCGCGCGTTACACGTCCTCATATGTCACGATATTTTGACAGCTCAAAACCCGCTCATAACCTTACCCTACCGCGTTTTAATTGGCGTAGAGAATACCATAACGCGGAGATAACGTAACACAGCACGGTAAGACTTTAAAATGGTCATATTGAATAAGGCCCCTGTTGTCTCTCAATTGGGCCGTTTTGTTCTACAAAGCAATTACAACCTTATTGTTAAAGCATACGGTATAATTGAATTTGTCAAAACATCTGCAGTGCACCATCCTTTTAATTAAGAGCCTTTAAATCTATACTAATATTATAAAGAGAGAACATTTGTATTTTTGTATGTTTGTAATGATTTGGCTCAAAAACTACTGAACCGATTAAAAAAATTCTTTCAATAATACATAGAATGGACTTTCGGAATGAAAATAGGCTATATATTATCCCGTTTAAATCAAAGGTACATTCGTGGAGACCTAATTTGCGACCTAAGTCGGTGAAAAAACGATCGAAAAAACACGTTTCTTACGAACGCTGCTTAATTGAAAATAGATAGAAGAATATTTTCTTTGCAAGAGTTGTACAACTTAATAAGACCTGGCCTTTTGAGGGCCTGGTGGCGTAATCGGGAGAACGTTCGGCTTTGATGCCGTGGTACCGAGTTCAAACCGCCGTGCACCAATGGATTTTTCTATCGAAAAAATTTATGTGCGCTTCTCACAGTGGCCCTCCGGTGAAGGAAAAACATCGTTAAGAAACCAACAAAACCCCCGCATGGTGGTAGGACACTATCTAGTGTCCGCCTGGCCAGCTACCACCCTCAAGTTAGAAAATCTGTCACCAAACATCTAATGTGTTCCGGCAGCTATCCTTGAGAGCCAGTTCCCCATTCTAGGCCTAGCGTGCTTACCATCTTCGACCGCATCATCACTTACCAACAGGTGAGATAGTGGTCAAACGCTAGCCTATAACGTATAAAAAAAAAAAAAAAAAGACCTACAAAAAAGTCCGCGACAGCATGTGTCTATCTCTTAAGGTTGACTCACAGTAACCATTTTAATCTTAAAATTTTTGTTAAAAAATATTATATAACTTCCAAGGCTATTTTCAAGTATATAGTATTAATCCTTATCCAGATTATTATCCGTTAATTAGCTTGGCCATATATTATAGATTAAAATTGTCCTTTACAGTATATAATTCAAATGAAAACTCTAGAAGATATCACAAATTTCACATACACGCATCGCAAAATTAATAAAATATTTGCAGTGAAACCACAGATTAGGTCATAGTTACTATGAAAGTATTATTATAAGCTTAGTTATGCTATAGATCCCCATCGATCACAATCAATTTGAAGTCAATATAGTATAATAATATGATCTATTGTATAAAATAATAATGATCTATATACCTATAAAATAATATAATATTTTAAGCCACCCCGACTGATCTATGTATAATCTTTTCAGTAAAAGCATTCCAATGACTCTAAACACGACATTTAAAATCTGAGCTGTAAGTTGGTGAGGATTTGAGTATTCTGCAGAGTCCAGGAGATGTCCCAGCATCAGGTCAATGTTCCATGTTCTTACAATATCGTTGAAGAAGAAGATTTTCGAATTGATCAGACCTATGAAAGTTGATTTCATAGCGCAATTAACTAGAAAAAAGCTCATAGTTTTGTAAAGATTGAACGAATTTTCATTAATGAAAGCTAAGAAAACTCTCGATGAAAACATCTATCAAACAAAAAAAAACTATCAATAATAAAAACAAAATCGGTTCATCCGGTTAGGTGCTAAGATGCTACAGACAGACACACAGATACACACGTTAAACGTATATTACCCCTACATTTTGCGTCGGGGAACGCCTTAAGGTTACGGCGGCAGATGTTCTCCTTGGTGTCTAACCTACTTTTTGGTAGATTTAATGATCCCACAACCACTG
Organism: Cabera pusaria; assembly: GCA_954871355.1. Lineage (NCBI taxonomy): Eukaryota > Metazoa > Arthropoda > Insecta > Lepidoptera > Geometridae > Cabera > Cabera pusaria. Next base: position 7,251,865 of record OX940909.1, on the reverse strand, counting down.
TACGAAAACTCATGATTTATGAATGCACATAAAACTTTCATTGGTAGGTATATAGCTAGGATTAGAACCAACGACCGTCGGGTCAGAATCAGGGTAACTATCCTTTACGCCAAAGGGCCGTACAATATAACTACGTAAGTATTATAAAAGAAAGTCCATCACTGCGTCTGTCTGTCTGTTCAATAATCTCAATAGCTACTGAACGGATTATCATGCGGTTTTCACCAATAGCCAGAGTGTTTATGAGGAAGGTTTAGGTGCAGAATTCGTTAAGGTTTTGTGTAAATTGGATGAAATATGATGATGATTGTTAAATATGTTCATATTTTATATTCGATGCAACAAACTGATGCAAATTTTGTAGCCATATATGTTCTACCCGTGCGAAGCCGGGGCGGGCTGCTAGTTGTTAATAATTATAAAATTATTAAATAAAGTTGATGCTTTAAAAAGTATTTTTTCTGTTATAAATCTCTACCTAGTTCATTAAGTCCCAAGTCCCATCCGTGTATTGTCCCATCATTATATAATGTATCAATACTTTTTTTCTTACGAACCACCGTTTCTGAGATATAAGGGGGGGGGGGGCTGAACATGGAACTGAAACAAAAAAAAAATTGATTAAACCTATACGTATGGGGTGTCTATAGATAGTCCTTTAGCTGGTGGTCTAAATACGGGTTCTTGAGACATCAAGATTTTGAGTCTCACATGCCCTGTAATTTCACTGGGCACCTTGCTATTTCAACCGAAAAACATTCCTATTTCACGGCTAAACATTAATTGGCAAAGTGGTGGTACCGCCACAGGCGGACTAGCAGAAGTCCTACCACTACAACTTTCGCAGTCTTTAAACGGTTCGTAATTAATGAGTGGTGGTTGTTAGATAGATGTTATGACGTTAACTTTCTAAAGGATGCTGTCGTGTTGTTTATTCAATATTTTAATTTTGTTACTTGTGCTTTCAGATAATGATAGCAATCAAAGCACTCGGCAACATCGGAGGTTTCAAGGAACAGTTTTCGGACGTACTACTGGAGTTGATCGGCAATAGCTTAGTGCCTGTGCCTATTAGATTGACTGCCATCGACGCTTTCAGAAGGACGCCTTGTGTGGAAACACGGTAATGTATTTAAACTTATATCATTTTTTAGGGTTCCGTAGCCGAATGGCAAAAAACGGAACCCTTATAGATTCGTCATGTCTGTCTGTCTGTCTGTCTGTCTGTCTGTCTGTCTGTCTGTCCGTCCGTATGTCACAGCCATTTTATTCCGAAACTGTTAGGACTACAGAATTGAAACTTGGTAGGTAGATGTATTATGTGAACCGCTTTCCGATTTTTGTACAAAAATAAAAAATATAAAAGTTTAAGGGGGCATCCCATACATGGAACTGAAACAAAAAAAAAAATCTTCAAACCTATACGTGTGGGGTGTATATGGATAGGTCTTCATAAATGACATTGAGGTTCCTAAAATCATTTTTTCTCAAAGTCAATCATTTAAAAGATAGGCGCGTCTAAAGTGGTAAAATGTGTGTCCCCCCCCCCTCTAACTTTTAAAGTATAGAAGTGAAAAAACTAAAAAAAATATATGCTGTAGATCTTAATAAAAACCAATAACGAAAATTGGTTTGAACGAGATACAGTCAGCAGTTTTAGAGATATGGCGACCGCAAAGATAACTTTGTTTTTCATACAAACACTATGAAAAACAAAGTTAATTTTGTAGTTGCGAAAAATCATTGTTATGGAATACTTAACTGAGTTACGGAACCCTACGAGTGCGAGTCCGACTTGCACTTGGCCAGTTTATTTTTAAATTAAATTTCTGCACTTGGCTTCACGCGCGTCGAGAAATGTTTTTTTAATGATATTTTTAACCGACATCAAAAAAGGAGGAGTTTCTCAATTCGTCGGAATCTTTTTTTATGTATCTTCCTCGATTACTCAAAGACACCTGGACTGATTTGGGTTTTTTTTTGTTCGAAAGGGTATAACTTCCCAGTTTCCAGTCAATGATACCCCTTCAAACAAAAAATATATGATATCGGTTCAAGTGTCATCGCGTAATCTGTGAACATACATAAAAAAATATTCCGACGAATTGAAAACCTCCTCCGTTTTTGTTAAGTCGGTTAAATGAAACAAGTCCAATTTGTAATTTCAGAGAGTATTTCTTAGAGACGTATCGAGCTGACTTCGTGGACATAGAAGTGCGGATAGCGTCCTATCTCCAAGTGATGCGGTGTCCCGATCTGAAGACCATCCGACAGATATTCCACTCACTGCGACATGAAACTGTCAATCAAGGTAATCACCAATCATTTTTGAAGTGAAAACCTCTTTAGGCCCGTTGAGCACTTTTTGGGTGAACGAAACCGTGGAACTCGCGTCATCGTCACCGCACGCTTGCCATGAGCTATATGTATACTGTGTTTATATGTGTAAATTTTAGGCATAGACGCAATATAAAAGACTGGTGCATTGCAGATGTTTTGACAAATTCAACTTAATCCGTATGTTTGAACTATAAGGTTGTAATTGCTTTGTAGAACAAAACGACCCAAACGTAAGGCACCCGGGTGGGAGTGTGTCCTTGTCTAACAACCTGAAGTGCTATATATGTACTATACTATATGTATAGTATATATATAACTTGTCCATACAAAAGAAAGGGACAAACTCCGTTCAAAGTCTGTCTCATTAGGGTCGGTGTACGCAGTCAAGATTAATATTAAGTAGAAGGTATATGTTTTTGGGTGAACAAAAATCATGTAACTCACGTCATCGTCACCGCACGCTTGCCATGAGCTATATGTATACTGTGTATCTCGACAATACAATTCACAAGTTATATAAGTTATACTTAGTTTTCACTTCTATCGGCAGTCCCCAAAGACTGCCCCGCATTTTTTTTAATTTAAACTCACCCATATGTAGAAGGAGCATATCAAGTTGATGTTTTGCCTGACTTGCTACGAAATAGTAGCTTACAACCATCAAGGAGAAAATCTGCCGCCATAACCTTACCGGTGTTCCGGCAGCACACAGCCCTTGAGAGTAAGAGAGTATTCTAGGTGTAGCGTGTTTACCATCCTCGACTATATCTTCACTTACCGTCAGGTGAGATATTGGTCAAAAGCTATCCTATAAGCTACAAAAAATCATGATTTATTAAAGATATAAACATTACTTCCTACCCCTATCCTACTTAAGTGGGATCGGTGCAACATGTAATTCTCGTACATTTGGGTCTGTCCGCAGTCATTTCCGTATCCAACTCCTCTTACATCCATATCTTCTATCACACAGTCCATGCACACTTTCTTCGGTCTTCCTCTTCCTCTATAGCCGTCCACTTTCACGTCCATTGCCTTTCTAGTCACGCGGACTTCACTTCTTCTTATAACAGCTGACCTATAAGCTTATAAGAATTAAATAGCCTGTATAAGATATAAATTAATATATAACAATTAAATAAAAACATTAAAAACTACAACTGTACCCTTAGGGTCGACTCACACCGCGATGCGACGCGACGCGGCGCGCACTTATTAAGAGAGTATTACAAAAAATAACTTTATTTACTATACAAAAAGATACACATTTCATTGAGTTAGTTCGGCGGCTTCAGGCGCGGCAGGCTGCACCGCGCGGCGCAGCGGGAAAAAACAATTAATCTTAACTACACAATAAGATTCAAATTGCATTGAGATAATTTGGTGGCGTCGCGCGTTTTTATGCGTCGCGCGGCTTCTGGCTGCTCCGCGCTGCGCCGTGAGACTCCAAATGCATCGTCGCGTCGCGTCGCGGTGTGAACTGACCCTTGGTACGAGTTTTTATACCAAACTCGATATCGTATTTCGAACAAATCTTGTATGAAAAATAGTACAGCGCCTCTAGTGGTTACTACACTTCACTAAATTTAGACCAATCAGGGAGCCAGAATAAGTCGAAAACTATGTGAGATTTGTCAAAAGCGTTTACGATAAAAACTCGTACTAAGGCTACTGATATGCTTAATAGGGTTGTGTGCTGCCGGAACACCGTAAGGTTATGGCGGCATATTTTGCCCTTGATTATTGGTAAGCTACTTTTTGGTAGCAAGTCATGTGGAACATAGATATAATATGCTCCTACTATCTGTGTACGGACACCCGTGCTAGGATTTGAACCTGTGATCTCTCGCTTAGAAGACTACTATCCCTTACGCTGACGAAACTCTCATTATATATACATACATACAATCACGCCTTTTTCCCGTTGCGGCAGGTAGAGACTACTTCTTTCCACATGCTACGATCCTGACCCTGACATATTTCGCTTCTTCCACTTTCATGAGCGTCTTATATACATTACACATCATCACCGCATAATTTGTTTTTAGCCGCGACATTCGTATGGAGCCACCTGAAGAATCTGGGCGAGTCTTCGCTTCCTTCCCGCGTTGAGATCCAGGGTCTACTATCTGGTAACACCATGCCTCAGCTAGAAGACAGCCCTGACTTCAGGATGTTCTCCAGGAATTACGAACAGGGAGTCTTCTTCGATCAGTATAATGCCGGTAAGGGAACTTTGGTTATTTTGTTGTAATTTTTTTAATTTATTTATTTGGTGCATACCACAAATTACAGAAAATTAATAATCGTTAAATAACATGGTGAATATATGAAGACGATTCCATAGTCCAATGTCATACGCACATTCCCATTCTAGGCCTAGCGTGTTTACCATCTTCGAACGCATCATCACTTACCAACAGGTGAGATAGTAATCAAACGCTAGCCTATAAGATATATAAAAAATAAATTAAAAACATCATGATAAAAACAGCATTTCATAATTGTTATTAGTCCTAAGTAACATAATTGAAAAGAATAAAATAGCGCATTTTACATTTATCAGATTAACAAAACATTAAGTAAATTAAGTACAATACTAATTATTAATTAAGATAAAAAATATAAATATAGTTTAAAAACTAAAACAACCGACTTCAATGCCCCGCGAGTCAATTTCAGTATCAAGTTTGTGACGTTTATCGTCATATCTCTGGAGATACTTATCAGATCTCGATGAAACTACAATGGGACCACCTCGGAAACGTACCCTACCGATTACAAAAATAATCATTCGAATCGGTTCACAATAGACGGAGTAATCGCGTAACATACACACAAAAAAACCATAGAGACGAATTGAGAACCTCTTTCTTTTTGGAAGTCGGTTGATAAAAACAAAGAAATCTACACACAAATTGACAATTAATAATTAAAAGTAATAAAGGTATTTAATAATAAAGGTATCAGGACAAGCACGACGCTCGCCTGATGGTATGGATAGGATGACGTCCACCTGTTACAGATACAGAGGCATGCAACATTCTGGGAATCACAGATTACACTGCACTGCGCATGTTACCTCGAGACGTAAAGATGTTAAGTCTCATATGCCCTGTAATTTCACTGGACACTTTGACATTTCGACCGAAATACATTCCTATTTCACGGCTGATTTAATTGGCAAAGTGGTACCGCCCCAGGCGGACTAGCAGAAGTTCTGCACCACAAGCAGAAGTCCCACTACTACAGCAGAAGTCCTACCACTACATAGTTAAAATATTTACATTGCAAGTTATTTCATAAAGCTAACTGTGAAATTTGGCAGACACTTACCATCAGGCAATCGTTCTGCTTTCCCTGTTATTTACTGTCGTAAAACTACACCATCATTGAGTAATACAATTAAGATAGTTTAATAATTTAAAAAAAACCGACATCACATCCCGTGCTAGTCTTTGCAGTTTCAGTAGTTTTTTTAGTTGTTTTTCTAGTGGTAGGAGTTCTGCTAGTCCGCCTGGGACGGTACCACCACTTCGCCAATTTATTTTCAACCGTGAAATAGGAATGTTTTTCGGTACCCTTAGTACGAGTTTTTGACACCAAACTCGATATCGTATATCGAACAAATGTTGTATGAAAAACAGTACAGCGCCTCTAGTGGTTACTACACTTCACTAAATTTAGACCAATCAGGGAGCCAGAATAAGTCGAAAACTATGTGAGATCTTTGTAAATTGTTAAACACAATCCAAAATTTCATCGTACCGACGGGACTTGAACCCGCAACCTCCGGAATAACATGTTCCGGATAAAATAAAACAATAATAAACAACAATATAAATAACAATATAAAGTGTGAAACACTTCAAAGAAACATAATATGTGAGATCTGTCAAAAGCGTTTACGATAAAAACTCGTACTAAGGGTACGGTTGAAATGGCAAGCTGTCCAGTTAAATTACAAGGCATGTGAGACTCAATATCTTTATATCTCAAGGTAACAGGCGCAGTGCAGTGACATGCAAAATTCTGGGTGCCCAGAAGCATGCTCTTATATTTTTGTAAATTGTTACTCACAATCAAAAATGTCATCGTACCGACGGGACTAGAACCCGCACCCCTTTGGAAACATGTCCAGATGCTCTGCCAATTAAGCCACAGTGCGATACTATGGATACGACGAAATTAGTGGATTGCATTTGTTAACCCAATTACGCATTGGTGGCGCCATCTATGATAACTTTTTTGAAGTTAATAGCAGAGCACCTGGGCGTGTTTCCCAAGGAGTGCAGGTTCTAGTCCCGACGGTACGATGAAATTTTGGATTGTGTGTAACAATTAGGCATGGAAATGATTGCTAATTTTATTTATTTTTCATTGGATGAAATGAAAAATAAAAGTAGCAGTGATTTGACGTGTGAAATTTCACTGGCAATGATTTTAATGTATAAAGTACCGTACGCTATTCAAAATGAATGATTTTGAGATCTGCGACAAATTATTCCAAGTGAATACATACTTTACTGCACTCAAATTAAAGTCTATTTTAAAATGCTCTCATAAGATATTAAAGGTCATAATTTCCTGATATAGTACTAAAACGGAGCACGGGTGGCGCTGCGCTCTTCAACGTATACTTAGCGGCGACAAATCAGCAAAACATGGTTTGTTCTTTCTAACACGCTTGCTCTAGGTCTAGTACGATTCGTCGCTTCTCGCTCGCTCTCTACGTCGATGCGATTTCATTGAGTGTGAAATTTCACAGACCAAATGAAGAGAAGTAGCAGATGCGATTTATGAATATGCATTTCATATGAAATTTCACATGCTACATGTGAAATGTTCCATGTCTAGTAACAATGTATGTATGTTATGTTTGCAGGTGGCAACTATGAAGCGAACGTGGTCTTCTCTCCAGATTCATACATTCCGAGATCTTTGTCTCTCAACTTGACTGTCGATATGTTTGGCGAATCCATCAATATATTCGAAGTAAGTTCCAATCACTACATTAGCCATACTTACATACATACAATCACGCCTTTTTCCCGTTGGGACATGCAGAGACTACTTCTTTTCACATGCTACGATCCTGACATACCTCTTTCGCTTCTTCCACTTTCATGAGCGCCTTCATACATGCTCGACGGTTATAGGTGCTTTTGACTTGGCTTTTCTGTAAAACGTCTCCGATCTGGTCGTGACACGTTCGCCTAGGTCGGCCTCTACCAACCGGCCCATTCACACTCGTCTCATAAATTTGTTTCGTCAGTCTTATCTTCATCCATACTCTCTAGATGTCCAAACCATCTAAGCATCCCTTTCTCTATATTTGTCACTACATCTTCAGCCACTCCACAACATTCCCTTATCACGCTGTTCTCCACCTTATCCATCAGAGTCACTCCAATCATTCTTCTCAAACTTCTCATTTCTACAGCATTAATTTTACTTTCATGTTTCTTCTGCCATACCCTGCATTCACTACCATACATGAGTGTGGGAACCAACACTCCCCTATGCACAGTTAGATGTGCTTTTTTAGACACGTTCTGACTTTTCATAAAGTTATGCAGTGCTCCACTCACTTGGTTTCCTGCCAAAACTCATCGCTCAGTATCACTTTCATACTTATCATCTCTTGTAAACTTAGACTTACACTTAACATTAGCCACGCGCAAACTATATCCTTAAAGAGAATACGTACGTATCTTTTTGAACAAAAGATATGCATAACTCTATATACCTAATAACTCCGTGACGCTACGCTCCCTTTCTAACTCCTAGAATGTTATAACATTATACAAAAAAAATACAAAATAATTTATTTAAACAAATACACATTAACAGTCTTGCGATTCCTGCACTAGGGCAAGCCTGTACCGCAAGTAATCAATCCAGAGATGATTCAAATTAATAGTTGCATTACAGGTCAGTGCGTGTAAATGTGAGTTGTAATTAAGTTTAAATGAGAGTTGTAAGTGGTGGTGGTGTGTGTGTGTGTGTGTGTCTGTGTGTGTGTGTGTGCGTGTGCGCGTGTGTGTCTGTGTAGGGAGAGGATTGTTGGTGTACGTGTACTATGTATGTGTGGAAGAGTGTGAGCTGGGGAATAATCGAGCGCAGTAATATTTTGCTGATTAATTTATTACATGATTAGTAAAAGAAAGTAATTTAAGTAATTGGGCGAGTGATTATTTTACTTTAATATGACCAGAAGGGACTCAGTAGCGTTATAGTCAAGTGTGACGAGCCATTTCCTTAGTTTTTCTCTAACGTCGCGCATCGCATAGTTTTTTAAAGAAATTAATTTATCAGCACGGCGATAGAGAAAAGGTAGGGAATATGAGCTAAACCGCTGAGCAAAAACTGAGTTGACTGAAGGGACTAAAATGCTAATACCACGGCGACTAGTGTCTGTAGTGATCTGTGTCGAACGTTTTATAGAGGTATGATACGTCAAAATGGCTTTTTGAATATAAAGTTGTCGAATTGTTAAGACTTGAGCCTCCTGATATAGCTGTTTCGTAGGATGTCTAAAAGGTTTTCGTAACATTACTTTGAGCACTGACCTCTGAGCCCTCTCCAAAGTAATCATATTAGTTTTTGCTGCCCCGCCCCAAGCTAGTATACAATATGTCATAACAGATTCACAGAGTGCTTTGTATACTGCTGAGATAGTTTCTAAGTCAGCACCATCACGAAGTAGTTTCATTATGTGGATCATTTTTTTGACTCTTGAAGAAAGGGCTTGGATGTGGGGCTTGAATGAAAGATTTTCATCCAGCAGTACGCCTAGATATTTCACGGATTTTGCGCGTTCAATTTTAGTGCAAAAGCATGCCTGCCTATGAGAGTTAACGTTATCAGACACGCATTTGTGTATTTTTATTTGTAATCGTTGTGGAGGACTAGTATGTCTTGTTTTGTGAAAACATAAATAATTTGTTTTTTTAGCGTTTAAAGTCAGTAAATTTGTGTCTAACCAGCTTGCGACATCTGCTAAACCATCTTCGGCTATCTTAAATACCTCCACCCAGTTCCTGCCCTTAAAAAGAATCGCAGTGTCATCTGCATAACAAATAATTTGAACGTCATTTTTGGATGCGAAAAGTTTTGATATATCATTCATGTAAATAATGAATTGTGTTGGTCCCAAAATGCTGCCCTGTGGTACTCCAAAAGAAACATTTCTAGTTTCACTATTGACTCCTTCCACCACAACGCATTGTCCTCTGTCAGTAAGGTAGCTCTTAAACCAATCCAAGGCAATCCCACGCACTCCAATTTTCTCCAACTTTCTAAGAAGAATTTTTGGTGATACCATGTCGAAAGCCTTGGCCAGGTCCAAAAATACCCCTATAGATTTGTGACCATTATCTAGCGCTGAAACAATATGATCTAACAATAAAGTTACAGCGTCTTCTGTGCACCTTTTTTGACGGAATCCAAATTGAGATGTGGCTAGGATATTGTGTTGATCGCGAAATTTTACGAGTCTTGTATTGACGATTTTCTCTATGATTTTTGAGAATACAGGAAGTAGGGATATTGGCCGAAAATTTGAAACATTTGATGTAGTGCCGTCTTTGTGTATCGGTACCACCGTGGCTATCTTCCAGCAACCCGGGAACTGGCCCGTAGAGAAACATAAATTAATTATATCAGATAGTGATCCAACAATATAAGGACATAATTTTTTTATTATTGAAGTCCTAATTCCATCTGCTCCGGGAGCAGGGGGAGGGATTCTGTGTTACATGTTTATATCATGCTTACTCTAAACCCGTGGCTCTCTTTTTAACGCATGGAGTGTTATATGTTTACATCTCGCTTACTCTAACTCTGTGACTCTCCCTTTTTAACGTTTGGTATGTTATATGGTTACATCCCGTTAATCTTCCTAATTTATATAAATGACTTACCAGAAATAACATCATATAAATGTACTTTATTCGCTGACGACATAAAAATAATTTTGACTGGTAAAAACCTTATAAACTCTGACATAGACATTAATAAAACAATTGACTCTGTTATAAAATGGTTAGACTCTAATAATTTGCAGGTTAATTAGGGTTCCGAACCCAAAGGGTACCAACGGAACCCTATTACTGAGACTCCGCTGTCCGTCTGTCTGTCTGTCTGTCTGTCTGTCTGTCTGTCCGTCCGTCTGTCACCAGGCTGTATCTCATGAACCGTGATAGTAAGACGGTTGAAATTTTCACAGATGATGTATTTCTGTTGCCGCTATAACAACAAATACTAAGAACAGAACAAAGTTAAAAATTAAAGGGTTTAAAACAAAAAACGTGTTTTTTACGGTACGATACGATACGAATTTAATTCACCTCGACGCAGCTAGATGGCAGCACAGGAAAAATTAGCACGCGCAAGTGTTTCATTTGTTAAATTTGTGGGCCTCGGTCGATTTGTCTGTCTACTTAGTTATGGATTATTTTCACACATACAGTGTACACTGTACAGTATTGAATAATATATCTTCAATTTTAGTACTTCAAGAGCTTCAAATAGCTAGAATCAGTAGAAAGTTAGTCGTACGAATACTCGGTCTTCCAGATAATTAATTAATTATATTTATTACCTTTGTGTTAATATTTACTTAGTTGGTGATAGAAGTTCGTGGCGTTCGGACTTCGGAAATTTCGGAACCCTCCGTGTGCGGGACAAAAGTCTGACTCGCACTTGGCCAGTTTATTTAAATAAGACAAATATTGTACAATTTATTACCCGGGGATCTAAGCCAAATCCCAGAAACATTTATTATATATATATATATATATATATATATATATATATATATATATATATAAGCAATAAAAATAGATGAAAGCAATAATGTGAAATTTCTTGGTCTCACTTTAGATAGATTTTGCGATTGGAAGTTACAGATTGATAGCATTTGTAAGAAAATTAATAGCTTTGTATACTGTTTAGGTAAATTAAGGAAAACCTCGTCCATAAGTACAGTTTTATTGGCATATCACGACTACATAGGATCAGTACTGCGATATGGACTAATACTTTGGGGTAATTCTACAGAATTTCCTAGGGCATTCATACCACAAAAAAAATGTATTTCTCGCAATGGTAGGGATTCCTCAATACGAGTCTTACAGACCATATTTCAAACACTTTCAAATTTTGCCGCTGCCTTGCTTATACATCTTTGAAATGTGTATGTTTGTTAAAAACCATTTTGAGCTATTCCCAAAAGCTAAAGATGTATACCATCGTAACACCCGACGTGGTGAACGACTAGTTCTAGACTTATCGCCACGAACAGCGGTACTAAGTACCAATTGTTTTGTTATGTGTCTAAAGATATATAACATATTGCCTGAAGATATGAAAAAGCTGCATTACGTTAAATTCAAGAGACAGTTAAAAGATTGATTACTGAATAAATTGTTCTATACTGTAAAAGATATGTTCAATCAATAATAATTATATTTTGTAATATTAGGGTAGTTACTATTATTATGTACGATTATATTGATACTTTCTGTTTATTATAAAAATGAAATAATAATGTATTTAATTTAAATGTTGACATATAGATATATAGATTATAAATGATTATGACTGGAAATTAATAGTGCTAAATTTCACATGCTCACCCAAGAGCTAAATAGAAGGAACTTATTATTCTTGTTATACCATCTAAATTGTACTGTATTTATGGTGATTAAATATTTTATTTCATTTCATTTCATACTCTAACTCCGCGAAATGAGTCGTTGCGTTGAAGATATAAAAGAGTTAAATACACAGTTGAGAAATGTAAGATATACTGATATACAGTCCGGCAAGTATAACTTGGCGTGCCTGTGCGCCACTGTGCTTTTACTTTGTACTTTGATAACAGTTTCTCTTAAACCACTTTTAATTACTTTTGGCATTATTGAACTATTTAATACGCTTTTATTAGCTTCAGACGTATGTATGTTTGTATGTTAGTATGTAACGGAATCTTTGAACGTGATTTTAACCCCCTTCAAAACGTCGGATTAACTCGAAATTTGGCATACGTATTAAGGACCGATGACAATAAATAAATAAAAAACAAAATTAAAAAAAAATATATTTAAAAAAAAAACGTCAAAAAAATGAAAAATAAATAATAGTTTAAAAAAACTAAAAAAATACGCTTTTATAGAAAAACAATGATTTTTTTTGTAAACAAGCGTAGGGTGCTTTACAGGATATTATCAAAATAACCCTTCTAGTCATATCTGTTCATAAAATATTTGGAACTATTGATACCATGCACCCCACGCTTCTTTTTACAATAAAATCATTTTTTCTTACACTATTTTTAATTCAAATTTATTAAAATTTATTTTCTATTTTTTAGTTGGATTTTCTATAAAAGCGTATTTTTTTAGTTTTTTTAAACTATTATTTATTTAATGTAGCAGATTTATCAACAATAATGTCGCGGTAATCTCTCAAACGTCAAACTCACAGTTTCAAGAGAGCGGAATTAGTTCCAAAAACCACCACCGCCAAGGTATACTTGTGGCACTGTAGTCTTTGGTTTAACGAGTTATAACTCGTTTTTGTTAATCACTCCTGAGTTACACACGTCTCCTCTACATTATTACAGGCTCTTAGACTGAGTAAAGCGAAGGTCTCCGTTTCAGCTTGGGCAAAGATGCTTTCGTATGTCCGGTTGTTCTCCTCTGCACCATAGTTGTTCTCATTTCAATCGAATACATTCGAATTTGGAAGCGTCATTTTGAATTTCGAATATTTATTATTCCATAAGCTATTTGGTCGCGGAAACCTTTCCTATTAGAATCACTGATTTTTTCGAATTGAAATATCGAATGTTATGGATTAGAGCATTGTGAACTGCAAAGTCTGAAAAAAAAGCTGAGTTGAAGTTAAGGCAGTTTCCAAATCAGAATTAGCTTTCTAATGACTGTAGCCCTATATTTTAGCCCTGCTTTGTCGCTTTTCTCAACCGATTTTCATGAAATTTTGTGAGCAGGTTTGATAATAACATGGAATATATATTAGTCGATTCAGTTTTCGAAAGTTTTTCGTAATGGCGGTGGTATGAGGGTTTAAAAAAATCATATTTCAGCCATTACCGAAATGTTTGCTGAGGGTTATATTAATAAATCTATCGTTTTTTTAACCAACTTCAAAAGAGGACGTTCTTTCAATTCGATTTTAATGTTTTTTTAATACAGATGAAAGCCCGCGGCGAAGGATTCGAACGATACTTCGAAAGTCTCTTCGGCACAAACGCACCTCTCAACAAGAACAAAATCGTCGAACAATTAAACAACATGCGTTTTATGCGTTCGACCAACGACGCTGACGATGTGCGAGCGAAAATCGACGACCTTAACTACAAGAATGAAGCTCTTAAGCACCGTTTTCCTATGGCAGAGCTGGGGATCAAAGTGTTTGGTAATGAAATATCTTATTGGAACGCCGAGGGTGATCAAGAGATTTTAAAGGGCTTGGAAAGATTGAACCCGCAGCTTAGGATGTTGGAAATTTTGTCGGGAAAGGTAAGATTTCACTAAATATTCGGCTTCATTCGTGGCTCTAAATAACCACTGAACAAAATAAGTTAAGTTGATTCGATAACAACGATCGATGATGAGAGTAACGATTAGATACCAAACCAGAATACCGAAACATATTGAACCCCGTTAGAATAGATGCAAGGAGCTACGTCCTGCGATCGCCAACCCGCCTGCCCAGCGTGGCGATTAGGTCATATCCCTCCCAATGAGCCGAAGATCGGGCTCAGTGGCGTATCTTGGGAGAGGCCTACGTCCAGCTGTGGACTGACGCGCTGATTATGATGAACCTTACGGTGCCGCGCACAGCTCTTGAGATTCGGAGTATTATGGGCCTAGCTTGTTCACCATTTTCGACCACATCAGGCAATGGTAGGCCAGATAGTGGTCAAACGCTAGCCTATCAGATATAACAAAAAAACAATTATAAGATTTTTTTATGATAATAAGTTAACGCGTGACCACTATCTCACCTGATGTTAAGTGACGATGACTTTAATCCATAGTCTGCATGTAAGTTATTGAGATAACATACATACATACAATCACGCCTTTTTCCCGATGGGGTAGGCAGAGACTACTTCTTTCCACATGCTACGATCCTGACCTTTCGCTTCTTCCACTTTCATGAGCGCCTTCATACATGCTCGCCGGTTATAGGCTTGACCCTCCTTTAAAACGTCAATTAAGATAACACCATCAACACCAATATTATAAATGCGAAAGTTTATTTGTTTGTTTGTTTGTTTGTTTGGGACTTCTTCACGGTCAAACGGCTTGACCGATTTGGCTGAAATTTTGTACAAAGATAGTACATAGGGCAGAATAGGATATAGGATACTTTTTTTTTGGCTATCGAGTCAGGGGGTCCAGATATGTTAAATTTAATTTTGTAAATATAAGACTTCTTTTCGAATAAACGGCTTGACCGATTTGCCTGAAATTTTGTGTGAATACTTGTCATAGGGCAGAATAGGATATAGGATACTTTTTTTCTGGCTGTCGAGTCAGGGGGTCCAGATATTTTTAATTGAATTTTGTAAATATACGACCTCTTCTTGAATAAACGGCTTGACCGATTCGCCTGATATGTTGTATAAAGACAGTTCATAGGGCAGAATAGGATATAGAATACTTTTTTTCTGGCTATCAAGTCAGGGAGTCAAAATATGTTTAATTGAATTTTGTAAATATAAGACATCTTCTCGAATAAACGGCTTGACCGATTTGCCTGACATGTTGTATAAAGATAGTTCATAATGCAGAATAGGATATAGAATACTTTTTTTCTAGCTATCGAGTCAGGGGGTCCAAATATTTTTAATTGAATTTTGTAAATATATGACCTCTTCTCGAATAAACGGCTTGACCGATTTGCCTGACATGTTTTATAAAGACAGTTCATAGGGCAGAATAGGATATAGAATACTTTTTTTCTGGCTATCAAGTCAGGGAGTCCAAATATTTTTAATAGAATTTTGTAAATATAAGACATCTTCTCGAATAAACGGCTTGACCGATTTGCCTGACATGTTGTATAAAGATAGTTCATAATGCAGAATAGGATATAGAATACTTTTCGATTTGCCTGACATGTGATATCACGTTTAACCTCAGTGTCATCGGTGTTGACTTAGTAGGTCATAAAAACTGCCAGGGTCATAAAAAGTCGTAAACATTTTACGCGCTCGCTATGCACGCGCAAACATTTGTTTTATCTACTATAAAGGTAATATATTAGCAATTTTTGTATATTAATAACCACATGCATCAAAACGAGTCATAAATTTAAACAGTATAACCTTCAACAATCTTCATGATTATTAACCTAAAAATAAGTAGATATCACGTTTAACCTCAGTGTCATCGGTGTTGACTTAGTAGGTCATAAAAACTGCCAGGGTCATAAAAAGTCGTAAACATTTTTCGCGCTCGCTTCGCTCGCGAAGTTATGACGCTCGCGACTCTCACGCAAGCATTTGTTCTATCTACTTTGAAGGTAACATTTCAGCAACTTTTGTATTTTAATAGCCACATGCATTAAAACGAGTCATAAATTAAAACACCTTCAATAATCAAAATGATTATTACTTAAAATAAATGGGTATCACGTTTAACCTGCGTGTTATCAGTGTTGACTTAGCAGGTCATAAAACTGTCTGGGTCATAAAAATTCGTAAAAAATTTTCGCGCTCGCTTCGCTCGCGCAGTGATGGCGCTCGCTACACTCGCGCATGCATTTATTTTATCGACTTTGAAGGTAATATTTCAGCAACTTTTGTATTTTAATAGCCACATGCATTAAAACGAGTCATAAATTGAAACAGAAAAACCTTCAAAAATCTTCATGATTATTAACCTAAAAATAAGTGGATATCACGTTTAACCTGAGTGTCATTGGTATTGACTTAGCAGGTCATAAAAACTATCAGGGTCATAAAAAGTCGTAAAAAATGTTCGCGCTCGCTTCGCTCGCGCAGTGATGGCGCTCGCTACGCTCGCGCATGCATTTATTTTATCGACTTTGAAGGTAATATTTCAGCAACTTTTGTATTTTAATTGCCACATGCATTAAAACGAGTCATAAATTGAAACAGAAAAACCTTCAAAAATCTTCATGATTATTAACCTAAAAATAAGTGGATATCACGTTAAACTGAGTGTCATTGGTGTTGACTTAGCAGGTCATAAAAACTATCAGGGTCATAAAAAGTCGTAAAAAATGTTCGCGCTCGCTTCGCTCGCGCAGTGATGGCGCTCACAAAGTACGCGCTAATATGTGTTGTATATACTTTGAAGGTAATATTTCAGCAAATTTTGTATTTTAATAGACACATGCATCAAAACGAGTCATAATTTGAAACAGTACAACCTTCAATAACCATAATGATTATTAACCTTAAAATAAGTGATTATCGACTTTAACCTGAGTGTCATCAGTGTTGACTGAGTAGGACATAAAAACTGTCAGGGTCATAAAAAGACGGTAAAAAATTTTCGCGCTCGCTACGCTCGCTCGAGTATTTGTTTTATCTACTTTGAAGGTAATATTTCACAATATTTTGTATTTTAATAGATACATGCATCAAAACGAGTCATAAATTGAAACAGTACAACCTTCAATGACCATAATGATTATTAACCTTACAATATGTTATATCTTTAACCTAAGTGTCATCAGTGTTGACTTAGTAGGTCATAAAAACTGTCAGGGTTATAAAAAGTCGTAAACATTTTTATGCGATACGATTACGATAGCGCTCGCTTCGCTCGCGCAATTATTTATTTTATCTACTTTGAAGGTAATATTTCAGAAACTTTTGTATTTTAAAAGCCACATGTATCAAAACGAGTCATAAATTAAAACAGTACAACCTTCAATAATCAAATTCAAAAATCATTTATTCACGTCAGATACGGTTACAATAAAAAGATGTTCATAATTGTATGGGTTCAGCATAATATCTTGCCTATTTGGCATGTGAATGATGTACCTAATGTACTCGATGGTACTCACAGGTACGATGAGTATAATGGCAAGAAAAATGTTTTATGAAGTAGGCACGCCACATACTACTTACTTCACATTATCGTAACATACAATTACATAATATACTTAACTTACAATTATACGTGTCATATACCTAATATGTATCTATTCTTACCTATTAATTATAAAAACATCTATTAATCATAATGATTATTAACCTTAAAATAAGTGGATATCACGTTTAACCTCAGTGTCATCGGTGTTGACATAGTAGGTCATAAAAACTGTCAGGGTCATAAAAAGTCGTAAAAAATTTTCGGGCTCGCTTCGCTCGTGCTCTGATAGCAAGCATTTGTTTTATCTACTTTGTAAGAAATATTTCGTCAACTTTTGAATTTTAATAGCCACGTGCATCAAAACGAATCATAAATTGAAACAGAACAACCTTCAATAATATTCATGATTATTAACCTAAAAATAAGTGGATATCACGTTTAACCTCAGTGTCATCGGTGTTGACTTAGTAGGTCATAAAAACTGTCAGGGTCATAAAAAGTCGTAAAAAATTTTCGGGCTCGCTGTGATAGCAAGCATTTGTTTTATCTACTTTGTAAGAAATATTTCGTCAACTTTTGAATTTTAATAGCCACGTGCATCAAAACTAATCATAAATTGAAACAGAACAACCTTCAATAATATTCATGATTATTAACCTAAAAATAAGTGGATATCACGTTTAACCTCAGTGTCATCGGTGTTGACTTAGTAGGTCATAAAAACTGTCAGGGTCATAAAAAGTAAAAAAATTTGGGGCTCGCTTCGCTCGCGCTGTGATAGCGCTCGCTACGCTCGCGCGAGTATTTGTTTTATCTACTTTGAAGGTAATATTGCAGCAAATTTTGTATTTTAATAGACATATGCATCAAAACGAGTCATAAATTGAAACAGTACAATCTTCAATAACCATAATGATTATTAACCTTAAAATAATTGATTATCGACTTTAACCTGAGTGTCATCAGTGTTGACTTAGTAGGTCATAAAAACTGTGTGGGTCATAAAAAGTCGTAATTTTTTTTCGCAATAATAACGCTATATAGTGTATAATAGCGTGTTTCAACAGCCTCATACAATAGACTGATTCAAATACTTAAACAGCAAAACTTGGTAAACCTTGGTTAGTTTTATCAAGTAATTATTAATGACTTTAACAATAGACATATCGAGTTCGACCTAAGAGACATCTATAGTGAGTTGATTATTAGGTCGTAAATTTGTCATAGTCATAAAAAGTCATAAAAAATGTTCGCTCGCGCAATGATAGCTCTCGCTGCGCTCGCGCAGCTATTCACCTTATTTTCTTTGTAAGAATTGTTTCAGGAACTTTTGTGTTGAGTCAAACATTTAAGCAGCACAACTTCGTATACCTAACCAAAATGATTAATGACTTTAACAATAGAGGATATTGAGTTCGACTTTTGGGTCATCTATGGTGACTTGGCCTAAGAGATCATCGATCTTGACCTCAAAGGTCATAAAGACTCAAATAACGCGGGCGAAGCCGCGGGTAACAGCTAGTATATTATAATCGACAACGATATTATTTTAAGGAAATTTCCTACAACAAGGCGTCACTATTCCTGGACACTACATTCTCAATCCCGACTGGATGTGGCTTGCCCATGAACATGAATCTGATGGGAACCAGCTATGTCAACACCAAGATGTCGGGAACTGTCGTTGATAACTTCAGGCAGAGTAGCAACTTGGACTTTGAAGGAAAACTCAGACCTAGGTAAGTCTAGCTCTTACAAAACGAAAAAACCGACTTCACATGCCGCGATGGTTAAAAGTATCATGTCATCAAGGTATACAAATTTGTTTATATTGTTATCTCCATATCTCCGGAGATGATTATCAGATATCGATAAATTTTGAATGGGACCAAACGGGAGGCAAAATCTCAAACAAAAAAAAATCGAAAAAGATTTGACAGAGTTCTGATGTAAAAACAGAAAAAAAACCGTCGAATTGAAAACCTCCTCCTTTTTGTGAAGTCGGTTAAGACCCCTTATATTGCAAAATTTAAGTCACAATAATTTGCCTTGTGCTTTAAAATTTACTTTTAACTCCAATTTAAGCCCTTCAGAGCCGGCGCACAACTGAAGAATCGCAGCGCAAAGTCGAAGTTTAATCGACATTATTTACTTAGAAATAAAATCGAAAATCAATTTCGCCCGTGCTCGCTTTGATGTTCTAGGCTAGGACATTTTCTGTGTATAATCAATCATCATTACTCCTACGAAATGTATGGGAAAAGATTTTAGCAATTTCTAAATTTTCAAGTACCCTGGCACCATAACCATACGGTGTTCCGACAGCACACAGCCCTTGAAAGTAAGAGTATTCTAGGCCACCGATCACCATCTTCGACCACATCGTCGCCTACCACCAGATGAGATTAATTGTGTGTTAAACAACAAAAACATTTTTTTTTTCATATCAATGAAATTGATGTCAATTCTCCCACTGCCGAAAAAACCACGTCGTTAGTGGGCCCCGTATATTTAAACCCAGACCACAGAATATATAATAGTTAACCCAGACTATTAATTAGCCACATAATTGGAACCTATGGATGGCAAATAAACGTATTGAGTATTGAATTATTTTTTACTACTTTATACTTAAGAGCGAATGCGGGATGCACTTTTCCATACAAATGTATTCCCCCGTTTCCTTCCTGGTCTGCTGTAGCTATGACCCTATGATTTGCTTTTTTTGACCAACCGATTGCAAAAAGAAATATAAGCCTTTTAATCTTCTCTTCGAGATTTTTGAAGGGTCATATTTCTATTTACAATTGCTTGGTCAAAAAAAGAAAATGATAGGGAAGTAGCTACAGCAGACCTTGATATTTTGTAGAAACAAATTTTGCTCTAGAAGCATTTTCCAGGGAGGAAACGGGGGAACACGTGTGTATGGAAAAGTGCACCCAGCGTTCGCTCTTAAGAACCCATAGTAGATCAAGGGCTCTTTGAAAGAATTTGCTACGGGCCCCGCGCTTGCTCAATCCGGCACTGAACTCTCGTCACAAATACAACCTAACTTTCACAGTGTGGCGGTAAACATAGCAGCAACAATGAGCGTCGTAGCCGACGGTCTAAGCTCAAGCGGGATCCGGGTCAACTGGCGGCTCTACACAGCCACTGGGGTTGAAGCTAAACTAGCAGTTAGAGGCAGTAGACTGGTTAGATTGGACTTGGAACTGCCTGACGATAAACAAGAGATCTTCGCCGCTAAGTAAGTACCTATTGTAAGTCTAAAAATTTGGTATTACAGCACTTGTTATTTATCTCTTAATTGATTGCATATATGTATTTATCCTGTGGTATTTTATGTATGTGTCATAACCATATGGTTAAATATGTATGTATGTATATAATGTATATGTAGTGTATGTATTTTATGTATTATGTATTGTTATATAACTTTGAAGCAGTACACCCCCTGCAACATTTATATGTGAAATCCTGTCCATCCAAAGGTTGTCTGGTAGAGATCGCTCCAAGCGCTAAGACCGCCCATTGTATTACCATTGTTTCGTTATGAGATATTTTCTGTATGTTTTATTTTGGTGTACAATAAAGAATCATTCTTTTCTATACTATTGTCTATTAGAGAGATTGTTCTATTAGAGTACCTAGTGCGAATTAATTTAGATTGCTTTTCTTACTGTATTTCATTCTCTTAAACGCACATTTGTATGGAATAAAATAACGCCATCTAGTGTGCATTGTAGGTAACGTTGTAATTGCCATAAAAATCAGTGTTTACTATAACGTCATCGAGGAAGAGAAATTTAAAGAAATTCACAGTAGGCACTCAGGTCGACGCTAGATTCATAATTACATGCCTTTCCTTACATACAATATCATCAATAAGGGGTCAATATCTCTTGTGACTACATTTCGTAATTTTAAAAACTCGCTGCCCGCGGTGCTACGTCATCGGTGCGCTAGATACAGACGCTTGTTGTACGTCACTTATCGATAACGTCATCTACTTTTTCGTAGTGTTATCAATGTTATCATCGATAATGGGTGTGTCACTTCTATACCTCTCGTAAGGCTTTGTAAGTGCGACAGAGATAGCAGCAGTTGGCGTCATCTTCCCATAGTTTATTGTCTTGCGGGAAGGGAGTCATTGACATTACTATAGCTACTCGTAACTCACTCGGGGTATACAGCTCGCTTTCGTAGTCATAGACCTATAGGCTTTTATAGTTTTAGCATCGACAGTAGTGCGTCACTATATACCTCTCGTAAGGCCTAGAAGTGAGACAGACCGCGCTACAGTTAGCGTCTTGTTCCCACAGTTAATTTCTTGCGGGTAGAGAGTCTTTGACATTCGTCTTGAAGAGAACTTTTCACATAGATGATATCCAGGGTCTGATGATGAAGCTGGAAGGTGGCCACGGCATCTCTGTGATAAATCAACATAACTGGGGGGGCGGGGCGGTCGAGGAGCCAAAAGTGAATGGCCCTTCGGGCTTTAAGATCTTCCTTGAAGATTTAGCGGGAGAGTTTATCCTAAATTGAACTGCACTGCAGACTCAATGGGCCAGCTTCTAAATTCTGGTGCGTGGAGTCAAGGTGTTAACATGAGACCCCGCGGTTGTGGACTGTATTTGAATAGGTATCCTGTTAGGACTGGTTCGCGGTGCGGTATATATAGGTACTATGCAAGTTGGCAGCCGAAATATAGGTACGGACGGAAATAGAGAGGATGCACGCCTACCTTGAAGTGGTGGTTTCCTTTCTTGCTTCTCTCTTGTTGAGCGGGCCAGTTGGCCTGCTGGCTTCCTTCGTTTAATATTGCGTTGCCGTGTTGTGTTGAAAATGGCGGCGATCACCGCGTGCGCGAGGCGCACTGCGATGGGTTTAATTTTGCACACAAATGTACCACAACACTTATTATTATAGTTTAGTATTATATTTTGTTGTTTACGTTGCGCGGATTCACGTTTAATCGCGGGGATAACTAGCGAGCTAGTTTTCTTCGATGGCGGCGGCGCGGGAGCTTCTTTTCGAATGTGTTGCGTCTTCGACACACCCGGCACTCGCTGCGTTATCGTGCGAGCGAGATAGATATTAGCAGGCGTGCATGCGTGAAGGAGATAAAATATAGGTTGCGGATGGAATACAGGAAAGGGAAATGCTGCCAACTTAACATAGACAGTTAGAATCTTAAGATTACTTGAAGCAAAATAATTGACTTGAAAATGGCGTAAACATCTCCCCCGGCCTTAAAGGGTTACCTTTAAAAATTAAAGTTGCGGATGCGGAAATTTAAATGCGGGTACTTAACTAAACTATAAGCTATATGAAATGCAGAGCATTGCTCCACACAAATTTATTGATTTGGCAATGGGCACAATCGAACAACTGGGCGCACAAAGCTCCCCTTACTAGTTCTCACTGTAACTACACGCGTTGTACCATCCTTCGAAGGATGAACAGCTTCTACTACACCGAGAGGCCAAGCAAGCGGCGGCGCGTTGTCGACTATGATAACTACTACTGATCCCAACTGGATCGGGGTGGATGGTATGATCCACTTGGCTCGAGATTGCAATTGATGCAAATACTCGACTCTCCATCGCTGCCAGAACGACTGGACCATACTATTTAATAGCGAATGCCTCTCAATCAAATTAGATTCTACGTGAGGCGCGGGTAATGAAAATAATGGCGCGGTGTGAAGAAAGTGAGCCGGCGTGAGCGCAGTCGGCTCAGCGGGATCACTGCTTAAAGCGGTGAGTGGACGCGAATTTACTAACGCTTCGATTTGAGCTAGCACTGTTAAGAGTTCCTCATAAGACAGTATCTGCTGACCTATAACCTTGAAGAGATGAGACTTCACAACCTTCACCATGCTCTCCCAGCATCCGCCAAAATGAGGGCTAACTGGTGGAATCTGCTTGAAGTCAATGCGACTTTCTGAGAGTTCATGATCAAGGTGCGGTTTGAATTCATCTAGGAACTTATACAGGTCACGCAGATATGACCTGCATCCTACGAAATTTGTAGCGTTGTCAGTGTATAGACACTGAACAGGACCGCGGCGTGAAAGAAACCTCTTGAATGCAGCGAGGAAATTAACCGTACTCAACTCCGTGGCTATCTCAATATGCAAACAACGCGTAGTGAGACAGGTAAATATACAGAGCCATGCCTTACGGCTTTTGACGCCTCTGCCACGCACAGGTGTGTATGAAATCGGACCTGCAAAATCGCAGCCTGTATGCGAATACGGCTTGTCAACCTGATTGACGCGAAATGCGGGCAAATCCGCCATCATTGGAAATGATGGGCGCGGCTTTGCTCTGAAACAAGTATTGCACTTGTGTATGCGGTGACGAATAACTCGCCGCGCAGCGAGTATCCAATAATGATGCCTGAGTAAGGACATCAGGAGTTCGGGGCCAGCGTGCAAATGCTTTCTGTGATGATAATCAATTATCATATCTACCACGTGGTCGTGTCGCGGAAGAACACACGGGTGTTTTTGCGCATAACTGATATCAGCATTTGACAAGCGGCCACCAACGCGAATGATGCCGTTTACATCCAAAAACGGATTTAATTTTTGTAAAGCGGGCGAACAATTTTGTTTTAATTTTAATTTATTTATGTCGTCAGCGAAGTGGACACGTTGAAGTGCGAGTATAGTTTTAGTTTCAGCAAATTCTAAGTCTGAGCGACTTACGGTCGATTTGCGCGGTAATAATTTTAACGTTCGATAAACAAAAACAACAATACGTAAAAGCTTCGACCACGAAGATATACGATTGGCGAGTTCATAAACTGGCGATTCGGTAGCGGGTACAGTCACAGTATGTGCAAGCGGTTTTTGTTCTGGCACTTCACCGACGTCATCACGACAAAACTCTGCGATAGGCCACTCTGCTGGACTTTTCGAAGCCCACGGCGGTCCCGAAAACCATAGCGGGTGATTTATAAGCATCGCGGGAGATAGACCGCGCGATAAGCAATCGGCAGGATTTTCAGTCCCTGCTACGTGATGGAAACAACTTGCCGGTATGTTGTCAACAATCATGACAACGCGATTGGCAACAAACGTTTGCCAGCGGTGCGGTGATGAGTTGATCCAGCAAAGAACAACCTTTGAGTCAGTGAAGGCGAAGACATTTGCTATTTTGTATCGCGGTTGAAATATATCAATCACTTTACGCATCAATTTTGACATAAGGACTGCAGCACACAACTCCAACCTTGCAGTCGAAAGTGTTTTGAGCGGCGCAACTTTGGATTTTGAGCACACGATTGTAACAGTTCTACTGTCACCGACGGCAACTTGGAGGTATACAACAGCACCGTAAGCGCGTTCACTAGCGTCAGCAAACCCTAATAGGTTAGCAACGCAGCCCTGAACTACTCCCAGATGTCGCGGTATACGCACTTCGTCTAGCGCCGGCAACTCGTTATAAAACTGTGACCAAAGTGCTATTATGCGTTTTGGAGGCGTATCGTCCCAGTCACATTTCAATAGCCAAAGCTCCTGTATGAGAAGCTTAGCATGCAATATGACAGGAGCCACTAAACCTAGGTTATCCCATAGGCGCGCGACAGCGGATAATATTATGCGTTTAGTACATCCCGTTTCAGGTGCGGCAACTCTGAATTTAAAAACGTCGTCCGACCTGTCCCAATGTGTACCCAGTATTTTCTGCGGTGTGGCACCCCTATCGATCTCGAGATCTGAGGAGGCTCGATGCGATGCGGGTATTTCACGTAAAACGGCGGCGGAGTTGCTGGTCCACTTGACAAGGTCAAATCGACCGCACTTGAAAAGTTCAATGAGCTGGATGCATGCGGCAACAGCGACAGCTTCATCATTTAGCGACGAGTCATCTGACATTATACTGAAGCATACATCATCCATGTACGTCGAACTAGATGCAATCGCAGCAGCTGTAGGAAACTTATGCTTCTCGTCAGCGATGAGTTGATGAATTACTCGGACAGCGTGGAAGACGCTGGATTTTGTCCCAAAAACAACTCTATTAAATTCAAAAACCGATATTGGGTCTTGCGGGTTAAATCTAAAAAGAACTCGCTGATATTTACGATCGGATTCGTGCATGCCGATCTGTAAGAACATCTGACGACAGTCAGCAGAAATCGCGATTTTAAAAAGGCGAAAATTCAAAAGGATGCAATTAAGATCACCCTGTAGATTAGGTCCGGCATGCAGTATTTGATTAAGTGACAACCCGGTACTTGTCTTACTGCTGGAATCCAGGACCATGCGCACCTTAGTCGTCGTCTTGTCGTCACGGCGCACGCAATGATGCGGTACAAAATAGGATGCGGCGGGAGAAACTTTATCAATAGGTCCTATTTCGGTAATATAGCCCTTATCGACATAATCACGAATGATATCGTCATAGGCGGCGCGCAGTATACTCGACGACTCCAACTTCCTTTCTAAACACAAGAAGCGTCTATATGCGGTGGAGTACGAATTACCTAATTTATAAACATCGTCACTAAACGGTAAAGCGACGGTGTACCTACCACTAGCATCGCGCGTAGTGGTGGCGCGGAAATGATTCTCACATTCAAGGTCATCTTGACTGTGGGCGGGCGGAGCGCAAACCTCTTCGAGAACCCAAAACCTTTTAAGAAGGTTGTCCAAAGATGGCTGCTCGACGACGGCGCAGCAAGCCGATGTCGACTTTATTTTATGTTTAGGTAATAATACAGGAGCGGAACCCATAATTATATACCCTAAAACTGTTTCAATAGCGGGCGGCATGCCATTCACACTGTTTTTAACCATGCCAGGTAGTAACAGGTGAGAGAAAATATTAGCACCTAGAAGTACTTGCACTCCAGAGGGCGTAGCGAACGTACTGTCCGCGAGCGGTAGCGATTGAATGTGCGCGAACGCAGATTCGTCAACGGGAACCGATGGGAGGTTATCCGTGATGCGGTCGACAACAAGTGCCGAAACGTCATAATGAACGTTCGAATTAGAAAAGCGTGAATATATTTTAAAGTCCGTGGAGCCCTTAATATCCTTTTCAGACCCACCGAAACCTTTAACAGTCATTTGCGTATTTTTATTGTAACTCAAACCTAATAGCGAGCAGCATTCATTTGTTATGAAGTTACTTTGCGATCCCGTGTCTAGTAAACACTTGACTAAATGCTGTCGTCCCTTACTATCGTAAATTACAACTTGAGCCGTTGACAATAGTATCGTTGTAGGACGCATACATTGCGTGCTGTAAACAGTACGACTCGAATCGTTCGGAACTGGCGCAGCAATGGATGTGTACAGTGACGATACGTTTGCGGCGTGCGTAGGAGCGGACGATCGTGCTCGAGGCGCGAGGTTCGCACCGGCCGCGGCGCTGCCCACTGGCATAGCGCGTGAGTCGCGTGACCTAGTCGGTGCGGGTTCGAATGCCGGCGCGGTCGATAATCTATTATCGTGCGATTGCGATGCGGTTTGATTATGTGCGGTATTAAAGTGCAATAATGAGTGATGTTTTTGTTGACAACTACGGCATTTAAAATTTGAGTTACATTCGCGGGCTTTATGTTTTAAACTAAGGCAATTAATGCATGCGTAATGATCTTTGACACATTTAAATCGAGCGGAGGGCGTTAATTCGTTGAATTTAGGACATTTATATAGGTGATCATGTACAATGTTGTCACAAAGACATTTCTTGTGAGAAGCGGAGACTGCTACATAAGCCTGAGGGTTAGGTACACGGCTTCGCGGTTTATTTGAAGTATTATTACGAGAAGAATTTGAAGCACTTGTACTAGATTGCATGTTGTGGTATATTCTATACTGTCCTCTAATGAAATCTGTCAGTTGAACGAAAGTAGGTAGCTTCACATCGCGATATTGTGACTCAAACGCACGGACCGTGCCTTCGTCTAACTTCTTTAATGCGATCTGAAGCAATATGAAGTCAGATAAATTATCTAATTGCAAGTTATTTAATGCACTAGCGGCAGTGACAAATTGATCTAAAAATAATTGCAATTTAGAAGAAGTATCGTTGCCGCTCAACTTGAGATTTATCATCTGATCTAAGTAGGTAGATGCGAGCGTGCGAGTGTCTTGATACCTATCTTCGAGACACTTTATTATCATATTATAATTATCTGCGCATGGCGTAATGCCTGAGAACACAGCTTGCGATTTCTTTGAAAGCTTACCTATTAAATAATACAACCTCTCAGCGTTTGTCAGCATTGGATTGTCGTGAACCATGGATCTAAAACCAGCGTAAAATAAGGGCCAGTTTCGAATATCCCCGTCAAACGTCATTATTTCAATTGGCGGCAAAGATGGCATTCTACATCTTAAACCCGAGCGGTCAACTGAAGCTTTGCGATCTAGATCAGAGTCTAAGTCAACCTTGGAAGGTGAAGGTTCAACACGTTTTAAAACACGCTTGATGCGGCAATACATGTCTTCAAATGAATTCAAACACTGATAATTAGGCTTGCTAGTAGGGTCGCTTTTTAGCAATGCGCGATTGTACTCATTAACTATATCTCGATACTCAGACCGTATATCGTCTAAAGTCACGACAGAGCATAAGAAATGTTCTAAACATTCTTCGCTTGTGTGTGCGGTTTTCGAGTTATCATAAACGATCTGAATATACTCAAACAATGTGTCTTTTTTAGTTTCTAAGAGAACGACATCTCTGTCTAACTCGTCGTCTGGCTTTTTTGTAGGCGGCATTTTGACTAACGAGTGTTATTAACTAATATGTACCTACTTGAATGAAATATATCTACCTATTTGCGATAGTTGCAATGCCGGCCGGCCGGCTATCGCCGATCACAGCGCGGTAAAATAAATAGGAGGTAGACAACAGAATTATGTTGAGAGCGAGCGGTAGTAAGTAGATAGAAAATATAATTTTACGTAGGTACGTACGATTTGTTACGAGTGCGGAATATGACGAGACAATTTACGACTTGTATTAGGTTAAGTATAAAAGATACGTAATTTATTTATGATATGATATAGTTTAATAGTTAATTAGGTATGCGGTTTATATTATTTTTTAAGTTGTTTTTATCAAACGGACAGGTAACACTTTAGTGGGCGAGTTTAAGATTGAAAGAAGTAGAACTAATGCGGGTTTAAGCTAGACGAATCTAGGCTTAATAATTACGATTTTAAGCTAGACGAATCTAGACTTGAAGCGGGTGTAGGTTATACTAATATATACCTAGATAGCGGTGGAAACTAGACGAATCTAGTCCTAATGCGGGAGTAAGTTAGACAAATCTAGACTTAAAATAGCGGAGATTCCCGAGGATCAAATAAAGTGAATCCGGCGTCGAAGTACCAAAAATGGGGGGGCGGGGCGGTCGAGGAGCCAAAAGTGAATGGCCCTTCGGGCTTTAAGATCTTCCTTGAAGATTTAGCGGGAGAGTTTATCCTAAATTGAACTGCACTGCAGACTCAATGGGCCAGCTTCTAAATTCTGGTGCGTGGAGTCAAGGTGTTAACATGAGACCCCGCGGTTGTGGACTGTATTTGAATAGGTATCCTGTTAGGACTGGTTCGCGGTGCGGTATATATAGGTACTATGCAAGTTGGCAGCCGAAATATAGGTACGGACGGAAATAGAGAGGATGCACGCCTACCTTGAAGTGGTGGTTTCCTTTCTTGCTTCTCTCTTGTTGAGCGGGCCAGTTGGCCTGCTGGCTTCCTTCGTTTAATATTGCGTTGCCGTGTTGTGTTGAAAATGGCGGCGATCACCGCGTGCGCGAGGCGCACTGCGATGGGTTTAATTTTGCACACAAATGTACCACAACACTTATTATTATAGTTTAGTATTATATTTTGTTGTTTACGTTGCGCGGATTCACGTTTAATCGCGGGGATAACTAGCGAGCTAGTTTTCTTCGATGGCGGCGGCGCGGGAGCTTCTTTTCGAATGTGTTGCGTCTTCGACACACCCGGCACTCGCTGCGTTATCGTGCGAGCGAGATAGATATTAGCAGGCGTGCATGCGTGAAGGAGATAAAATATAGGTTGCGGATGGAATACAGGAAAGGGAAATGCTGCCAACTTAACATAGACAGTTAGAATCTTAAGATTACTTGAAGCAAAATAATTGACTTGAAAATGGCGTAAACAATAACCTTACCGAGTTTGGCCTCGATTGATTCGTCTTGAAGAGAACTTTTCACCTAGATGATATCCAGGGTCTGATGATGAAGCTGAAAGGTGGCCACGGCATCTCTGTGATAAATCAACATAACTCTACCGAGTTTGGGCTCGATTGATTCGTCTTGAAGAGAACTTTACACCTAGATGATATTTGGCGACTGGTGATGTAGCTGGATGGTGGCCACGGCATCTCTGTGATAAAATAACGTAACCCCAGTGAATTTGGGCTCCAATGATTCGTCTTGAGGAGCACTTTACACTTAAAAGATCTGATGATGAAGCTGTAAGGTGGCCATGGCATTTCTGTTATAAAGCAACATAGCCCCACCGAGTCGATTGATTTTCCTTAAAGAGCACTTTACCCATAATCACATCAAATATCCGTGTAATATTTTAAAACATCTTGCCTTCTCTTAAATACTTAGGTAATAGGTAGGTAGTCGGTATCTATACCTACCTACTAAAAAGGTTAAAATAAGTTATAAGTAAAAAATATTTTTAAAAACAAGCTTTTATCTGGGACAGTGAACTAAAATGTTAAAAATAAATTCTAGTAAGTATTTGGCGTGTAGGTACTTACCTATATTTTTAAAAGCTTGAGGCACTGAAGTATAGTAATTACCTACCCTGAAAAACGGGTAGTGCTTCAAGCTTTGAAGAATATAATTAAGTACCTACACGCCAAATACTTACTAGAATTTATTTTTAACATTTTAGTTCACTATCCCAGATAAAAACTTGTTTTTAAAAATATTTTTTACTTATAATTTATCGAATTTGGTTTAAATTAAATAATGATGTAATCAGGTCAGAGCTGATAGTCCTCCACGGAGAGACGGAACACCAACAACAAGGGCTCAACAAGAACAGGATAGAGAGGAACACTTGCAGCTGGACCACTTTTGATAACGCTATCGGTATCAAAGTTTGCGCTTCATATCAGGTAAATTTAAATCCGTTTTGTTATGTTTACAAAACTATAACTAACAGTTATTACAAGCTTTTATTTAGTTTCACCTGTCCCGATAGTTGTCATCATATCTTGCAAAATATATTTAATCCACTTCCCGGTTACCGATTGAGCTGAAAGTTTGCATACACGTGTAAATCGCGTGACAATAAAATATTATGATGACATGGTGCTGATCTGATGATGGAGGTGGAAAGTGGCCAAAAGAACTCCTAAACTATACATTTTATACGCGTCATGTTTGGGCTCGTTTGATTTGTCTTGACTTACTCTGGTCCTAGATTATGTAAAAGCTTGTGTTTAATAAGGTTTTTCTTTAATATTACTTGTTTATTTTATTTTCATACTGCTAGGTATTATTTACTGTAAGTTTTAAAACATAGTTTTCCTAAAGCGGATACTAATGGACATATGTATACTTCCTTATCTACAGAGCCTAAGCTCTTGATATCTTAGACTGTTCGTCAGATATTCCCCCTTGATAGAGCATATACTATTCTCGGTATACAAGTTACACCATACTGCGCTCACAGATTAAAATTATAGACAGAACGTACGAGTACAAAGCAGCAAAGTAGGATTGGACGGGTATGTTAGTTGCATGCCTAAAGAACTCTAGGCCAAGACGTCCGCTGACTGGAATCTCAACAAAAGCTCAAAGGCTTGGCAGGCCATGGTAGTAGGACACTATCTTAGTGTTCGCCTGGCCAGCTACCACCCTCAAGTTAGAAAATCTCAAACATCTAATGTGTTCCGGCAGCTATCCTTGAGAGCCAGTTCCCATTCTAGGCCTAGCGTGCTTACCATCTTCGACCGCATCATCACTTACCAACAGGTGAGATAGTGGTCAAACGCTAGCCTATAAGATATTTAAAAAAAGCAAATCTGGACTAACACATCAAAGATTAGATCTTTAAATATTGGATAACAAGAGTCTAAAATGGTATTACATTATTAAAACCAGTTCCCCGACATGACAAATCTCCGTAATGCACCATATTTCCTGATGAGCGGGCCAGCTAAATACATCCTCTCCTTGGAAAAAGCGGACCCTTCGGCCAAAACCTACACCTTCCAATACAACTGGGAGAAAAATGACTCGAGCAGTGTTATTGGATTCTCTTTCGACACGCCTAACAGCAATGTGAGTATACATTCCTTTACCGATTAAGACTAAAGTTTTCATTCAATCCGTCATACCCGTTGTGACACTCACGATGGGGCTGATCCACAAATTCAAAGTAGCTCAGTAAGTTCTAATGGCAATATTTTGTAACCGTCAGAAAAAATCTTGTATACTATTAGGCCGTAAGCACACGGTGTATTTTAAACGCGCACTTGTGTCCCGTCTACGCGTTTCTAACGAGATTCAAATCCAACCTTCTATAAAGTAACGTATCCATACGGCGCGATCATGTAACGTGTCTCTACAGTACTGCGCGTATACGCGCAGGCACAGCCAGTCCCGCGACATTGCATACATAATTAAATAACTAATTTATGAACAATTATGAACGTACTTTGTACCAACCAAAACGGCAAAAAAAAACTTCTATTAAATTTATAGGCATAATTCTGTCCGTTATTAGGTTAGCTACAAAGTACGTTCATAATTCGGGTATCAACAATGTAGGGAAGTGCCGACTCTTTTAACGTAGTATAGTGATTTAGTACTCTGTGGTCACGGCCATACAGACTCGTTGTAGTCAGTGCGGTGGCGTGAGCTCGCGCCCTTCCTCTGCCCCTCTTCCGCCCCTTTGTATGCGCGCTTGTATTGCTTTGAACGCGCGTATACGCGCATTCACACAATATCTATACAGCCAAACTGCATTAATTTCAACATTAACATATTGGGTTGCACAGTACTAGTAGTCTTGTCAACCCTTCCAATTAAGCTAAATATGCTTGTGTCTGGAGTGGGTTCAGGTCAATAGTGCAATGGGAAGGGATCGTACCGACGACCTATCGTTCGCCAGGCCGATGCCTTAGCCATTGGGCTATTGACGCTTTAATTTAACTTAACATTTTTGGTGATATAACATTACAGGAAAAACGCATGTTCAACGCACTTCTAAGCATATCGAACACATCAACCGATGCTTCCTTGACTCTACAATCGGCTAAGAGCACCATCAAAGCTAAGGCATTATACAGGAACCTTCCAGAAGACAAGTCTCTGGAAGCCAGTCTGGATGTAGATGGCAGGAAGCAGTTTGATACGGTGATGTCTGTGAAGAGACATGATATCAAACATGGATTGGTTTGGGTGCCACATGCTTACTGGGTTGTTGATAATGATCGCGTGGCTGAACTCTCAGGTAAGTCGTCCACACAGGTGGTAGCAGCATATTGAAAAATGAAAAAAAATGAAAAGTTTTTTATTGCAGCAAAGAACATGTACAAGTATAGTAATATGTTGGTAAAATAACATGATGACTTGAAATAAATGTATCTCGCTGGAAAACTGTAATTTTACATGGTTTAAATTATGGTATTCACACTAGGCAAGCCTGTATCGTGAAGACTCAATACGATATGTAATGAACAGAACAGATTTTTTAACCTACTTGGCTGCACATCTCTATAATAGTTATATAATTTTATAAACGAAGAATAAGTAATCATATATAAGAATCATAATAGCTCGTATAATATATTGACGTTCCGCCTGACTTGCTACCAAATAATTAAACTAGTTTAAAAACTAAAACAACCGACTTCCATGCCCCGCGAATCAATTTCAGTAGCAAGTTTGAGACGTTTATCGTCATATCTCTAGAGAAACTTATCATATCTCGATGAAATTACAATGGGACCACTTCGGGCATGTACCCTACCGATTAAAAAAACAATAATTCGAATTGGTTCACAATTTACGGAGTAATTGCGTAACATACGTAATAAAAACATACAGACGAATTGAGAACCTCCTTTTTGGAAGTCGGTTAAAAAGTAGGTTACCACCATCAAGGAGAAAATATGCCGCTATAACCTTACGGTGTTCCGGCAGCACACTGCTCTTTTGAGAGTCGGAGTATTCTAGGCTAGCGTGTTCACCATCTTCGACCACATCGTCGCTTACCACCAGGCGAGATAGTGGTCTAACGCTAGCGTATAAGATATTTGAAAAGTACTAGATGTGTATTTTCAACCGACTTCCAAAAAAGAGGGGGTTTTCAATTTGTCTGTTCGTTTTCTTTTGTTATGTTATACGATTCATTGAGATCTGATGATGATCTGGAGATCTGTATCTCTATCCATATCAGAGATATGGAGATAAAAATATCAAACTTGCTACTGAAACTGACTCGCGCGGTATGTGAAGTCGTTTTTAGGGTTCCGTAGCCGAATGGCAAAAAACTGAACCCTTATAGATTCGTCATGTCTGTCTGTCTGTCTGTCTGTCTGTCTGTCTGTCCGTCCGTATGTCACAGCCATTTTATTCCGAAACTGTTAGAACTACAGAATTGAAACTTGGTAGGTAGATGTATTCTGTGAACCGCTTTCCGATTTTTATACAAAAATAAAAATATAAAAGTTTAAAGGGGGTATCCCATACATGGAACGAGAACAAAAAAATTTTTTTTCTTCAAACCTATACGTGTGGTTTGTCTATGGATAGGTCTTCAAAAATGACATTGAGGTTCCTAAAATCATTTTTTCTCAAAGTCAATCATTTGAAAGATAGGCGCGTCTAAAGTGGTAAAATGTGTGTCCCCCCCCCCTCTAACTTTTAAAGTATGGGAGTGAAAAATCTAAAAAAACTATACGCTGTAGATCTCAATAAAAACTAACAACGAAAATTGGTTTGAACGAGATACAGTCAGTAGTTTTAGAGATATGGCGACCGCAAAGATAACTTTGTTTTTCATACAAACACTATGAAAAACAAAGTTAATTTTGTAGTTGCGAAAAATCATAGTTATGGAATACTTAACGGTGTTACGGAACCCTACGAGTGCGAGTCCGACTTGCACTTGGCCAGTTTATTGTTCGTTGTTAGGGTTCCGTACCTCAAAAGGAAAAAAGGGACCCTTATAGGATCACTTTGTTGTCCGTCTGTCTGTCTGTCTGTCCGTCTGTCAAGACCCTTTTCCTGACTAATTCGTAGAGGCGTCACGTTGAAATGTATATATAATAATTACTTCGGTCTACGGTCTCTTTTTGCTGTAAAAAACATACTTTTAAGTCTACGCGATTAAAATATATGACCGTTTATGTCGAATATTTTCACCATATTTTGCGATTTTACAAGGTAATCAAAATCAGAGTTTAATAACAAAAAAAAGTGAAACCACTATAACAGACTTATTGCGGTTGGTGCAATACATTTTCTATAGATCGAACTGCAAAGTAAAATGTGTCCTTGAACCTAGTCTGATATATTTGTACGGAAGCCTCGGTGCGCGAGTCCGACTTGCACTTGCTTGGTTTTTACAAGCTTTATCTATACCTCACGGCGAATTTATTTGTCCGTCACAAATCTTGCGATTGATTTTAGAGCGACTTCCAGGGGTGGTGTCCATAGTGTTGATCTGATGATGGAGCTGGAAGGTGGCTAGGGGAACTCCTAAACTACACATGTTATACCCGTGTGTTTCATGTCGTGTTTGGACTCATTGGATTTGTCTTGACTTACTCTGGTCCCTAGGTTATGTAAAAGCTTGTATTTGAAAAGGTTTTTTAAAATATTACTTGTTTAAACTATCATCATTATTGTGTTTCAGGTACAATAAAAGTAAAATCTAAAGGCGGCATCACACAATGCGACATAGACGCTGACTTCCAAACAAAACAACTTGCCAGCCATCTCGTGGGTTTCTACACAATAAACGGACCTACACATGGGACCAAACTTCAACTGGACTATCAATTCTACAAGAACCCTAAGCAGACGATCAAATTAGAAGGATTGTACAGTCAGAAGAGTACTGGATATAGAAGTGATTTGTTTGGAGAATTAGCTATGCAGTTTACAGCGTATCCTGTTTACAACTTCTATTCTGTGCTGAGGAACATCGTAAGTTTCACATCTTGTTAACCTACTTCACAAAAAAAGATGAGGTTCTCAAATCGATATAAAAAGGTATCTACCTCAGCGGTACTCACTCTTATGCCACGTAAACATGATGGAACTAGAAGCAACTACATGAAAACACAAATGTCGAGCATTGTTGCTAATCTCCGATAATTGCTCATGTAATTCTGTACGTGCCACACAAACGCCATTCGATTGTGACTAAGGTGAAATTAGGTTCGCGAAACTAATTCATACGGTCCACGTTAAGGAGCGGTGTACCTTATCCTCTTTTTTTTATATATATTGATGGGTTCTCAATTCGCGATGGTGAGTTAAAAAAATTGCGTAGAATGCTACGCGTAATAAGTGAAACTTCCAAGTACATTGAATTTGTTTCTCCACATCACTTTTTTTTTGTGCTACTCCATCTGTTGAACTTAGCGGGATGAATGCCCAAATGATAGCGAATACGTCTTCGTAGTTACGCCGTTCTACGATAGAGGGCGTTTATAAATATAAAATATAACATGACGCTTACGTCACTTCCGTTGATTCCGACCGTGACGCTACGTTACTTCCGTTTAATTTTACCACAGTGCGCCTAAACATTGCAAAAATATATTCGACCCAAATTTAATAAATAAAACGATTGTTCTCTCAAGGACAGCAGCTATTGAAACTATTAGATAATAGGATATTACGATACGTGTGACTTAAGTAGTCTATTATTGCACGGCGAGGGTGCTACGCCGTGCAATAATAGACAACTTAAGTCACGAGTATCGTATATTTTTTTATAGCTGTCAGTGTGACATAAACCCGCACTTTACGCTTGCTACGCTTTCACGACAAATTGAAGATTATTGCACGGCGTGAAGTTGACTAAACTTCGTGCAATGATCGACTTTTTAAGTCACGGAAAAGCGTGCGTAAAGTGCGAGTTTAAGTCACACTGTGCTATAATACTTATTTACTTATTTATTTATTTATTTATTTATTCAATTTATCAGAATATGGTAATACTTAAGATCTATATAATACATTTTGAACCTGCATATTCTGCCGTCACCGGGGTAAAAATGTATCGATATAATATTAGTATTATTTATTATTGCTTAGTTAGATTTATTAATTATTTAAATACATTTCTACAAATTGATAAGCATAACAGAAAAGTACTTTGTGAAGTGTGATACATACTAAATTAATAAGGTCAAAAGAATCGAATATTGCTCAAATGTCATTGTCAAGAGAGACATTGTATGTCAGATAAACGTTAACCTAGTGATACCATGTCAATTTATAAAAAATATTGTTAAATTCAAATGTTTAAATGTCAAAATACAAAGTAAAATGTCAATAAAGAAAATGAAAATTATTATTATTGTACAAAATATCGGTTAATATTGTCATCAAGAAATTCTTTAATAGAATTTCAATTAGCAGTTTGAATAATTTTGTTTTTAATTTAGAAACAATTATATCCTTAAATACATCAGGCAACTTATTATATACATTAATAGCCATACAATTTACATTTTTACTATACATTTGAATTCGCTGATTTAATTTAACAATTTAATTTTTTTTCGATATTTCTGTCTACTAACGACATCATTACGCCGCTCAAATAAAGAGCTATGGCTATGAACAAAAACACACAGTTCAAAAATATATAGGCAAGGCAAAGGCTATATATTGTGTTTTTTTTAAAAGAGGTTTACAACTATCTAGATAATCAACTGCACAAAGTGACCTCAAGCATTTTTTTTGTGCTCTGAAAGCTGATATCGAATCTACTGAGTTACCCCAGATTATCAAACCATATCGCAACGAAGGTGACACATAACCGTGAACCCCTCCTCTAACTTTTAAAGTATGGGAGTGATAAATCTAAAGAAAATATATGCTGTAGATCTTAATAAAAACTAACAACGAAAATTGGTTTGAACGAGATACAGTCAGCAGTTTTAGAGATATGGCGACCGCAGAGATAACTTTGTTTTTCATACAAACACTATGAAAAACAAAGTTAATTTTGTAGTTGCGAAAAATCATAGTTATAGAATACTTAACTGTGTTACGGAACCCTACGAGTGCGAGTCCGACTTGCACTTGGCCAGTTTATTTGAAGAGTGGTTTTACTATTGATTGTTTGAGTCGTGTAGGGAAAATTCCTTGAGCTATTGATAAGTTAATTATATGGCTAAGAGGACCTGCTGAGAAATTGGAACAAGCTTTAAATATATTTGTGTTTATGTCATCGTATCCAGTAGAATTAGTATTATTTAGTGAATTGATTGATTTATAGATGTCTGTGTCGTTTATAGGAGTCAAAAAAATTGTATTATTATAATTAGTAATTGAATGGGGATAATTAAAAGGATGATTTGCATTTATATCGTCAATTGGATTGCCTAGATTTATAAAAAACTTATGAAATAAATCCGAGATTAGCTCTGGCTCAGTAACTGTTCTTTGGTCTAATCTCTTATCTTATCTCTTGGTCTTCTTGTTAATTGATTAGTGTCTCCATTTCAGAAAACCCAAAGCCACGTGGATCTAAGTTTCAACGTGAGCGGATCTCGGGAAACTAAAGTTGACCCTTCGTTTACATTCAGTTTTATCCGGTTCGACAAATTAAGTGGCGTCAAACTAGACACCAGGTTAACCCTAAACCGGCCACGGCTTGTCGACATGAAATTCCAATTTGAAGGGGTAAGTGTAAAAGTGCAATTTGATTTGAACATGTTAAAGAAATGGCTTCAAATGCCCTGTGATTTTCTTTTGCTGTTAAGTTTTATTGTATATCTCTCAAGATTATTATCATAATAAAATAGAATATATTTAGGGTCGTGGTGAGCGCCTTAAAGGTGAAAAATGGTACGTAATAATACCTTATATCACCGCTGTATAGCGCAAAAAAACTGATATTTGACAGATTTTTTGGTAAAAAAACAATGTCGTAATATAGAATGCTATCAATAACCAACTGCCATCTATAAATCAAGCGAAACTTTTCTTATGACAAAAGAGAGACACATTTTTGTGAGTATTGCTGTTTAGGGTTGCTCATTAAAATTGTATTTATATTCGATGGACTTATTCAGAGATAACGTATACCACCCAAACTAGCAAAAGAAAATCACTGGCGTGGCGTTTGAGTTTAATAATACTAATTGGCATTATCAGACTGTAATTAAAATTTTCGAAAATTTAATTTAAAATCATTATCGTAGCTTTGCTTGCGGGTTACAAGCATGGATCGATCACATATGGGTTAAAATTATTC
This sequence comes from Cabera pusaria, assembly GCA_954871355.1. NCBI lineage: Eukaryota > Metazoa > Arthropoda > Insecta > Lepidoptera > Geometridae > Cabera > Cabera pusaria. The sequence continues at coordinate 7,212,940 of OX940909.1, read as the reverse complement.
AAAATTAAATTTATAATTATTAAATAGATGTAAGAACAATTTTATGTTACTTATAGCCAACACCAATCCGATTATAAGTCCGAGTAATTTAATGTCGCTTTGTATCCGTTAGCAAAACTTTCCAGTGGCCATAGTCACACACGGTATTAGGGCGAGGCCACAAGGGTGCGTTGCGCTGCGTTGCGACGACTGAGCGCGTCGTGTTTCATACTAGGTTTGGTAGTTAACATTTAGTGCTGTATATGGAAATCATAGCGTTGCAATTTGCAATGCCGCAAGCTTAACGCACCGTGTGGTCTCGGTCTTACTCGATATTTTTAGTCGAAAATTTAAAAAAATTCAAAGATAGAACCGGATAAATTTCGCTCGCCGTGCTTACTTACGGTATATCAATAGTTTACACAAAAAGTAAACTATTGAGATACCGTAAGTGAGCTTTATTTCTGTTATATAGGGTACAATGTCATGATCGACCTTGATAATTAATTACCTTGATGAATGAATTATCAGCGTTGGACATACATCACTACTCTTTAAAATGCGATTCTATCCAGTTTTTTTTAATTGCAAACTGACATGCGTTTGACCACTATCTCACCTGATTTTAAGTGACGAGATAGTTGGGACATTTGCGCTATGCAGATTTAACTTTTATTTAAATATCATACAGTTAAATGTCCAGCGCTTTGTCATACTGCCCGCTAATTCAAGACAAGCACAATACTATCTTCAACCGCATCATTACTTAACATCAGGTGAGATAGTGATTTAGTACCTGTATGCAATGCAAACTTTTCTGTATGCAACATTAAAAAAAACATGCAGTTATCTGCGCCAATTTGCACAACTGTAATCAACTTGCATGCATGAAACTTATGAACAGTACCGAAGAATACAGTACATAAAGCTCATATTCCAATGCTTTGAGTATTTACTCTGAGGCCTGGCATAAAACCTCCTCAGATTGGGCCGAAGTACACGGCGCTCGCGTTGCTAAACTTCAACCCGAAGTCGCGGGAGATTTTGGTGTCTGGGTATTTGTACTACCCGCCTGGAACACAGCTTTACATAGACTCCCAGCTAAATATGACGCTGCCTACCCTACGTCCGTGTACTGTAGCTGTCAAAGTACACGAGAAACAAACCAACGAGTTTCAAGTAAGTACTTATCCTATACATTACAAATACAATATGTTTTATCTTTAACTGAATTTAGAGAAAGGAAAGTCAAAGGAATATCTAAATGCGATTGTTTTTTTTGTGTGTGTTACTTGATTTTGACCGACTTACAAAATACGCTATCAATTTGACCGAATATATTTTTTTACTTGTTAAGGTTCTATTTCAACTTTTTTTGTGTTATTTTTTTTTCTGAAATATTTAGCGGCAAGCGCCCCACCTGATGGTAAGTAGTCACCACCGCCTATTGACATCTACAAAACCACAGGTATTGCCGGTGTGTTTCCTACCCTTATTAGAGAGCACTCTCATTACTCTTCGTTTAAAGCTACTCAGATTAAATGTGTCTGGGAAGGTTTCAGATGGGAGGTCATTCCATTTACAGGTACGTGGGAAGAACAATCGTGTGAAACGAGTAGTATGTTATGCCCAAGTTTCTATAATGTGCGGATGTGCTTTTCGTTATTGTTATGTTACTCGATCTCAATTGTGAAACTATGTGGATTTTTTTTCACTTGAGTGGGGTTCGTGGTGTTATGTTCATATTTCGGGTGGTCCTATTTTAAAATGATTCAATGATAAGTACCAGAGATATGGAGATAAAAATTAAAACTAGCTGCTAACACTGCCTCACGCGGCATGTGAAGTCGGGCTTTTTAGTTTTCAAATGATCTTAATTATTGTAATTCTTTTTAACACGAACGAAGCATCTAGTCCGCTAAAGTACAACATTCCGCGATTTACGAAGAAGTCCTCTATGCAAAAGGTAGGCAAAGCACTGGTAATACTTATGTTGCAGGTGTTATATGCAGCGGTGACCACTTTTGATTAGGTGGGCCTCTTGCTTGTTTGTTAACTATGACATAAAAAAGTAATGCCTATATTTGCAAATGTATGCCTTAGGTCAACGCAGCAGGCGTATGGTTCACCGGTACAGACTTCAACATTGACGCTTTATACCAGGATTTATCGAAAACCAACCTTGCGTCACATCATCTGAAAGTCCTAATTAACAGCAGTCAGTTCAAGAACATCGCAGCCGACGCTCGATTCACACAGGACAATCGACAGATCACCTTCATAGGAGAGGTAGATTCCCATCTCCTGCCTTTACGTCTTATTAACGTTTTCTGCCTTAACAGGTGGCGCCACTAAGTAGAATGGACATCAGCTGTCAAGCTACAAACATACAATTTTATTATTGAATGTCAAAATTCATGATATGTCAATGTCAATTGAAAATAATTCCTTAACTAAAAATGACATTGACATGTCGCGGCTCTTGTAGCACACTAGCGCCTCTAGCGGAAAATTCACACGCGATAACCCCCATTGTTTGGCGTTAACTTGAGTTTCCTTAAAACTACATATGCCACAAACCTCAATATTGATTCTGGCCTATTGCTGACAGGTGTTAGCATTCATGTCAAACGAAATTTTTAACTGAAGGGAATGACAATGTAATGACATTTGTTTTGAAAAAAAAAAGAATGTCATTCCTATACATTTTGAAGTTGCGTTTGGTGTGAATGCTTAATATATTTATATTCCGTCTAGCTGATGTTTAATGATGATGCGGTCTAAGATGGCGCTATGCTTGTCTGGACAACGATGCTCAGAACAACTAACTTTAGTCCGATTGCATTGTCCGATGATCCACTTAGCTCACAACCCGTCTTCTAAGCCGGCTAGCACTGAACATCATACCGAAACTTGGCAAATAATTTAAGACGGCGGTTTTTTTGGTGGGAACGTGGAAAAGTGTGTGATCTTATTGTATTTTTTCCTAAAACTTGTGATCTTCCGCGAGTTAATGTGTAATAAATGTGGATTATTAACCATTAAGAGCCGGTGAATGTGTGCGAGTGTAGGGAAACAACACAATGTTGAAAAACACGCTATTTGCGTTCTCACCAAAATTCCACTGAAAATCTTCAGTAAACACCACATCTTACTGAAGGTATGACTTAGACTAGACTTTTACTTGAAAGCTGACCTGAAATGTGACTTTAAATTAAAAAATTCATTTATTTCGAGTAATTTCGACTCATATATTTTGACTTTGACCCATCTCTACCACTTAAATTCATAAAAACTTGAAAAATTTTAATACTTGACACTGGCTAAATACACTAATCGTGTGGAGCCATAATAAAACTAAAAAAAAAAATTAAGACGAAAGGGCAGTTGAAAGAAAATTATAAAATAGATACTAAGTTTTAGATTTATATGTACTCGTAGTTATCGTGAGTTTGAATCTTGATTATAAAGTACCCCAGTATAAAAAGTTACTCTATGAAAGTACCGACACTTGTCACTCGGTCGTCGCGATCTTGCTGCGTAAACTCCCGAGGAAATGCATCGGACATGTACGAATTCAGCACCCTGATCACATGATACATCTGCGCTGTGATGATGACGTAGACGCACGTGAGAAACCGGTTTATAGTGGTCCGGCTGGTGCTTTAACTCAGGGTTATCGCTCGCGACGCGTCACGTTATATTATATAATTTTTCATCCCATCTATTCAAAAAGTGATGGTTGGTTCCTCGATAAGTGCGCGCAAAGTAGGTCTTTTTCGCCCTAGGGTGGGAAAATGATTTTTTAATTTTTGGCTTATGAATGTTCTTTTATAGTGCCCTGTGTAAGGAGATTCAATGAAATTACTTGACATTTCATAACATTACATGACATTTCGTGACATTTCATGACATAAAAGGACATTTTATGAAGTTTTGTGACATTTAATGACATTTAGTTACTTTTCATGACATTTCGTGACATTTCATGAATTTCATGACATTTTGTGACATTTCATGTCAAGTCAAGTCAAGTCAAAGCATTTATTCAGTATATGGGCAAATTAAAAATTTGCACTTACACACGTCAAATAACATTAAACAGGATCATATTCAATAAAAAATATTATAGATATAACAGAAACATAACTTATTGCTTTGAATTTACAAAAAAAAAACAAAGGTATTGAGCCATTCAGCTTTCATCTAGACGTCGAACGTCACACTTAAAACACATGTTTAATTCCCCTGATTAATGTAGGGTTGCCAACCGTACTATTACGTGCACCCGCAACCCAGTGCATGTTTAAGTACTTCAGACAATTTTTATGCAAAAAATTGTGAAGTCAAAGTCAAAGTCAAAGCATTTATTCAGTATATGGGCAAATTAAAAATTAGCACTTACACACGTCAAATAACATTAAATAGATCATATTCAACAAAAAATATAGATATAACAGAAACATAACGCTTTGAATTTACAAAAAAAAAACAAAGGTATTGAGCCATTCAGCTTTCATCTAGACGTCGAACGTCACACTTAAGACACATGTTTAATTCCCCTTATTAATGTAGGGTTGCCAACCGTACCATTACGTGCACCCGCAACCCAGTGCATGTTTCAGTACTTCAGACAATTTTTATCCAAAAAATTGTGAAATAATGAAACATAATAGATAAATAAAACGCAGACTAATTGCAGTACAAATCATGTTCCGAATGGAACTGATTGTCCGACTATCAGCCGCATAATACCGTCGTAACAGGCAACCCTAGATCAGCAAACAAAAGATGAAAACTGATTGACTGTTGAATCTACTGGTGTTTCGGAAGTACTCCCATCAGAGAAGAAACACCAAGAAACTCTATGGGGCTTGTCACTTATTTTAATTCATTTTTTTTAATTCATATTAAATAAATGTTTAATGTACAATAAGTAATTCTATTATCATACAATTTATATTATATCTTGGAGCTTGGGGCATTCAGGCCAAGCATTTTTGTCATTCATATAGTCATTTATTGTATAGTACGATTTCTTCATTAAATTGGATTTTACAAAGGTTTTAAATCTGCTTATAGACAGTTGATCAATATCTTTAGGAAGTTTATTATAAAATCGTATACAGTTCCCCAGAAAAGAACCACTAACTTTCCACAACCTGAATTGAGGTAGAATTAATCTATTTTTGTGTCTTGTATTAAAATTATGTACATCGGACCTCTTATCATACTCATTCAAATTTTTGCGTACATACATAATATTTTCATATATATATTGACATGCCACTGTGAGAATGTTAATCTCCTTAAATTTTTCACGAAGTGAGTCTCGCGACTTCATGGTATATATAGATCGAATAGCTCTTTTTTGTAAAACAAATATAGATTGGATTTCGGCGGCTTTTCCCCACAATAAAATGCCATAGGACATTATACTATGGAAGTAGCTAAAGTAAACCAATCTAGCAGTGGATTCGTCAGTCAAGTTTCTGATTTTACGTACTGCGTATGCAGCGGAGCTCAATCTACCTGCCAGAGCCGATATTTGAGAACCCCATTGTAGTTTTGAATCCAGGGTGATGCCCAAGAATGTAGCGGATTCAACAAATTCTATCGGTACATCGTTTATTAATATCCTGCTATTAATGACACCCTTTCTTACATTTGGCAGCGAGAATTTAATACATTTAGTTTTTTTGGCGTTCAGTAATAAGTTATTGGTTGTAAACCAATTCAAAACCTGTGCGATTGATTTGTTAACATCGTCAAATCCAGGCGCAATCCTATCTATTTTGAATATTAAGGATGTATCATCCGCGAACAAAACAATGTCACATAAGTTTTGCACGAAAGACGGCAAGTCATTAATATAAACTAGAAATAAAAATGGTCCTAAGATCGATCCCTGCGGAACTCCCATTTTTATGAGGGATCCAGATGACCTGACGCCATTGACCTCAACCATCTGTATTCTATTACTGAGGTAGGATGAGACCAGATCAAGTGCTTTTCCGTTAACGCCGTAGTGTTTTAATTTGCAAATTAGCGTTTTGTGACAGACGCAATCAAACGCTTTAGATAAGTCACAGAAAACGCCGATAGCATCTTGTGCTTTTTCCCAGGCATCAAATATATGTTTAAGAAGATCTACTCCAGCATCAGTAGTAGAACGCCCCTTAGTGAAACCATATTGTTTGTGATTTAAAAGATGATTAATATTAAAATGTGCCATAAGCTGGTCTAATATAACTTTTTCAAAAACTTTACTGAGCGCCGGTAATATAGAGATTGGTCTATAGTTTGAAGGGTCATTTTTGTTCACTGATTTGTATAGGGGAATTAATTTACTTTTTTTCATTACATCAGGAAAGACACCTTCATCGACGCATCTGTTAAAAATAAACGCTAAGTGAGGGCTAATTGCATTAATAATATAACTAAGTACTTTGGTTGATATACCCCACAGATCCTCGGTTTTCTTTTGATTGAGCATTTTAAAAGTTTTGATAATTGATATTGAAGTTATGTGTCTGAACTCAAACATAGAGTCACATACATTCACACACTTCGATAGTAAAACAAAAGCATCCTTAGGGGAAGAGTTTAAAGGCTGAGTAGTAATAATAGGTACTTGTGAGAAGTACTCAACAAATGTGTTAGCGACATCATTATTATCTATGATTAATTTATTATTAACTTTTAACATAATTTTACCGTCCCTCTGCTTAATTTTTCCAGTTTCTGTATTAATGACTTTCCATGTTGATTTTATTTTGTCATCGGCATGCTTAATTTTTCTACTTAGATGCAGTGATTTTGCTGTCTGACAAACAACTTTAAAAGTTTTTGAATACAATTTTAAGTGATTTATGAATTTAGTATTATGTAAATTAATGGTTTTTTGTGAGTACAAGTTATACAAATTGTTTCTACTTTTATAAATACCAGGAGTTGCCCAGTCATCGAAACGAACCTTCGCACCCTTTCTAACCATTTTAATTTTAAAAATATCATTGAACTCTGCATCTAACATTTGAAATAAAGCACTGCATAGGTCATCAGGATCCTCAGAAAATCTTAGGTTCATTAATTGCTTGTCAATGATATCCACAAACTGTTCAACCCGTTTGGTGGTAATGGGCCTGTAAAAATGTTCTTGGCCTTTGATGGATAATTTACATGAAAAAGTGACACTTTGTCCCAGATGGTCCGAGCCAAGTTTATCAAAAATTGCAATTTTTTCGGGTTCACTGTTGCAGAACACATTGTCCAAGCAGTAATGAAGTAATGAAACATAATAAATAAATACAACGCAGACTAATTGCAGTACAAATCATATTCCGAATGGAACCGATTGTCCGTCTATCAGCTGCATTATACCGTCTCTACAGGCAACCCTAGATCTGCAAACAAAAGATGAAAACTGATTGACTGTTGAATCTACTGGTGTTTCGGAAGTACTCCCATCAGAGAAGAAACACCAAGAAACTCTATGGGGCTTGTCACTTATTTTAATTCATTTATTTTTTATTCATATTAATTTTTTTTTTAATTAACAACAAATAATTATGTTATCATACAATTTATATTATATCTTGGAGCTTGGGGCATTCAGGCCAAGCATTTTTGTCATTCATATAGTAATTTAATGTATAGTACGATTTCTTCATTAAATTGGATTTTACAAAGGTTTTAAATCTGCACATAGACAGTTGATCAATATCTTTAGGAAGTTTATTATAAAATCGTATACAGTTCCCCAAAAAAGAACCACTAACTTTCCACAACCTGAATTGAGGGAAAATTAATCTATTTTTAACCGACTTCACAAAAAAGGAGGAGGTTCTCAATTCGTCTGTATGTTTTTTTTTTTTTTGTGTGTATGTTACGCGATTTCTCCATCAATTGTGAACGGATTCAAATGATTCTTTTTTTAGTAGGTAGGATACGTTTCCGATATGGTCCCATTTTAATTTTATCGAGATCTGATTAGTATCACCAGAGATATGGAGATAAATACCTCAAACATAGGAGAATGTACTAGTTTTAGTAGAAGAGTCCCAAGAAGATTATACACAATGGAGGTTGCTATTGCATATAAGATATTCTTACGGTAACTGTGAGCGAGATAGAAATAAAGGTGGGGATAATTTTTTTTATATCTTATAGGCAAGCGTTTGACCACTATCTCACCTGTTGCTAAGTGATGATGCGGTCGAAGATAGAGAAGTGGACTAGAATGGGAACTGGCTCTCAAGGATAGCTGCCGGAACACATTCATTAGATGTTTGGCGACAGATTTTCTGACTTGAGGGTGGTAGCTGGCCAGGCGGACACTAGATATGTTCTACCAACATGCGGGGGTTATTGGTTTCTTAACGATGTTTTCCTTCACCGGAGGGCCACTGTAAGAAGCGCACATATATTTTTCGATAGAAAAATTCATTGGTGCACGGCGTTTGAACTCGGTACCACGGCATCAAAGCCGACCGTTCTCCCAATTACGCCACCGGGCCCTCAATAAATAATTATATATTAATAATTATAATAAATAATTATATATAAATATAAATAATTTGTCTTCACAGGAATGTTCTACCGGGCAAAGTCTTGTTAGGGTGCAAACTTTTTTAAACATACCTAATATTTTTTGACATGACATGACATTTGGCGAAGATGGCGGCCATTTCAGTCCCGCGACACTGCATACATAATTAAATAACTCAGAATTATGAACGTACTTTGTACCAATCAACACAGCAAAAAAAAATTATAAGCATAAAACCACATATTATATAATAGTTACTACGTAAATAATACTTTCCGTTGTTAGGTTGGCTACACAGTGCTTTCATAATTCGGGTATCCACAATATAGGGAAGTGCCTCTTATAACGTAGTAGAGTGATTCAGTACTCTGTTGGCCATATGGCGGCAATTAATGTTAATAATCGCAAATAATACTTTTTAATATTCATTTTGGAATACAACTAGTCCGTGTTATAAAAGTATTTGGAATTATTGTAATAAAATATACAATTAATTATCGTGTGTGTCAGATGCTTTAATTGTACAGGGCCATTTTGGACATTATCCTTTGATACCTTGATGACATCATTATTACTAGTGAATACTTTCACTTTAGCGCGGCATTTAAAGTAAATTTTTTTAGGGTTCCGAACCCAAAGGCTACCTAATGAACACTTTCTGAGACTTTGTTGTCTGTTCGTCCGTCCGTCCGTCCGTCCGTGTGTCTATATGTGCGCACTTTACAGATCTGTATCTTCTTAACCGTTATAGGTACATACTTGAAATTTTCAAAAAGTATGTATCCGTCAGTGTATAACGGCCCAGACACGAAATTTAATAGATGCATGTAATTTCATTAAAACTTTTTTTGCACTAAAAAGGGTAAAATAAGCTATTTTTCAAAAAAAAAAAAAAACCGACTTCATAACCACAAAAAAGCACTCAAAAGCGAAAAATAATTTACTAAAAATTATTATAAGCGTTACCCACTTCTCTATTTGAAGTCGGTGCCAGCCAAGTCTATTGGATATTAGATAGATACTATGTATGTAGTAGTAGTAAGTAGGTACATGTACGAGTAGGTTAGTAAGTAGGTAGATACATGTAGGTATTATCTATCTACTACCTATTAGACTTGGCTGGCACCGACTTCAAATAGAGAAGTGGGTAACGCTTATAATAATTTTTAGTAAATTATTTTTCGCTTTTGAGTGCCTTTTTGTGGTTATGAAGTCGGTTTTTTTTTTTTTTTGAAAAATAGCTTATTGTGTCTTGTATTGACATAATGTACATCAGACCTCTTATCATAATCATTCAAATTTTTGCGTACATACATAATATTTTCATATATATATTGACATGCCACTGTGAGAATTTTAATCTCCTTAAATTTTTCACGAAGTGAGTCTCGCGACTTATGGTATACTCGTATATAGATCGAATTGCTCTTTTTTGTAAAACAAATATAGATTGGATTTCGGCGGCTTTCCCCCACAATAACATGCCATAGGACATTATACTGTGGAAGTAACTAAAGTAAACCAATCTAGCAGTGGATTCGTCAGTCAAGTTTCTAATTTTACGTACTGCGTATGCAGCGGAGCTCAATGTACCTGCTAGAGCCGATATTTGAGAACCCCATTGTAGCTTTGAATCCAGGGTGATGCCCAAGAATGTAGCGGATTCAACAAATTCTAGTGGTTCATCGTTTATTAATATCCTGCTATCAATGACACCCTTTCTTCATTTGACAGCGAGAATTTAATACATTTAGTTTTTTTGGCGTTCAGTAATAAGTTATTCAACAAATCAAATTTAAACATCGTCAAATTTAGGCGCAATTCTATCTATTTTGAATATTAAGGATGTATCATCCGCGAACAAAACAATGTCACATAAGTTTTGCACAAAAGACGGCAAGTCATTAATATAAACTAGAAATAAAAATGGTCCTAAGATCAATCCCTGCGGAACTCCCATTTTTATGAGGGATCCAGATGACCTGACGCCATTGACCTCAACCATCTGTATTCTATTACAGAGGTAGGATGAGACCAGATCAAGTGCTTTTCCGTTAACGCCGTAGTGTTTTAATTTGCAAATTAACGTTTTGTGACAGACGCAATCAAACGCTTTAGATAAGTCACAGAAAACGCAGATAGCATCTTGTGCTTTCTCCCAGGCATCAAATATATGTTTAAGAAGATCTACTCCAGCATCAGTAGTGGAACGCCCCTTAGTGAAACCATATTGTTTGTTATTTAAAAGATGATTAATATTAAAATGTGCCAAAAGCTGGTCTAATATAACTTTTTCAAAAACTTTACTGAGCGCCGGTAATATAGAGAGTAGTCTATAGTTTGAAGGGTCATTTTTGTTCACTGATTTGAATAGGAGAATTAATTTACTTTTTTTCATTACATCAGGAAAGACACCTTCATCGACGCATCTGTTAAAAATAAACGCTAAGTGAGAGCTAATTACATTAATAATATAACTAAGTACTTTGGTTGATATACCCCACAGATCCTCGGTTTTCTTTTGATTGAGCATTTTAAACGTTTTAATAATTGATATTGAAGTTATGTGTCTGAACTCAAACATAGAATCACATTCATTCACACACTTTGATAGTAAAACAAAAGCATCCATAGGGGAAGAGTTTAAAGGCTCATCATCATCATCATCAGCCTGTATCAGTCCACTGCTGGACATAGGCCTCTCCCAAGATGCGCCACTGAGCCCGATCTTCGGCTCTTCTCTTCCAGTCACTGCCCACCGCTTTGCGTATGTCGTCGCTCCACCTGGTCACAGGACGTCCTACGCTACGTTTGCCGATTCGCGGTCTCCACTCTAGGACAAGTCTGCCCAACGGTTATCAGTCCTGCGGCAGATATGACCAGCCCACTGCCACTTCAGCTTGCTAATCCGTTGAGCTATGTCGATAACTTTAGTTCTCTGGCGAATTACTTCGTTCCGGATTCGATCCCGCAGAGAAATACCGAGCATAGCTCTCTCCATAGCTCGCTGAGCGACTTTAAACTGGTGGACCAGTCGGACTGTGAGTGTCCACGTCTCGGCTCCGTATGTCATCACAGGTAGGACGCACTGGTTAAAGACTTTTGTCTTTAGACACTGTGGTATAGGCGACGAGAAGACTCGACGGAGTTTTCCGAATGCTGCCCAGCCCAGCTGAATTCTTCTCTGGATTTCCTTCTCGAAGTTATGTTTGCCTAGTTGTTGTGTTTGCGTCGAGGAGTGAGACAGGGGGACGTCATATCCCCGAAACTGTTCACTAACGCCTTGGAGGATATGTTTAAGACGCTGGACTGGAAAGATCGTGGCATTAACATCAACGGCAGGTACATCTCTCACTTACGATTCGCAGATGACATCGTCATTATGGCAGAGACGCTGCAGGACCTACAAAGGATGTTGAATGGCCTAGCTGATTCTTCTCGTAGCATCGGTCTCCGGATGAATTTGGACAAAACCAAAGTCATGTACAACGAGCACGTTGTTCCGGAACCGATTGCCGTAGATGGAATCCCACTCGAAGTTGTCACTAAGTATGTTTACCTAGGGCAAATGCTCCAACTAGGCAAACATAACTTCGAGAAGGTTTAAAGGCTGAGTAGTAATAATAGGTACTATCGAGGGACAATAGTCCAGTAGCACCTCAATGTTCATAGTAGCCTGCACGATATATCTGTCGAATGTTCCAACGCAAACAATAACACGTAAGTACTGCAAAGATGGCATGCTTAGCTAGACCACAGATGAATAATAAAACATTAAATTAAAAAATCAAAAAACCCGACTGCGCAAAAAGTGAAGTGTTAAAAAACGAACTGAAAAGAAAAAAACAAGTAAGTCTAGTAGTTTAGACTTCTGTTTAGGGATATCAAAAAACTATACCATTTAAATTCTTTCTCGGTCGATACACTCATAAAATAAATTATACATTGTTATATGGAATATAGAGACTTTAACAGTCGGGACACACTAATGGCTTAACGAATGGGGATTAATGTGTCCCGACTGTTACCGCTCGAACTCAACTGTCGACCACAGCTTTGTCCAAGGTGTAACCTTGTAATTTATGGACAGTTACACCCCAACATTTACCTCCGAACTCCATCAATTCTTACCCGATTTGTAAAATTCTTTTTTTGTTTGAGTTAATATGATTTTCGTTTGGTCTCATTGTAATTTTATTGAGATCTGATAAGTAACTTCAGAGATAACCACCGCAAACTTGTTACTGAAAGTGACTAACGCGGCATGTAAAATCGTTTTTTTTTTCGATTTGTACGATCATAAATTATTTGTTATAAATATATTTTGAATCTCCATTTTAATACCTTTAATTCGAAACCCCGCTCGATAGATTTTGAAAAAAAAATTTTTTTTGAACCCCAAATTTTGGCGTCTGAAATCCGCCATTTTGAATTTTTCATTTTTTTATGTTTTCGTTGACACTCGCGCTAGCATGGCGAATCTATTGACGTGCCAACTATCAAAATCGCCCCACGCGTTTGGTCTCTAGTGTGCCACAAAGGGACAAACATACATACATACAATCGAGGGACAATAGTCCAGTAGCACCTCAATGTTCATAGTAGCCTGCACGATATATCTGTCGAATGTTCCAACGCAAACAATGACACGTAAGTACTGCATAGGTGGCATGCTTAGCCAGACCGCAGATGAATAAAAAGGTGAAACGTAGCGTCAGATACATTTGGTTCATTCATTCATTTATTCAGCAAAACATTTTGTACACACAGGTACCTTATCTAATACAGAGCTCTTATTCAATAAGACTCACGAAAAGTTAGCTTAATTATGTTTTGGGACGGGGTCGAGGCAGTCCTCATTACCCGGGCTGGGCGCGTGGGGCGATAACCCTACGGGAATGGAGTGGGCTTGGAAAGCCCTTTTGGTATCCGATATGGTTGTTGGCCATATCTTGGCGTAGTGGTTGTATACATCGATGGCCATCTTGGCTTAGAGGTCGTGTGGGCCATTCTTGGCGTTGTGGTTGCTGTGCCTCATCTAAGAGTTGCCGTCTACTGCCTCGTTGTCATCCAAAGTCGGCGGGATGATGTCTCGAGGGAGTGCATGCCTGGCCGTTACGTCGGGCGGTCGGGCGTGAAGCGGCGCAATGTTCCAGAGATGCGAGTGCGGCCCGTTGGCAGCGCGGTCGTACATGCCGCGCGCCAGCCGGACAACAAACTTCTCCACGGACTCGATCTTGACGTCTCGGGCTATCACGTCATTGCGTACGTAACGGCCGGCTCCTGTGCACATCCGCAGGGCGACGTTTTGGACAACTTGCAAACTGTGCTTGTTTGTATTGGAACATAATGCATACCACGATGGTGCAGCGTATAAGAGACGTGTTCGCACATACGTCTTATATATACCAATCTTGGTTTTGAGTGGCAACTTCGAGTTCAGGACCGGTCTTAACATGCCCCTAGCCGCCTTGGCCTGGTTCACGGAGTGGGCCACCTGTGGCCCCATTCTTAAAGACCGCACAATGTGGATTCCGAGGTACTTAACCGACTTTTCCCATCGGATATCTTCTCCTCAAAGTTGCAGTGGAGGGGGCAGAATACGCTGTGCACCGGTAAGTAGCGCGGCTGTCTTTCCCACATTGACAGCCATGCGCCACTTATCTAGCCATTCTGGCAGAAGGTTTAACACCCGCTGTATTCTGCTTGCGGATATGGTAGCATTTATGGACGAGGCAAAATAGGCGCTGTCGTCAGCGAAGAGCGCCAGTGTGACTCCCATTTCTCCAGGTCGAAGATGCTCCTCTTCTAGGACCGGGATGTCATCTGTGTAGACGGCGTAGAGTGCCGGGGACAGGCAGCTTCCTTGTGGTACCCCCGCATCGATCTGTCTGTATCCGGAGCTGACGTTCTCGACGGACACGTAGAACTGACGATCGGCGAGGAACGACGCCACGATGCTAATCAACGCTGGTGGCATCGTCTTCTGTATCAGCTTGTAGATGAGGCCTTCATGCCACACCCTGTCAAAAGCCTTTTCAATGTCTAAAAATACGACGACCGTTTTCCTACCCTGGTTGAGCTCGTGAGTCATGTGGTGGATCACTCGCGTCAGCTGGAGCGTGGTGGAGTGGCGCGTGCGGAAACCAAACTGCTCATCCCGTGGGATGCAGTAGGGGCGCAGTCTTCGTAGCAGCAACCGCTCAAACAGTTTCGCGATGTGTGGAAGCAATGTTATGGGTCGGTAGCTGGCTGGTAGTCGTCTATCCTTTCCTGGCTTCGGGATAACGATTACTTTACCAACCTTCCAGAGAGAGGGAAAGTGACCAGTTCGCAGAATGCCGTTAAAGAGTTTAGTCAGACAGACCATTCCCCTCGACGGCAACTGTTTAATTGCGGCAGTCGAAATCCCGTCTTTGCCGGGTGCCTTTCTAGCCTGCAGCCCTCTAATCGCTCTCTTTACCTCCGCATAAAGTCATCCCCTCCCAGCAGAGGGGCGGGGATCTGCAGTTACTCTGCCACTTCTCTGGTTACCCTCTCGTGATGATCGCGGACGGCTTCTCCAGTGTTCGATGGGACAGGGTGCAGCTGGAACTGACCTGCCAGATGGTCAGCAAGTAGCTCTGCCCTCTCTATGGCTGAGTAGCGACGGCAGCCGTTGGCGTCCAGTAATGGGCATTCCGTCGTTTTAGCCTGGGTCAGGTGGCGGTTTAGTTGGTGGAGGCTAGTCATATTCTCGCTGACGTGGTCAATGTGTTTGTCCCACTCGGCGCCCCTCCACAGGTTGACTGCCTCCGCGAACTTTTCCGTGATGGCGTTCAACTCCCTTTTGGTCCTCGGGCAGCGTGTGTAGGCCCACAGCTCCCGCAGCCTGCGTTTCTCTTCGCGCATGGCTGACAGTCTCCGGGGTAGTTTTTCGCGCCAGGATGATTTTGGAACTTCGGTTGTTGCCACTTCTTGGGCAGCAGATATCCGTTGTTCCAGGAGCTCTGCAAAGTTCTCCACGTCTTGTGCTGAAGTCAGGTGGCCGATACTTAAGTCCTCGAGTCTCGCCCGATAGTCCTCCCAATTGGTTTTACGTCGTGGTCTGCGTGGTGGGATCGCTGCAGCGGTTGCTCCCATTGTTATTAGTAGTGGGAGGTGTTGCTCGTCCATGTCGTACAGCACCTCCACACTTACCGTCACGTGCATGTTGCGGTGGAGTACGATATCAAGTACGTCGGGCTGAAGTCGTGCTGAGTTTGGTACGTGCGATGGTGAGTCCGGACCAATCACAGTGATGCCGTTCGCCTCTGCATCGTCGCGAACTCTCCTACCAGCATAATTTATAAGTCTTGAACCCCACTCTGTGTGCTTAGCATTTAGATCAGCAGCTAAAAGGGTGGGGTTGTTGTCTATGAATATGTTGCGAAGGTCGGTGGTGACGACAGAGGAAAGTGGTGGTCTGTAGCCGGCAAAGAAGTAGGTGGTTCTGCCAGCCACAGACGTTAAAATGCCCGTCGATCTCAGCTGCTCGAACCGCCGGTGCTGGATCTCCTCGTGGACGATGTCCCTTCACACCAGTACGGCCGTGCCCCTGTAAGCCACTACTTGGGGAGAAATCTCTCGCTCGAACCTCTGGTTTGGCCGTAATTTGGTCTCGCCAAGCAGCACGATGTGGATGTCGAGTGCGTGGGTAAGTGTGCGGAGGGCGGCGGCTTTACCTCGTACGCCTCCGGGATTCCAGTAGATGATGCGCAGTTGGCCGCTATCCATACAGGAACCCGTTGAGAGCGGCCAATCCACGCATCGCTGCTACTCGCAGGTCTTGTCCCGCAGCGATGGCTGTGAGCAGGTCCGCCAGAGCACCCAGTACAGCAAGTACGGGCTCCCGGGCTGCGCTCACCATATTTCCTGCCGGTTGGTAGGGGTATGTGTGGTACGGGTAATACTGGCCCGCATGGAGAGGGTGGCCCATCATTCCCGGAGGAGGAAGAGGTGGTGGGCCCCCCTGAACTCGGCGAGCTCGGGGAGCAAAGGCGCTCGACCCAAGCTGTTGTGGCGCACCCAGGTAGCGCGTGGGTGCACCCCGCATTGCACTTGGTATGGTCGGTGCAGGCGGGGGCGGAGGGCGCACTGGTCTGGGCGCACTGACTGTAGTGGTCGTACTTGGGACCTCAGCCTGAGTCGCAGGTGTAAAATGGACCCTTGGGTCTAGGGGCAATGTGGTGCCCGCGCCAGAAGGCACGGCTTGTGCCACCGGCGGCGGGCAAGTGGCGGGCATTGAGAGAGTAACCGGCGCTAGGGGTGTGCCGGCCTCTACCTCTCTGCCTGTTTCGGGTCTGGATCGACGACACGGTCTTCCGCGTCTTGACTCGGGGCGCGATGTCGGTGCGGATGAGGGGGCGGATGACGGGGCCGATGGGGCAGGCACGTTCGGCGCTAGCAGCGCGAAATATCCGGCTCCCCATTCTCCGTAGGCTGGCGAAGATATCGCACGCGGTGTCACTCTTGCCCCTCGTGACCGAGCGCGGGGAGCGGCAGCTCGGGTGGGTATACATTTGGTAAACATCAAATAAAGATAACAATATTCCACTGAATACTCGTTTTCTTTTTGTTGAATTAACATAACGCAGAGTAAGCCACGCAACAAGTAATGGATGCTTAAATTCGAATGAGACCGTATCAGCATCTTAGTGTAGTGGTTAGATAGATTGCTTTAGGAGCGGCAGGCCCGAGTTCGAATCTCTATCACCTGAATTATTTTTGTTTATCAATTATTAATAGCTTGTATTATTTTATTTCTGTTTATACAAACTTAGCTAATAAAGGTTAATTTACGATCTATGTTGTATGTGAAATAAAAAAATAACACGGTGATGTTATCTTAATAGTTTTTGAGGAAATATTTATTTGTATAATAAGAATACACAGAAAACATTAGTTGTTTTTAAATACAACTGTTTTTAAATAAACTGATTTACAATAAATCGAAATATTTTATACTACAATTTTTATTTCATAATACTTATATTAAATTGAAATCGCCTATATTGACAATTTTCTACTTTGACAAAATATCACTGTTTTGGTTGCATCTAAGAACTGCTCTTACCTACCCATTGATTATTTTAGGTTATAAGCTTAATTATTCATTTTCTCTAGGAAAAGAGGATTGAAGCTTAATCCTTTATAATCATAACTTATATAATTATTTATTACAAATTATCACAGTCGGCACATCGCCTAATTTTTAGATACTTTTAAATTAATATTTCGTGTGACTTCTATTGTTTTCGATGCAGCAAAGAAGTCACAATATTCGCACATATTATGTCGGTGCCACGTTAATTTCCCCAAACTGCATTCAGAGAGACTACAGGTGCTTAGCTGCTCAGGACATCTCTCGTCTCGTACTTCTCACCTTTGCATTATTAAACCCCATAGAGTGTGAACGAACGAACTTTCCGTAATGATGTATCAAATTCTTCTGAAAAACGTCAAATCTAATTAACACATTTTATTAACAATTTACTTTCACAACTACGATTTCTCATCACTTAATATCACTCAGCAATAACTTACACTTATGCCACTTTCACTATACATTTGAGATAATATAATTTATTTAGTCCATTTCTATGCAATGCCTCAATATTCGCCGTCTCTAATAATTATATTTGCTTGCATTTTGATTTTTTAAGTTATTTATTAACCAAACTTCAACCACTACCGAAGTTCACCAACCGACAATGTTTGTTCATTCATTTATGCTATCAATACATTTTGTTTCAAATCTACCCTCATTATTTGTATAACTGATAAAAGAAGCAAATCTGGTCTAGCTATTCTACTAATTAATACATGCGCTCTTTCTAATTGGTTCATAATGATATAGTGCGATATATGGGTGTATATCTTTCTCTTTCATTATGTTACGTTCGAAACGTCTTATAGAAGAAGGTCGTATGTGCATATTTTGCTGTCATGCTATTGCTTTTTGAGACTGCTACTCCAATTATAACCGATACTGTACATACATACATATATACATACATATATAGACTGATAAACACATTACCTCTCCTTTGCGTCGCGCAGTCGGGTAAAAAGGTGAAACGTAGCGTCAGATACATTTGGCAAACATCAAATAGAGATAACAATATTCCACTGTATACTCTTTTTCTTTTTGTTGAGTTAACATAACGTCGAGTAAGCTACGCAACAAGTAACGGATGCTTAAATTCGAATGAGTCTTTATTTGTATAACTAAGAAGAATACACAGCAACAAAGTTTTTAAATTAACTGATTTTCAACATATCGAAATATCATTAACTACTATTTTTATTTAATATTATATTAAATAATCTTGTCTTAATTGACAATTATCTACTTTGACAAAATAACAACTAAGAATTGCTCTTACCTTGTATTGATTATTTGAGGTTATAAGCTTAATTATTCATTTTCTCTAGGAAAAGAGGATTGAAGCTTGATCCTTTATAATCATAAGTTACACAATTACTTATTACAAATTATCACAGCCGGCACATCGCCTAGTTTTTATATACTTTTAAATTAATATTTCGTGTGTTCTAGTTTTCGATGCAGATAAGAAGCCTTGGTAATCCACTATATTTGCACATGTTATGTTTGTCGCGTAAATTTCCCCAAACTAGATCCAGGGGGACTACAGGACTACACTACAGCTGCTCAGGACATCTCTCGTCTCGTGCTTCTCACCTTTGCATTATTAAACCCCATGGAGTGCGCGGCGAACTACAAAACCGTATCAAATTCGTCTGAAAACGCCAAATCTTATTAACACACTTTATTAACAATCTACTTTCACAACTACGATTTCTCAACACTTATCACTCAGCAATAACTTACACTTATGCCGCTTTCACTATACATTTCAGATAATATAATTTATTTCGTCCATTTCTATGCAATGCCTCAATATTCGCCGTCTTTAATATATTATATATATATTTGCTTGCATTTTGATTTTTTAAGTTATTATATTTATTAACCAAACTTCAACCACCACGGAAGTTCACCAACCGACAATTTTATGTTCATACATTTAAGCCATCAATACATTTTGTTTCAAATCTACCCTCATTATTTGTATAACTGATAAAAGAAGCAAAACTGGTCTAGTTATTCTACTAATGAACACATGCGCTCTTTCTAATTCATTCATAATGAAAGAGTGCGATATATGGGTCTTTCTATCTCTTCTATCTTTCTCTTCATTGTTTTACTTTCAAAACGTCTTATAGAAGAAGGTCGTATGTGCATATTTTGCTGTCATGCTATTGCTTTTTGAGACTGCTACTCCAATTTTGACCGATACTGTACTTGTGAGAAGAACTCAACAAATGTGTTAGCGACATCATTATTATCTATAATTAATTTATTATTAACTTTTGACAAAATTTTACCGTCCCTCTGCTTAATTTTTCCAGTTTCTGTATTAATTACTTTCCATGTTGATTTTATTTTGTCATCGGCATGCTTAATTTTTCTACTTAGATGCAATGATTTTGCTGTCTGACAAACAACTTTAAAAGTTTTTGAATACAATTTTAAGTGATTTATGAATTTAGTATTATGTAAATTAATGGTTTTTTGTGAGTACAAGTTATACAAATTGTTTCTACTTTTATAAATACCAGGAGTTGCCCAGTCATCGAAACGAACCTTCGCACCTTTTCTAACCATTTTAATTTTTAAAATATCATTGAACTCTGCATCTAACATTTGAAATAAAGCACTGCATAGGTCATCAGGATCCTCAGAAAATCTTAGGTTCATGAATTGCTTGTCAATGATATCCACAAACTCTTCAACCCGTTTGGTGGTAATGGGCCTGTAAAAATGGTCTTGGCCTTTGGTGGGTAATTTACATGAAAAAGTGACACATTGACGCAGATGGTCCGAGCCAAGTTTATCAAAAATTGCAATTTTTTCGGGTTCACAGTTACAGAACACATTGTCCAAGCAGGTAGCTGACGAGCTAGTGATTCTTGTTGGCTGATTAAAAAGACGCTTCAGATTGAAGCTAAGAAATATTTTTTTTAATTTGTCGCTGAGCGGAGACTGCTCAATTAAATTAACATTGAAATCGCCACAAACTATCAAAGATTTAGAGGTGTTGAAGACTTTGCTCATTACTTCTTCCATAATTGTCTCAAAATTTTATAATCAGCCGATGGAGGTCTGTATACACAGATGACTATATGTTGCCCCAGCTCTATACAAGATAATTCAACACATTGTTCTACAGACAAAGCTACTCGTACTATGTCTTTACGCTCTTTAAAGTTACAATTTTCAGTTACATATATTAGTGAGCCACCACGAATTGCCTTCTGTCTAATGAATGTGCTGGCAATTGTATAATTTTTTAATATTGGCAACAATGTACCTTTCACAAACCAGTGTTCAGTAATACACATTAAGTCAACGTTATAAAAATCGAGAAATAATTCTAACTCTAAGGCTTTGCTGGAGAGACCTTGTATATTCTGATGAAAAATGTTAATTGAGTCAGGCCTCCCCATTGTCTTAGATATTAATTTAAACTAACTTAGTCTACTACGCTACAATTACCCCGCATAGTAACACCACTACATTGGGGCTCGTCTTCGTGATCTGTTACAATATGTAAAACAGGGTCATATATATTGAATGCTAATAACTTAGCAATGGTCGACTTATTAGTCTTATTGAGATACAAAGTATCCTTTGTCAATATTACTTTACTAATAAATTTGTTAGTTTCAAAATACAAAAAGTTGCTCAAGCGACACGTCAAATTGTACAGTGCCAAGTTCAATTTATGAGCATGCTCATTATAAGTGCAACTACTCGTTTTTAGATACGGGAATGAACAAACTATTATTTTACTAATGCCTCTGCTGGCAATGTCTGATAAAAGTTTAATTAGAATATTAATATCAGTTTTTTTAACGTTTGTGCTATTACCTAACTGCAATACAATAGTACAATTTTTTTGATACTGAAAGCTGCTTATTTTTTTACATAAATCTGTAATTGGTAAATTAGGGCAGCAATTGTTATAAACATTTTGGTTCAATCTAGTGTCTAATAAGCTACCCATACCTACTCCCATTTCATCGCTGAATACAATGGTCTCTCTAGCAGGCTCCGGCAGTCGTAAAGGACTGCCAGAGTCCACCTCGGAGGCACCAGTGCACTGCAACTATGACACTACTTCCTGCCTAACCAAGTCAGTCTGTGCATGTAAACTTGCAGTATTAGCTGTACTTGGTGAGCTGCTATCCTCTTGGTAGCATTCACTCTGCACACCAGAGATAGGAGCCCCAATTAAAACTTTTGAGGCGCACATTTCTTGTTTTAATAATTCAGCCTTTTCTTTAAATTCTATTAATTCTTTGTTACTGCGATCTAATATCTCTAGGCAATGCTGTAATTCTTTGCTTAAGTCGATGTTTTTCTTACAAGTCTTTAAATTTATTTGTTTAATATGGTTATATTTTTTTAATCTATGTATATTTTTCCTAATGATTTTCTTATACTTAATGTACTTTTTAATCTTATTGGATCCCTTCATAGAGACATTAGTAGAACTTGAGCCGATGAACTCTGTATATAGATCCAAGGTGTTGTCTTGATTAGAATTATTTTGCAATACAGAAGAGGTCGTCATTTCTTCTAGTTTATCTTTTGTCATGACATATGATATATCATGACATTAAATGACATTTCGTGACATCTCATGATCATGATCGACATACTAAAAAAAAAAACTATATACTTGAAAAATAAAAAAGGCAAGTCATGTTTACTTGAAGGAGGATTTTATTACGATGAAGATTTTTCTTGTTTTTTTTTTGTAACAACCCTGCAAGAATAGGTAAACATTTTGTCCGTTCCTTAGAAGGTTTGTCTCTGTTCCTTCTTTACTCATGTGCCCTGATTCTCATTTTAATCGGATACATTCGAATTTGGAAGCGTCATTTCGAATTTTAAATATTTATTATTCCGTGAGCTATTTGATCGCGGAATACTTTCTGATTAGTATTACTGATTTTTTCGAGTTGAAATATCAAAAGCTATGGATTAAAGCATTGTGAATTGCAAAGATCTGAGTCGAAGGAGTGGTAGTTTCAAAATCCGAATAGGTTTTCGAGTGATTGAAAATCAGGGTGCAGGTCGTGACAGTCGACAACAAACAGTAATGAGTATATTATGCTTTACTTTATAATCAGTTACTAAGGCTGAGTTCCACCTTCTTACTTCAACCGTAACTTTAACTATTTTTTTATGGAGTTTGACTGATTTTGACGTTTGTTATAGTTCAAGTAAGATGGTGCAACTCAGCCTTAGTTATTACAACCTGACTGTTTATTAACAAATGAGTGTGTGACAACTTGCGCATGAGTTTAATGTTTCCCGCTTTCAGTAAAACAAAATTGCAAATATATCTTCCTACCATGCAGTTCGCATACGCAAATCATTCGCTTTCCATCGAGTGGGTTCCTTAACTTAAGATTTGATGTTTTTTTAAACGGAAACTAATCTTGGCCACTTCTTTAACATCCATTTTGTACAAATATTTGGGGTCAATTTCACCGGTGCCTGAAAACCCTATTAAGAACTAACCTGAAGAACTTTATCGGGCACCAGTAAACAGGGCTTTAGACTTTAAAATCCTGTTTTAAAACATCAGAGCTTAAGATAACATGAGTTTAAGGCTGGTAATATAGAACAATACTCGCATTGGTCTAATCTGAACAAAGAATGGAGTAATTTGCTTCATCTCGCGATCTCGATACAAATCAAACTAAAATCCGTTGCGTGCCGTGCGTTTGGTGCTTCCGGCGCGGACCAATGGACGCGTACCTTAAACCGGTAGATGATTTGTCTTCACACACTATCATAAATGGAATATATATTTATGTATTTTTAGGGAGAGTTTAACGAAGACCAATACCGCACGCTTGTTCGCTACGTGTTGCTGTCGGAACAAAACTTCACAACTTACGCTGAAATTGACATGAGCGGAAAAGCCTACAGCATACGTCTAAACGCGGATCTTAATAATAACACCAATGTTAATGTCGACGTGCATTTCGATCAGTAAGTATAATACTATTAATCTATCTATATATATATGTATGTATAAAACACAAAAAAGAGGGTGCGTAGAAAGCTACGCGTAATAATTGAAAATTCAACGTTTATTCAATTTATTTCTCAACATCAATAATTATTTTTTGTACAACTCCATCTGTTGAACTGAGCGGGACAATTTCCCGAATGATAGCGAATACGTCTTCGCAGTTACTACAACAGAGGGCCTGTATAAATATAAAATATAACAATTTCCGAGTACCATGGTCGCTGCCAGCCAGTAAAGAAGACGGGTCGGAATAGTTATGCTCTTTGAATAGGAGAACTAAAGTCAGTTATCCAGCACCTCGTCTCACTGCTCTTTCAATTCCATATAGCCACGATTCCACCTTAGACCGCATCTCCAATATACATCAAATGAGAAAGCTGTCAACGGCCCGTCTGTCAGACATAAAGAAGAGATTGCAGATGGCGCAACCAATGCGTGATTATAAGCTTAGTTGGTACACGTCGTTACGGCAAAATATTGGATTATGGAGTGTATATAACAACGTACAAAAAGTAAAAAAGATGTGGGAAATCTGTGATAATATATTTTATAGCACAGTGTAACCCGCACTTTACGCACACTTTTCCGTGACTTAAATAGTCGATTATTGCACGACGTTTAGCACCCTCGATGCGTTTTGGATGCCAACTTCACGCCGTGCAATAATCTTCTATTTGCCGGAAAAGCGTAGCAAGCGTAAAGTGCGGGTTTATGTCACACTGACAGCTATAAAATAATATACGATACCCTAATAGTTATGTTTTTGCAGGCTTCGCGACGTCCACATATCATATCAACGTTGGTTGACCGCTCGTCAGAAGCGTCTAAGCGCCGCTATTAACTGGGATGCAAATAGAGACCCGTCGCAGAAAGTCAGTGTAGATATACAACTAGATAACAAGGGTACATGGCATCATGCAGGATACACCACGCTGTATTATCCTGGGAGGATGGTCAACGGAGAGTTCGAGTTTTTATTGAAAGGTAAATCCTACTATCCTACTAATATTATAAAGGCGAATGTTTGTGAGTGTGTATGTTTGTTACATCTACACGCTAAAACTACTCAATCGATTGAGCTGAAATTAGGTATGTAGATAGCCTAGACATTGGAATGACACATTGGGTATTTTTTATCCCGATATTCTTATGGAAACGATGTCTACGCGGGTAAAATCGCGGGGTATATCAAGTTAACACTAATTTTACTACTGCAAAAAAGTATCGGTCTTTTTGGCCTGTATATTTGTTCGGTTGTGAACTCTGCACGATCAAACGGCTCGATCGATTTGGCTGAAATTTTGAACAAAGATCGCTAGTACGGTGGAATAGTACATATAATACATGTGCAGCTTGTAAGGTCTAATTTTTTTTAATACTTTACAGACTTTACAGCATAGAAAGTCATATAAGAATGGCGTTAAAGACTGAAAGCTCAAAGTAGGCGTTGCGTAGTACTGTTGAGTGTTCCTAAAAGCCGCCATATTGCTCATTTTGTATGGTTTGTTCAAAAACTTATTTCCTTAAAATGAGATAATAATGTATTCGACCTCAACTTGCAGCCATTTAAGAAATAATAAGGCAAAGTGTAACATAAGTGTAAAATAAGAACAAATAAGGCAAAGTGTAACATTTTGAATCCATTTTGTAGATATAAAATTATTCTAAAAATAATTTAGAACGTTACTTTTAATTTCATTCGGGAACACATTAATAACAGTGCTTTTATATTTTATAGCCGCACATAGCGTTATATTCAGTTAACATTCCAATGGGAATTTATTAGTTTACAAAATTACTATTGAAAATATCAGATTTAAGGAACACTCAACAGTACAATCTGCAGTGAGCAAAAGGCAGTTTTTAACCCCATTGTAATCTGCCTCATGCGTGAGTGTAGATAAAGTAGTGTATGAAACTGCACAAAACTAGGTATTAAAACACTTGTGTTTTAATACTCATAATAATGCAAGTTTCTTAAACTGTACTATAACAACCTTATAATTTTCAGATTGGTTCTGCGAATGGAAAATCCGTATGGGATGGTCGAACGAAGCAAATATTCTTTGGAAAGTGAAGATGTACTCCGAGGCCAAGAATGAGACTGTTTACGCATTACTCTCTAAATTGGACACACCGTTTGCACATCTTCGGGACACCAGCTTTAATGTTATGTGAGTAAAACTTTCAGAGGTATGCACAAAAAGCTTTGACAGGATACCCAAAGACTGGCCACAAATGACAGTAGATAAGAGCAGGTTTTCCATGGTGGTAGCGTAGGAGCATATTTTATCGATATTTCGCCTGATTTGCTACCAAAGAGTAGCTTTATACAAGCTTTTATTTAGTTTCACCTGTCCCGATGTTTGTCATCAAATCTTGCAAATTAAATTTGATCCACTTCCCGGTTACCGATTGAGCTGAAATTTTGCATACATGTGTAAATCGCATGACAATGCAATATTATGATGACATGGTGCTGATCTGATGATGGAGCTGAAAGGTGGCCAAAGGAATTCCTCGTGTTATACCCGTCGTGTTTGGGCTCGTTGGATTTGTCTTGACTTACTCTGATCCTAGGTTATATAAAAGCTTGTAATTAAAAAGGTTTTTTAAATATTACTTGCTTACATTTTTTAGTTATTCGAACTGCGGTATATATGGGACATATTATGTGCTATAATATCTAATCAAAACATTGCGTATCTTTAAACCTAGGTGGCGCTATCATGACAATCTTCAAGCTGTTAACGGAAGCATGAACTGGCAAGAGGACTACTTGGCATTCTCTCTCTTAGCTGATTATCTGTTCCAACCGAACGAGTTTTACGGGGAAATAAGGGCTTTGGTGAACTCTACTATACCGACACTGCCGAGGGCCGCTGCAGTTGCCAAGCATAGGGCTGTTTGGAGAAGAAGTGCCGATACGTTGCTTAGTTTCCAGGTAAGTAATACATTTAAATCATAATTTAATATAAATAAATTTTACATGTCAATAATATGATGAACCATTTTTGTTAAAAACAAATTAAATTAACGTAGCACTGCACGTCGGAAGTGAAAATTTAATAAAAATGAAACTGCGTGTTTTAGCACCACCCGTCGGTTTTTGTTCGAAACTTAAGAGCCGACTTAACTCGAACGTGGTGCGAACGAACGTTGGCATGAATTCGGTATAACCCGAGTTTTTCCGAACTCGAGTTCGCGTCTACATAAACAAGGCATTACCCGAGTTTTCCTGAACAAGAGTTAGCGTTTACGTGAACTGGGTATAACCCGAGTTTATCCGATCTCGAGCCGACTATATACCCGAACTAGTGCATGTGACGGCTCATTCTTATTCATCACCCACAAAATATAGTGCAAAATCTAAATGAGTTTCAGTTTAAAAAAGTTCCACTACACTCGCTCGGTGACTTTTAATGCAATTCCACTTTTGATTATTGTTTTAATTTAATAATAAACTGTAATAAAATATTATAATGAATTTTAGTACAACGACGATGGTCTTCTAATGATCAACTCATCCTGGCTTCTGGATAAAGGACAAAAACAAAACAACATCACTGGACGAGTCACGCTGCTTACACCTTTCAAAGTAAGTATCATACCTAATCCGCCGGAATACTCACATCCTTTCCCTCCTATACACCATTCTTTTTACCCCTCTACCCCGCGTTACCTTAAAGAATATTTTCATTTCCTGTCTTCTAATCACTCCCTGGCGTTGAGGTCATCAGAAACCATGGAGTTAGAAGTATAGAAGACTGCAGTGTGAGTAGGCACTCACACTGCAGTCTTCTATGACTCCTCCTTCACTGTACAAGCAATTCGACTCTGGAACAACCTACCTGTCACGATTCGCCACGCTCCCTCATTATATACTTTTAGAGAAAAAGTAAAAAAAATTTACTCATCTAACTGGTATTGAAGATAATTAGGCTTTCTTGTGTATCTTAACATATATTTATACATATATATATGGTATTAATATGTATGTATATATTTGTATGTATGGTGTTTATATTATATATATATATTATATATATATGGTGTAATAAATATTGTAAGTATGTTTATGTATATAAGTGTCACATGTATAATGTAGTTAGATGTTTTGTTTCATAACTTAAATATTTGTTTAATGTGGTATTTTTAATAAGTTAAACTTAGTGTTTTTAAGGAATCAACTCAAAAGTACACTCAGCCATTGACATGTTTGTACTCTCCACTCCGTCCAAAGGTAGCCTGGTAGAGATCGCTTTAAGCGATAAGACCGCCCATTGTACTATTTTAATATTTTTTATATTGTTATTTATATTTATATAAAGAGTTATCATTCATTCATTCATACCTACTCGCTTTGTCTCTTTCTTTTCCACTTAAAAAAAATCAATTAGATAAGGTTTTAATTTTGAACATTAAGCTTCAAAGATAAACCAGAAAAAATCACACAACAAACTAACACTTGCTGTTAGAATGTATAGTCACCCAAACATTGCAACAACAAAATTTATTTATTTGCCAGAATGTGGTACATAATGTTATAAACGAATAAAATACCAGCACAATCAACCTTTTCAGGTGTACAAACATTTATGGATACAATTAACACAATTATAACTATATTAATACACAATAAATTGACCATTTTGAATAATTAATACAATAACAAAACAAATAAATACGAAATGTGGTCATACAAAATTTTTTTTTTTAATTAATTAAATGTCACTGTCAGTCAGATTAATTGTTAATGTCAAAAAAGTAAAAGTCACATTAGGGATACCATATCAATAACAAATATTTAAATATAAAAATGTCAGGACGGTAAATTTATTGATTACTAAAAAAATTAATTAGAGATTTGTCATTGATAAATTCATTGACTGAATAATAACACTTTTCAATTAAAAGTCTAAATAATATGGATTTAAATTTGTAAACACATGTATTTTTTTAAATGTCAGGTAGCTTGTTATATAAGTTAATGGCCATACAGTATACCTTTTTACTATAAAGTTGGATTCTTTGTTGTGGTATATATAATTTAAATTTCTTTCTATAGTTCTTTCTACTACAAACTTCATTGTGAAACTCAAATAATGAATTGTGTCGATGGACAAATAGACATAATCCAAAAATATAGAAGCAAGGTAATGGCAATATACTGTGACGTTGAAAGAGAGGTTTGCAGCTATCTAAATAATCGGCTGCACAGAGTGATCTTATACACTTTTTTGTGCTCTAAACGCCAATATGGCGTCTACAGAGTTACCCCAGATTATCAAACCATATCGTAGCAATGATGAGACGTAACCGTGATAGGCACTGATTGCCGCTTGCATTGTTGCTATATTGTGCAGACGGTTAAGAACGTTCACATATCGGTCAATCTTCTTACAAAGGTTTCCTATATGTCCTTTCCAACTACAATGCTTATCAATTACTAACCCTAGAAAAATTGCCGAGTCAACTATTTCTAGTTTGTCATTGTCATAAGTAATATTAAGGTGATCCGGGCGACTGTTATATGTTTGGAATTTAATTATTTTAGTTTTGCTTATGTTTATACGTAAATCATTATATTTTAACCAGTTAATTACAGAACTTAGTGCGTCTTTGATGTCTTTTTCAAATTTAATTATGTCGTTATTACCTTCTATTAGTAGGGTCGTGTCGTCAGCGTATAATACACATTTGTGGTCAGTCAATATGTCAGGAAGATCATTTATGTATAGTAAAAAAAGTAGAGGACCCAGGATACTGCCCTGTGGAACTCCACGTGTGTTTCTTTTGTATGTAGATCGGCACATGAATTTACTATACCCTGTAAAGGTTGGTATTTCTACACATTGTGAACGTCCGTTTAAATAGCTTTCTAGCCATTCCGCAGCCTTTCCTCGTATGCCATACCTTTCCATTTTGTAAAGGAGGAGTTTATGATTCACAAAGTCAAAGGCTTTGGACATGTCTAGAAAGATTGAAACGATACGTTTTTTTCTATTTAGGGCATCAGTGATATGTTTTATTAGAGATAAACATGCCAAAGAAGTGGACTTGTTTCTTCTAAATCCGAGTTGTAAATTTTTCTATGCATAATTTTTCCGAATATTTTAGAGATAATAGGGATCAAAGTGATTGGTCTATAGTTATTCATATTGTCTCTTGCATCTATTTTAAACAGGGGTTTTACTATAGATTGTTTTAAGCGGGAGGGGAAAATACCTTGAGCGATTGATAAGTTTATAACATAGGTTAACGGGCCTGCTAAGATTTTGGAACACGCCTTTAGCATTTTTGTATTTAAGTCGTCGTAACCAGTCGAATTTGTGTTGTTTATAGAGTTAGTTGTTTTATAAGTGTCAGTGTAGTCTACGGAAGTTAAGAAAATTGTGTTGTCATTGTTAGAAATCGTAAAAGGATAATTATTTTTTTTAGCATTATTGTCAATTTTATCATCTAAGCTAATGAAAAAATTATTAAGTGATTCAGAAATTTCCTCCGGATCAGTAATTTTCTCGCTTTGTATTTTTATTACGTCAATCTTTGTGGGTTCTATCAACTTGCCTATCGTTTCGTTAATTATATGCCAGGCAGCTTTACAGCGACCTTTGGAATCAATAATAAATTTCGTACCATTGATTTGTTGGGCTTTCAAAATACAGCATTTAAAGATTCGATTGAAGTTACGATAGGACTTTTTGTTGCGATTTTTGTCAGATTGAGAGAACCGATAAGTAATGTAGAGCCGACGCTTATTTATATAAGACCGCTTTAGACCTTTTGTTAACCATCTATTTTAGACCGGTTTGCTTGTTATTTTGACGCGGATGATAGGAAAGCAAAGATTGTAAAAAAGGGTCAAACTGTCATGAAATTTGTCAAATGCACATTCCAATTCTTCACATTCATAAACTTCAGAAAATGATATAATAAAAAATATAAGTTTGTACGCGCAGCATTGAGAAAATGTCTTGTTGTTTTTGAATAATGTGTACCTTTGGGGCCAGTTTTACGGTACGACAGTACCTCATAGGGTCCCTATTAATTTATGAGGAACTTATCTACCATATAATTCTACTTTTATTATATATCAGATTTATAAATGAATCAGGAATCAGTAAAACTGGCTCTTTATTAAGCTTCATTCTGAATCTGCTGCAGCTTTTGAAGCCAGTTATTTCTTAATAAAATTATAAAGAATTGTTGTGTGTGGCAGATGCAATGTTCCATTATAAACTGACGTAAATATGAATATATTATACGGCGTTATGTATTTTCAGGGCTACACTAAAGGATTTCTAAGGACTGAGTTCATTCTTGGTCATAAAAGGGACATCAAAGGAATCACTTACTTGGACCTGGAGCAGAAAGTACTCAAGATTTATGTCAACGGTAATTTCATATTGATTCATTTTTCGCACTGTAGTAGAAATATAACTTCACTCGCCGCGTCTGTCTGTCTGTCTATTTGCCATAAACTCAAAAACTACCGTACGGATTTTCATGCGCTTTCTACCAATAGACTAATCATTCATGAGGAAGGTTTATGTGTATAATTCGGTAAGATTTATGAAAATTGGTTGATTTCAACCAATTTTCATCACGATGATTGTTGAAGATGTTTATTCGACGCAACAAACTGATGCAACAAATTGCATATATGCTCTACCCGTGCGAAGCCGGGGCGGGTCGCTAGTGTATTATATAGTTTTAGGTTTATACACTTTTAAGTTTATAAACTGGAACTATGCCAAATCTCACTTTCCTGCGGAGCGCAATATTCTTAAAAAGGGGGTCCGAAGTTTACACTTTCCTTTTAGTTTTACCACCAATTTGTCAGTTATTCGACAGTGAAATAGAAATATTTATTCTGTTCATCTCTGTATTCTGTACTTCAGTCATACATTAGGAAATGAAAGTGAACCGAGAAAGTAGATATTGTGTGTGTGTGTGTGGAAGGGAGGGGATGAGGGGGTTTAAGCTGACCTTCAAATTGTCAACCAAGACTTCCTAGGCGGTGGAGAGCTGAGTTATGGCAAGATAACAAAATTTAACCCTTTTTAGGGTTCCGAGGTCCTGACCTTTATAGGTCTGACCCTTATAGTTTCGTCATGTCCGTCTGTCTGTCTGTTTGTCTGTCCGAGGTTTTGCTGAGATACCGTTAGTACTAGAAAGCTGTAATTTTGTAGGGGTATGTATATCAATTACGCCGACAAAGTCGTAAAATAAAATTTTGGAATATATTTTTCTTTAGGGTAGCTTAGTTCCCCCAAATGTGAAGTGGGGATTAATTTATTTTTAGTCGTCTGTCACCAGTCACCATGTACGGTATCGTTGAATAGCTCTTTTAAAATGACTTAAGGGTTGCTAATACTATTTTTCGATTTAATGCTCCATTTACGAAATATTAAACTTTAAAGTGCACATTTTTGTTCCAGTAGGACGTCTCCCTCCCCCCTCTAAAAACTAAAATGCTTGCTTGAAAAATCTGGAAAAATTCATGATGATAGTGCATTTCATGAACTTCAAAGGAAAATTAGCGGTTATGATAACTTTATTAGTTTAGCAGTAATAGTCGCTGAACTTGGATGTTGGATATATTTCAAAATAATTGAGTTAAATATTATACTACTACGAAACCATTCATTTCGCGTACCGACACGTACTTTTCAAGATGGCGGAGAATGCACATACGAAATCTTGGTTGACAATTTGAAGTACAGCTTTTCTTAGTGTCCCCCACCACTTGGCTCAGAAATCGCATAACATAGACACAAATAAACTGGCCAACTGCAAGTCGGACTCGCACTCGTAGGGTTCCGTACCACACTACAGTATTTTATAAGGTCTAGCAAAAAATACCACAATTATTTTTCGCCAGCAAAAAATAATAATGAATAAACATTTTATTTCTTATAACGCCATCTAACGTCTAACAAATTTGTTAGGGATCGACATTTCAATATAACGCCATCTATGGAACATTTACCTAACTAAGCGTTCATAGATAGTGTGAAATGCCGAAAAAAACACGTTTCTTGTATGGGGACCCTCTATTATTTTTAACTTCTGTTTTTAGTATTTGTTGTTATAGCGGCAACAGAAATACATCATCTGTGAAAATTTCAACTGTCTAACTATCACGGTTCATGAGATGCAGCCTGGTGACAGACGGACGGACAGACAGACAGACAGACGGACAGCGGAGTCTTAGTAATGGGGTTCCGTTTTACCCTTTGGGTACGGAACTCTAAAAAACGGGAATATTTACCCTTCAACTCGAAAGTCAATTTAATATGACTTATGTGACATTTGGAGTCGGTTTTTTAGGGTCCCCGCACACGGGCCACGGGCCTCAACCACAAAACGCCGCCACCGGCATATTTCCTATAGTTTTCATACATTTTATCATGTAGCGTGTGGCGGCCACCGGCGTCACCGTGTGCGGCGAGTCCATATAAAATGTATGAAAGCTATAGGAAATATGCCGGTGGCGGCTTGTGGCCGGTGGCCCGTGTGCGCCGAGGCTTAGTATTTTAAACAAAATTGTAACGTTTATATGTATTTTTCCAGGTCACATGCGTCGCATAACGAACTGCATGTTGGTGGTAAACGTGACGAGTCCCATGACAGATTTCTCACAGACCAGCGCTCGGTTCGGATTCATAGAGGCCGATCGACATTTAGTGGCCATGTTGGTTACGCCTAACTCTACCACTGGTAAATACAACTCCTAGGGCCAGTTTTACCGGTCTCTGATAATGCGTTAGATAGTTATGTGACACATCTCGTGAAAGCTGTCAAAAATCTCTCAGATTTCTTCATACTAGCGCTATCAGGAACCGGTGAAACTGACCCTTAGGCTGAGTGGCACCATCTTACTTTAACTATAACGAACGTCAAAAATCAGTCAAACTCCATACAAAAATACAAGTTATAGTTACGGTTAAAGTAAGATAGTGCAACTCAGTCTTATTATTTTATTAACAGAGTAGTTGAAAAAAATTATAAAATAATTATATATATTTTGTATGCGAAAATAGATAGCGCTTGAACACTATCTCACCTGATGTTAAGTGATGATGCGTTCGATGATGGTAGCACGTTAAGTTAAAAAGTAGTCGAGCATCGAGTAGTATCTAGCAGTACCTAGATGTATATAGAATGTGTCCGATTTTCTATGTCGGAGCAATTTGTGGTAAAAATAATGTATAAACGTAAACATCGTGAAGATTTCCCGGCTTAGTAAGCTGGCAGGCAAGCTTGTATAATGTAATAATGCTCTTCATGTTGGTAGGACACTGTCTAGTGTCCGCCTGGCCAGCTACCACCATCAAATTTTTTTTCATCATATAGGCGAGCGTTTGACGACTATCTCACCTGTTGGTAAGTGATGATGCGATCGAGGATGGTAGCACGTTAAGTTAAAAATCCGTTGACAAACATACAGCTCCGGCAGCTGTCCTTAAGAGCCAGTTCCTATTCTAGGCGCTACCGTGCTACCATCCTCGATCGCATCATCACTTACCAATAGTTATGTTAGTGTGAGAGGCGTGGGAGCGCTTAGTTTAATACAAGCTTGCCCTAAGCTTCCACGTTTCTTCGTGATATTTTCTGTTACTGGAGGTTTATGCTTGAGGGCCCGGTGGCGTAATCGGGAGAATGGTCGGCTTTGATGCCAGAGGTACCGAGTTCAAACCACCGTGCACCAATGGATTTTTCTATGGAAAAATGTATGTGCGCTTTTCACAGCGGCCCTCCGGTGAAGGAAAAACATCGGTAAGAGACCAACAACCCCCGCATGGTGGTAGGACACTATCTAGTGTCCGCCTGGCCAGCTACCACCCTCAAGTTATAAAATCTGTCGCCAAACATCTAATGTGTTCCGGCAGCTATCCTTGAGAGCCAGTTCCCATTCTAGACCTGCTTACCATCTTCGACCGCATCATCACTTACCAACAGGTGAGATAGCGGTCAAACGTTAGCCTATAAGATATTTAAAAAAAATGCTTATGTCGTTATCAATTAATTTACTTTAATATTGCAATTCTAATCATCATGACATTCTCGACTGATTTATTTTTATGACTATTTTGATAATTGGCTTAAAATGTTCTATTATAACTTAGTTGTAATATTTCTAAATGCTTTAACCGTTTCACAAAAAAGGAGCAGGTTCTCAATTCGACTGTTATTTTATGTTTGTTACCTCAGAACTCCGTCAAATCGTAACCGATTTGAAAAATTCATTTTTTGATTTAGAGATTATGCCTCCTCTTTCGTCCCATTCAAATTTTATTGAGATCTGATAACCGTCTTTTGAGATATGGAGATAAACAATATAAATTTTATTGAGATCTGATAACCGTCTTTTGAGATATGGAGATAAACAATATAAATTTTATTGAGATCTGATAACCGTCTTTTGAGATATGGAGATAAACAATATACATTTTATTGAGATCTGATAACCGTCTTTTGAGATATGGAGATAAACAATATAAACCGATTTGTATACCTCGATGACATAATTATGGCTAGTGGCTATTTTGACTATCGTCGGTATTTTCGTTTTGTACGATCATAATAAGGTAAATACTATATATATTAATTGTAATGCTAATGTTAATAAAATCTTGGTTTGCAGGTGTTGAAATGCTATTGCAACTGACTTCGATGCAAGACTTCCATGTATTTGGACATGTAGCGTTGCCCGTGCAATACTTAAACCGAGCCATGGTCACCGCTAAAAGAGCCCCTGAAGAGGTAAACATGTCTTCTTATTTTGTTTTAAATCTGGTTTATTTTAAGTCTTGTTTTTATGATAAAAAGTAACAGCACAAGCACGATGCTCGCCTGATGGTAAACGATGACGTCTACCTATAACAGATACAGCAGCATGCAAATCCTGGACTGCCAGAATTTTGCATGTCACTGCACTGCGTCTGTTATCTTGAGACACAAAGATGTGGAGTCTCACATGCTCTGTAATTTCACTGGACACCTTGCCATTTCAACCGAAAAACATTCCTATTTCACGGCTGAAAATTATTTGGCAAAGTGGTGGTACCGCCCCAGGCGGACTAGCAGAAGTCCTACCACTACAGTGAGTGACACATTACTAGTAGTCTTGTTAACCCCTCCAACAAAGCTAAATATGCTTGTGTCTGGAGTGGGTTCACGTCAATAGTGCAATGATGGTTGGGATCGAACTCACGACGTCTCTTTTTTTAGAATAGAATACATTTATTGCAAATACTGTGTACAAAAGATCTTTGATATAAATATTTAGGTATCAACAGTTTGTTCATTTCGAACATACAATATGAAAACTGAGACTTTTAAGCCTAAACGAACACATGACTAATCTCGATTGATATCGATAACAAAACAAACTATAATATTTTATTTTTATTTCAGTTGGATTTCCGTGTAGGTTGGAGCAACATGGACTTTGGTTTTACCGGCATCTGGCAATGGCGGTCACCCATCAACTTTGTCTACCTTTACAAACTGTATACGCCTCTCGAAGGCTTCGAGGAAAACGGCCTCGTACTCAAAAATATATACGGGAACGGCTTGGATACGGAATTGTCGATGCGATTGTCTAAACATAAGGTAAGGTTAAGGTTTGCTTTTATGTTGTGCTTCACCCTACTTCTTTTATTTAGATACTAGAAGGGCCCCGCGGCCTCGCCCGCGTTAAAAAACTCCTTTTATGTACTTAAATAATAAAATTCTTTTGTAAAAACCTTTTTATCATAAAAGACATCAAATAAGAATTAGCTAAATCGGTTCACCCGTTTTCATGTTATTGCGTGTCTAAGGAAAATCGGGATTCATATTAATAAAACCAAAAATCCCTAATTATCAGACTTTGTTACCTACCCCGTTTTGAAAAATCCTTCAAAACGTACTTACTTATTTATTAACAGAAGTACCTATGTATAGTTTCGAATAAAACAGACTATCTCATCTTGTTTCGCCATATAACTTTGAATCCCCGTTCCATATCCGGGGGGAAATTTAAAGAAAATCCTTTCTTAACGGATACCTACGTCATAATTACTATCTGCATTCCAAATTTCAGCGCAATCCGAAACAATATTGATTTTCAGACTTAGTTACCACACTTCACCCTCTTAGGGTGGCATTTTGAAAAAACCTGAAATTCGTATTTACTTGTTTATTTACAGAATTACTGGTGTGAAATTTCTAATAAAATGACTATCCAAAGTTTGAAACCCACTTCACCCCCTTTAAGAGTGAATTTTGAAAAATCCTTTCTTAGCGGATACCTACGTCAAAATAACTATCTGCATGCAAAATTTCAGCGCAATCCAAAACAATATTGATTTCAGACTTTGCTACCCCACTTCACCCTTTTAGGGGTGGAATTTCATAAAAGTCAAAGCTATTTATTCTGTATATAGGCAAATTAAAAATTAGCACTTACAAACGTCAAATAACATTAAAAAGATCATTTTCAATAAAAATTATTATAGATATAACAGAAACATAACTTATTGCTTTGAATTTACAAAAAAAAAACAAAGTTATTGAGCCATTCAGCTTTCATCTAGAC
The DNA here is from genome assembly GCA_954871355.1 of Cabera pusaria. NCBI lineage: Eukaryota > Metazoa > Arthropoda > Insecta > Lepidoptera > Geometridae > Cabera > Cabera pusaria. The sequence continues at coordinate 7,175,661 of OX940909.1, read as the reverse complement.
GTCAAACGTCACACTCAAAACACATGTTTAATACCCCTGATTAATGTAGGGTTGCCAACCGTACTATTACGTGCACCCGCAACCCAGTACATGTTACAGTACTTCAGACAATTTTTATCCAAAAAATTGTGAAATAATGAAACGTAATAGATAAATAAAACGCAGACTAATTGCAGTACAAATCATATTCCGAATGGAACTGATTGTCCGTCTAACAGTTGCATAATACCGTCGTAACAGGCAACCCTAGATCTGCAAATAAAAGATGAAAACTGATTGACTGTTGAATCTACTGGTGTTTCGGAAGTACTCCCATAAAAGCCTGAAACACGTATATACTACTTTATTTACTGAATTACTTGTGTGAAGTTTTGGATAGAAAAGACTATCTAATCTTGTTTCTCCATACAAACTTTGCACCCCCGTTCCATCCCCTTCAGGGCTGAATTATCGAAAATCCCTTCTTAACAGATACTAACGTCATAATTACTATAATCTTGTTTCTCCATACAAACTTTGAACCCCCGTTCCATCCCCTTCAGGGGTGAATTTTGGAAAATCCCTTAACAGATACTAACGTCATAATAACTATCTGTATGCCATATTTCAGCGCAATGCAAAACAATATTGATTTTCACACTTTGTTACCCCATTTTACCCTCACAGGGGATGAATTTCGAAAAATCCTGAAACACGTATTTACTTTTTTATTTACTGAAGCATTTGTGTAAAGTTTAGAATAGAAAAGACTATCTAATCTTGTTTCTCCATACAAACTTTGAACCCCCGTTTCATCCCCTTAAGGGGTGAATTTTAGAAAATCATTTCTCAGAGGGAACTAACGTCGTAATAACTATCTGCATGCCAAATTTCAGCGCAATCCGAAACAATATTGATTTTCAGACTTTGTTATCCCATTTCACCCTCTTAGGGGTGGAATTTCAAAAAATCCTGAAAGACGTATTGACTTTTTTTTAACCGACTTCAAAAAAAGGAGGAGGTTTCTCAATTCGACCGTATATATATATATACCATACGTGGTACCATATTGAGATAAACATCTCAAAATTGCTACTGAAAATGAATAGCGCGGCATTGAAGTCGATTCTTTTTTAGTTTTTAAACGATATTATTACTGAAGCACTTGTGATTGAATAAAAAAGACTATCTAATCTTGTTTCTCCATACAAACTTTGAACCCCCATTTCACCCTCTTAAGGGGTGAATTTTAAAAAATCCTTTCTTAGTACACCCTCACGTACTAAGACAAATATACCCTCCAAATTCAAGTCTCTACGACCAGCGGTTTAGGCTGTGCGTTGTCTGTCAGTCAGTATGTCAGGACAGATATTCTTATAGTATTAGATTATAAAATAAAGTCGATACCCGCGTCTGTACGCTTAGATCTTGTAAACTATGCAACGGATTTTAATGCGGCTTTTATCAATAGATAGAGTGATTCAAGAGGAAGGTTTATAACTATGATTTAACGCGAGCAAAGCCGTGGGTTGCAGCTAGTATATAATATAAGGGTGAAAGTTCGTGAGTGCGTAAATGTCCAAGAGATTCTATAAAAAAATCGGTCAATTTTTTCTCAATAAAACTTCGAAAGAATAAAACATGTCACTCAAAATTGTAACCCCTAGGTGATGAAATTACAGAAACAATACGAGACATTTCACTGTCTCTCCTATTTCACCCTATCTTTTACAAAATTTCAGCTAAATCGGTCCAGCTGTTTGACCTTTAAAAGTCAAACAATCAAATACACAAACTGTCTTTTACATTTTATAACATTGGTATTTATGTAATGTGCATGTCCCTAAAAAAACCAATAGGCATGACGACAGTATGAAAAAATCGAAAGATTTGATGATTTTAGGGGAAAATACATATTAAAACAATAATTTCGTTTTATATAAAATAACCGGCCAAGTGCGTGTCAGGCCACGCGCGTTATAAACAAGCAGCAAGGTACTCCGTCTTTGTCACTTTAAAGGATTTTTTCTAAGGATTTTGTATTTGGTACAAAATTATCTAACACCCAAGTACAACGACTAATACTGCTAAACTAATAAAGTTATCTTAACCGCTATAATTTTCCTTTAAAGTTCATGAAATGCGCTATTATCACGATTTTTTTGACATTTTTCAACCCAGTAGTTTAGCTTTTTAGGGGGGGGGGGGCATTACGCCCTACTGGAACAAAAATTTTCACTTTAAAGTTTAATATTTCGTAAATGGAGCATTCAATCGAAAAATGGTATTACCTACCCTACGCTAAAAAAAATATTTTTCAAAATTTTATTTCAGCACTTTGTCGGCGTCATTTATTTACATATCCCTACAAAATTACAGCTTTCTAGTATTAACGGTCTCTTAGCAAAACCTCGGACAGACGGACATGACGAAACTATAAGGGTTCCTTGTCAGGACTACGGAACCCTAAAAATAAGATTATTAATATTTTCAATAAAATAAAACATTAAAATACTGCAATCGGCCATTTCGATTGAAACACCAATCACAGCGCATGATGTCACGCTTAGGTCTTATGAGGTTTTCTTGAAAATGTTATAAAATTTTGGAAAACCTATGTGTATTTATTGTCACAGATTATATAATAGTTACTGCGTTAAGTATGTCATTAACCTATGCGTGACGTCACAGCCGACGCCATGACACATGTGAGCTGTTTTTGCGTACTTTTGAAAAAATATAAGAAAAATTGCTTTAAACTTAGTTAAACTTAAGTTAATTACCGAAATATAGGTTTTTCCGTGAATAGTAAATGTGTTCCCACATTACGGAAGAGGATTTCAAAATCTTTCGTCACGCCTATTGAAATAACTTTTATTTTCCAGTTCGGCATAGCGATCCAACTAGTAGACAATGGCAAGGGTCTATTAGACGTGCTAAAGGACAGATTCCAGCACACAGCCGTTAACAACCATGACATGTTTGTGGAGAACTTCGATACCAGCGCCAAAGTTGTGTTGGACACCCTGTACTATCCTACCATCACGTTTGATGCACATCTCATGAAGGTAAGTCTGTAGTTAATGTCTGAAATTTAGGTCGCGTCGGTCGTCGGTTTTTTTTAACCGACTTCACAAAAAAGGAGGAGGTTCTCAATTCGACTGTTTTTTTAAAATGTTTGTTACCTCAGAACTCCGTCAAATCTTAACCGATTTGAAAAATTAATTTTTCGTTTGAGAGATGACTGATTAAAAAAAGAATCATTCGAATCGGTTCACAATTGACGGAGTAATCGCGTAACAAACATACAAAAAAAAAACAACAGATGAATTGAGAACCTTTTCCATTTTGTAAGTCGGTTGAATCTTATCTATACAGATAAATAAAATTGGAGAGACTGTTTGTAATTCCAAATGAACAGTTTTTAACTAAATGCATATGAAAGTATATATACGGTAATTACAATTTTTTTTTAAATCTGTCTGTTTGTTCCGGCTAATCTCTGAAACGGCTTAACCAATTTTAGCGGGACTGTCACTGGTAGATAGCTGATGTTATAGAAGGAACTTAGGCTACTTTTATTTTTTAAAATAAAATAGTGTTCCGTGAAAACTCTCCTCCTCTTTTGAAAACATTTTAGAAAATCTTTTGCCTTCCTATTCTCACTCAATAGTCATGGGGGATTTCAACACTTGCCTCTTGAAAAATGATTTCCGTTCTTCTCAACTAAAGAATGTTATAAACTCTTGTAACATGCACATTTTACCTTTAAACGCCACTCATCATTTTCCAAATTCTGGCCCTTCTCTTCTAGATCTAATTTTTGTCTCTTCTTCAGCTCATGTCGAAAAGCACGGTCAGTTATCTGCCGATGCTTTTTCGTATCATGACCTCATATTCTTATCATATAAAATACGTCCCCCAAAAGCTAAACCCACTATAATTCTGCAACGCAATTTTGGTGGCATGGATGAGAAAGCTTTTATAAAAGACGCTGAAAAAATAGACTGGAAACCTGTTATAGATGCTGAGACAATTGATGACCAAGTGTCAATTTTTAATTCCTTGATTACTCAGCTTTATGACATACATGCTCCACTACGTCGAATCAAAATAAAGCAACTTCCAGCACCTTGGCTCGATGATGACATTAAAGTTCTTATGCATAAGAAATCTGTTGCTAAGTCTAAATTTAAAATGAATCCTTCTGTTTCTAATAAGAAAAAGTACGCTAGGTCACGGAATCGCTGCAATAGAGTGTGTAGGGATGCACAGCGCCGCTATATCCACATATCTGTTGAAAATAAAGATCCATCTAAAGTCTGGAAATTTCTACGGTCTCTTGGAGTCGGTAAATCTCGTCAAAGTAATTCTTTTCCACAACATATTAATATAAATTCTCTGAACCAGCATTCTCTTCGTCGTCAATTATTGCAGACACAAATAAGATTACGACACTACATCATATTTCTACTTTAGTGACTTCTGACCATCCTCAATTTTTCTTTACTCCATTCACCGTCTGTGATGTTAAGAAGAGCGTACTCGCTATTACCTCCAATGCAGTTGGAATCGATGGTATAAGCCGGAACATGCTGATTCCCATCCTCGACATTATTCTTCCCATCCTTTGTCAAATTCTCAATTTTTCAATATCCTCTAACACCTTTCCTTCTGCATGGAAAGATGCTCAAATTATACCACTACCTAAAAACCTAACCCTAAGTCCCTAACTGAATACCGTCCCATATCTATTCTTCCATTCCTTTCCAAAGTTCTCGAGCGCCTCGTGCATAAGCAGTTACATTCCTATCTCGTCTCAAACTAACTCCTTAATCCTTTCCAATCCGGCTTTCGCCCTGGTCACAGCACACTTACTGCCCTAGTTAAAATAATAGATGATATTCGTTTAGGTATGGAAAATGGGCAGGTAACTGTGCTGACGCTACTTGATTTCAGCAACGCCTTTAATACCATCGATTTTGACATACTCCTTGCATTGCTTCGCTCGATTAACATATCTCCAATGGTGATTGAATGGTTTTGTAGTTACCTGTTTGGACGTCGTCAGCGAGTCCGCGCTGAAGACACTTTCTCTTCTTGGTGTGACACAACTGCCGGCGTGCCGCAGGGCGGCGTGCTATCTCCCCTTATTTTTGCTGTTTTTATCAATTCTATTTCATTTCGCCTTAATTCTTCCTACCATCTCTATGCAGACGATCTCCAAATCTACACACAAGCTCCTCTCAGTCTTTTATCTGAGGCAGTAGATCAAATTAATAGTGATATTTGTAATGTCTCTCAATGGAGTCAATCGTACGGTCTTAAAATAAACCCTGCTAAAACGCTTAAAAGTTCTTATTATAGGAAGTTCTAGAACCGTTGCCAAAATCGACTGGGCAACATTACCTTAGATCGTATTTGAGGGGCTTACAATTCCTTACAGTCAAACTGCAAAAAATTTGGGTGTTATATTCGATCAGCATATGTCATGGGGACCTCAGCTGACAACAATCAGCAACAAAATGTTTGCCTCTGCTGCTTCACTGAGGAGGCTTCGAAATTTCTTGCCTACCGCTACTAAAATTGCGCTTGCACAATCTATTCTTCTACCTATCCTCGACTACGCTGACGCTAGTAGCTATCTTGACATGTCTGTAGAGCAGCTAAATAAACTTGAGCGACTACAAAACCTTGCAATCAAGTTCATATTTGGCCTACGCAAATATGACCATGTTTCTGAATTTCGCTCTAAGCTCAAGTGGCTGCCAATTCGCCTTCGCCGGAATGCACATATATTGTCTCTTGTTTACAACATCCTATTTTGATCCTACTTCCCCTCCTTACCTTAAGCTCATGTTCCAATTCCTTCGCGACTCCAATACCCTGTCTTTACGGTCATCAGAGCATCATACACTTTCTATGCCCAGCCATCATAGCTCATTCTATGACAAATCATTTGCAGTACAAGCTGTCAGACTCTGGAATGCGCTTCCATTGGAAGTAAAACGCTCACAAACACTTGCTACTTTTAAAGACCGCGTCAAGGCCCACTATCTCTCCTAAACTGCTGCTGTTTTCTATCTAAGTTCTCTTATATATTTTATTATATTTATATATGTATAATATGTATATGTATAGTATGTATATATGCATAGTTTTGTATATATATATTGTATTGTATACTTTTATTGTATGTACGGTATTGTTATGTATGTGTATTGTAATGTATAAAATATGTACGTACTTTTGTTATAATGTACTTATTACCTATTCTGATTTATTTACTTGTTATTTTTGTTCATTTTTAACACCTATATACCGCCATGTATGTTAAGTTTTTCTTTCTCCACCCTAAGGTTGTCTGGAAGAGATCGCTTTAAGCGATAAGACCGCCTGTTGTTACATCTTTTGTTAAATGTTTATTTTTTAAGTTTTATTTGTTTGGTGTTCAATAAAGAGTTTCTATCTATCTATCTAAAACAAAATTGAAATCAATGAAATAGTGAACAACTTTCGATTCAAATAGGAAAGGTATATATTGACTAATGTAGCAGTGTTTACTACCGCGCACGGTCCACGCGCATGTTGCCGCTGTCATTAAACGCGGGCAAAGCCGCGGGGCACAGCTAGTGTGCAAAGTGTTAATCTATCTATCTCAAATATGATGTTTCACTCTATATTGTTGTACATTATTCAACACAATCCAAAATTTCATCGAACCGACGGGATTCGAACCCGCACCCTCCTGAGAAACATGTCCAGGTGCTCTGACCAATTAAGCCACGGTGGGATCCTATCAATACGATAAAATTAATGGATTGCATTTTTACCCAATCATGCATTGGTGATGCCATCTATGATAACTTTTTCGAAGTTAATCATTCAGAAGAAACAACTGAAATAGAAATCTCCATCTATGTGTGCACAGGGTGCTTGAGGAGCATTTATCTGTAAGGTAGGTTATGTTTGCTTTCCTTTGTAAGCTAATACGGGCCTTTTATGGATACCACTCGCCCGGGGGAGCGAGATGGTTATGTGGGAGTCACTGCCAGAAGGGCAGTATACCCACTAAAATGGGGTGAGCAGTCCTCCGCCGAGATGGGCCAAGATGGGGCCGCGCTAGTATTCGCCATCTAAGCTAATATGGGCCTGTCATAGCTGTATTTAGCCAAAAGTCCGTAAATAATAGTTGATAAAAAAAAACGTAATGCTTTCTTCCAACCCTACATTAATCAGGGGAATTAAACATGTGTTTTAAGTGTGACTCGACGTCTAGATGAAAGCTGAATGGCTCAATACCTTTGTTTTTTTTTGTAAATTCAAAGCAATAAGTTATGTTTCTGTTATATCTATAATATTTTTTATTGAATATGATCTATTTAATGTAATTTGACGAGTGTAAGTGCAAATTTTTAATTTGCCCATATACTGAATAAATGCTTTGACTTTGACTTTCCGAATTATTGACTTCGAAAAAGTTATAATAGATGGCGCCACCAATGCATTATTGGTTAAAAATGCTATCTATCTATTTATGTAACTAATGTCGAATCTATTGTTTCAGTTTGTCGGCCCCGATGAAGAAGATATTCTCGAAGCTAATGCTACATTACATTTGCCGGATAAGCCGCCGATTGTACTTACAGATATTTTCGTACTAGAGGTAAGTAATAAGGTCCAAATAGATTCCAATCCTACGGCAGATATGACCGATATGACCGATATGACCGATAGGACCGTTGGGGTAGACTTGTCCTAGAGTGGAGACCGCGAATCGGCAAACGTAGCGTAGGACGTCCTGTGACCAGGTGGAGCGACGACATACGCAAAGCGGTGGGCAGTGACTGGAAGAGAAGTGCCGAAGATCGGGCTCAGTGGCGTGACTTTGGAAAGGCCTATGCCCAGCAGTGGACTGATACCGGATGATTATGATGATGATGAGATTCCAATCAAATATCTATGCCAATTTAGTATACAGTACAATTTTAATTGTTGGACGTATACATGCAATACAGTGTATACATTTTCCCGTGGCATTTGAGCAATTTTGACGTACTGATGTGCGACACCGCTACATGTTGAACATTTAGCCCATACGAAGGGATTTCCTACCACATTAATCTAACGCACATTCTTGGCCGAGTGTGTGTTTCCTGATAACTACCATCGGGGGGTTTTCAAGTAGCTAATGAATATGTATATTTTAAGCCAAGCGTTATAAGTGACGATGTGGCCCAAGATGTTGATCTTGATGAAGATCTTGGTCCACATCGTCACTTAACAGCAGGCCTCCCTCACTCGCCTATAGCTAATGCGCTTTATACCTAAACTTTCGAGCAACGCCGCCGGTACTATCTGCCAGTCGGTTGTCACTGCTCACGCGCACGTAACGTATATTATTATCCAAATGACGGGATAACTGCGCATTCGTATTCTATATTAGAAACGATTTAAGTTTTTCATAATCATTTTGCGGGTTTGACAAAAAACAAGCAATAATATGTTTCATTTTTTTATGCTACCGATACTAAAATGACAAAACGGCGTAAAATTCACTTTCTCGACTTCAGATTCGACTCTTAGTTAGGAATTTTGATGTTATTTTGTGAGGATTTAATAGAATAAAAAGAATTCGTAAACTTTTTTTTATTTCATTGAGTCAACCCTTTACTGTATCGGGCGCGCGTCGGTACATCGCGCGCTGAACGAAGTAATAACAACGCTAGGTCGAGCGCCTTAGACCCATTTTTGCTTGTATTGCCTGAAATAAACTTTGGTATTGTGTTTTTGTAGGGGAGCGAAATATATGTAACTAATATATAATCTGTGACATCAGGTGAGAAAAAAATAACATTCTTGCTTTTTGAACCAACTGTTTTTTTAAATTGTAATGTTTGATATGTTCTAGAGCTACACAGAAATGCGCAACACGCTCAACTTGGTGACACCATTCCCTGCTGTGAAGGAACTGAAGTCTGTATACACTGTAGACATCACTATGGGGGAATCGTTCAACATCACCTGTCTCGTCTTGTTGTATAATGGAACTTATTGGCACGAGGTAACGTTCTATTTTGATTAACAATTAACGGGGTTAAGATAACTATACTCGCATTAGCTTGATGGCTTTATTTCATTCATTCAAGACATTTGAAAAAATGGAAGGAAAGAAATGGAACTCGTTGCCGGCTGAGTTGTTTCCGAGTAGCTATAACTTGGGTCTATTTAAGTTAAGAGTGAACAGGTATCTTCTAGGCAAGCATGCTACACCCTCGATCACGTTGTCACTTTGCACGAGGTGAGATAGTGGTCAATTGCTTGCCTCACTGCATTAAAAAAAATTTGAATTACCCCCTATTCGATTGTTGAGTAGGCGCGATTTTTCCAATACTTATTTCTATGTTTATACCGAGTTCATATGAGGCAATTTTCGTTTCTTTTGTATGTTATAGGCTAGCGTTTGACCACTTTATCGTCTTATGGTAAGCGATGATGTATTTGAAGATAGTGAACACGCTAGGCCTAGAATACTCAGACTCTTAAGGGATTTGTGCTGCCGGAACACCGTATGTTTATGGCGGCAGATTTTCTCCTTGATGGCGGTAAGCTACTTTTTGAGTTTTTAGCAAGTTAATCGGAACATTGATATAATCCTACCACCTGTGGATACTTATTAAAAGCAATATTATGGTACTATCGAGCTATTAAGAGAGCTAGGATGTAGAGACTGGATCTCCTTGATGAAAAGTGCTAAGTGCTGAGGCTCGTTTGTAAAACGGTTTTATGTTGTCATAAGCTCTTGCCATTACTCACGATGACGAGAGTCTAAAGATGGAGCCAGAAAATACAATACACCAGATCTTTTAGGAGTTTAGGAGCTTATATTTAAAATCTTATTTATGACTTTTCTAATACCCTAACCTCAGTGGTCTGAAAAGGAGTTTTGATCCTTATAAGAAAGCGGATCGAATGGCATCAAAGATTGTTTTCAACCGACTTCCTAAAAGAAGGAGGTTCTCAATTCATCTGTATATATTTTTTGTGTATGTATGTTACCCGATTACTCCGTCACTTGTGAACCGATTCGAATTATTCTTTTTTTAATCGGTAGGGTACGTCCCCGAGGTGGTCCCATTGTAATTTCATCGAGATCTGATAAGTATATCCAGAGATATGACGATAAACGTCTCAAACTTGCCTCTGAAATTGACTTGCGCGGCATGGAAGTCGGTTGTTTTAGTTCTTAAACTATTTTAATTATTGTGTAAATTGTCCATTTTCTTGCTGACTTATAATTATTTCAATTTCTGTGGACAGTTTTCTCGCGTTTTACTGCTTGCTACAACAGAAAAGGTACCTGCACCTGCCCTTACGGTCCCGTCTCAAAAATCAAATCTGTACATATAATGTTCTATCACCAGATATCATCAAAGATCTACTACGAGTACGACGCGGGTGAAGACGATACATATAGATCCTACATAGCATCAGTTGGCATCGCCACGCCACTGGTGGTTCTACCGGGCTTAGAAGCCAGGGTCACGGCGAGGCTAGAAGACGCACTGTGGAAAATGACCGCGGATATCGCTATGCCATCGTTTACCGTCACTGCGCTGGCTAGCCTAGAGGTACGTTTATTGATCGAGCAAAGTGAAGTTCTCCGTTTCAGCTTGGGCAAAATTGCTAACGTACTCGTATGTCCGGATATCTGTACCCTTAGTACGAGTTTTCATACCCAACTCCATATCGTAATCGACCAAATTTTGTATGAAAAGCAATACAGCGCCTCTAGTGGTTTTCACACTTCACTAAGTTAAGACCAATCAGGGAGCCAGAATAAGTCGAAAACTATGTGAGATCCGTCAAAAGCGTTTACGATGAAAGCTTGTAGTAGCAAGGGTACTGATACTGTACAGGTTTCATTTCTCAAACGATTCTCGTGAAATTTTGTAAGCAAGTTCTATAATTAATTATGTAGGATTATTTTGTAGATTCAGTTTTAGGAACTGTTTCAAAATGGCGGATTTATGGGGGTTGAAAACTTAAAAAAAAACATTGTCACATAATTGTAATGCTACCGTTATTAAGACGAACTTGAACTGTGTATGTATGTTGTGTGTTGTATGTGTGTATGTATGTATGTGTGTATGTATGTATGTGTGTATGTATGTTTAGGTTAAGTCATGCACAAACTGAATTAGAATCGCTCCTCCTTAGCGTATGGAATTACAATTTCACATTAGGTTTCCTTATCATGACAATATGTATTATTTTACTACCTACTGACAGCAAAAGAGTCGTGTTTAGGATTATTGGAATGGCACTAATAAATCCAGACTTCCAGACCAATATTATAAAAACGTTTGTAACTCTGTCTGTTTTTGTTACCTAATCACGCCTAAACGTACAATCCGATATTACTGAAATTTAACAAGGAGATACGAGTACTTTATAGCATAAGAATGAACATAAGCTACTAAATTCTTGATGTACGAGGGTCATTCAACAAGTACTTAGCCTCATCGCCCAATGCACTGCGATTACAAAAAAAATTTACCATAGTAAAGCGCCATGTTTTTGAAGCCTATTGTCAAAGTTTTAAACAATGACCTCTATTAGTTTTGTTTTAATAGCCTTTGAAAGCGAACGTGTCGGTCAGTTTAACAAAAATGGAAAAAGAGCAGTATCGTTCGGTGATTCGATTTTTATTTTTGGAAGGGAAAACGCGCAGTGAAATTAAAAATCGCTTGGATGCTGTGTACAGTGACTCTTCTCCTTCGATGGCAACCGTCAAGAATTGGTTTAACGAGTTTGCTCGTGGCCGCAAGTCGGTTTTTGATGAGCCACGCCCAGATGCCCCGAAAACAGCTACTACGGAGGAAAACATTAAAAAAAAACCACGATCTCGTGTTGGCAGACCGCCGATTGAAGGTACGCGAGATAGCTGACACTGTGGGCATTGCAGAAGGAACGGTGCATCATATTCTCCACGAAGAACTGGGCATGAGAAAGCTGTCAGCGCGATGGGTGCCGCGTTTGCTCACACTGGACAACAACCACGACAACGCGCCAGCTCACACCTCTGCCGTCGCCATGGCCAAATTATTCGAATTGTGCTACGAATTGCTGCCCCATCCACCTTACTCTCCAGACTTGGCCCCCTGTGACTTCTTTTTGTTTCCAAACCTGAAAAAGTCACTCGCCGGAAAAAGATTTGGGTCGAATGAGGAGGTCATCGCCGCCACGGAGGCCTATTTTGCAGACTTCAGGAAAACGTATTTTTTAGACGGGTTAAAAAAGTTGGAGTATTGCTGGGCCAAGTGTATTGAGTTAAAAGGAGATTATGTAGAAAAATAAATCGGCACTTTTCAAAAAATTTCGTTTTTCTTTTGTAGGTTAAGTATTTATTGAACGACCCTCGTACGTGAACGAAGTCGCGGGTAGCAGCTAGTAGGTTAACCTTGACATTTGCTGAAGTAACTCATAGAATCCTCCCAACTCCTCACCAACTTAAAGTATATGTTTTAAGTAAATGTCATCATATTCACATTTTTTCTAATTATGTAAACAGCTAGAAGATCCGTTCGTAGAAACATCGGGCAGTCTCAACCTGACTTCAGCGTATTTGGAAGATTACTTCATTAAGATGGAGTTTAAGAAAGACTTCTCCGATGTGGAGAATTCTGTGGGAGGAGGTATTCAGATACAGCAAGGAGACCAGAACAACTATGTGAGTAAAATCCTACAGTGTTATGTTTGTGAATTCCAAAATTAACTCGGGTTTGGGAACTTCCTATTTTAACCAAATTCCAAAAGGGAAGAAGGTTCAATGATCTTTTGAACAGAATTCTACAACAGTCATTTTCTTGAGTAAGGTATAGCTCAGAAACAAGCAATGTTCAAAACTTAAATAGGAATTTTAAGTATTGCTTAAAAACATATAACTATATACACGTATACAGCCATTTTTACCAAACTAGGCGTTAGTAAAATCTGTAATTTGCTAGAAAGTTCCTTTCGTTTTGAACTACATTAAATGTACATTATTCAGTCTATATCTCCTTTAAAATGTATAATTAATTTTATATAGTTTTACATACCTAATCATAAAGAAAATAACGGGCTAGTATGTATTGTTATCATTATTACTTTTCATTACACGTTATAACGTCCTTCGTCTATAACGTCCAGAACCAGTGCGTCCTACCTGTAATGACATACGAAGCCGAGACCTGGACACTCACAGTTCGACTGGTCCACCAGTTTAAAATCGCTCAGCGAGCTATGGAGAGAGCTATGCTCGGTATTTCTCTGCGGGATAGAATCCGGAACATAGTAATTCGCCAGAGAACTAAAGTTATCGACATAGCTCAACGGAGTAGCAAGTAGAAGTCGCAGTGGGCTGGTCATATCTGTCACAGGACTGATAACCGTTGGGGTAGACTTGTCTTAGAGTGGAGACCGCGAATCGGCCAACGTAGCGTAGGACGTCCTGTGACCAGGTGGAGCAACGACATACGCAAAGCGGTGGGCAGTAACTGGAAGAGAAGAGCCGAAGATCGGGCTCAGTGGCGCATCTTGGGAGAGGCCTACGTCCAGCAGTGGACTGACACAGGCTGATGATGATGATGATAACAAAACGCTTGTGTTTAAAAAGTTTTTAATAATAATTTAAGATCATGTACAAAACGAAAAAACCGACTCCTCATGCCGAGATAGTGAAAATATCCACTAGCCATAATCATGTCATCGAGGTATCAAATTTGTTTATACTATTTATCCGGAGATGATTATCAGATCGATAAAATTTGAATGGGATCAAACGGGAGGCATAATCTCTTAAACAATAAAAGAATTTCTAAATCGGTTAAGATTTGACGGAGTTCTGAGGTAACAAACATAAAAAACCGTCAAATTGAGAACCTCCTCCTTGTTGTGAAGTCGGTTAAATCTTTTTTTCTGTCCTTCAGCTATTCGCAGACGTCCTATGGCGCGGCGACTACATCCGCTTCAAATCCCGCGGCGCCTTACTGCCAGTGCTGCCACCTTCCAGCTTACTGCTCCTCTACCAGAAACAAGATAACCAGAAGAGTCTCACTGTAGACTTCAATGCCAATGAACTGTATTACTCTATCAAGGCGGATAAAAGAACGGAGTCTATCAGTGTCGCTTTGAGTTCGCCGCATGATGGATTTAGGTAAGGATGCTTTGTAACTCCCGATGCAAAACGAGGAGTGTTGTAGCTTTGTTATGTGTATGTGTCTGTGTGTCTGTCTATGGCGGCGTAGCTCCTAGAGGATGAACCTGTTTTTAGGGTTCCGTAGTCCTGAAAAGGAACCCTTATAGTTTCGTCATGTCTGTTTGTCTGTCTGTCTGTCCGACGTTTTGCTAAGAGACCGTTAATACTAGAAAGCTGTAATTCTGTAGGAGTATGTATATAAATTACGCCGACAAAGTGGTGAAATAAAATTTTTAATTATATTTTTTTAGGGTAGCTCCCGTACATGAGAAGAGGGGATGAAATTTTTTTTTCGTCGTCTACCCCATCGTGTAGGGTATCGTTGAATAGGTCTTTTAAAATGACTTAGAGTTGCTAATACTATTTTTCGATTGAATGCTCCATTTACGTAATATTAAACTTTAAAGTGCAAATTTTTGTTCCAGTATAGCGTCCCCCCCCCCTCCCCCTCTAAACTGCTGGCTTGAAAAATCTGGAAAAATTCGTGATAATAGTGCATTTCATGAACTTTAAAAGAAAACTATAGCGGTTAAGATAACTTTATTAGTTTAGCAGTAATAGTCGTTGAACTTGGGTGTTGGATAATTTTGTACCAAATACAAAATCCTTAGAATAAATCCTTTAAAGTGACAAAGACGAAGTACTTAAAAAAAAAATTTAAAAATAGTGCATTTAGTTATATACATTGTGTAAGTATACTTAAGTATTGTTATAATGTAACTATTACTGGGTAGCCAAATAAATAAATAAATACTTAGTTGCTTGTTCATAACGGGTAAAGACGCATTGAATAACGGGCTACTACGGAACCCTACACTGCGCGTGGCCCGACACACACTTGGCCGGTTATTTTAAGATATTTTTGTTGGAAAGGTTATTGTATTGAACTCTCAATAAGAATACTCGTTCTTAGGAATGGTTAAGAAAAGCTGTTCAGCTGAAGACCATTAGCTCTCTTCTAGTCGGTGAGGGTATGAGAATTTTAGAGCTATAATTGAATCGACATTTGGTGTCAGTTCAGTTCAGTTTTAAAACTAAAACAACCGACTTCCACTCCGCGCGAGTTAGTTTCAGTAGCAAGTTTGAGACGTTTTTCGTCATATCTCTGGAGATACTTATCAGGTCTCGATGAAATTATATTGGGACCACCTTGGAAATGTACCCTATCAATGAAAAAAGAATCATTCGAATCGGTTCGCAATTGACGGAGTAATCGCGTAACATACATACAAAAAAACATACACACGAATTGAGAACCTTTTTGGAAGTCGGTTGAATAAAGTTAACTTTTACCTGATGCTGGTGATATGAGATAGATATCCTAGAATCTACATATTACCTCAATCCTCACCAACTTACAGCAGTTTAAAAAAATCGGTTGTGGATTACATAGGTACATGTTATAATGTACTAAGTAACGTGACTGCGTGTTTATTTTATCATGCTGTGCACACATTGTTAAAGAATTATTTTTAGCTCATAATTGTTACAATTTTTATAGCACAGTGTGACCTAAACCCGCACTTTACGCACGCTTTTCCGTGACTTAAATAGTCGATTATTGCACGGCGTACACGTAACTTCACGCCGTGCAATTATCGACTATTTGACGGAAAAGCGTAGCAAGCGTAAAGTGCGGGTTTATGTCACATTGCTAGATATAAAATAATATACGATACTCGTGACTTAAGGTGTCTATTATTGCACCGCGTAGCTAACTTCACGCCGTGCAATAATAGACTACTTAAGTCACACGTATCGTAATATAATATTTATATATGTTTAGTTCTATGGGAATTTTGTTTTGTGTTCCAATAAATAACAATGAAAAATAATTATTTATTAAAAATTGAGAATTAATATATAATTATTATAATAATTGAGTACCTAAGTTTATTATAATAAACGATTAAAAGGCGTAATTGATAAGTCAAATTAAACTTACAGGGCCATGAAGATAATAACAGAATTCGAGGGAGAAAACATAAGGGGGTCGCTCGTTACTGACTCTACTGAATATAGCATCAGCGGGAAAGTTATAACTCAGCAGCCCTTAACGGTAAGTGTGTTAAAATAGAAAGTTTAGTAGTTTATAGGACCTCGGAAATGTACGGTAGGCGATTAAAAAAAGATCCATTTGAATCGGTTCACAATTGACGGAGTAATCGCGTAGTCCTACAAGTACCCAGCCTGGCGTATAGATGGCGTTGCTGCCTGAAAATATTGTCTGTAGTAGAAAGTACCAACCATAATGCATCTTTATTTTAAAATTCGATGGTTATTACTATTGCAGCGTTTAAGAGCAAACGCGGGGTGCAGTTTTCCATACAAATATATTCCCCCGTTTCCTCCCTGGAAAATGCTTAAAGAGTAAAATTTGTTTTTACAAAAAATCTAGGTCTGCTGTAGCTACGCCCCTATCATATGCTTTTTTTGACCAACCTATTGCAAAAAGAAATATAAGCCTTCTAATTTTTTCCTTATAATTTTTAAAGGGTCTTATTTCTATTTTCATATAGGGGCATAGCTACAGCAGACCTTGGTATTTTGAAGAAACAAATTTTGCTCTAGAAGCATTTTCCAGGGAGGAAACAGGGGAATACGTTTGTATGGAAAACTGCAACATGCGTACGCTCTTAAGTGATGAAATCAAGACAAAACGACCGCATTTAGCGAAAAAACAAGTTTTGTTTCATCAAGACAACGCGCTAGTTCACAATCTGTAATTGCGATGGCCAAAATCAATGAGTTCCATTTTGAAGTACTTCCGCATGCTCCCTATTCGCCAGATCTAACTTCTTTAGACTATTTTCTTTTCCCAAACTTCAAAAAATTACTTGGTGGTAAAAGATTTTCCAATAATGAATAGGTGGAGAGTGCGGTCGATGGCTACTTCGAGGAGCTTGACATTTCTTACTATAAAAATAGTATCGAAGCAATTGAACATCGCTGGAAAAAAATTTATTGAGCTAGAGGGAGACTTAGAGCAACAAATATATTTTTATTAAAAAAAATGTGTTTTCTTAGTTAGGTAGGGTACTTTTGGGACCATCTGTACATACAAAAACAACATACAAACGAATTGAGTACCATCTCCATTTTGGAAGTCGGTTAAAAATAATGAATAAAGAATAAAATAACCATGCCGATTTTTTCCAGATGTCCATAACCCTTATACCGAAAGGCCAAGGCGAACCGATCAACATCAACGTGAAGTACGATCAAACCGCGACCACCTACCAACTGTCGGCGCATATAACTGGCAAAGTGACAGCCACGGTGCACGCCAAAGCAGAGCTCGATGACAAGTTCAGTGATGTTAACTTTAAAGTAAGTTATTTTTACAAGCTTTTATGTTTTTTTCGTATGTAAGTTGTATGCAATTCATACATTAAATGACGCATTTTTTCCGTTGGGGTAGGCAGAGACTACTTTTCTTTCCACATGCTACGATCCTGACATACCTCTTTTGCTTCTTCCACTTTCATAAGTGCCTTCAGCGCGCTCTATCATCGACCGCATCATCACTTAACATCAGGTGAGATAGTGGTCAAGTGCTATCCAGATCTATGTAAAAAAAATACATGCTCGCCGGTTATAGGTACTTTTGATTTGGCCTTTCTTTCTAGCATGAAGATACTTTCGCATGTATATAACTAGCTGATACCCGCGACTTAGTTCATGTACACCAAAAATATGTACTTATATATGTATATACATATATTAGTCTGAATTTAAAATAAGAGATTAAAATTGTACATATTTTTCAGGTGGACATTCCCAACGCAAAAGAGCTGTACTTCAAGTCTCGCGTAGACAACCACCCCGAGCTACGTAAAGTGGTGACCGTTCAAGCGGCCACGCCCATACAGAGACTCAGCTTCGTCAAGGGAGACACTGACTTTGTGTGAGTTTGGTCTTTAAACCCCGACTCAATAAGATCGTTTAATAATATCGTTTAAAAACTAAAAAACAACCGACTTCAATGCCGCGCTATACATTTTCAGTACCAATTTTGAGATGTTTATCTCAATATCTCTGGAGATACTTATTATACCTCGATAAAATTACCATGGGACCACACTTGGGATATCTCCTTTCGAACAAAAAAAGAATAATCGAAATCGGTTCATAAACGACGAAGTTATCCGCGAACAAGCATAAAAAAAAAAAATAAATAAAATAAATAAATATATATACGGTCGAATTGAGAAACCTCCTCCTTTTTTTGAAGTCGGTTAAAAAACTAATAAAAGGACCGACTTCAAATGCCACGCTATTAATTTTCAGTGCCTAGTTTAAGGTGTTTATCTCTATATCTCTGGAGATACTTATCAGACCTCGATAAAATTATCATGGTACCACACTTGGGATTTCTCCTTTCCAACAAAAAAAACATAATCAAAATCGGTTCATGAATGACGAAGTAAGTTATCCATGAGCAAACATAAACCTCTTTTTTAAAAGAAAGGTTGTTATATGTGTCACGTGTGTTTCTATGTATGAGTATCTGTGGCATAGAAGCGGCCAAACGGATGAGTCGATTTTGATTTAGTTTTTTTTTGTTGGATAGGTATCTTAATTGGAGTGTTCTCAGTTCAGCTTTGATTCATAAAATCCGTTTAGCCGTTTTAAAACTAATTAAGCTCGTTTCTAGTTGAAGATGCTATGAGATCAACTTTCTTAGGTGTGATCAGTTAGAGATTCGGTATCCTCTTACATCAATTATATTGTAAGAACATGGTAGCATTGACCTGATGCTGGGGCATCTCCTGGGATCTGCAGAATACTCAACTCCTCACCAACTTACAGCAGATATGTCGTCTTTGGGCTCATTGGAATGATCTCCGTGATCGTGATAATCAAGCGTATCACCGCTATTTCATCTGATGTTAAGTGACGATGCGATCTAAGATGTAGTACGCTTGCTTTGATCCGCACACGATATTTCTAAAAAGTTTTTAACTTTTAATTATTTTGTTATATTTGAAAGCTTTTTAGTTGTAATTTTATGCAGACAGATACGCACACAACTTCGGTCTCACTTGCTGGAGAGTATTTACATGTATTTACATTGTATTGGTACATTTTAACCGAATTCACAAAAAAGGAGGAGGTTCTCAATTTGCCTGTATTCTTTTTTTATGTTTGTTACCTCAGAACTCCGTCATTTCTAAATTCTATTAAAAGGGTCAATAGCCCAATGGATAAGTTGTCGGACTGACGATCGAGGGGTCGTGAGTTCGATCCCCATTGCACTATTGACATGATCCCACTCCAGACACAAGCATATTTAGCTTAGTTGGAGGGGTCAACAAGACTACTAGTACTGTGCAACCCACAATACTATATATAGCCCGGCAATCTCGTGCGCGACCGTCCCGCGGGTCGATAGACGGTGGCGGGGATGAGGTAGCGGTCATGCTAGCACACTGCTACACAGTAACTATTATATAATCTGTGACACGGCTACACACGCTTCCCTTCCCCGCTACACCACCCGCTACCTGCTGACATCTTGGGTACCTCGTCCCCGCCACCGTCTGACACCCCGCGGGACGGTCGCGCACGAGATTGCCGGACTATAGTAAGCTTTATTTAATAAAATAAAAAAATCTGAACTGATTTGAAAAATATTTGTATTATGCGAGAGTATGCTTACCATCTGGTCCCATTGTAATTTTATCGAGATCTGGTAAATATCTCCAGAGATCAAGAATAACAAACAAAATAGAAAAGATATGGAGGTAAACAATTAAAAACTTAGTACTGAAAATGAATGGCGTGGCGTATGAGGTCGGTTGTTTTCGTGTTGTGAACGATCTTAAATTATTTATGTAACATTTTAGATTCGGTCCGAAAACCGGATATCTTCTGTGCAAATATGAGCTACCGGATATGAAAGGAGAAGGTGATCTGAAGTGGAGCTTCTTAATTGGAGATCTGTTCATCAAGGTCAGTTACTACTTCTTTTATATTATTATATTATTAGGCAGACAAAGCAGACTCCCTCCAAAACTGAAATTTATGTTACAATGAGCATTTTCAGCAGAGAAAAGTCCATGTTTATGTCTACCCGATGTATTTCGGATTATTAACAAGCATTCTTGGAGGTTTTTTGTAAGATTAGTTTAGATTTTAGAATATGTAAGATTTGTTTCCTTTTTAGCCTACCATATGGTACATATTATCTAGACCAGTGTTTTTCAACGTTTGGGTCGCGACCCCCTTGGGAGTCGCGAAACCTCTACAAAAGGGGCGCGGGGGTCGCAAAGCCTCAGTAAAAGAAGAAAAAAAAACAAAGTTTGAAAATATACTTTTATCAGAAAATAATAATTTATGAGCATTTGTAGGTTAATACTAATCAATCAATCAACAATCAAAACAATGTGACTCATACATATGTGATACGTATTGGGTCATGGCTCGCGTATGGCTCACATGCGCCTCATTTTTCGTAAACTAATTTTTCCCATTGTGGATCTGTCTTAGCTACACATAAAATTAAATCGTTTTCTAAATTTGAGCAATTATTTGAGCATTTGATGAAAACGTTGTGATATACTAAAATACAGATTATAAACAGTGGAGGTAGGGAGCGAGATTTTTTTTTCATACTAAGGGGGTTCGCATCATGAAGAAGGTTGAAAAACACTGACCATGTAAATCTATGATGCGTCTAGACTAGATGCATGATACTATGGTTGAATTGAAAGTGTTGTTTATAATCTAATACTATAAGAATCTTTGTCCTGACATACTGACTGACTCACTGACAGACAACGCACAGCCTAAACCGCTGGTCGTAGAGACTTGAAATTTGGAGGGTATATTTGTCTTAGTACGTAGGGGTGTACTAAGAAAGGATTTTTCAAAATTCACCCCTTAGGGATGAAATGGGGGCTCAAAGTTTATATGGAGAAACAAGATTAGATAGTCTCTTCTATCCGAAACTTCACACAAGGGCTTCAGTACAAAAATAAGTAAATACGTGTATCAGAATTTTTTTAAATACCACCCCTAAGAGGGTGATGGGGTAACAAAGTGAAAATCAATATTTTTTCGGATTGCGCTAAAACTTGGCATGCCGATAATTATTACAACTTTAGTTTCCTTTGAAAAAGGATTTTTCAAATTTCACCCCTGAAGGGGATGAAACGGGGGTTCAAAGTTTCTATGGAGAAACATTACTAGATAGTCTTTTCTATTCGAAACTTAACACAAGTGCTTCAGGACATAAATAAGTAAACATGTGTTTTAGGTTTTTTCGAAATTCCACCCCTAAGAGGGTGAAATGGGGTAACAAAGTCTGAAAATTAATATTGTTTTGGATTGCGCTGAAATTTGGCATACAGGTGGTTATTATGACGATAGTATCAGCTAAGAAAGGATTTTCTAAAATTCACCCCTTAAAGGGATGAAACGGGGGTTCAAACTTTCTATGGACAAACAACATTAGATAGTCTTTTCTATTCGAAACTTCACACAAGTGCTTGAGTACATAAATAAGTAAATACGTGTTTTAGGCTTCTTCGAAATTCCACCCCTAAGAGGCTGAAATGGGGTAACAAAGTCTGAAAATCAATATTGTTTTGGATTGCGCTGAAATTTGGCATACAGGTGGTTATTATGACGATAGTATCAGCTAAGAAAGGATATTCTAAAATTCACCCCTTAAAGGGATGAAACGGGGGTTCAAAGTTTCTATAGAGAAACAACATTAGATAGTCTTTTCTATTCGAAACTTCACACAAGTGCTCAAGTAAAAAAATAAGTAAACACGTGTTTTAGGTTTTTTTGAAATTCCACCCCGACAAGGGTGAAATGGGGTAACAAAGTGTGAAAATCAATATTGTTTCGGATTGCGCTGAAATTTGGCATGCAGATAGTTATTACGACGTTAGTTACCTCTGGGAAAGGATTTTCCAAAATTCACCCCTGAAGGGGATGAAACGGGGGTTTAAAGTTTGTATGGAGAAACAAGATTAGACTATATTTTCTATTCGAAACTTCACATAAGTGCTCAAGTAAAAAAATAAGTAAACACGTGTTTTAGGTTTTTTTGAAATTTCACCCCGACAAGGGTGAAATGGGGTAACAAAGTGTGAAAATCAATATGGTTTCGGATTGCGCTGAAATTTGGCATGCAGATAGTTATTACGACGTTAGTTCCCTCTGAGAAAAGATTTTCCAAAATTCACCCTTGAAGGGGATGAAACGGGGGTTCAAAGTTTGTATGGAGAAACAAGATTAGACAGTATTTTCTATTTGAAACTTAACACAAGTACTTAACTAAGTAAATACGTGTTTCAGGCTCTTTCGAAATTCCACCCCTAAAAGGGTGAAGTGGGGTAACAAAGTCTGAAATCAATATTGTTTCGGATTGCGCTGAAATTTGGCATGCAGATAGGTATTTTGACTTAGGTATCCGCTAAGAAAGAATTTTTCAAAATGTACTCTTCAAGGGGATGAAGCGAGGGTTCAAAGTTTGGATAGTCATTTTATTCGTCATTTCACACAAGTACTTTTGTAAATAAATAAGTAAATACGAGTTTCAGACTTTTTCAAAATGCCCTTCTAAGTGGATGATAAACTGGGGTTACAAAGTCTAAAAATCAATATTGTTTCGGATTGCGCTGAAGAAGCTTTAGAATGCAGATAGTTATTATGGCGCAGGTATCCGCTCAGAAAGGATTTTCTCAATATTCCTCCCGGATACGGAACGGGGATTCAAAGTTTGTGTGGCGAAACAAGATGAGATAAAGTACGTGTTGTAGGATTATTCAAAATGGGGTAGGTAACAAAGTCTGAAAATTTGGGTTTTTCGGGTGAAATTAAAAAATTACCCCATGTATAATGAATCCCGAATTGCCTTTGTCACGCGATAACATGAAAACGGGTGAACTGATTTGGCTAATTCTTATTTGATGTCTTTAATGATAGAATCGTTTTTACAAAAGAAAAGTTTTAAGTAAATAGAAGAAGTTTTTAACGCGGGCGAAGCCGCGGGCACTTCTAGTCTAATACTATAAGAATCTTTGTCCTGACATACTGACTGACTCACTGACAGACAACGCACAGCCTAAACCGCTGGTCGTAGAGATTTGAAATTTGGAGGGTATATTTGTCTTAGTACGTAGGGGTGTACTAAGAAAGGATTTTTCAAAATTCACCCCTTAAGGGGATGAAATGGGGGTTCAAAGTTTGTATCTCCATAACCAAACAAGATTAGATAGTCTTTTCTATCCGAAACTTCACACAAGTGCTTCAGTACAAAAATTAGTAAATACGTGTTTCAGGTTTTTTTGAAATTCCACCCCTAAGAGGGTGAAACAAAGTATGAAAATCAATATTTTTTCGGATTGCGCTAAAACTTGGCATGCAGATAATTATTACAACGTTAGTTACCTTTGAAAAGTTTTTTTCAAATTTCACCCCTTAAAGGGATGAAACGGGGGTTCAAAGTTTCTATGGAGAAACTACATGAGATAGTCTTTTCTATTCGAAACTTCAAACAAGTGCTTGAGTACATAAATAAGTAAATACGTGTTTTAGGCTTTTTCGAAATTCCACCCCTAAGAGGCTTTAATGGGGTAACAAAGTCTGAAAATCAATATTGTTTCGGATTGCGCTGAATTTTGGCATGCAGATAGTTATTACGACGTTAGTTCCCTCTGAGAAAGGATTTTGCAACATTTACCCCTGAAGGGGATGAAACGGGGGTTCAAATTTTCTATGGAGAAACATTATTAGATAGTATTTTCTATTCGAAACTTCACACAAGTGCTTCAGTACAAAAATAAGTAAATACGTGTTTCAAGTTTTCTTGAAATCCCCCCCCCCCCCCCCCTAAGAGGGTGCAATGGGTTAACAAAGTGTGAAAATCAATATTGTTTCGGATTGCGCTGAAATTTGGCATACAGGTGGTTATTATGACGATAGTATCAGCTAAGAAAGGATATTCTAAAATTCACCCCTTAAAGGGATGAAACGGGGGTTCAAAGTTTGTATGGAAAAACAAGATCAGATAGTATTTTCTATTCGAAACTTCATACAAGTGCTCCAGTAAAAAAATCAGTAAATACATGCTTCATGTTTTTTTGAAATTCCACCCCTAAGAGGGTGAAATGGGGTAACAAAGTGTGGAATCAATATTGTTTCGGATTCCGCTGAAATTTGGCATGCAGATTTAAAATTATTTAAATGCAAAGTTATTATATAATTATTACATAATTTTTTTAATGCAAAGTTATTTTAACTTAGGTATCCGCTAAGAAATAATTTTTCAAAATATACTCTTTAAGGGGATGAAGCGGGGTTTCAAAGTTTGGATAATCGTTTTATTCGACTTTTTCACACAAGTACTTCTGTAAATAAATAAGTACTCGTAAATACGAATTTCAGACTTTTTCAAAATGCCACCCTAAGAGGATAAACTGGGGTAACAAAGTCTAAAAATCAATATTGTTTCGGATTGCGCTGAAATTCAGAATGCAGATAGTTATTATGACGTAGGTATAGGTATCCGCTCAGAAATGATTTTCTGAAAATTCCTCCCGGATACGGAACGGGGATTCAAAGTTTGTATGGCGAAACAAGATGGGATAAAGTACGTGTTGTAGGATTTTTCGAAATGGGGTAGGTAACAAAGTCTGTAAATTTAGGTTTTTAGGGTTTAATAAATATGAATCCCGATGTGCCTTAGTCACGCGATAACATGAAAACGGGTGAACCGATTTGGCTAATTTATATTTGATATGTTTAATGATAGAATCGTTTTTACAAAAGAAAAGTTTTAAGTACATAAAAGAAGGTTTTAACGCGGGCGAAGCCGCGGGACACTTCTAGTTGTTCTATATAATCCAAAATTTCAACGTACGATGAGGCTCGAACCTGCGCCCCCTGGGCAACATGCCCGGCGGAGTACCAACTCAGCTACGGTACGATCCTACCGATAGATACCACGTAACTAAAGGATTGCATTTTAGCCAATTACGCATTGGTGACGCCATCTGTAATAACTGGTTAGAAGTAAATTACTTGGATGAAATCATTACAGATTTCAGATCTGACGAGAGATATTGCACTGCTTAAACCAATTATTGTGTTTCTTTTAATTATGTTATCTGTGTTATGTACACTTTATATTTTTGTACGTTGTTAAATATACACATCACGCCTTGTTTCCGTTGGGGTAGGCAGATACTACTTTTTAGGGTTCCGAACCCAAAGGGTACTAATGGAACCCTATTACTGAGACTCCGCTGTCCGTCTGTCTGTCTGTCTGTCTGTCTGTCTGTCTGTCTGTCACCAGGCTGTAGCTCATGAACCGTGATAGACGGTTGAAATTTTCACAGATGATGTATTTATGTTTCACAGATGATGTATTAATATTTTGTTTTATTTTCATACTATTTTTTGTTTTCTTTTTTTCTAATAATATTTTTAATTTCAAATTTTTGCAACACCACCTACCTATGAAAATCTATTTTCTATTCCTCTCCATACTCGGTTGTCTGGAAGAAATCGCTTTTATCGATAAGACCGCCATTTGTACTCATTCTTATAATTTGTGTCTGTTTCTATCTGTTATATTTTCTTGGTGTGCAAATAAAGAGTTATTGTATTGTATTGTTATGTTGCCGCTTTAACAACAAATACGAAAACAGAAAAAAGTTTAAAATTAAAGGGGGTCCCCATACAAAAACGTGTTTTAACTATAGCGCCATCTATGAACGATTATAATAACCTTATGAATAAATAATATTAATTATCTACCTTTTTGTTAACGTTCACTTAGTTGGTGTAAGAAGTTCGTTAGATAATCGTTAAATGGCGTTGTAGTCAATAAGCATGTTTGGTATTGACACGGTAATATAATATAATATTATACTTATATATTATTATACTGCAGTTATGAACCCTCCGTGTGCGAGACATAAGTCTGACTCGCACTTGGCCAGTTTTATTTCCACACGCTACGATCCTGACATACCTCTTTCGCTTCTTCCACTTTCATGAGCGCCTTCATACATGCTCATACATTGTTATATATCTGAAATCTGCATATGCAACTACTACTTGTTTTTTTTACCCATATATACTGAAGAGAAGTGTTTCGCAGGCATTAGGACACCAGCTTGTGAAAGATCTACAGAAGAGCGTCGATTTAGACATATACTTTGGTAACAACACTACTCCGGACAATATGCACAAAACTAACGCTGGATTCAGGATGGATTTGGATCGGATTTGGCAGTAAGTCACCTTTGACACGTAGTTATTCATTTTTTTAAGTTATTAACTTTTTTAAAGCTTACTAGCAATGTGGGTTGCACATTACTAAGGCGTCGGCCTGGCGATCGAGAGGTCGTTCCCCACCATTGTACTATTGACTTGAACCCACTCCAGACACAAGCATATTTAGCTTAACTAAGCCCCTCTAAGTAGAGGGGTCAACAAAACTACTAGTAATGTGCAACCCACACTGATAGTAAGCTTTAAAAAAATTGAAAATGTAAATAACGCCTTCCCAGGATCGGAGCGAACGCGTCAGTAGGATCTCAAGCGAACGAACGATCGAATCTCTTACTAAACGTGATATTACCAAAGCCGAACGTAGATGTACATACATTGTTCGTAGATGGATTTATGGGCACAGCTACCAATCCTAAGAAGACCGTCGAAGCTGAGTATAGGACAGATGTTACTAAAATTATCACTGGGGTTAAAGGACAGGTAAGTTAATCAAGCTTTTATTATATTCGCATAGTTCTTATGTAACAGGCGCAGTGTTGTGACATGCAAAATTCTGGACCATCAGAATTTTGCATGCCGCTGTATCTGTATTAGGTAGACGTCATCGCTTACAATCAGGCGAGCGTCGTGCTTCTCATGATACCTATGACCATAAAAAAAAATTTTTGTTGTCAGCCTAAATTTGCAAACCATTTCTCTGTAGTGGTATGACTTCTGCTAGTCCGCCTGGGGTGGTACCACCACTTTGCCAATTAATTTTCAGCCCTGAAATAGGAATATTTTCGGTTGAAATGGCAAGGTTTCCAGTCCAAATTACAGAGCATGTGAGACTCAACATCTTTATGTCTCAAGGTAACAGACGCAGTGGAGTGACATGCAAAATTCTGGCAGTCCAGAATTCTGCATGCCGCTGTATCTGTAATATCGCTTACCATCAGGCGAACGTCGTGCTTTTCCTGTTACCTTATATTATAAAAAAAAACACTTGCTGATATCCGATTGAGCTGAAATTTGGCATATTTGTGTTTGGTGACAATGAAATATTATGGTACCATGGAGCTGATCTGATGATGGAGATGTGGGATATATGACCTAGAACTCCCTGATGGCGAATGGTAGGACAGTCAAATGTGTCTTAACCTTATATATTATGTGTTTTTATTTGTATAACGATTGTCTGCGCTCTACAACTGAAGTGTTTTTTATGTCAGTTAAGCAAGCACTAATCTCATATAATGTTAAGTAACGATGCCATCTAAGATGGAATCGTGCTTGTTTAGAAATGGATACGGCAATGAGACAAAGCGTAAGACAACTAACTTTAGTGCATTCTACATGCAAAGAGACGAAGCGTAGGACAACTGACTTTAGGGCATTCCACATGAAAAGAGACGAGGCGTAGGACAACTGACTTTAGGGCATTCCACATGAAAAGAGACGAGGCGTAGTACAACTAAATTTAGTGCAGTCCACATGTAAAGAGATGCGGCGTAGTACAAGTAACTGTAGTGCGATTCACACGCAAAGATACGAAGCGTAGGACAACTGACTTTAGTGCAATTCACGTGCAAAGAGACGAGGCGTATTACAACGAACTTTAGTGCAATTCACATGCAAAGAGACGAGGCGTAAAACAACCGACTTTAGTGCAATCCACATGCAAAGAGACGAGGCGTAGGACAACTGACTTTAGGGCTGTTGTTACTTCCTAGCAATAGTTCTTCTAAATGGTATTGTACAACTTTGACATTTCCAGATTCTTCTACTACCTGAAAGTATGGACACAAATTCCACCATAACTTGGACGGCGGCGTCCCAGTACAAGCGCATACAAAACCTCCTCGCTTACAAGTGGGATAGCAATGGGTCCAAACATATCGACTACACTTTGTCTTCGCCGTTGTACTTAGAAGAACCGACGCTGCACGTCAAAGGGTCCTATCAGATCGATATGGTCCATGGTTATAAGATTGTCAAGTAAGTAACGTACCTTCAATTATTTGTGTTTTGGGTCTGAAGAGCACTTAACCACTATTTCATTTGACCGTTCTATTATTATTGTAAATAGGGCATTACACCCATTTTTGAAATGTGTCTCAATTAGATTCTATAGTGCTAATGAACCACTAAAACAATCACAAATATTCAATCGTTAAGTACCTTAAAAATGTATTTAAATTTTGCATTTTTAAATTTCGCGCGTAATTTGACGAAAACGCTGGACGCAGTGGACGCCATATTGCTCTGTGGTTATGACGTCAGTTGGCTGTGTAAGCAAATGCAGTGATATGATAGTTGACAGTTGACATTTCGAAGTGAACATAGCCGTATGACGTAATAACATGGCGACTACTATTTAATGGTTTTATGAAAAAGATTAAAAAACCTGAAACCTTTGTATTGAATTTTAAAATTTAGTTTGCTATTTTATGTACTAAAACTAACGTTTTCCGACTGCTTTTTGCCTAAACTATCTTATCTATCTTATTTGCATAACTCTATCAGTGATCGTTCGATTTTTGTCGAGAACAGTTGTGATTCACGATCGCGCGTACTCCGCGTACCTACAGTAAAGTGCTTACGCATCATAACAACGCTGCGTCAAGACGCGGCCAATTCGCGATTATGACCTAGTTATAGTGCGCGGTCAACATTGACTTTTATTGTTAAGGTGAGTATACACTTACCGTTTTAATAATGGCATTGCTTTCTCCGGAAAAAGAAACAATCGAGTTAACCACAAAACTCGAACGTATACTATACGAGCGTTACAGTGCAGAAAGACAAGAGCGCCAAAAATTAAAAAGCCTCGTCGATGATCTAACCAGTCAAATAGAGATACTGCAAAAGCAGTTAAAATGCCTTGCGGAATCAAGTGCAGATGCACCCCCAAGTAAGGAGGCTCCTGAATCCTGTGCTGAATATAACACAGACGAGGAAGAGCTTGCCCAAGAAACTGAATGGATCAGACATAGAAATAAGTCTAGGAAAAAAAGAAAATTGAATATGTCACCCTCCCAAGACACTCAGGATGAAGAATCACAAAAAGATAATGAAGTTCAAGTTAAAATGAAAAAAATTCCCCAGCCCCCACCAATAATAGTAGACGGGGTTGTAGATTACCAAAGCCTATACGAGTTTCTGTCTAAACAGCAGCCACCCGAAGCATTTACTATTAAAATGCTAAATGGAGACTCCGTTAAAATTAATACTTACAACGAAGAATCGTATAGGGCTTTAACAAAGGCGCTTAGCCTCAGTGACCGTGTTTGGCACTCATACGAAAATAAGCAAGAGAGGCCTATTAGAGTTATGGCTAAAAAACTACACTCCACGTGCAAACCAGAGAAAATTGTTGAAGACCTTCAAAATAAAGGATTGAAAATTATAGAAGCAGTCAATAAATTAAGTTGGAAGAGTAAACAACCACTCAACATGTTTATGCTTACTTTCTCCAAAGAAGAAGACATTAAAAATATTTTCAATCTAAAGACAATAATGGGATGTAAAGTTGAAATCCAATCAATTAAGACCACTCAACTTGTACCTCAATGCAAGAGATGTCAAGCCTATGGACATACGCAGAGATACTGCTTCAAAGAACCTAGATGTGTAAAATGCACAGGGAAACACCTCACGCTGAATTGCAAAAAACCAAAGGACGAAAAACCAAAATGTGTTCACTGTGGATCTCCACATCCAGCCAACTACAGAGGATGTATTGTAGCCAAGGAGATACAAATCCTTCGGAACAAAAAAATTAAAAATAGTTCGACAGCACGCCATATTGAGGTACGCACTGAAAAGCCTCGTGAACTTAGTAATAACAAACCTCTTTCGGTTAAAAACACGAAATTTAGTGCAAACATTTCCTACGCCCAAGTTGCAGCAGGAGCCCAATCAAACACCCCTCGAGAGACCCACACAAATAATAATCCGGACAAAAAATTAGATGACATATTAAAGCTTATGTTATCATTTGACGAAAGATTGAAGAAAATAGAGTGTAGCACTAAAATAGCTACTTCGAAAATAAGAAAATGAATAAGCCACTTAAAATCATGACATGGAATTCAAATGGGTTACAGAAACACCAGAGAGAACTTCAAGTAATCCTAGACATAGAAAATATTGACGTGTGTTTAATATCTGAAACACACTTCACAAAGCAATCTCACATTACATTTAAAGGCTACAAAATATACCACGCCCTGCACCCAGATAACACTGCAAGAGGGGGTAGTGCTGTTATTGTTAAAGAAAACCTCAATCACTATGAAAAGAGCAAATACGAATCGAGAGAAATACAATCGGTAGCGATATGTCTCAAAACTAGAACGTATATAATAACAATATCATCAATATACTGCCCCCCTCGGCATAATATAAAAAGAGATGTCTATAGCACATTCCTGAAGAGCCTTGGAAACAGGTTTGTACTAGGAGGAGATTTTAACGCTAAAAATACTTATTGGGGTTCTAGACTTACCACTACAAAAGGCAAAGAACTGCTATGCGCTGTAAAGGATACAAAATGTCAAGTAGAATCATCTGGCTTACCTACATACTGGCCAACAGACCCTAATAAAATTCCAGATCTTATAGATTTCTTTATTATAAAGAACATCTCATCAGCTTACACCAGAACGTATCAAAGCTACGATATGAACTCAGATCACTCTCCTATATACTTAGAAATTAGTGAGAGCGTTGTCACCAAAGAAACAGCACCAACTATAATCAACAAATACACTGATTGGGAAAGCTTTAAAATCATTTTAGACCGTCGAATAAATCTTAAGGTGCCCCTTAAGACCACAGAACAACTTGATGCTGAACTAGAACAATTTATTCATGACATACAACAAACAGCGTGGCAAAATACACCAGACATTACTAAGAAATCTAAAGGTAACACATATCCAACAACCATAATACCACAACAATTGAACCTTATAACGGAAAAACGGAAGCAAAGGAAAATTTGGCACCACTCAAGATGTCCAGAAGATAAGAGAAAACTTAATTATCTCACGAAAAGAATAACAATGATGATTCAAGAACACAATGATGACTACACAAATAACTATTTACAAAATTTAACTAGTGAGCGTACCACGGATTATTCTCTATGGAAAGCTACAAAGAATCTAAGCCGGCCAGTTGCACAAGTTCCACCTCTAAAGGATATAAATAGCAGATGGGCAGTTAGTAACGAGCAAAAAGCAGCAAGATTTGCTACCCACCTTGAAACTATTTTTCAACCAAATGAAGGAGAACATAGCTCACTTCTACAGGATGATGAAAGTCTCCAAGAAGAAGAAACTAGCTTCAAACTAGCGACACCTAAAGAAATTATTAGACAAATAAAATATACTATAAGTCCTCGTAAAGCTGGTTATGACCTTATATCAGGACAAATACTACACAACCTTCCAAAAAAAGCGGTAGTTAAATTAACCACCTTAATCAATGCTTCCCTTAGATTGAAATATGTGCCTAATTTATGGAAAGTAGCTGAAGTTATAATGATAGTAAAACCAGGAAAACCACCCAATGAAACTACGTCATACAGACCAATATCTCTGCTCCCCGTAATGTCGAAGCTTTTTGAAAAGTTACTCTTAAAAAGATTGAAGCCGATATTAGAAGAAGCTAAACTTATTCCAGAACACCAATTTGGTTTCCGAGAAAAACATTCCACAATTGACCAAGTACACAGAATCACAGATATTATTGAAAAGACACTGGAAGACAAAAAGGTCTGCTCAACTATATTCTTAGATGTGGCACAAGCTTTCGATAAAGTTTGGCACGAGGGCCTTATATATAAGCTACGCAAGAGTCTACCAAGATTCTTTGCAGATATTCTTGAATCCTACATCTCTAATAGAGTATTCAGAATAAGGCATGAAGATTCATACTCTGACGTCAAGGAAATAAAAGCTGGAGTACCGCAAGGAAGTGTTCTTGGTCCGGTCCTGTACCTTCTCTACACTTGCGATATTCCAGAGCTAGAAAATAACACCATAGCGACGTTTGCTGATGATACTGCGATAATGGCTGTAGGAAGTACCCATGCAGAAGCATCAGAAAAAGTCCAGAAAGCTGTTGATCAAATCTACGATTGGACAAGACACTGGAAAATCAAACTGAACGAATCTAAATCAATACATATAGATTTTAGTAACAAAAAACATAATTATTGCCCAGTCATTATCAACGGGAACCAAATCCCCTACCATAATACGGCCAAATACCTTGGCATGACCCTTGACGTCAAGCTGCGCTGGAAAGCACACGTCAAGAAGAAAAGGGAAGAATTAGAGCTACGGTACAAAAGAATGTATTGGCTACTTGGCAAACAGTCTAAGTTGTCAATACAAAACAAATTATTATTATACAAGCAAGTCCTAATGCCAGTATGGACCTATGGTATACAGTTATGGGGCTGTACCAAAAACAGCAATATATCAATTATACAGCGGTTCCAGAATAAAGTATTGAGAGAAATCGCAATGGTTCCTTGGTACATCAGAAATGACGATCTACATCGGGACCTGAAAATTGAGACCGTCGTCAAAATTGTCCAAAAGTATGCAGAAGCTCACGAAAAAAGACTTCACCATCATGTGAATGTCGAGGCAATCCAGCTCCTTGACCATACAAACATAGTAAGAAGACTTAAGCGGACAAAACCGTTCGAACTAGTGTATAAAAATAAAGTTTAGTGATAAAGTGCTAATAGTGCTATACGTATGAACACTTGAACAATGTGTATATATCTTTATTAGAGACAATAAGAAAAGTGTCAATGGACACATTCTTAGTGTAGTTTATGTATACAGTTTAGGCTAAAGTAAAATTGCTTATTAGCCGAAAAGGCTAGATTGTAGTTACAATAGGGACGTATTACTAACAAGTAATATGCTCTATAATAAAAAATAAAAAATTAAAAAAAAAAAAAAAAAATTCTCATATAGAGTATAATACCCTATTATGGATACCTATTTTTGTATATTTTCAATCGACTTCCAAAAAGGAGGAAGTTCTCAATTCGTCTGTATATATTTTTGTAGGGTATGGTACATCTCCAAGGTTCCCATTGTAATTTTATCGCGATCTGATGGGATCTTTCTCCGAAAGAGAGAGAGAGAGAGAGATGATATAATATAATTTCTGCAGATTTTTTTGTTCGTTGGTTCGTAAACCTTAGAGCGCGACTCCGATTCACACTCGGTCAGGTTTTTTTTGTTTGGCTACGCGATTACGCCGCCAATTGTAAGCCGATTTGAATGATTATGTTTTTCGTAAGTAGGGCACATCTCCACGGGTGTCCTATTACTCATTGAGATCCGATTGAAATGATCCAGAAATATAGAGATAAACATCTCAAACTTGGCACTAAAAATTAACTAATTTTAATCATCTTTAGTATATTCGTGTGGTCCATTAGAAATAGAATAGAAAAAATCTTTATTACAGACCATTACAAGAATAACAGACTAAAATTAAGCTACTTATATTATAGGTAATACAATGGGCGGTCGTATCGCTTGAAGTCCGTTGTAAATTTTATCATTTTTTAAAATATCTTATAGGCTAGCGTTTGACCTCTATCTCACCTGTTGGTAAGTGATGATGCGGTCGAAGATGGTAAGCACGCTGGGCCTAGAATGGGAACTGGATCTCAAGGATAGCTGCCGAAACACATTAGATGTTTGGCGACAGATTTTTTCTAACTTGAGGGTAGTAGCTGGCCAGGCGGACTATTGTCCGCCTGGCCAGCTGGCCAGGTGGTAGGACACTATCTATTGATAGTGTCCTACCACCATGCGGGGGTTGTTGGTTTCTTAACGATGTTTTTCCTTCACAGGAGGGCCACTGTGAAATATAAATTTAATCAGGGTGAGCAAAGCGAGCCCTATCCGTATTCCACAACCTGAGCACTTTTGTGGTACACTTTACTGAAAAACTATCACGCCTATTGATTTGTGCTTTAACATAGTAATTTAAATTCACATTTAGATGTGTTATCAGTAAAAAAAATATCATTTTATTACCATTAAGAAAAAATGAAGATTAACAATTATGTTTCTAGGATAGATTATTATTGTACCCATAACGCCATCCGTTAGAAGATCAAAGAATTGACTTCACTGCGAACATAATGTTTGGTTACAAACGCCATCTGTTGGAAATCTAAAGAATTTACATCTGTCATCCAAATGACGTCTGGTATCAGTGTGACCATTTGTGGCAGATTTCTGCCATTTAGGCAGATTTGGAACCTAAATTTTTACTCTGACAGATTAAGCTGACGATTCCAAAAAGTGGCAGATTGCGAGGATCTTTATGAATTTTGTAATTTAAATAGAATTTTGTCAATTTTCTGTTTATATATAATAATAAAGTTTTTATTGCATTTATTTGGTTGGAAATTTGTAAAAGTTTGAATGAGAAGGTAAATAAACTTTATTTTTATGCCTTTATTTATGCCATAATTCAATAATATGATAGCAAATTTAATGCACTTGTTGGTTGGTGGTTTGGCAGATTTTTTGCCAGTGTCGGGCAGATACGCCATTTAATATAAAATAGAACTGCCTTAAAAATTATTACCATGCAGAAAAACTACGCGAGCCCTCACAAAGCTCGGCTTTAAGGTAGTATAATTATTAAATTTATGAATATACATTTTTCGATAGAAAAATCCATTGGTGCACGGCGGTTTGAACTCGGTACCCCTGGCATCAAAGCCAACCGTTCTCCCGATTACGCCACCCGGCCAGGCCTTGGACATTTGATGAGTATTTTCGCAGATATGGCGATAGACATCTAAAAATTGCTACTAAAACTGACTCTTGCATGTCCTTGCCATCGTTGTGAACTCTTCTTTACCATCTGCTAATCTTTTTTTACTATCTATTTCAGGGGGGACGTGTTCAAGCCAGCGCACTCACAGATCGGCGAAGTAGACGTGCGCTATGGTGGCATCAAACATACAGACGGACATTTCAACTTTACCACGCCTTTCAAGAAACTGCCCTGGCTGAAGAGCATATTCGATGTAAGTGTTTACAACCCTAAAATGGAGGAGGTTTTCATTTCGTCTGTATTTTTAGGGTTCCGTAGCCGAATGGCAAAAAACTGAACCCTTATAGATTCGTCATGTCTGTCTGTCTGTCTGTCCGTCCGTATGTCACAGCCATTTTATTCCGAAACTGTTAGGACTACAGAATTGAAACTTGGTAGGTAGATATATTCTGTGAACCGCTTTCCGATTTTTATACAAAAATAAAAAATATAAAAGTTTAAGGGGCATCGCATACATTGAACAGAAACAAAAAAAAATCTTCAAAGCTATACGTGTGGGGTGTCTATGGATAGGTCTTCAAAAATAACATTGAGGTTCTTAAAATCATTTTTTCTCAAAGTCAATCATTTGAAAGATAGGCGCGTCTAAAGTGGTAAAATGTGTGTCCCCCCCCCCCTCTCTAACTTTTAAAGTATGGGAGCTACAACATCATACACCGCTACATGGTGCATATTCCATCAATCCGAACGAAGCTATTTCAACATACGTACTGCCAGGGATTGGAACTCCTTGCCTGAGTCTGTGTTTCTTTAAAAGTACCATCTAGGGGTCTTCAAGTCGCGAGTGAATAGGTATCTTCTAGCCAAGCGTGCTACATCGTCGACCACATCGTCACTTAATATCAGGTGAGATAGTGGTCAAACGCTTGACTATAATGAATTAAAAAAAACAATTGGCGTCAAACATCTACGAGTATGATCGCTGCTCTATATCGATATTTTATCGCCCGGTATACGTTGATAAACTACAATCCATCGACTCTTCGACTGACGTAAACCGGTTGGCGTAGTTGGTTACTTTAATTGTATTATGTATTCTTTTCTGTATGAAATTCTTTAAAATAGAAATAAAAACAAAAATATTTCATCTTCCCTCTTCACTTGTTAAGATACTTCTGAATATTATAAAATCGTGTAAAAAAAACTAAAAGAACCGACTTCAAATGCCGCGCTATTAATTTTCAGTACCAAGTTGAGGTGTTCATCTCCATATCTCTGGAGATACTTATCAGATCTTGATGAAATTATGGTAAACAATGGTATACCATCCTTGGAATATCTCCTTTCCAACAAACAAAGAATCAGCAAAATCATAAGAACCTCTAACACACATTTAAAAAAAATACGGTCGAATTGAGAAATCTCTAGTTTTTGAAGTCGGTCAAAAAACTTTTTTTTACACAATATAACTTTCACATTATAGATAAACAACGTAGAAGAGCATTCGGACAACAAAGTGGAGTTATTCTGGCCTGAGAAATCCGCCGCTGTAAACACCACACATCGATACACCAAGCAAGATGGCGAGCTTAAACAAACTGGGGAGATTTCATTGTCTGTGCCGCTGAGTAGCCAGCATCTCGTCAATACACAGTATTATTATGTACAAGGTAAGATGATATAATACTTAAATTCAAAATGTAAAACCACCCAATGCGCGCAATCACGATATCTTAGCTGTAAGTTGGTGAGGAGTTAGGTATTCTGCAGATTTCAGGAAATGTCCCACCATCAGGTCTATGCTAGAGATTTACTACGATAACATGACCCGCCCCTCCAAAATTCAAAACGTTTGACAGTATTTGTGAAAGTATTTACAACGCACCACCATGCATGTGTGCGTACTGGTACTGCCGGCCTGCTACTGAAGACGAATAATTACAACTACATACAAACTCTTTCGTAAGGATGTGACTACACTCATTAAGACAGTAATTTGGAGGGGCGGGCCATGTTATCGTAGTAAATCTGTACCATATGCTGACAATATCATTAAAGTAAGAGTATACTAAATTTCGAATTGATCAGACCCATTAAAGTGAATCTCATTGCGTCATCAACTAGAAAAAATCTCATAGTCTTAAAACGGCTCAACGGATTTTGATGAATCAAAGCTAAGAACATACTCGAGAAAAACACCTATCAAACAAAAAAAATTAAATCAAAATCGGTTCACCCGTTTGGGCACTACGATGCCACAGACAGACACACACATACACAGATAAGCACGTCAAACTTATAACACCCCTTTCTTTTGCTTCAGGGCGGTGATGTTTTGATAATATTAGGATTTGACCTAACAAAAAAGTCTCCAGCCGCACAAAGGCACATTTTTCTTTCACATTTATCATAAGTACAGCAAAGGAATAATATTTTCAGGTGACAGAAAAAGTAACGGCAACGCAACCATAGACTTTGATGGCGAGAGATTTGTGAAAGGGTGTTTCAAGCAAGTCGTAGAGAAGAGTGAGAGAAACAACGATGTTTCTACCACAGATATTGAAGTGGAAAACGCACATACACCCGTCGGGGTTAAATATATACATGAATACTCCTCCTCCCCCACTTCCTCCTCTTCCTCCTCCTCCTCTTCCTCCTCCTCTAACTCCTCTTCCTCCTCCAAACCCAATTTCCAGGACGTGAAACAAGTAACAGTATTCCACCTACACAACGCCACAAAATTCAACGTGACCGGTAAACTAGACGTGTTCACGTACGACATAGGCAAGAATGTGAAACTGATGGCCATCCACGGCAACAGAACGTGGACCTTTGACAACCAATACGAGGCTGTGGACAACGAACTGAGACAAGGGTCCAAGGTTACATGGTCGCAGGAGACTTGGATACAGTATGACTTGCATGTCACCAATATGACCACGGTAAGAGCTTTTCTATCAGAATGTCAGAAGGAGGATTGTATTTTTAATTATTCTTACGGTTAAACTTACGTGCAATAATCGACTGTCTGTTAGACGTCGGAATGTTGTGGTGTGGTAGAAGATTTAGTGACATACATAGAAAAAGGGATGCTTAGATGGTTTGGACATCTAGAGAGGATGGATGAAGTTAGATTGACAAAACAAATTTATAAGACGAGTGTGAATGGGCCAACCGGTAGAGGGCCGACCTAGGCGAACGTATCACGCCCAGATCGGAGACGTTTTAAAGAAAGGCCAAGTCAATAGTACCTATAACCGGCGAGCATGTATGAAGTCGCTCATGAAAGTGGAAGAAGCGAAGGAGGTATGTCAGGATCGTAGCATGTGGAAAGAAGTAGTCTCTGCTTAGCCCAATGGGAAAAAGGCGTGATTGTATGTATGTTAGACGTCGGTACGGTTGCGAGGCAATCAGTGCCTCATCTTCATGGGTCAGTGCGTGTGCTCTGCGCGAACGCCGCACCTGCACTAAATAAAAAATGAATAATACTCACTAATTGTTCAGTAATGAATTAGGGTTGTATAGAGGTATATTTCGCATTTTTATGTATTTTTTTATTTATATTTTTTAACCGTTAGGATAGACTGGTTCTAGAGAGGAGACGGCGAATCGGTAAACGTAGCGTAGGACGGCCTGTGACAAGGTGGAGCGACGATATTCGCTGTGGGTAGTGACAGGAAACAAAGAGCCGAAGATCGGGCTCAGTGGCATGACTTGGGAGAGGCCTATGTCCAGCAGTGCACTGATACCTGCTGATTATGATGATGATGTATTTTTTATGTATTTTGTAGTGGTAGGACTTCTGCTAGTCTGCCTGGGGCGGTACCACCACTTTGCCAGTTAATGTTCAGCTGTGAAATAGGAATGTTTTTCGGTTAAAATGGCAAGGTGTCCAGTGAAATTACAGGGCATGTGAGACTCAACATATTTATGTCTCAAGTTAACAGTCGCAGCGCAGTGACATGCGAAATTCTGGCAGTCCAGAATTTTGCATACTGCTGTATCTGTAATAGGTAGACGTTATCGCTTACCATCAGGCGAGCGTCGTGCTTGTCCTTATATCATTAAAAAAATATTTTGTAGTTTTATATTTTTAATTCACATAATACAATTATGATGACTTGATAGTCTGAGGCCGAATTTATAGAATAATGCTTGCAAAGATTAACTCCTAATATATAATCAAGCCATTTGATTCCTCAAATCGCTCCTAGTTAATCAATCGAATGGCTTCATTCTATACTTGAGTATCCTTCCTTCTATAATACCAGCCCGAGTAACTCGACGGTTGTTAAGATTGTTTATTGGTTGAGTGAAACTGCAATTTTTTTAACAAAATTAATATTTTCCCATGCGTAACATCATAAATATCCAAACCATAACATTTGTTAATATTAAATAAGTTAAACTATTAAGTTGCCTGCTGTCAGATATTATTTTGATCCTCTCCATACAAAGGTTGTCTGGAAGAGTTCGCTAATAGTGATAGGACTGCCCATTGTACTTTTGTCATATATTTCTGTTTCTTTGGTATGGCAACAAAAAGTTTATCTATCTATAACTAAGGCCACGCGGCACATTGAAATTGTACGAATTATTTTTAGTTGAGCAATATTATTAATCTCATCCCAATAATTTATTTATGTTTACATTTATGAATGCCAACCCATTATTATCCAGGCGGAGACAGAATCCCAACAAATAGTAATGAACGTCCTCTGGCCACTGCGCTCTTTCAATTTGGTCGGGTTATACCACTTGCAAGACACGCTACTCGACGGTAAAGCGACTCTCAACTGGAACGTAAAGGAAGAGAATAAGACGGCAGAATTGAGAGGCGTTTGGGAGAACCCGCCTTATGATGAGGGGAACTTGCATAAAGTTAACTTGGAGATCTCACATCCTTCCTTTAGAAAGGTAATTACTACATATTGTTTCTTTGATTCATTTTTTTTTTAATATGAGAGCCTCGTGGGCCCGAAGCATAGATGGCTTGATTTCTAACCGAGAGGTCGTTGTTTCAACTCCCAGCACGGGTGTTCCTCCACAGACTAGCTACCAAAAAGTAGCTTTTTACCATTTTACCATCAGCAAGAAGAAAATCTGCCGCAATAACATTACGGTGTTCCGGCAGCACACAGCCTTTGAACGTCAGAGTATTCTAGGCCTAGCGTGTCCACCATCCTCGACCACATCGTTACTTACCGTAAGGTGATATATTGGTCAAACGCTAGCCTATAAGCTACAAAAATATATTAATGAAATCATGATTTATTAGAGATATAAACATAACTTAATTAGAAAATAAAGATATCTTGATCATACCATATCACCATCATCATCTTCCTACCCCTATCCTACTTAAGTGGGATCGGTGCAACATGTAATTCTCGTACATTTGGGTCTGTCCGCAGTCATTTCCGTATCCAACTCCTCTTACATCCATATCTTCTATCACACAGTCAATCCACACTTTCTTCGGTCTTCCTCTTCCTTTATAGCCGTCCACTTTCGTGTCCATTGCCTTTCTAGTCACGTAATCATACCATATATTTCTTAAAAGTAATTTCTGAATTAATGTTAATACTTTAATATATAATTTTATGTAGTGGAAGGACTTCTGCTAGCCCGCCTGGGATGGTATCACCACTTTGCCAATTAATTTTCAGCCGTGATATATGAATGTTTTTCGGTTCAAATGGCAAGATGTCCAGTGAAATTATAGATCATGTGAGACTCAACATCTTTATGTCTCAAGTTTACAGGCGCAGTGCAGTGACATGCAAAATTCTGGCAGTCCAGAATTTTACATACCGCTGTATCTGTAATAGGTAGATCATCGCTTATCATCAGGCAAGCGTTATGCTTGTCTTGTTACTTTATATCATAAAAAAACGTGTAGTAACATTATATTATAAAACTCACGTTCATTTTAAACTTATAGATTAAAAATCGGGAATTTAACGTGACTTACGCGATGTCGATATAGCGATCGACATATGTTTCGGCCTCATCCGTAGGCCTTCTTCAGGATCTCGAGTGCATTATTGTAGTAACATTATCTAATTTCCAGGATGTGAATCTAAAAGGACAGTACATAAGCACTCCATCAGTGATGTCAAACGTTTCACTCGAACTACAATATTCGGACTATGAAAACGAGTATCTGAAACTCAAGTCTATTTTAACGGACAATTCCAACGGGCCCGTTCGTGATTACTCCTTCGCTTTGACCTGTAAACATCCTTCGACGAACCTAGACCTGGACATGAGATCTGATGTCAATATACACAGCAAATGGTATTACTTCAACAGCCTGTATAGATTCCAGAAGTCGCTGTTTTATGAGAAATTGAGAAATAATAAATTGCTTATTGATATGACGAACAGTTTCGTTAATTGGGAGGTGAGTGAATTTTGTTTTGTTCAACCGATTTCCAAAAATAAGAAAGTTCTCAATTCGTCTGTATGTTTTTTATGTATGTTGTGTTGTCAAGTGTGAACCGATTCGATTGTTTCTTTTTCTAATGATAAGGTACATTTCCAAGAAGGTCCCATTATAATTTCATCGAGATCTGATAATTATCTCCAGAGATATGACGATAAACGTCCCAAACTTGCTACTAAAACTGACTCGCGTGGCATGCAAGTCCGTTGTTTTAGTTTTTAGATAGATCTTAATGATATTCCTACGCAAATAGATGGGTGTTATGCGTTCGACGTGTGTATCTGTGTCTGTGTGTGTGTCTGAGTAAGAGTCTGTATGTTGCGTCGTAGTTTGAAACTCTTGAACTGACTCTTATTTATAGTGTCTTTTTTAGGGTTCCGTACCTCAAAAGGTAAAAAAAAGGAACCCTTATAAGATCACTTTCTTGTCCGTCTATCTGTCTGTCCGTCTGTCTGTCCGTCTGTCCGTGTGTCACCACTGATTTTCTCAGGAACGGGTGGACCTAGCAAGTTGAAATTTATACCTGATACTGAGGTCTATAGTCCCTATTGGGTATATAAAAATCAAGGTCTTAAGTCGACACAATAAATAGATATGGGCAAATTTATATTTTCGCGAAAACTTTACCAAAATGTACCTTAATTTTCCATTTTTTTTATTTTTTGGAATTTTCCCTTCATTTGTGCTGTAAGACCGACTAAGTCGAGTTGAACTCGCCCACCGAGGCTTCCGTAACAACCAATTAAGCTAGACCTCCAAATTGTATCAGCGCT
Organism: Cabera pusaria; assembly: GCA_954871355.1. NCBI lineage: Eukaryota > Metazoa > Arthropoda > Insecta > Lepidoptera > Geometridae > Cabera > Cabera pusaria. The sequence continues at coordinate 7,133,144 of OX940909.1, read as the reverse complement.
CATATAAATCAGAGGTCTACATTAATTGGCGTAACTGTGTATGTATGGGGACACCCTATAATTTTCAACTTTTTTTATTTTTTGGAATTTTTCCTTAATTTTTGCTGTAAGACCTTGACCTTCTTGCCAAATTTCATGATTCTAGGTCAACGGAAAGTACCCTATAGGTTCTCGACCCAAAACCTATAGGGTACTTCCGGTTTACCTAGAATTGTCAATTTTCGTTATAAGCAAGGTCTTAGAGCACAAGTGAAAGAAAAATTCCTAAAAAAAGTTGAAAATTAAGGTACATTTTGGTACTAACAAGTTTTCGCGAATATCTAAATTTGACCATATCTTTTTATTGTGTTGACTCAAGACCTTGATTTTTATACACCCAATAGGGACTATAGACCTCAGTATCAGGTATAAATTCAACTTGCTAGGTCCACCCATTCCTGAAAATATCAGTGGTGACACACGGACAGACAGACGGACAGACAGACAGATGGACAAGAAAGTGATCTTATAAGGGTTCCTTTTTTTACCTTTTGAGGTACGGAACCCTAAAAACATAATAATTGTTTAGTTATGTCTGTGTATGTATATTTTTATTTATTTATTACTAGCTTTGCCCCGCGGCTTCGCCTGCGTTAAAAACAACTTTTTTTTTTTTCATAAGAACCAATTCCTGACTATAAAAAACACAACAAAAAAAGAATTAGCGAAATCGGTCCAGCCGTTCACGCGTGATGCCGTGACCAAGGGCAATTGGGATTTTTATATATATAGATTATATTATTTGATATTACGCCTATGGTTCATGAACATTATGGTTCCTAAAAAAAACTACCAGAAAGTAAATTGAGGATGTTATGTATAATGTAAATACATTATTTCAGCGAGCAAACGAAACCTTCTTCTACAAAGTGAACGGTACTTGGGAGCTAACATATCCGGATTACACCGTCCGGAGCACTGTGAACCGACCGTCAGGAAACGATACTGGTGTCGCCGTCTTGTCTATGACTGACAAGTCGCTTGTTGCACACTTCAATAGCACTGATGGTGAGTTTACCATAGATAACATTCAAAAAGTAATGAGCCGTTTTAAAATAATTTAAGATCGTTTAAAAAACTCAAAGAACCGACTGCAAATGCCGCGCTATTAATTTTCAGTACCAAGTTTGAGGAGTTTATCTCCATATCTCTGGATATACTGAATATATTTCGATGAAAATTAAATGAAACCTCTTGGGAAATATACCCTTTCAAGCAAAAAAATAATTTTTCAAATCAATTCAGGCGTCTTCGAGTAATCGGTTTTTGTGAAGTCGGTTAAAAGTGTATAAATAATTTCAATAGCACAAATGGTAAGTTTTTATTCGATAACAGTCCATTGATAGTTGTTGTGTCTTTGAGTTGTTATATCTCTGACAGTCATAGTTGAAAGTGTTGAAAATTTACTATCTGTTGTTATTCTGCATAGAGAGCAACTATATATACGAATAATGAAGACATATATTATGTTTCTTTGAAGTGTCTCACACTTTATATTTTTTTTTGTAAAATTGTTAAACACAATCCAAAATTTCATCGTACCGACGGGACTCGAACCCGCACCCCCCGGATTACACGTCCAGGTGCTCTGCCAATTAAGCCACGGTTCGATGCATCGATACGACGAAATTAGTGGATTGCATTCTGTTAACCCAATTATGCATTGGTGGCGCCATCTATGACTACTTATTACGTAAGTTAATCATTCGGAAGAAATCATTACAGTTTTCAAATCCGACGAGAGATGTTGCACTGCGTAAATCAAATATTATGTTTCTTTGAAGTGTCTCACACTTTATTTTTTTTTTTGTAAAATTGTTAAACACAATCCAAAATTTCATCGTACCGACGGGACTCGAACCCGCACCCCCCGGATTACACGTCCAGGTGCTCTGCCAATTAAGCCACGGTTCGATGCATAGATGGCGCCACCAATGCATAATTGGGTTAACAGAATGCAATCCACTAATTTCGTCGTATCGATGCATCGAACCGTGGCTTAATTGGCAGAGCACCTGGACGTGTAATCCGGGGGGTGCGGGTTCGAGTCCCGTCGGTACGATGAAATTTTGGATTGTGTTTAACAATTTTACAAAAAAAATGAAGACATATCTCTGGAGACACTAATCAAATCTTGATGAAATTACAATGATATATATCTCAAGGGTGGTACCATTGTAATTGTTGGAAAGGAGATCCTTTTCAACAAAAAAATAATCATCAAAATCGGTTAATAAACGATGAAGTTATCCGCGCACACTTAAAAAAATATTTATACGGTCGAATTGAGAAACTTCCCTTCCTTATTTGAAGTTGGTTAAAAATCTGTTCATAAACTACAAAGTTATGGTTATTCTGTAAAATAATTTTAAAATAGTTAAAAATACTACTACCCCTGACCGATCTATTCATAATCTGTTCATTGAGACCATTCCGATGAGCCCAAACTCGACATCTCTGCTGTAAGTTGGTGAGGAGTTAAGTTTTCTGCAGATTCCAGATGTCCCAGCATCGAGTTAACTCTACCAAGTTTTTACAATATCGTTAACGTAACCGCGGACACAACCACGGGGTGCAACTAGTTAAGCATATTATATACCTTTGACTAAATATAATCATTGTTTGTATTTCCAGACATATCCTACCACATGATAGGTCAAATAGTAGATACGCGTTCGGCTAAAATCGACGCATGGCGGAACTTCGATGACGTCACTACAGTCGACCTCGCTTCATACATCCGGCTCAATCACTCCCGCCTCCTGACCAGCAGGATCGCATGGCGACCACAAATATTTGGGGAAGTCAAATCCACAGCCGTTTACAGCTTAAGGATGCTATACAGCCAAATAAACGATACTCTAGTCATAATAAAAGAAGCACCTATGGAAGCTCATTTAGCTCTCAGAAACATTTGGCTGGACGCGAAACCGAGAATCCGAGATCTATTAGACGACTTGAGCGATTTACACGTCATCAAAGATGATTTGGATGAATTCCAGACGTTCTTAAACGAATCGTATAATAACAACGACTTCTACGTGAGAGATGTGGTCGTGTTTACATATGAGATTCTGGATGAAATGGCTATTAGGAACCACTTGGAAAGTCTACCAGGCATAGTGAACGATATGTGGGGAATGATGGGAAATACGAGTAAATCTATCAAAGACAGTCTTACATTCGTGGTTGATTCTATTAAGATGGCGTATTCGAATTTCCTGCAATCTGTGAATAAGGTTCTGGATGCTGATTTTATGGAGCTGATATCTGAGAGGCTTGAAGCTATGATAATGCAGTATGATACGTTTATCAGAGACCTGCATATGAAGCTGCTGGAATATTGGGAGGTAAGTTGGTTTATTAAATGGCAAGAGCTGGATGAGCATAGCCGATCGTGGTGTTCTATTTGAGACGCCTATGTCCAGAAGTGGCCTAGTATAGGCTGATGATGATGAGGTTAATACCCTCTTTTTCATACGTTTTCTGTTCTTTTTAGCAGTGTTAAATTTTTAGGAGGTTTATGGTTAATGATAATTATTTACATATCAGATTCAATACAATGCTTGGAAGACGGGATATTTGGGTTGGACTAAAGTCAGTTGTCCTGCGCCTCGGGTCACTGCCTGCTTCCACTTCTAGACTAGCGTAATTTCTAGGTCTAGTTCAGCGGTTCCTAACCTTTTCAACCTTGTTACCCTATGATACCGTTAATGAAACTGATTCACCCCCCTAATGGCAGAAATGAATACAGTAAGTACCTATGTACTGTTTAACTGTAAACATACTGTTAAACTGTACTGTCAATCATAATCATTAACATGAGCCAGACGTCTCGGTCCCAAGCTTGTAACCAGGCCCGCGCGGGGCACTGCAACTCTCGACTTACTGCGTACTTTTCGTGCGTTTTTTATTCCCGCTGGGGGATAGGAAGCCACAGTTTAGGAACCCATGGTCTAGGTGGTCCCGTCATCGATTTCTAATTAAAAATAAACCTGTTATTTGCAGGTAACTTGGGTGAACGCGACAAGCCGTCTCACGGTCTACTGGCATCAGCTACTAAAATCGATCGAGCCTCTGTTCTTCAAAGTACTGCACTACACGGAATCATTCGTGTTCACCATCGGCAAGGGAATCATGGATTTCTTCTACAACAGGACGCAGGAGTTGACTGACTCGCCGTATTTCAACTATGTCTCTACTTTTGGTCATGAGATGGACAAGTAAGTAGATTATTTGAGAGATCATCGGATTCGGAAGCTTCATTTTTAATTTTGAATATTGATATATCCGTGAGCTATTATGTCGCGGAACCCTTTACAATATACATGCTCCGTACATTTGTATAAACATTTTAGCGTAAGTGGCGATGTTTTACCTGCATGTGACGTCATCAACGACGCCATCACTGATAGAACATGTAGCCTCAGAAACGCAGGTGAAAAAAATGCTATTTATTTCATGCTTTGTTGTTGAAATAGATTTTTATAATTACTAATCTTTTAGTCTTTGTTTTCAAAGAAACAAAGAGCCGAAGACCGGGCTCAGTGGCGTGCCTTGGGGGAGGCCTACGTCCAGCTGTGGACTGATACTGGCTGATAATGATGATGAATCTTTTAGTATTACTATAAATAGCGCGATACATATTTTGAATACAGCCAATACCGTGTTGTTATATATACAAATATGGTTTTAATTTTTTTTTCTAGAATCTACAAAGACCTGATAAGCAACGATCTGATAACCAACATAAAGAAGTACAGCAAGAAGATTTGGAGCACACTCTGGGCTAAGATTGAGAAATACATTCCGTTCAAAGATGAGTTCACCCAACTCTTTGCAGAGTTCAGAAACGCTTGGGAAAACTTCTTGAAAACACCGCAAGTGGTTTATGTTAGAGAAAAGGTACTTTATATCTTTGTGTTTTAAACAAACTTTTATTACTTGCTTTTATATTATTTGCTTCGTGCGTATGTAAGTTTTATATAGATTTCTTTTTGCGTATGTAAGTTTTATGTAACTGGCTTCTTGCGTTTGCAATTTTTATATAACTTGACTTGCATCTTGTGTTTTTGAGTTTTATATAATTTGTTTCGTGCGTATGTTAGTTTTATATAACTTCATCATCATCATCATCATCATCAGCCGGTATCAGTCCACTGCTGGACGTAGGCCTCTCCCAAGATGCGCCACTGATTATATAACTTGCTTCTTGCGTATGTAAGTTTGACATAGCATTCTTCGTGCATATGTAAATTTTATATGACTTGGTTTTTGCGTGTGTAAGTTTTATATAACTTGCTTAGTGCGTATATAAGTTTTGTATAACTTGCTTCGTGCGTATACAATGTAAGTATTGCGTCAAAATTTGCAAAGCATTTTTCAATTTTGCTGGTTAATTAATTAATTAATTTGTGCTGAAATGTTGCATACTAATGTGAGTTTGGTGACAATTCAATATTATGGTACCATCAAGCTGGCCTGATGATGGAGCAGGGTTTTAGGGTCTGGAACTCCGTAATGGCAACTAGTAGGACAGTGTAATTGGGGCTTGTATCTATAAATATACGATTGTTGTTATCGTCAGTACTATTCATTACACATGATATCGTCTTTGCAAATTACTTGTGTTTTAAAAATATGTTTACTATTATGTGTTTTTATGACAGACACACTTTACCATTATCTCACTTGGTGTTGTTCTAAGGTACGCTTACCATACATAAAAAAGCGGCAATAGCACTATCGATAAGGTGTCGGACCGGCGATCGAGAGGTCGTGAGTTCGATCTCACCCATTGCACTATTGACGTGAACCCACTCCAGACATAAGCATATTATGCATATTTATTATATGCAAAAATATGAGGAAATGGAGCAAAAACTTGCACTGAAATTACATCTATTGGTCTTAAAGTCTTTACATATGGGAAATTATATTCAACTGCATAATTCGATTGAATAATAAAAATGTACTTTATTTTCAGTACCAAGAAGCCTACGTTCGCTTGAAGTGGTGGTACGATTATTTCCTGATCGGCGAGACGTTGCAAACTGTCGGAGAGATACTTTACGAAAAGGTCACTGATTTTGCCAAGACTGCGCTTCAGTATGAAGAAATGTAAGTATGGAGAATACTGTCTTCCAATTTCATACAAGCACGTTACTGTCTTAGACCGCATCGTCACCTATCATCAAGGTGGGAGCGTTCAAGTGATTGTCTGTTTATAATTTTAAATAACCGGCCAAGTGCGTGTCGGGCCACGCACAGTGTAGGGTTCCGTAGTAGCCTGTTATTCAATGCAAGTCTTTACCCGTTATAAACAAGCAACTAGGTACTCCGTCTTTGTCACTTTAAAGGATTTATTCTAAGGATTTTGTATTTGGTACAAAATTATCTAACACCCAAGTTCAACGACTATTACTGCTAAACTAATAAAGTTATCTTAACCGCTATAATTTTCCTTTAAAGTTCATGAAATGCGCTATTATCACGATTTTTTCCAGATTTTTCAAGCCAGCAGTTTAGCTTTTAGAGGGGGGAGGGGGGGACGTCCTACTGGAACAAAAGTTGCACTTTAAAGTTTAATATTTCGTAAATGGAGCATTGAATCGAAAAATGGTATTAGCAACCCTTAAGTCATTTTATAAGACCTATTCAACGATACCCCAGGCGATGGGGTAGAAGATGAAAAAAAAATCATTTATATCATACCCCCACAAAATGACAGCTTTCTAGTATTTACGGTCTCTTAGCAAAACCTCGGACAGACAGACAGACAGACGAACATGACGAAACTATAAGTGTTCTTTGTCAGGACTACGGAACCCTACAGACAGACAAACAGACAGACAGACAGACAGACAGACGACGGACATGACGAAACTATAAGGGTTCCTTGTCAGGACTACGGAACCCTAAAAAACATTGTTATGATTAATTCCACAGGTGGTAGGAGCATGTAATATCGATGTTCAACCTGATACCTTAAAGTATCTTACCACCATCAAGGAAAAATACTGCCGCCATAACTTTACAGTGTTTTGGCAGCACATGTCCCTTGAAAGTTTTAGCCTAGCGCGTTTACCATCGACGACCACATCATCGCTTACCACCAGGCGAGATAGAGGTTTAACGCTAGCTTGTAAGATAAAAAAAAGTGTCGAGTGAAATTACAGGGCATGTGAGACTTAACATCTTTATGTCTCAAAGTAACAGGCGCAGTGCAGAGACCGCTGTATCTGTAATAGGTAGACGTCATCGCTTACCATCAGGTAAGCGTCGTGCTTGTCCTGTTACATCAGAAAAAAAGTTAACTAAAACACTGCACGCTGTTATATCTGTAATGTAAATCAAATTTCCAGCCATCGTACACCAAAAACCAACTTCATCTTCGACCCCCGCACCGGCGAAGTGATCCTCGAACAGAAACTGCCGTTCTCATGGCATGCCTTCAACCAAACACCGGACTTCACAGAGATATCCGAGTACAAAGCAGTGAGGGACTTCATGGACGAGTGGCTCACTTCTAACAAGAGCATCTGGTCGTATTATTATGAGATCAGACCGTATATGGACTTTAATAACTTGCTGCCGCCGTTTGATGGTAAGTTGTGTCACTTCTAAATTAACTTGCTACGTTCGTTTTATAAGTTGCCCGTATTTTTTTTATTAGTTAACCTATATTGTCTCTTTGCTGAGTAAAAGTGTCCCCCATCTTCTTCCAATTCTCTATGTCTTTTGCAAACTCTTGCCAATTCTCTCCGTATGCATCAAGGTCGTCCCGCCACCGTTTTGCCACCACGCGGACTGCCGTCAAAATTAGTACATCATTTGCAACCCCTTATGGATATCCGATTGAGATGAAATTTGGCACACTTGTAAGATCCGTGACAATATTCTATCTTACTATAATGGCTTCATCTTAGTGAAGCCATTAAATTAGCCACAAAAATAAACGAACTATGAATTTATTTGAAGTGACGTCTACCAAATCAATTACAAAAAAAAAATCACAAAAAAAAACTCTTTTTTTATTGTTAGGTTGGTATTTTTATTTGAGAACCTCACTAACATTTCTCCATATTTGCAGGCATGGCAATGATGACGGGTCAAGGCACGCTTATAACATTCGACAAGCAAATACTGACAGTGTCTGAAGCCGGTACATTCCTGCTTACTAAAGACTATCGGATGGACAACTTCACAGTTTTGATGGAGAGTAACGAACAAGGACGGTACAATCTAGTACTGCTAACACGGAGGAATCTTATACATATTGATTTGTATAAAAAGGTAACTAATGCACGAATATTTGGGTGCTTATTTTTAAAGCAGGGTAGATGGTAATGATTAAATGTCAAGTATTTCCAATTTTGAGGACCCGGTGGCGTAATCGGGTGAAGGGTCGGCTTTGATGCCGTGGTACCGAGTTCAAACCGCCGTGCACCAATGAATTTTTCCATTGAAAATTTATGTGCGCTTCTCACAGTGGCCCTTCGGTGAAGGAAAACATCGTTAAGAAACCAACAACCCCCGCATGGTGGTAGGACACTATCTAGTGTCCGCCTGGCCAGCTACCACCCTCAAGTTGAAAATCTGTCGCCGAACATCTAATGTGTTCCGGCAGCTATCCTTGAGAGCCAGTTCCTATTCTAGGCGTAGCGTGCTTACCATCTTCGACCGCATCATCACTTACCAACAGATGAGATAGTGGTCAAACGCTAGCCTATATAATAAATAATATAATAAAAAAGCCTTTTATTTCTTGCAGGTTTACAAGTTTCTTATCTAAAGTGTAGTATGTATTGTGCTTGTGCACCTTATGATATATAACATTAGTTTTACTGTTATTTTATTAACGTGCTTATAATGTAGTAAATTAAGATATAGTTAGGTATTCGTCTGCAAGAACCCCGCTGAGGGTGCAGGTTTTATCCAAAGGATTAAATTTGTTTGTCCATTGTTTCTTGTTTATAAAGTATCATTTTCTTTAATTTCAGTAAAGATATTTGTACAAATCCTCATGCTCTTCTAATATTTATGATTGTTGCTTATTTATCGGTTTTCTTTTTGGGTTCGTTTGGTATTGTTGCTTTTATTAAGTAAAGTTCTTTTTTGAAGGGTTTGGTCTTAATCTACCACGGTGACCAGCCGGATTGGAAGATGTTTATATGTTGTTTGATAAATGTTTGTGTTGTATAAGTATGGGAGGGGCGTTAGTTGTTATTATCATTGTTTTCTTGTTTATACATTGTGCCTTTCGTATTTTTATTTACTAAGAAGTTCACCATGCCTGGTTTCAAAATTCCTTCTGATATGCTACTTGACCTTTTAATTGTTGAGCGACCCTGTTGAGTCTTATTCTTTTTATGAACTTGGGTATTTTTATCAGTTTGTGGTTGAATGTTGTTATCAGGTGACATAGAAAGTGCTCTTTTATTGTTATTTTTAATAATAACCAATTTGTCGTATTTGATTTTGGCTGTATTTTCCTTCTCTCTCTCCAGTTTCAACTGCTCTTGCAATTCTTTCCTTTTTTCCAATACATACCGTGGATAGTCTTCTTTAATATAGAAAAGTGTATCTTTCAATGCATCTTTCTGTTGCAATATTTTTATTTTTAAGCCCAGAGTTACTAGCGTTACTACTATTGGCCGTGGTCTTTCCCCTTTCTTTCCTATTCTTTTAATTTCTTGTATATCATTGTAGGTCAATTTGATTGAGAAGTAATCTTCTATCCATTTGATCATACTACTTTCCAAGTTTTCATAGGATAACTCTTTCTCCTCGATTCCAAAAAATACAATGTTACGTTGTCTTGCCTGTTTATCCAAAAAGTTGATTCTTTTCTCTTGCTTGTTTACAATATCTTGTAGTTTGTCATACTTTTGTTCCATAACTGAAAACTTTTCTTCCAACATTTTGTTTACATTCTGTGTAACTTGATCCGTTACCTTTTGTCCACTTTCACGAATTGTTGCTTTTTGTTCATCCAATTCATTTTGTATCTTTTTAAGTAAGTATAATATTTGTTCCATATTTTTTTTTTTTTTATGTCTTACTCAAGCTTTGTTTTGGTACGTGTGGCGCCCTCTCGTTGCACGCAGATAACACTTTAATTAGTCAGCTTCTAGTAATATCAATCTAGCTAAACTTCTTTGGAGTTGATATGCTTGTTTTGTAATAGATGGCGCTGTGTGCGCGCTGTTGGCCGTGAAGATGTTGCAATTCACATAATTTGTAGGTTATGTATCATGGTATTTTCCAAAAAGAATAAAAAAACTGCTCTGTCCAATTATTCACACTTTAAAATTTAGAATCAAGTACCGTTTGAGTTGAGTAGCTTGACGTAAACACTGTAAATATTTCACTGTCGGATTTTTTGCACTTTAGATATTTTTGATCTTTATTTAGTTTTGTTAATGTCTGTAGTCTATGTATTCATTATATCACTTAAGTCACTGAGTTATCTTTAATTTTCAGCTATTTCAAGAAACTTTAAACACTATTTTATAATTTTAATCTTGTTTTTTGTACGGAGCTGATGTTTACTAAGACACAGTAAGCCGTCTCTCGCCTATAAGATATTTAAAAAAAAAATAATTTGGAATATTGCCACACATTATCAACACCAAACATAGGAAAAAGAGTTCCTAAATTTAACGCGCACGGGGCTGCGGTATATTGTATTTTTATTGATATTGACAGAATATATACACGAAATGTCCTGAGTTATCCATGCTATGTCCTAGCTATAATTTGCACCTTAATTTGTGTATCACGAACTATAGCAAAGTTAGATTAAACATGAGTGGCGTATGTGGATCGCCTTGATAGTGTCCTTCAACATTCAACATAGTCATAGATGTCCAGTGCTAGCCAGCTTGGAAGAGTGTTTGGGATAATATAGTTGCTCTAGCTCTGTGGATTAGACTAGAGGCAGTTGTTCTGCGACTTTTATCACTTCGTCTTCTGGAAATGGAAGAAGGCTGTGAGAAAAGGCATAGGACAACTGACTTTTTAGTCTAATATACAGAGTGCAACGATAGCAATCCATCTTCCATAATGGTTGACACAGAACATCATACCCGAAGTCTGTCTCTACTGTTTAGAAATGACAAGTGCTTGTCTGGTGAACGCTAGACATAATCTCGCTCTGATTTTCATTCTCTTTTCTCTTTATTTCACATACGAGACTCATAACCAGCATAACCTATTAATGTAATTGAATATCCAGGGCTACTAAGAGACGCTACTGCTTTATGGTAAATATACCATTTACCCGTACAAATCAATGCGCTTCCTCTTTTATAATACGTATTGCCAAGGAACGGGATTCCTTGCCTGATTCTGTTTCCGATTAGATACAACTTAGGGGTCTTAAAGTCGCGAGTGAATAGGTATCTTTTGGGTAAGCGCGTTACATCATCGACCACATCGTCACTTAACTTTAGGTGAGATAGTGGTCAAGTGCTACCTATCATTATCATTATCAGCCTATCTCTGTCCACTGCTGGACATAGGCCTCTCCTATAGTACGCCACTGAGCTCGATCTTCAGCTGGTTTTTTCCAACCGCTGCCAGCCAGCTTGCGTATATCATAACTCCACCTATGAAGGCGTTCTACGCTTCGTTTACCGAGCCGTGGTCTCAACTCTAGAACACATCTAACCCAACGGTTATCGGTTCTACGACAGATGTGTCCAACCCACTGCCAATTTAGCGTGCTTATCCCATGTTCGCATAAAACTGTATATAATTTTGAATGAATATTCCAGCAAGTATCCATAAAGGACGTAGTGGTCAGCCTACCAGCGGTGGTGGACGGCGTGGTGATAGATAGGCAGACGGACAAGGTGACGGTGCAGGGCAGCTGTGGTCTGCAGATACAGTGCAACCTGCAGTTCTACACGTGTCGGCTGGATGTTACAGGTATGTCTCAACTGACGACATTTACTAATGACTACTTACTGTACTGCAGAGACCTTTTTTACCGACTTCCAAAAATGAGGAGGTTCTAGATTCGTCTGTTGTCTGTATGTTCATCGATATTTTCAATAGTAAACCGAATAAAAAATATGTTTTAATTCGAAAGGGTATAGGTCCTAATAGACACAATAATTCAGATAGTTTAACTAAAATAACCGACTTCCATGACCCGCGAGTCAGTTTCAGTAGAAAGTTTGAGACGTTTATCGTCATAATCTCTGGAGATACTTATCAGATCTCGATGAAATTACAATGGGACCACCTCGTAAATGTACCCTATGGATTAAAAAAATAATCATGCGAATCTGTTCACAATTGACGGAGTAATCGCGTAACATTTTTATTTTTATTTTAAAATTTTTTTTTTTTATTATTTTTACTTTAAAAAAATGTATTTTTATTTTTGATTCGCTAGTTTTAGCAAAATTGTTAATTTTATTTGTAAATTTGGTCGTTGGAATAAACTATAAATCAATCACAAACATACAGACGAACCGAGAACCTACTCCTTTTTGGAAGTCGGTTGAAAACTCACTCGCATTATAATATTGGTATTGGTTTTCGGTACCTATAGATTTTTTACTCATCTATGGATTGCTTAACATCATGGACGTAGTAGAAAAGGATATATAGTGCACCGCAGATGTTTTGACAAATTCAATTTAATCCGCGTATGCTTTAACGATAAGGTTGTAATTGCTTTGTAGAACAAAACGGCCCAATTGAGAGACACCCGGGTGGGAGTGTGTCCTTGTCTAACAACCTGCTAGTCCTATATACGTTCTATACTATATGTATAGTATATATATAAGTTGTCCATACAAAAGAAAGGGACAAATTCCGTTCAAGGTCGGTCTCATGGGGGCCGGTGTACGTGATCAAGTTTAATATGTACCAGGTCTGTGCTTAACATATAATCTTATTCCAGGGTGGTACTATGCAAGTTTAGGCGGCCTCCTCGGCACGTACAACAACGAACAATACGATGACGTCATCCTGACCAACAACACTCGCACGACCGCGGCACTGGCCGCGCACGACTGGAACATAATGCCGACCGGAGTTAAAATAGACAATAGGGAGCAGAACAACGATACACAGTGTGATAAACTGTTTGCTAACAAGTTGTCGCCGCTGCATCCGTGCTTCTCTTGTGTAAGTTGTTTTGTTTATCTATGATATGCAGAAAGGCCGAAAATGCTGATGCATGTGTTCAGTGGCGTGCAATTGGACAGGCCATAAGGACTAGTATACGCTGGAAAAGATATCGATGTTGGTGCTAGGACACTATCTAGTGTTTGGCCAGCTACCACCCTCTAGTTAGAAAAGTCGCCAAAAATCTAATGTGTTCCGGCAGCTAATGTGTTCCGGCAGCTGTCGTTGAGAGCCAGTTCCCGTTCTAGGCCTAGCGTGCTACCATCCTCGACCGCATCTTAACTTTCCACCAGGTGAGATAGTGGTCAATCGCTTACTCATATGATATTAAAAACAATGCCCTGCAGAATGCATGCTTTTTCAACGTATGCCTAAAAGGGCCTCAATTCTGTAAGCTAGCGAACCCAGGATAAGAGTAACCGAAGATTGTAATCAGTGGCGTACAGTTGGAGAGGCCATATCCAGCAGTAGACTAGCATATGCTGAAGAAGATGATGATATTGCCGTGCAGAATGTATACTGTATATGCCTAAAAGGATCCCAATTCTGTATGCTAGCGAACCGCTATATTGCAAACCACTTTTTGATAGCAAGTCACGCCAGTTCCGCCAAACATTGAAATAATGATCTCGCCACTTGTGTTTTTTATTTCATTAAATTCTAGTTAGATAATTTCGAATTTGAAAGCCTTACTTTGATCTTAAACTAATATATCTTATACTAAAATTATAAAACTCTGTCACTCTGTCTGTTTGTTACCTAATCACGCCTAAACCGACGATCCGATCTTACTGAAATTAAACAAGGAGATACTTCATAGCATGAGGATGAACATAGGCTACTAAATTCTTGGTGTACATGAACAAAGTCGCAGGTATCAGTACCCTAGTACGAGTTTTCGTCGTAAACTTTTTTAACAGATCTCACATAGTTTTCGACTTATTCTGGCTCCCTGATTGGTCTAAATTTAGTGAAGTGTGGAAACCACTAGAGGCGCTGTACTGTTTTTCATCGAGTTTGATATACGATATCGAGTTAGGTATAAAAAACTCGTACTATATCATACATATCGCATACAGCTAGTATAACTAAATATTTGGTCGCGGTAACCTTTTTAGTAGGTAGAAGTTTGCGATCGGAACATTGTGAATTTGTTTTGTAATGTTTGTGCATAACTATACTGGGCCACTCATTATGTAAATAAATGAAATTGTGGTACAGATCAACGCCGGGCCGTTCTTCTCTCAGTGTCAGTCTGGCATATCAGCGTGCGCGCTCGCCAACTCTTACTTGCAACTGTGCAGCCAACAACACGTGCCTACACATCTACCGGACAACTGTCTTCAGTAAGTTTGTACTATAGTGTTAATGACGTACTACATCGTCGATCACATCTTCACTTAGCATCAGATGAGAAAGTGGCAAAACGCTTGCTTATCTACTATAAAAAAAATGAGAGCAATGACTGGATAATTTAAGATTGTTCACAACTATAAAAAGTCCAATACCAAGTTTTAGGTGTTTATCTCCATATCTTTGGAGATATTTATCAAACAGAAAGCATACTCTCATTAACGAAAAAATATTGTTGTATCTGTTGTTACCGAGGATTCCGTACCAACTTCTCAAATTAGGTTAAAAGAAACTTAACTTTGCATTTCGATCCATAGAAAATGTACTGCACCAACCGCAAATAATAAGTTTGTTATAGTAAATTCACTTTTTTTGTTATTAAACTACATATTTACGGTTTTTTGATTTATTCCTATATAAGTGGTTCAAGACCTTGCCCAAACCAAACCAAATTTTATGAATCTAGGTCAACGGGAAGTACTCTATAGGTTTTGATTCCCTTGTGAAATCGCAAAATATGCGAAAATATGCGACATAAACGGTCATATGTTCTGATCGAGTTGCTTACAGGTTTGATTTTTTCACAGCAGAAAGATACCGTAGAACTTAGTGTTGAGTATATGTTTCAACTTGATACCTATACGTATTCCGGAGATAAAGGGTTTTGACAGACGGATAGCCGGACGGACAACTAAGTTATCCTATAAGGGTTCCTTTTTAGGGTTCCGTATCCGAATGGCAAAAAACGGAACCCTTATAGATTCGCCATGTCTGTCTGTCTGTCTGTCCGTCCGTATGTCACAGCCATTTTATTCCGAAACTGTTAAAACTACAGAATTGAAACTTGGTACGTAGACGTATTCTGTAAACCGCTTTCCGATTTTTATACAAAAATAAAAAATATAAAAGTTTAAGGGGGGGGGTTCAGTTATTCCTGATTAAAAGATGATGATAATGCCTGTTCATGCCGGTTGTTTATTACACTAAGGCGTCCATTACACGAAAGTAGTTTTGCTGTCAGTTTGCTGGCAACAAGGCTGAGACTGATGGATAACCTATCGTCTAATGGGGTGAATGATGGTGACTGACCGATATTTAGATACTTTGATTTTGTGCATCGGTTACCATCAGTCATGAATGATGGTTTTGAATGACGGATAACCTGTCGTGTAATGTACGCCTATGACTTCCTCCTCAGATGTACAACTCCTCAAGGTGACATAATAGAAGAGGGCCAGTTCTACGAGATGGAGTACGTGCCTCGATCCACGGACGTCGTGTTCGTAGTAGAGTCACAGTACTGCAACAAGAACATCAGAAAGAATAAGAACATGGATCTGTTTGTTGAGGCGTTCGATACCAAACTGCAGGCGGCTGGACTCTCTGATAACAGGTCAGACATATTAGTTAGTTAGTACTTTAATAAAATATAAGATCAAGATATAAGAGATCACATCAGTGTTAATGGCTGATCTCTTAACAAAAAAAAGTTCGGCCGTTTGTCAATAGATGGCGCTGCGCTGTGACCTCTAATCGCTAGATCGTGGCGACGAGATTCGCACGCGATTAAACGCGAGGAAATCAGTGATTTTTGTACTCGCAATTTGGTTGTATTATTTACACCTACATAGGGTTTTTTTGGGATCGTACAATCAGGAAGAATAAGATCATGGATATGTTTGTTGAGGCCTTCGATACCAAACTGCAGGCGGCTGAACTCTCTGATAACACGTCAAATTTGGGGATCATTCCCATTATTATATAGGTATTATTATCTAGAGAGGATGGATAAAGGAATATTGATAAAACATATTTATGAGACTGGTGTGAATGGGCCAGCCGGTAGAGGCCGACCTAGGCGAACGTTGATACGAGTACGTTCGTCGCGAGTCGTGATCGACTAGATCGGAGACGTTTTAAAGAAAGCCAAGTCAAAAGTATACCTATAACCGGCGAGCATGTATATGAAGGCGCTCATGAAAGTGAAATGAATTGAAATATTTTATTTTGCATAAAACATGGTACAAATTATGACGATAATATAATGATGTTCGGCATATTTCGCCAAAATCTGGCTTGCAAAATTGTACAGCGTTATCAATCAACTGTATAAAATAGGTGATGAAACTAAATAAACACACGGTGTTTTTCATTGTTAAACTTGAAACAAACTTAGATAGGGCATTTTAAATTATTACAATAATTAAAATAACATTACAATATATTGATCTGATGAAATTATGTCAATGCACTCGGTGCTAGAATAAAATTAAATTTAAATTAAAAATTAAATAAAATCCTTTAGTATGTCAAAATAGAATTAAGTCAATAAACATTATACATAATCAGATATATAATATAAATAATTTGTATGTCAATAATAGTTTACACATTAATGGCTTAACGAATGGGGATTAATGTGTCCCGACTGTTAAAGTCTCTACATTCCATATAACAAAGTATAATTTATTTTATCTACACTAATGTTATAACATTCTACTTATGTTTCCAATACTTGACTTATAATTACTACTGTTATAGCGCAGATAACAAAACACTCAATTTAAGCAATTTCACATGATGGTATAATATCCACATCGATATCGTAAAATCTCATTATAACATCAATAAAACGCGACCAATTAACCTGGCGAGCCTTATGTCAAAATCCTCATACAAGTTGTATAAAATTTTGATATTAGGCTGGCTTTTGAAAACAGTTGGGTTATACGTGAAAACTTCGTCGAAACTACTAAACTTACATACACAAAACTCTTTGGTAAGATCTTGTGCCAATTAAATAAAAAAAGAACAGCGCGCGCTCGCTCCTGATTGGCCCTGCGCGCGCAGCTGCGCTCTCATTGGTTAGATTTTAATGGCGGCAAGTTCACTGACAATACACGTACGCGTGAATTTAATGTTTCGCAATGTGTTTTGTTTTTAAAATACAAATTAAAAGTTAAAAATGGATAGCGACGATGATATTTGTACGCCTCCGGATATTCTAGAATTGGCAACAAAAGTAACTCACAATCTTTTGCCAGAAAAATCTAGAAAATTATATGAAAAAGAATATAATAACTTTTTGGCATGGAAGATCGAAAAGAAAACTACTTCATTTTCTGAAAATGTCATTCTTGCGTATCTCAAAGACCTCTCCGACAAATCCAAGCCATCTTCTATGTGGGCTAAATATTCTATGCTCAAGTCCACACTGAGTATCTACAACAATATTGATATCACGAAGTATTCAAAAGTCATAGCGTTCCTGAAACGCAGTTCAGAAGGACACAAGGAAAAAAAGTCCTTGACGTTTACATCAGGTCAAATAAAGATGTTCCTGGAAGATTCACCAGATATTTTGTGTCTTTTTGAAAAGGTAAGTGTATTTTAGTTCTGTTATTTAATCTACCTAGTACTTACGTACTACACACGCAAGTTATCTAGACACTCCGTTTAAGCGCTTTGTGTATAAATTTGGTAGTAGGTACCTACACTTTATTACTTCATAAATCATAGTTTTTGCCTTGGCTATGTACCTCAAGCTTATTATATCGTTTATTGTTACAGGTTGCACTAATCTTCGGCATAATGGGGGCATGCCGAAGGCAAGAGCTATACAACATCCAGTTCGATGAAGTCTCTAACATAGACGACAGTACAATCATGGTGAAAGTTTTGAAAACAAAAACGAAAATAGATCGTTCTTTCGTTGTGACGGGCAACTGCTATGCCGTATGTAAAAAATACATGGAACTTCGACCCACCCCCTGTCGAAACCCTGCCTTTTTCTTGAGCTATAGATCGGGGAAGTGCGTCGATCAAAGAACTGGTATTAATAAATTTGGTGCTCTGGGAAAAACTATCGCAAGTTTTTTGAATCTGCCTAACCCAGCGTTGTACACGGGGCATTGCTTCCGGCGCACCTCGGCGACCCTTCTCATAGATAGCGGTGGTGATTTGACCGCACTGAAACGACACGGGGGTGGAAGTCTTCTACTGTGGCTGAAAGCTACATTGTTAAGTCTTTAATGAATAAAATTCAAGTCTCAAATACGACCTTGAACAGTATAGAAAACAAGACGAATGAAGTAATTATAAATATTCCGACTCCGTCTACGAGCTCTACTGCTTGCCCCGCGGCCGCTACAGCTGCTGGATCAATAATTAACATTAACTTTCAAAATTGTACCATCCAAAATTTGAACAATTATTATAAATAAACTATTGTCAGCTTTTACTCTTGTTGTTTGATTAATTGCATTAGTGAAGATAAAGTAGTGTATGCAACTGCATTTAACACGGGTATTATATGACAGTTGCATAAACTACTATTATGAGTGTATCGACCAAGAAAGAATTTAAATGGTATAGTTTTTTGATATCCCTAAACAGAAGTCTAAACTACTAGACTTACTTGTTTTTTTCTTTTCAGTTCGTTTTTTAACACTTCACTTTTTGCGCAGTCGGGTTTTTTTATTTTTTTATTTAATGTTTTATTATCTTATAGGCTAGCGTTTGACCACTAGCTCAACTGTTGGTAAGTGATGATACGGTCGAAGATGGTAAGAACGCTAGGCCTAGAATGGGAACTGGCTCTCAAGGATAGCAGCCTCGTTCCTCGTAATTTTAAAAAAAAAATAGCGTTAGTATTTAAACATGTTTTGTCCAATGTCAAGCGGCTACAGGGCGATGGGCTGGGCTGTTCTTGTTCAAAAAAATTTAGAAAAGTGCAAGTCACTTGGTTCTCACCCTCACGCAAAAAGAGAGGCCCCTGTATATTAAACTAGCTGATATCCGCGACTTCGTTCACGTACAGTGCCACAAGTATAACTTGGCGGTGGTGGTTTTTGGAACTAATTCTTTTAATTGAAACTGTGAGTTTGACGTTTGAGAGATTACCGCGACATTATTGTTGACAAATCTGCTACATTAAAATAGTTCAATAATGCCAAAAGTAATTAAAAGTGGTTTAAGAGAAACTGTTATCAAAGTACAAAGTAAAAGCACAGTGGCGCACAGGCACGCCAAGTTATACTTGCCGGACTGTACATCAATAATTCAGTAGCCTACGTACATTAGTTATCGTTAGCCTCATGCTGTAAAGTATCTAAGTATCTCCTTGCCAAATTTCAGTAAGATCGGATCGTCCTATTAGGCGTGATTACGTAACAGACAGAGTTACAAACGTTTTTATAATATAAGTATAGATATAAATATATAGATATATTTCATAGACAAAATATGTATGTATAAAGGACATAAACAATGTTTTCGTTTGGTTTCAGATATGCGATCGTAGGTTTCGGTGGTCGCGGTGTATACCGCCGTCCGCGTGCCCTCTATGTCAACAACAAGGTGTTCACCAACGCGATTGAGATCTTACAGCACTTCGACAGCTTTACTATAGGTAACACTTGTATTTTGAATCTTTAAAACAAATGATTATTGATAATACATTAGTAATTAACATTATTGTATATACAGCAGTAAAAATTACGTCAAAACTGCCTATAAACAATTATAATTAAACCTAAATCAAAAATAAACCTCAAGAAAACAATAAAAATCAAAATTTAGACTACCAAACCACTACCGTAGGTAAAATGCTGGTTGTATTATTTTTTTTATGATACGTAACAGGACAAGCACAACGCTCGCCTGATGGTAAGCGATGACGTCTACCTATTACAGATACTGCCAGAATTTTGCATGTCACTGACTGCGCCTGTTACCTTAAGACATAAAGATGTTGAGTCTCACATGCTCTGTCATTACACTGGACACCTTGCTATTTCAACCAAATAACATTCCTATTTCACGGCTGAAAATCAATTCGCAAAGTGGTGGTACCGCCCCAGGCGGACTAACAGAAGCCCGCCCTACCTGTGTATACTGTGTACTGAATACTGGCTGTATTCCCCCTTTGAATGGCGATACTCAGTGCTCAGCATTTTGGTCCCATGTTGTTTCAACCAGCCCTGCGGAGAGATCTTTAAAATTGCTGTGTGGACCCGGTCCCTACGGTCCTGGATTCCAAAAGATAAATAATGTAATTGGTAGGCGAACAATCAGCTAGGCTATTCTGTAAGCTATCTCGACAGCGGAATTCGCGGTGAGATTTGAATTTCGTGTTACGAAATTCAACCGTATTTCGATCGTGATACGGTTGAATTTCGTAGTTCGAAATTCAAATCTCACCGCCGATTCCGCTGTCGAGATAGCTTACAGAATAGCCTAGCAGTTCCGGAATATGATTTGTGCTGCGATTAGTTGCGTTTTATTGAATAAAATATCATACTACGAATAAAATATAAGTCAGAGAGTCTAATTCAGAACAAATTCCACACAAAAAGAGACTGTCCTTCAAACCAAAACGACGTAGATTCAAAATAAGAATCACTTTCGAAGTTACAAATGATTCGCTTGGAGATTGATTTTAATTCGGAACGAAAGCAGGGATTGGTTCGCGCATGTGCTGCAATGTTTGTTATGACAGTTAAGTCAAAGAAGACAAATGTCCAACGAATGACGCGCTGGACACGACTTTTAACCCCGCCTGCTTGGACACGACTTTTGTTGTGTCATTTTTTTAACGCAGTTACATTTTCACACTTATAATTTATTCGTAGTTTATTGTATTTAATTATTTTACAATTTTTTGGATTAAAAATTGTCTGAAGTGCTGAAACATGATGGTAGCTGAATGGCTCATTACTTTAGTTTTTTTTTATTCAAGGCAATAATTTATGTTTTTGTCATATTTAAAATATGATCTATTTAATGTTATTTGACGTGTGTAAGTGCAGATTTTACATACTGAATAAATGCTTTGACTTTAGACTTTTAACATATTGTTTCAGAAAAGTGGGACGTAGTCCGCGGCAACAAGTCAGCCCGCGCGGACATGTTCTCCGCACTAAGCTTCGCGACACGACTACCTTTCCGCGCCGGCGTGCCTCGCACCTTCATACTGATGCCCTGCACTAAGTGTAACCAGGCTTTCATGAAGGTTACTATAGATTTTTATTATATTTAGTAGTTTATTCACAGACTCACTCTTTTTGACCGACTTCAAAAAAAAGGTTTCTCAATTAGACCGTATATATATGTATATATATATAATATTTATTTTGTTCGTGTATAACTTCGTTGTTTATGAACCGATTCTAATGATTTTTTTTTTGTTGAAAAGGAGATATCCCAAGGGTGGTACCATAGTAATTTCATCGAGATCTGATAAGTATCTCCACAGATATGGAGATAAACATCTCAAACTTGATACTGGAAATTATAGCGCGGCATATGAAGTCGTTGTAGTTTTTAAACGATCTTCTTGAAGTAAAACTTGTTTTGGCGCACTGAGTAAAATTTAACGGAAGTAACGTAGCGTCACGGTCCGAATCAACGGAAGTGACGTAAGCGTCATGTTATATTTTATATTTATAAAGACCCTCTATTGTAGAACGGCGTAACCACGAAGACGTATTCTATCATACGGTCATTGGACCCGCTAAGTTCAACAGATGGAGTAAAATAATTAAGTAAAAATAATTAGTGATTTTGAGAAATAAATAAAATGAGCTTGGGAGTTTCACCACAGAAAAGATAATAGTCCTACGGTTTCACTTCTGACGCGTAGCTTGCTACGCATCCACTTTTCTTTTAAAAATCATCTCTCAAAAACCAGCCAGGTGCAAGTTAGACTCCTGTGTCCGAGTGACCGAGGCTTCCGTACAAACTCGTCAAACGGCTCGGTTAATGCATAATACCGTAGACCCAGTTAGACCGTAGACGCCTGTCCTGTTACTAAAAAAAAGGGTCTTAACAGACATACGGACAACAAAATCCTATTAGTGTTTGTTCCTTTTTTCCATTTGAGGTACGGAATCCTAAAAATGATTGACACTAAAAAAGTGTCTATAAAGACACTCTTATTTATTAAGACAACTCCCCGCACTAGGAAATCCTGTGTCTTGACATAGAAAAGATAATAATACTACGTATAGAACGGACACTCTGTTCCCCCCACCAATTCCGGGCTTCCTCACCCCGCCACCGACTTGGAGCTGTCGAGGAGCTGCGCTGAGCAAGGACGCCACACGCGTACGACTATAGAACTTCCGCATGTATAATATTAGTAGGATAGAATTATGTACCAATTACATAATATGAACCTATCCTAACGATTCTATTATAAGTGAATATCTCACCATATAAATTAATTAAAAAAATACATTTCAAATATCCCGTTACTTGTTGGGTGGACGCAAAACGACATATTGGCTACGGCCACCATATTTCCATACATTTTTACACGGCCGTAATCTGACACGGAGGGTTTAGAATGCGGCCCCCTATATAGTTTTTTGACGAATTTGGGAGATATTGGCGGCCGTAAACTAAAAAATAATAACATCAGATTGCCACTTACATGAAACAAAAGTTAATGATATAATTATATGTACGTAGAAAAAGAACGTGGGAAATTAAATTATTCGCGACGCGTCAGTAACCCGGCCGGCCGGCCGTAAACTAACACAATTATAATTTTTTCTAATTCACTAGACGACCAATTTGACCAACCCAATATTTTGCACAGTTGTTTAATTAATACACAATATACATAAAAAAATTCAATATAGAATTCATAAGCTCGTAGTTAAATCCACTTATCACCACAACAAATGATTGTATTACGATATTACATACCTTTGAACAAGTACGTGTCCGCTATTTTTTCCGTAGTTTCGGCAACGTGCGGGCACGTGCATCGAGACCGCTCAATTGAACGAGCTTTTGTTGCTCCCGCTTTATTATTATTCTAGCGATTTCAAAAGATTGGGTACCTAGTGTTATCCAACTTCATAATAAAGTTAAGTTATATTGAAAAAAATGAGATGGCAGTCCTATTCTCAACCATTATCTGAACAAGCCGCCTTCAAAGGCCGCAAACTAACGAAGGGCCGCGAACCAGCGAACTGACCCTACGTAGTATTTATATTCTTTTTACTTGATGTCGCTCTAACGTGCGAGCAAGACACACGACATTGTTTCGTACAGCTCTGGCTGGCCGCCCAACACAGAATAAAAAATAGTTACTGTGGTGCAGTTTGTTCTATGCAAGTCGACTGGACCTGGAGATGATGGTTTACGAAATAGCGACTAATATTTTTAGTGTTAAAAGCTTTTTGGGTAAGTGTACAAAAAATATTCATACGGTCAGTACGTATGTACGAAGTAACTATTATATAATCTGTGATACGGTGATTACGGGCGACAACCTTAGACATCACGCACACAAATGCACGTATAGAAAAACGACCCGTGTGTAGTGTCTGTGTCGGTGTCACAGTGTCGGTCGTTAAAACGCTAGTTTGTATGGAGATTTAGCGAGTGTCCGTGGTGTGGTCTTGAGGAACACGGCGCCATACAACGTAGAGTGCGGTGAAATAGGTACTTATGTGAGAGTATCTATTTTACTGCACGCTCCGTTGCATTGTGCGTAATTTTTAACTTTCGAACAATGTACATCATCATCATCATCATGATTATCATCATCTCATAATCAGCGTGTGTCAATCCACTGCTGGACGTAGGCCTCTCCCAAGATACGCCACTGAGCCTGATCTTCGGCTTATTGGAAGAGATATGCCCTAATCCCCACGCTGGGCAGGCGGGTTGGCGATTGCGGGACGTAGCTCCTCGCACCGGTGACGCTGCTGCCCGTCACCGGCCTGTAGTATTTAGCTACGCCATAATTTTGAAATAGTTATACCGCCATTTGTCCGGTTAGGTTCCGTAAATGCATTTTTTGAGCAAATGTGCTGAAAGTTATTTTCTAAAAGGACGGTTATGTTATATATCATAGCGTAGAAAAAAAATAACAATTCCGTTGTATTCCAGCTGGACTACTCTACAATATACCAGAACCTGATGGAGAACTCTGTGACGCTGCACATCATGATGGATGATGACTTCATGCTGTCCAAGAAACGAGTCGCCAAGTACCTCTTTGGTAAGTCTAACTGAAAACCATGGAGGACAGAAGTAATCCTGCGTGCTAAGAACACTCTCGCTGAAGACACCTTTCAAACGAAGAAAGACAAATTAAAATCTTTTCATC
This sequence comes from Cabera pusaria, assembly GCA_954871355.1. Classification (NCBI taxonomy): domain Eukaryota; kingdom Metazoa; phylum Arthropoda; class Insecta; order Lepidoptera; family Geometridae; genus Cabera; species Cabera pusaria. The sequence continues at coordinate 7,108,480 of OX940909.1, read as the reverse complement.
CATTTAGGAGCTACAATGTCACGGACACACAGAAACATTTGGTAAGCTCATAACTTTCCATTTTGCGTCGCGGATTAAAAAAAACGAAATGGCTTCATCCGTTTAGGAGTAATATAGAAGATAGATTTTAAATTGATTTTACAGACGGTAATTTGTAATTTTTTTTTATGCGAGAATGGGAAGCACTTGTCCACTATCTCACCTGATGTGAAGTGAAGATGCGGTCGATGATGTAGCGCACTTACCCAAAATATACCTATTCACTCGCGACTTAAAGAACCCTGAGTTGTATCTAATCGGAAGCACAGACTCACGCAGGGAATTCCATTCTTTGGCAGTACGTATTATGAAAGAGGAAGCAAATCGCTTTGTAGGGGTAAATGGTATATCTACCACAAAGCGGTGGCGCCTCATAGTATCCCTGGTCGTCCGATTATAGAATGTTGATGGCGTAATATATTATGCAGTTCCGATGCACACTCTCCGAAATGAATCCGATAAAAACCAATAGCAAGCGACCTTGCAACGATGCTCGAGACTCGTATAAACGCTCTTGACAGACCTCACATAGTTTTCGACCTATTCCGGCTCCCTGATTGGTCTAAATTTAGTGAAGGCTACCACTAGAGGCGCTGTACTGTTTTTCATACAAAATTTGTTCGATATACGATATCGAGTTTGGTATGAAAACTCGTACTAAAGGTACTGGAGTCTTTTGCTTACTAGTTGGTGGTCGTTGATAAGCTTCTTGGCTCTCCTCTCAATAGCTATCAGTGCCTAATCTCCTTTAATTATTAACTACGCAGGTGTGGACAGTACCCTGGCTTATACAAACAAAGACTACGAGCGGCTGATAGGTGACGCCGGGCTGAGGAAACAAGTCAAACTTCCTAAGGACAAGCTGGGGCTGTGCACCTCGCTCGCCATGGAAACTAATGGTAAGATCAACAATCAAACGTAAAAAAAGGAGGAGGCTTCTCAATTCGACCGTATAAATATATATATATAGATACTAGCGAATCCGGCAGACGTTGTCCTGCTCCATCGCAGCGCCACCTATCGGGTCCAATTGTGAATCTAAACCATCTATGGACCAACTCAAACACACATACCAAATCTAAATCGGTCCAGCCAAACAAATATCTATTTATGTTTGTTCACGGATAACTTCGTCGTTTATGAACCGATTTTGATTTTTTTTTTTTGTCGGAAAGGAGGTATCTCAAGTGTGGTATCATGGTAATTTTATCCGAGGTCAGATAAGTACCTCCAGAGATATGGAGATAAACACCTCAAACTTGGTACTGAAAATTAATATCGCGGCATTTGAAGTCGGTTCTTTTAGTTTTTTTAAACGATTTTGACAACATGGGGCCATAGGTGCCGGGAGGATTAAGTACTGAGTGCCTGAGGGTTTCTTGAATTTGGTTTACTTACTCAATCAAACGCAGATTTGTATAAAATTAGAAAGCGCCATCTAGTGTGTATAATAACAAAGCAAAGCAAATTATAACGTGAGCGAGTAGGTAAATAAATATGAAATTCTCGAACTAGACCCTCCATCCTCCTGTCATGAAATTTTATACAGTTTTCAACCGAGTTCCAAAAAGGAGGAGGTTCTCAATTCGTCTGTATGTGATTTTTTTTTTCTTATATATATATATATATATTTGCATGTATGTTATGCAATTACTCCGTCAATTGTGAACCGAGGTGAATGATTATTTTTTAATCGGTAGGGTACATTTCCGGGGTTATCGTCATATCTTCAGAGATATGACGATAACCCCGGAAATGAATATAGTGTAGTAGTGTAGTATAAGAGGATAACCGTCTCAAACTTGCTACTGAAACTGACTCGCGGGGCATGGAAGTCGGTTGTTTTAGTTTTAATACTATCAATTATTATTGAAGTGAAAATTCTTTAGGCGCACTGGGGTAAAACTAAATGGTAGTGACGTAGCGTCACGTCATCACTTTTACCTTATTTGAAATGAATTTTAATTAATATAATAATATAATATATAATAATATAATATATAATAATAATATAATATAAATATAATAATTATATTAAAATAAATGAAGATTAACCATATTTGTGTACAAACATTACCTTTCTTACGTTCAGGAACAATATTCGCGGGCGCCAAACTACAAGCGGACCGTCCGACGGTCCGGCGGTTCTCAGTAGTGGTCGGAGCTCGGAGTGCCACCTCTGCTGTGATCTGTCCCCGGCCGCGCTGCGAGTGTCGCGAGGGACGTTTGCACTGTCTACCGTGCAACACACGACACACGGTATGTGTACATACATACATACATACATACACCTCCGCCGTGATCTGTCCCCGGCCGCGCTGCGAGTGTCGCGAGGGTAGTTTGCACTGTCTACCGTGCAACACACGACATACGGTATGTGTACATACATACATACTTACACCTCCGCCGTGATCTGTCCCCGGCCGCGCTGCGAGTGTCGTGAGGGACGTTTGCACTGTCTACCGTGCAACACACGACATACGGTATGTGTACATACATACATACATACATACACCTCCGCCGTGATCTGTCCCCGGCCGCGCTGCGAGTGTCGTGAGGGACGTTTGCACTGTCTACCGTGCAACACACGACATACGGTATGTGTACATACATACATACATACACCTCCGCCGTGATCTGTCCCCGGCCGCGCTGCGAGTGTCGCGAGGGAAGTTTGCACTGTCTACCGTGCAACACACGACATACGGTATGTGTACATACATACATACACCTCCGCCGTGATCTGTCCCCGCCGCGCTGCGAGTGTCGTGAGGGACGTTTGCACTGTCTACCGTGCAACACACGACACATGGTATGTGTACATACATACATACATACACCTCCGCGGTGATCTGTCCCCGGCCACGCTGCGAGTGTCGCGAGGGACGTTTGCACTGTCTACCGTGCAACACACGACACACGGTAGGTGTTCATACATACATACAGACATACACATCCGCGGTGATCTGTCCCCGGCCACGCTGCGAGAGTCGCGAGGGACGTTTGCACTGTCTACCGTGCAACACACGACACATGGTATGTGTACATACATACATACATTCATACATACATACATACACCTCCGCGGTGATCTGTCCCCGGCCACGCTGCGAGTGTCGCGAGGGACGTTTGCACTGTCTACCGTGCAACACACGACACACGATGTCTGTACATACATACATACATACATACACCTCCGCCGTGATCTATCCCCGGCCGCGCTGCGAGTGTCGCGAGGTAGAGATGGGCGTTGATTAAACGAACTAGTTAAAAAAACCGTCCATCGACTGTCAACGTTTCGACCGTTAATCGTTTACCGATCAACTAGTTGAATCCATAGACGGCAAAATTCAAGAGTATAGAGAAACGTATCAGTTAAAGTCAACGAACGGGGGCGCGCCGCGCGATTAACTGTCAACTTGATTTCGAACGGTAAAATTCTTTGTTAGACCGCTAAATTCGGTAGTAGAAAAGGGAATTGCAACTACGTAGGTAATTTTTATTTAAAAAAAAGTAGGATATAATATATTTAATGTACGTATTAAGTAACATTAATAGCTCTAAATGCAAAGACTTAGTATTGAAATTTCTTAGAAATTTGCGTCATGATGTAAAACTAAAACATACCTACTTAAAATCAAAATATATTTATTTCTGAAAAATTAAAATACAATTAACGTACAGCGCTATTGGGATTTAAACGATTGAATGAACCAATACTACGATAACGGTTGAATTCATACGAGCACTGCGAAATGGACTATGGTTAAAGCATTAACTAGTTAATCAATTCAACTAGTTAATCGACTAGTTGACGGAGGTTAATTCAACGGTCTAGTTGCGTTTACGAAAAATACGTCAACGACCCACCGCTATCGCGAGGGTCGTTTGCACTGTCTACCGTGCAACACACGACACACGGTATGTGTACATACCTACATACATACATACATACACCTCAGCCGTGAGTTCAACGTGCTCGTAACGTAACGTAAGTTAACCAATCTAAAGAAACTCGCACTAGGCACTCAGTACGAAAGTAATAGGAATTATCTATGTATTAACACGTGACTCAAAAACTTTGGAACCCTTTTTTAAGAAAATTTAGTTAACGTATGAACGTGAAATTTGACACAGTTAAAGTTTATATGGAGAAGAAGTGCATAAAGATTTTTTTATATAAAATGCATTAGTAATATATTAAAAACTTAAATGTATTATGGTCGAATTTCTATCACTGGGCGACCACTAATATAAGTTAATTCTACCATATTTTGTGCCTAGTAACTGTAATCTGGTAGCAAAAACATTTGTCATAAGAAGTAAAAACTATAGACACAAAAACCACCGCTTTGATAGCATCATACAAAAAGTATCGTGGCCGCAGATAACCTTTGTAACTCTATCCTGTTATCTAGGTCTATAAGTAAATTGTTGATTTTACACGTTTTAACACGTGTAAGTACTATTAAATTGTATATGCAAATAATTCCTACTTAGATACTACATGTAATAAGGTTTATTTTACCCCCGACACAAAAAATATAATTTCAAAAACAAAAACCCAACTACTGAAATATCACGCTCTAAAAAGTATGAAACAAGAAAATATTCTCATCTGACATCGCTATGTACAAACTATTCAATATGTATCGTTTAACATATAAAAAACTTACTTTTATTAATATTTTATCGTATTTTATAACTATTATTAGTGGTGTTCAGTGGATACCCGTGGTCGTATGCTACTTTTCAGAATGTATTGTTTTGTTACGGTAGGTGACGTACGACCACGGCTATCCTCTGAGCACCACTAAGAATATGTATAAAATACGATAAAATATTTATTAAAAGTAAGTTTTTTATATAATAAACGATTCATATTGAATAGTTTGTACATAGCGATCTCAGATGAGAATATTTTCTTGTTTCATACTTTTTAGAGCGTGATATTTCAGTAGTCGGGTTTTAGTTTTTGAACTTATTTTTCATTTCAAGTATTTTGGAGTTTTTGCATAAATGTATACATGCATACATGTCAACATATTAACATACATACATAGCGATCAACAAACACTATAACCCTCCCTATTGCTTTTTTGCGACGCCGCGTCGTGGGGTATAAATTAGTTTTTCTTGACTTCGACGGGAAATATCTCGCAAACGCTACGATTGGCAAAAATATGATGTACCAAACCCTACCTTCATTTTAAAATCCCTATTTAACGATACCCCACACAATGGGGTGGAGTGAAAATTTTTTTTAGTTCTTGACTTCGTGCCCTCCAGAGTGCGCCACATTCAATTTGTTGTGACGTCACATAGCCTATAACCAGCAGACAAATAAGATGCGTCCAACGACACCTCATTTGTCAAATTATGATAAGTAGTTTAGAAGTTATGAGGGAACAGATGAACATACATACAAACATACGTACATACTTACATACATACTTACATACATACTTACATACATACTTACATACATACTTACATACATACTTACATACATACTTACATACATACTTACATACATACTTACATACATACTTACATACATACATACCCACATACCGGTCAAAAACATAACCCTCCTTTTTGCTTCGCTGTAGTCGGGTAAAAAGCTCATAGTCTCATAGGTGCTCATAGGTTCAGCCGTTTGGGCGCTACGATGCCACAGACAGACACGCAAGCACAGACAGACACGCAAGCACAGATACACGCGTCAAACTTAATCACGCCTTATTTTTGGGAACAGATGAACATACATACAAACATACGTACATACTTACATACATACATACCCACATACCGGTCAAAAACATAACCCTTCTTTTTGCTTCGCCGTAGTCGGGTAAAAATAAGGCGTGAATAAGTTTGACGCGTGTATCTGTGCTTGCGTGTCTGTCTGTGGCATCGTAGCGCCCAAACGGCTGAACCTATGAGCACCTATGAGACTATGAGCTTTTTACCCGACTACAGCGAAGCAAAAAGGAGTGTTATGTTTTTGACCGGTATGTGGGTATGTATGTATGTAAGTATGTACGTATGTTTGTATGTATGTTCATCTGTTCCGTCATAACTTTTAAACTACTTATCATAATTTGATAAATATGGTGTCGTTGGACGCGTCTCATTTGTCTGCTGGTTATAGGCTATGGGACGTCACAACAAATTGAATGACGCGCCCTCTAGAGGCCACGAAATCCAGAACTAAAAAAAAAAATTCACCACACCCCATCGTGTGTGGTATCGTTGAATAGGGATTTTAAAATGAAGAAAGGATTTAGTACATCATATTTTTGTCGGGCGTAGGGTCGGCGAGATATATCCCGCCGAAGTCAAGAAAACTAAATTTTACCCCACGGCGTCGCAAAGAAGCAGTTGGGAGGGTTATGTGTTTGTTGATCGCTGTGTATTTATGTACGAGTAAGTATATGACATGTATACATGTAGACAATTATGCAAAAACCCCAAAATGCTTTAAATAAAAAATAAGTTCAAAAACTAAAACCCGACTACTGAAAGATCACACTCTATAATATCGTTTAAAAACTAAAAAACAACCGACTTCAATGCCGCGCTATTCATTTTCAGTACCAATTTTAAGATGTTTATCTCAATATCTCTGGAGATACTTATCATACCTCGATAAAATTACCATGGTACCACACTTGGGATATCTCCTTTCGAACAAAAAAAGAATAATCGAAATCGGTTCATAAACGACGAAGTTATCCGCGAACAAACATAAAAAAAAAAAAAAAAATATACGGTCGAATTGAGAAACCTCCTCCTTTTTTTGAAGTCGGTTAAAAAAGTATGAAACAAGAAAATATTCTCACCTGAGATCGCGCTATGTACAAACTATTCAATATGTATCATGTATTATATAAACAACTTACTTTTAATAAATATTTTATTGTATTTCATTAATATTCTTAGTGGTACTCAGAGGATATCTGTGGTCGTATGTCCGTCCGTCGTGGCTGTGTAACTGTAACAAAACAATACACTCTGCAAAGTAGCATACGACCACGGGTATCCACTGAGCACCACTAAGAATATGTATAAAATACGATACAATATTTATTAAAAGTAAGTTTTTTATATAATACACGATACATATTGAATAGTTTGTACATAGCGATCTCAGGTGAGAATATTTTATTGTTTCATACTTTTTTGAGTGTGATCTTTCAGTAATCGGGTTTTAGTTTTTGAACTATTTTATTTATTTCTAGTTAATGACGCTATGAAATCAACTTTCATAGGTCTGATGATCAATTCGAAATTCTTTTTCCTCTTACTTCAACGATATTGTAAGAACATGGTAGCATTGACCTGATGCTGTGACATCTCCTGGAATCTGCTGAATACGCAATCCTTCACCAACTTACAGCAGATATGTCGTGTTTGAGCTCATCGGAACAGTCTCAATGCACAGAATATACATAAACCTGTCGGGGGTGGGTTTAAATTTTAAATTTAAGTACCTACTATTTCTCATATCTTTTAAATTCAGAGCATGATATATTTTAATCTTTCTTTACACTTTAGTTTGTGGATTTTTATATCGCATGCATGTAAGCACGTGTCAACTTATCCCACCTGATGTTAAGCAATGATGTGAGTTAAAATGGAATCGTGGTTATCTGTCTGGATAAGATAGACCTTGGAGATGGCAATGAGACGATGCGCTGGTATACTGACTTTAGTACAACCCACACAACGAAACTATCGAAACCCGTCTTTCAAGCGAGCTGGTTTCCAAGATAACGCAAGAAATTGTACGTGTAGATACTATTAATCTATACAGATAAATAAAATTGAAGTGTGTCTTTGTAATTCCAAATTAACAGCTTTTCATTAAATGCATATGAAAGTTGATACGGAACTTACTTAATGTCTTAATTTTATTATCAATTTTTAATTTTTTTATTTGTCTGTCTGTTTGTTCCGGCTAATCTCTGAAACGGCTGGACCGATTGTAACGGGAGTTTCACTGGCAGATAGCTGATGTTATACGGAGTAACTTAGGCTACTTTTATTCATTTTTTTTAAATAGAGTTCCGAGAAAACAAAATTAAAACCTAAAGATACATACAATGTATAAAAAAATGGTAAACTCGGGCAAAAAGGGTGTAGTTTTACATATTATAACGCACCATAAGGTATAAGACTGTAAGGAATTTTTTTTACCACTAATTATTTATCCAGTTATCATCTACATGTCAACGTATACCTACATTCTTGTTATATATCATATATGCTAGAGTTTGACCACTATCTCGCCTGGTGGTAAGCGTTGATGTGGTCGAAGATGGTGAACACGCTAAACCTAGAATTCTGACTCTCAAAAGCTGTGTGCTGCTGGCATGCCGGAATACCGAAGGTTATGGCGGCAGATTTTCCAGGGTTCGAGGATATATATCAATGGATATATATCCGATATATATCAAACTAGGTACGACGATATACATCAAATATTTTTTTTATAATATATTGTAATACAAAAATTGTTAAAAAAAAATAATATGATTAAGTAATTTTTAGCGTTTGTACTGCATTTAATGATTCTTTTTTAATCGGTAGGGTACGTTTTCGAGGTGGTGCCATTGTAATTTCATCAAGATCTGATAAGTATCTCCTGAGATATGCCGATAAACGTCTCAAACTTGCTACTGAAATTGACTTGAAATTGACGCGGGCATGGAAGTCGGTTGTTTTAGTTTTTAAGCCATCGAGGTACATGTAAACCAGAGGCGCCCATCATAAACTGACTTACGTACCGAGCAGCGCGCGATCGGGCGTGAGGAGTACTGACGTTTGCAGATTCAGCACTGCTTTTTATTTGAACATACAGCTAGTTCGCGACGCCACATCTGGTACGTAGTACACATACATCGATGTTTTAAACTATCTTAACTATGCCTTGTCTATTTATAATAAATATCGGATATTTTCGAACCCTGAGATTTTCTCCTTGAAGTTACATTAAATTAATTTTAATTTCTTTTCATTCTCAGATGGAGTCGTCATTCTTCAATTCTGATGACATTGATGACCTCATTGATATGGCGATGGATCCCCCAGTCCTTCCTTCTTTCAATTGATTTATATTCGATTGTTCTTAGTTAATATTGTAGTATTGCATTGTAAATAATGTACTGTACACATTAAGTGTAATATAATATTTTTGTAAGCAATTACTTTGTGGTTTTATTTTTCCATCAAGTTCTTTGAGTTATTATTTTTATTTAATATCTAATAGGCTAGCGTTTGTCCACTATCTCACCTGTTGGTAAGTAATGATGCGGTCGAAGATGGTAAGCAAGCAGTAACACATTACGGTGCGTACAGACTACGTTATGTATGTTACATAGTCTGTACGCACCCTTAGGGTCAGCTCAGACCGTGACGCGACGCTACGTGACGATGCTTTTGGTTTGGTTGACGCCGCAGCGTGATGCCGCGCGGCGCAGCGGAAAGCCGTCACGTCGCTTCGCGTTGCGGTGTGAACTGACCCTTAGATGTTTGGCGACAGATTTTCTAACTTGAGGGTGGTAGCTGGCCAGGCGGACACTAGATAGTGTCCTACGCCATTCGGGGTTGAGGGTTTCTTAACGATGTTTTTCCATCATCTAAGTGGCCCTTAGAAAAGCGCACATAAAATTTCCGATAGAAAATACATTGGTGCACGGCGGGGATTGAGAAATCGGTACATCTGGCATCAAAGCAGACCACTCTCCCACTTATCACCACCGGGCCCTCAAACCTGCCCTTACAGTCGTATCCAAAATACACCAGTATTTAGTTAGGACTGGACAAAAAATGTGTTAAGCCTTCGTAGTTATAGACACCTACTAGCATAATCGTAACGTAGTCGAAAAAATAATCTAAAAGATAATAATTTGAAACATCTTTATTTTGAACAAACTTATGACAAGCCTTAAACAGCAATACTTTAACTAACTTATACAATACTTTTACTAACTAACGTGTTCATAAATATAAAAATGTAACTGGTTACTTTTTGATCACATTTATATTTCTTTATTATACGTAGGTACTCTCGATGTATACCTCAATTAAAATAGTCATCAATGAACTGATAGGAAGCAAAATATCATCTTCGGCGACTTTGTGGTTGAATACGAGCCTGGATGTTTGTTTGACCCTAAACTTATTTATTATACTTTTAATATAACTTGACATATAAATCTTAGATGACTTGTGTAGATGATAGAAACCCCCCTCTGTAGTCTCTCTCTGCATCGACGTCGGACGTCATAGCAATGCCATCGCAACGACTTTTTAAGTATCTGAGCGCGGAGGTGTTTACAGGTCACCGTAATGGTCGAAACTAACATCACGTTTGTGGGCGTGGATTTATATAAGACTTATAAGTCCGATGATTTAGCGGAAAGTGCTCGCCTTTCAAGCGGGGTCTAATTGCTATGACGTCGATGGTAGTCTGTGATGATAGATGACTCGCTTACCCAATCTGCGTAGTAGGCAGCAAAAATGCAAAATATAGATAAAACAATTGCAAAAAAATTACGCTACACGAGACACATTAGGGCATAAATTCACGGTATTTAAAATCGGAACTGAAAAATCTGTGAGTGATCAAACACTGAATTTCTTCATCATCCAAAGCCTTCATATGATTTATGACATTTAAGTATTCTGTAAAATCTGTGCCATTATAATTTATCGGTAAACTATGTATAACAAACATATTAAGTTCTCGTACTTGATAATCTGACAATACTAAACAAAATAGTACCAATGCGTCCAATTCACATAGTTCATAGTCATCATGTATGAAACTTTTAAGCTCTATTCTCACTTTATCTACTGTATTAGTTATGATGTCTTTAAGATCAGTATAAAAAGATGAAAAATATTTATTCGTTTCTACGTATTGCTTCATCATATCTCCGATATATATTGACAACTTCAGAATAGCTTCTTTTGCTATCAAAGTAGCAGACGCTTGATCTGTGCCATAGATGTTTAGTATTCTTGGCAGGTATTTACCCAAAACTTTTCTCGCCATAATGCCCATATTTAATTCCCAAACCATGACATAACTCTCTTTGTATGATAACGTTGCCTCCATTACGGTCAAAATATGCTTAAACACGACCTCATTAAGTTCTAAGTGGTAACCTATCGGTCCCTTGAGGCTTAAGACTTCGAGCTTGAAAAGAAACTCAGTCCAAAACTCTCTGTAGATATAAATATCTTCGACAGTTGTATACCACATTTCTAAACATTTATACATTATTAAATTTAATACGTATACATATTTGTAAACTATGATAACTCTTCTGATAAGCCTCCATTTGGCAGCAATCAAATTATTGTGACTTCCTATCAGCGAACGCTCAAGCAATTTTTGATTCAACATAATATTAATATGTTCTTCCATGATGCTGATGAGACCATCATTAGACATTAATTCAAAGTTACATATCATCTCGTCTACTATATTTGTTAGCCGTTTATAATTTATGGCTCTTTTCCGAAATGCGTTGACCACTGAATAGAAAGTTTCCAGGTGCTGACCTTCTAATTCAGAAGGCAATGCTAATAACTCGAACAACTCTTCATCGTCGTCTTCATTTAAATCACGCGTCATTATACAGAGCACTTCAAATAATTCGGCCTTACCTGTAACATTTTCGAGGCCATCATTTATCTTAACAAAAAGCTTCTTGTAGAGCACTTTCCTAAGGGACACATTTTTCGTTTTCTTCCAAACCTTTAGAACAAGTTGTTTTAAGTTTTCGATACTGAAACATTGGAAGGCCATCCTCAGAGCGTGTTTTTGAATTGAAACGGGCCGGTCTAGTGTGGTTTCCACAAACTCGATGCATAGATTTGGTGTCAAATTGGCCACGTAAGCATCATAGATAGGTATGCAGAACTTCAGATAATCTCCTTTGATATAGTCTAGTAGATTGGACAAGGGAATAGGCGGTCTTGATTTGCAAGCCATAGAACATATAGCTGTCTGAATAGTGAGAACATTTCGATTTATATTAACATAATCAATTTTCGGATCGATCGGCGCATACTTTTTTAAGAAATTAATTTTAGAACCATCATCAGCACAAAAAAATATACCAAACACGGCTACTTTAGCAGATCTAAGATATAATTCCTCGTCAGAAAGGCAATTATCTAATAATTTTACATAGTTTTCAGTCACATCATGCGAAAAGTAAATCTTAATTTTACGAGAGAGCCAATTTATATTCTTCCTTCGTTGTTTGTTTTGGCTATAGACTTTTATCTCGTTAAATTTATCGAATACAAGGGATACATCTTCTTTGAGGTATTGCATTATATCACTCATGCCAAATTTTGATACCTTTGGTCTGGCATACAAGCGATGATTTTTAAAGGCTTGAAAGTGTGATTTTATATGAGCATGTACAAGTTTAGGAATAACTTCCAAAGTCTTTTCGAATATTTTAATTAAATCAAGAATTTTTTCTACCACGAAGTTTAAACGATGAGATTTTTTTCTGCCATTAGTTTTCAATATTATCTGAAACTGTGTTGTATATGACTGTAACAAATATTGGAATAGGATGTCACACTTCTTTTCATCGAGGTCGTGTTTGATATTACATACACTTTGTATGCTCCAAAGGGGCATTTTACCAGAGTGTATGCATTCATCGAGCACTTTCGGTACTTCCTTCTCATTGACTGAGTGATAGATTATTGACAAAGCTCTGAACGAGTAATTTTCGTAATCCTTATTGTTTTCGTTCTGTTTGTTATAAACCTCTAAGCTATGAAATATTTTATCCAATGCGGCCCAACATTCATCATTTAAATTGATAACTTTGTGCCTGTCAATGACTCTTTTTACAAAACCAATCCTGTATTCGCGAGGTTCATTAATATGTCTTTCGTAATAATATTGCAATAATGTCGTCAGCTCCTCATTCGTTTTGGAACAATCGACTAAAACGTTCAATATAAGGTACCTCATCATGCTTTTGCTTGAAGTGTTTTGAATGTAACTTTTGAGTTCCGCGAATGCCAAAGGAAAATTGACGAATTGGTACCATATGTAGTCATTGTCACAGCCGTGCGATTCCTTTCCGCTCGCAACCTGTCTCAGTGCCCAATCCTCTTTTTCTTGGTCCATCATCATATCATAATGACCATCCTTGAAGAATTTATAATCATCTTCGAACATTTCTCCGGGATATTTATCAGTGAATACTTTTTTAACATATGAAAATCGCTCGCCGATGGGTATTAATTTAATAATGAATTGGATTTTACCACGGAATGTATTCCAAAAGTCGTTACATTTTTCCGGAAGAAACGGCACGAGATATACTTTAGCATCTTCACTCGTGCTATATTTGGCGACAACGTCGCTGTTCAATATATTTAAGTATAGCCAAGGATCTTTAAGAACCCGATGTTTATGCTTTTTCATAATGGATCGTGTTAGTTTAACGCTTATGCTAAAACAGAATTTATCCCTGCATTGAATATTTTCAACTAGATCCAAGTATTTAACTTCTGATACAGAATATAAATAACGAAGCTTATATTGAATGCTGCGATCGAAATACTTATTATAATCATTGCAGACTTTTAGGAGGTAGTCTGCAAGTTTAAAAGAATTGCCAACGAAATTTTCAACGTAATTTTCGTATATGTCGAATTTTCTATAAACACTTGGTTGTTCTGTTAAGATTTTAATTTTAAAAGATTCGTGCGTGTTTAGAAGAAATTTAAGTCCGATGTTTATAATTTTTTCTCTCATGCAATAGTGGTAGAACTCTGCAGCTCGTTCGTTTTTCAAGCGCATTGCTAAGTTCGAGAGGAGTTTCTTTTTCATTTTCAATGACATTGATGGAAAAATGTTTAGATCCAAGTATTGGGGATTTATGTACTGTTGGAATTCATCTTCAACAATCCAGTCGCATTTCAGAGCTCTAGATATATACAAGCTATCACCGCACTGCAGTACTTCCAGATTATAGTCAATATTCTTGTATTTAGAAGCGAGATCTATTTTGAAGAGTTTGTCGACATCAGTTTCTTCTTTTGCATCTTTGATTGCATCAAAGTTTGCTTTGTTTTTAAAGGCTTCATTTACTTTTGTGTTCAATTCTTGATGTTTCTTGTTAAGACCGTTGCCGCTAAGTTCAATCATGTCGTGTTGTTCTGTAACAAAATATATCAAGAACTACAGTTAACAACTACTACTACGTTTTTACCGAAATCTAGAGATATATTTATTTTTTTACACTTTAAATATAACTTGATTAAAATATACGTAAATCTAATGCGTTATATTATTATTATATATGCAGACAAGAAACGATGTTTTTTTAAGAAAAATATTATAGGCTCACTTATGAGAATAGTATGATAGTAGTGGTCAAAGTTCGGTTAAATGTAGTTATTTATTCTTTGGTTAAGTTACAAATAATCCAGATAATTTTTATCGGTATACACTGATGCGGCACGGCAGATCAGCAGCGCCGGCCAATCGTCGCACGACAAGGCAAGTTATCCCGACGCAAGGCTATACGTGACGTACGTCACTAATATAAAACGCACATAGTAGGTAGGTACAGTATCGGTCATAATTGGAGCAGCAGTCTCAAAAAGCAATAGCATGACAGCAAAATATGCACATACGACCTTCTTCTATAAGACGTTTCGAACGTAACATAATGAAAGAGAAAGATATACACCCATATATCGCACTCTATCATTATGAACCAATTAGAAAGAGCGCATGTATTAATTAGTAGAATAGCTAGACCAGATTTGCTTCTTTTATCAGTTATACAAATAATGAGGGTAGATTTGAAACAAAATGTATTGATGGCATAAATGAATGAACAAACATTGTCGGTTGAACTTCGGTAGTGGTTGAAGTTTGGTTAATAAATAACTTAAAAAATCAAAATGCAAGCAAATATAATTATTAGAGACGGCGAATATTGAGGCATTGCATAGAAATGGACTAAATAAATTATATTATCTCAAATGTATAGTGAAAGTGGCATAAGTGTAAGTTATTGCTGAGTGATATTAAGTGATGAGAAATCGTAGTTGTGAAAGTAAATTGTTAATAAAATGTGTTAATTAGATTTGGCGTTTTTCAGAAGAATTTGATATATCATTACGGAAAGTTCGTTCGTTCACACTCTATGGGGTTTAATAATGCAAAGGTGAGAAGTACGAAACGAGAGATGTCCTGAGCAGCTAAGCACCTGTAGTCTCCCTGAATGCAGTTTGGGGAAATTAACGTGGCACCGACATAATATGTGCGAATATTGTGACTTCTTTGCTGCATCGAAAACAATAGAAGTCACACGAAATATTAATTTAAAAGTATCTAAAAACTAGGCGATATGCCGACTGTGATAATTTGTAATAAGTAATTATATAAGTTATGATTATAAAGGATTAAGCTTCAATCCTCTTTTCCTAGAGAAAATGAATAATTAAGCTTATAACCTAAAATAATCAATGGGTAGGTAAGAGCAGTTCTTAGATGCAACCAAAATAGTGATATTTTGTCAAAGTAGAAAATTGTCAATATAATATAAGTATTATGAAATAAAAATTGTAGTATAAGATATTTCGATTTATTGTAAATCAGTTTATTTAAAAACATGTTTTCTGTGTATTCTTATTATACAAATAAATATTTCCTCAAAAACTATTAAGATAACATCACCGTGTTATTTTTGTATTTCACATATAACATAGATCGTAAATTTACCTTTATTAGCTAAGTTTGTATAAACAGAAATAAAATAATACAAGCTATTAATAATTGATAAACAAAAATAATTCAGGTGATAGAGATTCGAACTCGGGCCTGCCGCTCCTAAAGCAATCTATCTAACCACTACACTAAGATGCTGATACGGTCTCATTCGAATTTAAGCATCCGTTACTTGTTGCGTGGCTTACTCTGCATTATGTTAATTCAACAAAAAGAAAACGAGTATTCAGTGGAATATTGTTATCTTTATTTGATGTTTACCAAATGTATCTGACGCTACGTTTCACCTTTTTATTCATCTGCGGTCTGGCTAAGCATGCCATCTATGCAGTACTTACGTGTTATTGTTTGCGTTGGAACATTCGACAGATATATCGTGCAGGCTACTATGAACATTGAGGTGCTACTGGACTATTGTCCCTCGATACTACATATACCTACCTACTATGTGCGTTTTCCTTAAAGTATTCTATGTCCTGCTTTGTACTATTGACTGCCTTTGTACAAAATTTCAGCTGAATCGGTCAACCCATTTGACCGAGAAGAGATCACACATTAACAAAATTCAATGAAAAAATGTACGAGAAAAAACGCTACTAAGCGCTAAGGTCCGCCGGTGAACATAGCGGTGTCGCGTATTTTAAACGTTACTAACGTATCTAGGTTTACTCTCGCAGGGCAAGTCCATGAAGTGAGACAGGCCTGCTTCGACACATTCAAAAACGTTGTTGGGATAGGTACGTACAAAAAAAAAGATGTTTTACCTGCAAATAAAACATTTAAATAATATAATACTAACCTATTTCGAAACCTAATTATACATGAGAGTAGCACCCTTGATTTCCGCTCTATGAGAGACGTGTTTGTTATCGCCTGGTGTTGATGGTGACGCCAATGTTATGTATAAAAATAAAGAAACTTGTTGTTGTTGTTGTTGTTGCCTGTTTGCGGTGTTTGTTTTTGAACCGTAAACGGGCCACAGAATAATTTCGTTATCAGTGCTCGGGTGAGACTCTAAGGAGAGTCAGGTCGTGCGTCCGTCTTCCTGAACATAAAATGAGGATAGCTGCTGTGTGCCCTGAAGTTGTGTAAAAGTTCATTTTATCCCGACGCTTTCAAGGCATTTTGTACGTCCTTCTACACTTGCGCCCTGTGGGTGTCATATATGCAAAAACAGTACAGCGGCCTCCGTGTGCAATATAATAATGCTTTTAGGGTGGTGATGGGGTTGCCTCGGAGATGCAGCGCATCAGCGATGTTTGCAGATTGGCGCGTCGATTGCTTCTACTTACTACCACTAAAGGAAAAGAACTATTAACAGCCATTAGAGACTGCAAATGTGATGTCATATCAACAGGCAAGCCAACTTACTGGCCCACTGATCCTTTGAAGATTCCTGACCTCATAGATTTTTTTATTTATAAAAATATATCACCAAGCTTTTTGCATATTCAGGAAGGTTATGATATGAACTCTGACCACTCACCGATAATTCTAACGGTAAGTGAGAACATCATTGAGAAAGAAACCAGCCCTTCTTTGGCAAATAAAAACACAGATTGGGAAAGCTTCAAGCTAGATTTAGACAGTATAACTGACCTAAAAACTTCATTAAAATGCCCAAATGAAGTAGATATAGATTAAAAAAAATTCATAACTGACATTCAACAATGTGCCTGGAAAAATACACCAGAATACAAAAAGAAAAATAGATGTAATTATTATCCCATAGAAATGAGAGATATGATAGCTAATAAAAGAAGACAGCGACAGCAATGGCACATGACAAGATGTCCAAAAGACAAAATGCTTCTGAGCAACTTAACAAAAAAACTTCGAAAGACAATACAAGCTTTCAATGACGAATCCATGAACACTTACTTGAGTCAGCTGACAAGTGATCGTTCAACTAACTACTCATTGTGGAAAACCACTAAAAACCTTAAAAAACCTACTCTGCAGGTCCCACCTATAAAAGAAAATAACGGAAGTTGGGCCGTCAGCAATGAACAGAAAGCTTCTAGATTTGCACAACACTTAGAGTTGATATTTCAGCCTAACGAGGATATGAACCATGCCTTCGTGCTAACTGAAACATCCCAAGATGATATTGAAATTAAACTTACAACACCAAGAGAAGTTTACAATGAAATCAAAAAGCTAAAAAAGAAAAAGACGCCGGGATATGATTTGATTTCAGGTGAAGTACTCCAAAATCTTCCCCGAAAAGCGGTAGTCAAATTAACAACACTCATAAATGCGTCATTCAGACTTCAATACGTGCCCGACTTGTGGAAAATAGCTGAGGTTATAATGATCCAGAAGCCTGGTAAACCACCACAAGCTGCAACATCATACAGACCAATATCTCTGCTACCAATAATATCGAAGTTATTCGAGAAACTGCTCTTGAAAAGGCTGAAACCCATTATAGAAGAAAGAAACCTTATTCCTGACTACCAGTTCGGATTTAGGGAAATTACTCCACCATAGAGCAGGTTCATAGAATCACCAACATCATAGAAAATACTCTGGAAGAAAAGAAAGTTTGCACTACCGTCTTCTTGGATGTAGCTCAAGCGTTCGACAAAGTTTGGCATAAGGGCCTCATACACAAACTGACAAATATGCTTCCAAAACAGTTTGCAGATATTCTTGAATCTTACTTAACACAAAGGATGTTCAGGATAAGACAAGATGACTCATACTCAGAACTAAAGCAGATAAAGGCTGGAGTACCACAGGGCAGTGTTTTAGGTCCGGTCCTGTACGTATTATACACCTGTGATATTCCTCATTTAGAAAATAACACTATCGCAACCTTCGCGGATGACACAGCCATTATGGCTACAGGTGTCACCCAAGAGGAAGCAGTAGAAAAAGTTCAGACAGCAGTCAACTCCATAGTTGCATGGACAAAGCAATGGCGAATAAAGCTCAACGAAAGTAAATCTGTACACGTAGATTTCACAAATAAGAGACCAAACTACCATCCAGTGTTCATAAATAATCAACCAATACCTTACGATAGCAAAGCAAAATATCTAGGGATGACATTAGACGCAAAGCTAATCTGGAAGCTGCATGTCAAAAAGAAACGTGAAGAATTAGAGCTTCGCTACAAGAATATGCACTGGCTGTTTGGAAAATATTCATCTGTCAGTGCATAACTAAATGCTATTATATAAACAAGTCCTTAAGCCAATATGGACTTATGGTATCCAGCTATGGGGATGCACCAAACAGAGCAACGTACAGATTATACAAAGATTTCAAAATAAAGTGCTCAGGAGCATTGTAAAGGCAGCCTGGTACATTAGAAATGACGACCTCCATCGGGACCTAAAAGTGGAACACGTCGCTAAAACAATAAAACAGTATGCTGAAGCTCACGATCGTAGACTTCACCATCATGTGAACGTCGAGGCTATCCAGCTCCTCGACAACACAGACATAGTGAGAAGACTAAAAAGGGTAAAACCTTTCGAGTTACTTCAGTGATATTTTACTAAGTGAGCATAAGTGTAGTGATAGTGAACGCTATTTAAAAGAACACAATAACAAAGTGTCTTCCCCTTAATAGAGACATTAGGAAAAGTGTTAATGGACACATTCTTAGTAATATTTTAATAGTAAATTAAGTTAAAATCAAATTACTTATTAGCCTGTTATAAGGCTAGATTGTAATAGCAGTGAGATATCTACTCTACGTAGATAAATCACTACAAAAAAAAAATAAAAAAAGATTGCTTCTACGCTACCATGCGCAAGCGATGCACATCCCTGGCGCGCAGGGTCCGGGCCAGCCCTAGCAGCATCCTACAAGTATTCTCCAGCAGATTTGACTGTCAGTACATGAATCGTTGTCACAGGATACATGTACTGGCTAATGATTTATATTGTAAAATGTTTTATTTAGTAGAATTTATTTAGTTTATTTATTTTTCTGTTTGATAATTTGTAATTTAATTTAATGATAATAATTTATGTAATGATTTTGTAATGTGTAACTATATGACTTGAAAAATTAGTCGCAATAAATGATTTTGATTGATTAATTGATTTGATTTATCCGATGATGTCTGCTTGAGATGATGAATTAAAGTATCGATGTTCCAGACAGTTGATGGAGGCTTTTTTGGTTTTGCTAATGAAATTGCTTTTAGGACTTGTTTCACTAGTGGATGTGCGCTTAGTTAATTAGTCTCTTCTGGATTTGAAAAAGTCGACACAACAGATTTATGTACTACGAGATATTGGTACTTAACGACAGGTTTTCCTTTTGGTGCAAATCGGCCAAGAATCTTCCTAACTGCGACCCGTCAGGTTGGTCAGGTCAGGCGTCAGGTTTTCGTGGGTCAATAGAGTTTTTATCGCACCAAACGAGCCACCTTTTCCAGGCTGGTCTGTATGTGTTCAGAGTGGATTGTCTCCAACCGGTAGATAAGAGTGTTTTCTGTTCGTGACTCCAGTCGGTCAAACTCTGATCCCACCCCCACATCTCCAAACTACCAGCGTCATTTCCTTCACTCGCTGAGGTGGGCGGCTGGTAGTCGCATCTACTAGGACCTTCGATAACTTATTGATCGTAAATGGAGGATCTAGTGCCCTGTTTTTAGATCCGGTCTCCAGTAAACTTAAAAGTTACCTTACCTTATGGTCGTGCCTCGATGGGTAAACTTGTTGCTTTGTTCAAGTGATTTAACATTTTCGGTATAAGGTGTAGTTGTGCAAACACGTAGTTTTTGGGCGATCCAATTTCTCAGTAAGGCAAATGTTTTTGGAGCCGAGGCTAGGCTGAATGGCAAGCAGGTCATTTCACACATTATGTCGCCATAAATGAGCCGAAGAAAGCGTTGATGGTTCGGGGCGACAGGGAGATAAAAGTAGGCCTGATGGATATCGATTTTGGCCATCCAATTTTCTCCTTGGAGAAAGTCCGATACACAGTAATGGTTTATTAATCTGAATTTGTCGGTGACAAAGTATTTGTTCAGATTTTTTTAAATTGATAATTTGTCTCATCGTGCCGTCGCTTTTCGGTCTGAGGAACATCGACGATACAAAACTTGGTGAATGTTTCGCGATTTTTATGACACCTTGCGTATGCATGTTATGAATAATTTTTGTCATTTCTACGGAGTATGGTATCTTGGTTGTGCGATCATTCGGTAGGTGCAATGGTGGTTTCTTTTTGAACGGTATGCGGTAGCCGCTTATGATATTGAGAATGCAGGGTGAAGCCCCGAGCATTCTCCAACGAGTGTAATAATTTTGCAGCTGACTGGCACGGAATGACTTCGAGTCAAAATCTCCGATTATTTCCTCTCCTATCCCGGTGGGATGAGGCAGAATTACGCCTTTTGTAGGGCTGGTTATCGGATCGTCGCTTATTTACTAGAGTGCTGTTTCGTTTGCAGCGGTTGTCGTCCTTGAAATATTTTGCGCTGGTTATTTGTTGGTTGTGATGGACTGCAGGAACGCTCTGAGGATCAGAGGTGTGTTCCTTTTTAGTAGGGAGGCCAGAAAACATTTTTAACACCTCCAGCTTTCTCTATCGTAGAGCTGAATTTTTCACTCTCAAAGAGGGGAGCGCAAGGTGGTATTTTCGTCAGTGCATTTTTAAAGACCGGATCTTTAACAGCCGTCAGTATAGACTCCCGTCTATTTTGAATCATGTCTGCCCTATGCCCTGCCGCAAACAATCTGAAAAATATCGCTTGCAACTTTTAAGTACTCACCGCATGAAAATATTTCGTTTAGTTTTGAACCGATTTCTGTTGCGCTAGAATATATAAGTTGTATGGCACATAACAGTTTTGTCATGTCAGACTGGAGGGCTTCTTTTTGTCGTAGCAAAGCATACGTCAAGCCTGCAAATGCATTCTCCATTTGTGCTGAGAACTTTGAGCTGCCGTAGCGCTTGATTTCCTCATTGGCATCAAGGCTTATGATCCCAGGAGAATGAATATAGGTTTTCTGAGTGTCCGAGTAACGGAAGCTTTTCCAATCGGGTTGTTCAAAGTGTTGCAGCTCCTTGAGGTTCTAGGTGAGCCGCCGAAGTCCGAGGGACTGCAGGCTCACTTGTTTTTGTCTTTACAGACAGTTGAAACTGTTGATCGTCGATCGACAGTTCAGTGTTTTGAAAAGACGGTGTTTCGGGTGTGTCCTCCTCGTAAAATTCACCATACTTATTTGGGTCGCCATGGAGGCTAAGGTTATCATAATCGTAATGAGAATCAGGATAAGTACTTTGATTGGTGTCATTTAAGCGGGATTTTATTTTAGATATTTCGGCAAAATAATTTGTCATACTTACGGTTTTTCCTCCTATTATGCTTGTTCCTCTTACGCCTTTTATTTACACTGTTATTTGACGATGAAGAACTAGAGCTCAACGAAGAGCTCGAACTTGTATCGGAGCTCGACGAAGAGCTCGAACTTGTATCGGAGCTCGAACTTTGTAATGTGCTCTTCTTTTTTTGTTGTCTCAGGTTGTCTTCCATCGTTGGAGCTGGAACAACATGTATATTATCCATTTTAAAAACCTTGAAACACAATAATTCGATGAGTTGAAAATACATTTAAAAACGAACAGTAACACCGTTAATATTATATTGAATATAAAATCCCATCAAAAACATTTTAATATAAAATGTTCCCAAGACGAGACCATGCCGCTCCCACTGTCAAAAATGATTCTCATAAATGAGATCTGATAACTAAAGAGCCAAGCTTCTAACTCTACACGCGCTAACTGTACAAGATCTAACTTAACAAGCTCTACACCTTAGTGAATATATGTGTGTGTAATATATGGGGTTATATATTACACACACATATATTCACTTATATTATATATTATATTTTATTATATATTTGTATAACAGAAAAGTAATGAACAGTGAATACATTTTTCACGTTAGATAGCGAAATGGCAAAGCCACATATTTTCCCTAAGGCGTAGAGCTTGTTAAGTTAGAGCTTGTACAGTTAGGGCGTGTAGAGTGAGATCTGATAACTTTTTGACAGTCAGACAGACTGTTACAGTTTTTGACAGACAGTTTTGAGTGGCATGGACCAAACGAGAAGCATAATCTCTCAAACAAAAAAATAATTGTTCAAATCGGTTAAGATTTGACGGAGTTCTGGGGGTAACAAACAGTCCAATTGAGAACCGCCTCCTTTTTTGTGAAGTCGGTTAAAAAAATTGAGAGCGCACACAGTTCACGTCAAGTGAAGCATAATCGTTTAAATATATGCCTACATTGCAACTATGTTTATACATTTATTTTATTTAAGTAGGGACTTACGTTGGTATGTAACATAGACACAGTATGTATGTTTAAGAGCGTCACCAGCGGGGGGGCAGAGAGCTGCAACTGCCTCCCCCTAGATATTTAAAAAAATGTAGCCAAGGTCTTGCTTTGCCGATAAATCCCGCAACTAAAAACTCGAATAAATTCACGTTCACTAGGTAAGTAGGTATAGTACAATATAACTTCCACCATGTGTACACAGGGTGGTTGAAGAGCGTTCGTCGTAACAAATTTTTATTTTGTAAGCTAATACGGGGCTGCCATAGCTATATTTAGCCAAAAGCCCCTAAATAAAAGTTGAATAAAAAAAATAAAAAAAAAGTACAAATGCGTTCATAATATTAACTGGCCCCGGGTTGTACTATTATTTATTCTGTGCTCCAGAGGCCATAGGTTGGCAACGCCCTTATCTACGTTACGTTGGAAAATATCGTGAATATATAGGTACTTATGTAGTTATAGGTATATCGATAAAATATCCTTCCTCTTGTATTGAACTAGTATTAAGTAGTCGAATTAAAAACCAGAGTTTCCTATTGATCAACATAATTATTTGTACAATATACCTAACATGTCATGGCACTAGATATAAATAATATAACCTTATACACGCCACGCGCCAAGGCTATTTTGTAAGCTAGTTAACGCATCTCGCAAGCGGTGAGATTTGAACTTCGTATTACGTAATTCAACCGTATTACAATGGCATTACGTTATTATTGTTATATACCGGCTGTAATTCACGTACCGGCTGTAGTCCGTCGCTCTGGGAGTGAGGTCACGCGGTGAGGTCGCGATGTTCACAGAGGTGAACATAGCGACGAACAGCGTGATCGATCGCGATCTCACCGCGTGACATCCCGAGGAAGAGCGACGAACTCGCTCGAAACCTAGGTCGAGAAAATTCGACTAAAGGTACGTGAATTACAGCCGGTATATAACAATAATAATGTTACAATTTCACGATAATTTTAAAATAATAAAAAAAATAACATTACGATTTAAATTTCGTAGTACGAAATTCAAATCTCACCGCGGATTCCGCTTGCAAGATGCGTAAACTAGCGGACAGAATAGCCCTACAGCTAGTTTATTAGACCAAAATCTCCCGTATCAGTACCTAACACACATTGTTAATGACAAAAATACGACGAAATTACTTACCGCGCAATACGCAAAGGCTTAGTTATTTAAGTAGATAATAACCACTTTGTTAGTCCAAAGTAATGAATAACTATGCTTAAATGCTAAAAAAATATTCTATAATGGATAGAGTATTATTACATATACACTGGAAAGATAACACAACCACAACGGCTGCGGGCGGTTTTGTACTATTGATAGAAGAACAAAGAGTAGGTACTACCTTGTACTATTATTTATTCTGTTGTACTACTAACTCCAGTAGTAGCTAAAACAAATGGTAGAGCCATATACATACCTATTATATTATCTATTATTATTTGGCAAGGGGCAAAACTGATTGAGTGATTGATAGGTATACGCAGAGCATGAAATTCTTGAAAATATTGAAATTAGACAACATTATGAGGAAAAACTGTCTTGAAATTGCTGCAGAAATTGAAATGAGACATCTATTATTAAATGGCAAGGGGCAAAACCTGATTGATATAGGTACGCAGAGTCAAATGCCCTAAACCTAAAAGCATTGACTGAAGAAATAGAAATCCCATCAAAAACATTTTCATGTAAAATGTAGCCAAGACGAGACCATGCGGCTCGCACTGTCGAAAAGTTATCAGATCTCATTTAGAGCCAAGCTTCTAATTTCTACACGCCCTAACTGTATAAGCTTTAACTTCTTGTTCTTAGAGCTTGTGCTCCACACCTTAGTCACATCCACATCACCTTTGAGTTATAGGGCTAAGATGTTCGATGCTGAATTACCGCAGGGTCCAGTGGAGATAACCTTTCTTGCCAAAGATATTGCAAAAGTTATTAAAAATATGTCTAAAGGTAAATCTCCCGGACATGATGGGCTCAGCATTGAACATTTACAGAATGCCGGTCCTCACATCTTTCGAGTGTTGGCGATGTTTTACTCGTTATGCGTGAGTCATTCATATCTGCCCGATAACTTTATGCAGACTATTGTCGTTCCTGTAGTTAAAATAAGACCGGCGATCTCGCCGATAAAAAGAACTACAGGCCTATCTCTCTAGCGACAATTATTGCCAAGATATTTGACGGTCTGCTTAATACACAGTTAAACAAAATCAGAACATTGCACGACAATCAATTCGGGTTCAGACCAAGATTATCTACTGAGAGTGCTATACTGTGTCTTAAGCATACCGTCAAATACTACACAGTCAGGCAAACGCCTATATACGCGTGCTTCCTCGACTTATCCAAGGCATTTGACCTGGTCTCGTACGACATCCTGTGGAAGAAGCTTGAGGATGTTGATGTACCCCGGGGACTTGTCAGCGTCCTCAAGTTTTGGTACGGTCACCAGGTCAACAGCGTGCGGTGGGCGGGCACAATGTCAGATACATATCGAATGGAGTGCGGCGTGAGGCAGGGCGGGCTCACATCGCCTACTCTGTTTAATGTGTACATGAACGCGCGTATCGACGGGCTCAGTAACACACGTGTCGGGTGCCACATTGATAGCGTATGTGTCAATAATTTGAGTTACGCGGACGACATGGTGTTGTTGAGTGCGTCGATATGTGGCCTAAGGAAGTTGATGCTGATGTGTGAGGAGTACGCCTCTTATCATGGACTAATATATAATGTGGCTAAAAGCCAATACATGGTTTTTGAGGGAGGTACGAAAAAACTCCGAAACGTTCCACCCGTTTCTCTCAATGGGGTCCCTTTGGAGCGGGTTGGGCACTTTAAATATTTAGGGCATATAGTCACGTCTGACCTAAGGGACAATGACGATATTGATCGCGAAAGAAGGGCCCTATCCAGAAGAGCAAACATGATTGCCCGCAGGTTTGCACGTTGTTCGGGGGAGGTGAAAGTGACGCTCTTTAGAGCGTACTGCACCTCCCTCTACACGTGTAGTCTGTGGGCCAATTACACACAGCGTGCCTATGGAGCCCTTCGCGTTCAATATAATAACGCTTTTAGGGCGGTAGTGGGGCTGCCCCGCTTCTGCAGCGCTTCAGGTATGTTCGCGGATGCACACACCAGCTGCTTCCACGCGAGTGTGCGCAGACGCAGTGCGTCCCTGGTGCGCAGGGTGTGGGGCAGCACCAACATCGTCCTAAGGATGATCGCAGATAGGTTGGACTGCGCATATATTCGTCACTGCTGCAATAGACATGTTCCTAGTAGTGTCAGATGTATGTTGTAGTAGTGTCAGTATATTAGGAGTACGAGAATTTTATTTTATTTTATTTTTGATATGACATAAATATTGTAATTATTCATCTAATCTTCTTTTAATTATTGTATGACAATTGTAATTTAATTTTAATTTAATTTTATATTTTAATCTCTTTAGTCTATGATTGTGACATTTTTATTAGTTTTACGATCTTATTTTAATGTGTTGTGTACCTACCATAGTAATTCGTCCAATATGGGCATGAGCCTGAAATAAATACATTTTAATTTAATTTAATTTGTCAAAATAATGTTGCTTTGTCATTTCTTTGTCTAAGGTCTTTATCCCTGGACGTTACCTTTCCACCACGGTAATGTCGGGTATTTTCTTTGTCTAAGCATGAAATGATTCGAGCCTTCGAGTTCGGCGAAGTAGCACCACCCAGGTATCACCTACAACGTCAAGTGTATGACTTCAGTCATCGTGAGTCCACTGAAAAAAGATATTTCGCCAATCGTTTCACCGAGTACCGGCATAATGCACCAACATTGGATTTGGGATAGTTCCGCTTTGTGGTATCTAATCTACGGTTTTGTATCAAAGGAAGCAAGGAGAAGCAAGAAAGGAAAGGAGAGCTGTTTTCAGCACCTCTGTAGTTTCAACGCTTATGTTTTTCAAAGCAATGAGGTATGTTTTTGTTATATTTAGAATAATAGGGGAGAGTAGGGTAATGGGAGTCAGCGGGCAATGTAATTTTACGTAGGGTAAAAGAGGGTAATGGGGGTCACTTAAGCGAGAACTCAAAAAAAATAATAATTAAAAATAAATATTTATTGCAACCGCCTGTAAACATAATTTACTTATTAAACTATCATTAGAGATCAATTTCAGACACTTTGGCAATCATCTTTGGAAATTATAAAATTTAAAAAAAAAAACAGAAAATTTGACTCCCATTAACTACGTTGGTGTAATGGGAGTCAAATCTGTTTTTTTTTTAAACTTTTATAATTTCCAAAGATGATTGCCAAAGTGTCTGAAATTGATCTCTAATGATAGTTTAATAAGTAAATTATGTTTACAGGCGGTTGCAATAAATATTTACTTTTTAATTATTATTTTTTTTGAGTTCTCGCTTAAGTGACCCCCATTACCCTCTTTTACCCTAATTATTGATATGATCTATTTAATGTTATTTGACGTGTGTAAATGCAGATTTTAAAGTAGCCCATATACCTATACTGAATAAATGCTTTGACTTTTGACATGTTTGTACTTCAGATAATAAAGTGAATGCGAGTGTCATATATATAATTTAAACTTACGCAAGTCATATTGTATAAGTATTTCTATGGGGCCTTCAACCAACTCTTAACTGCCTCTCCAGCCTTGTTTATAATTTTAGAAAACTGCTCGATATTTGAGGGCGACCGGTATAGGCACCTTCAGGAACTCTTCAAAATCCGATTAGCTATTCAAGGTTGATTTAGTTATATTATTAACATCCAAAGTGCTTCAGCGTTAGGACTTCTGTTAGTTCCTCCGTCAAAGTCTCGATATTCAGGGAAACGAACGCAGTGCAGTAAGTACCTAACTATTCCGATAGGTAATCCAGTTTTAGGCGTGAATAGCCCAATGAATAAGGTGTCGGACTGGCGATCGAAAGGTCGTGAGTTTGATCCCCACCCCACCCCACCCAGCGCACTAATTGACGTCAGCCCACTCCAGACATAAGCATATTTAGCTTAGTTGGAGGAGTTAACAAGAATACTAGTAATGTGCAACCCACATTGCAAGTAATCTTTTATAAAATAAAAAAAAGTTTTGCGTACCTACCACTGCAGCTATCATAGGCAGACATCATCACTTACCATTAGGCGAGCGATTTGCTTGTCCTGTTACAATCTATCATTGGAAATATTGAGACGGGGACACTGACGGTGCGACAGATCCAATAATTCAAAGTCGCTGGGAAGCTATGGAAAGGGCTATGCTCGGAGTCTATCTCTGAAAGATCGAATTCGAAATGAAGTCATCCGTAAGAGAACCAAAGTTATCGACGTAACTCAAAGGATAAGCAAGCTGAAGTGGTAGTGGGCTGGTCACATCTGTCGTAGCGTAGAACCGATAACCGTTGGGTAAGACGTGTTCTAGAGTGGAGTCCACGGCTCGGCAAACGTAGTGTAGGGCGCCCTCCAGCTAGGTGAAGCGATGATATACGCAAGCTGGCTGGCAGCGGTTGGAAACAAGGAGCTGAAGATCGAGCTCAGTGGCGTGCCATAGGAGAGGCCTATGTCCAGCAGTGGACGAATACTAGCTGTTAATGATGATTGATATTGGACTCCATCACTGTTTTAGGGTCCTTTTTATATCTTATAGGCTAGCGTTTAACCACTATCTCGCGTCATGGTAAGCGATATTGTGGTCGAAGATGGTGAACACGCTAGGCCTAGAATATTCTGACTTTCAAGTTCTGCGTGCTGCCGGAACACCGTAAGGTTATGGCGGCGGATTTTCTCCTTGATGGTGGTAAACTACTTTTTGGTAACAAGTCAGGCGGAATATCGATATAATTTTGTGTACGTTATAACCACCTATGGACATTCATTTGTCAGTTAAAATATACGCACTTAGTTTTTCTCTCAAATCATGATTTTTTTTTTTAGTTTCTGTATATAATTTTTTTATAAAGAAAAAGTTGAACAAAAACTTACTCTTTGTAGATAACTTTTTTGTATTAACACTTTAGATAACCTGTTACGAATATAAACATGATAAGTAAAAACAAATTTGCCAAATATGAAAAAAAAGTCCTTCTCAGCTGACTTTCGAAAAGGAGGTTCTCTATTCGTCTGTATGTTTTTATTTGTATGTATATTTCGCGATTACTCCGTCAATTGTGAACCAATTCGATTGATTCTTGTTTTTAATCGGTAGTATACATTTCCGAGGTATACCATTGTAATATCATCTGATAAGTATCTCCAGAGATATGACGATAACCGTCTCAAACTTGCTACTAAAACTGACTCGCGGGGCATGGAAGTCGGTTGTTTTAGTTTTTAAACTATGTTAATTATTTTGTGAACCGTGTTTATTTTGTTGCTTCGTGGAAAAATAAATAAATACTCATAATTGAAAATTATCAGTCTTTAATAAACTAAAAAGTTACTAATAATCTATTAAAACATTCATAATTATATTGAAAATAAGTCTATCACTAATTTAAATATTCTACTTATAATCTGAATCACTAGTGAGCATTTGGCATAATTCTTAGAAATTATGAAAAAGACAACTAATTATAACGACAATGTCAGCTGCTTTACCTAGGAATATTCAATTCAGGCCCAGTTTTGCGAGTTGCTGATAAAGTTACAAATAAATATCTGACACATAACATCATACAAAAGTCGTCAAAATTCTGTCAGATAGTTCCTAATAGGCTTGCTTGCGGGTGCACGTAATAGTACGGTTGGCAACCCTACATTAATCAGGGGAATTAAACATGTGTTTTAAGTGTGACGTTCGACGTCTAGATGAAAGCTGAATGGCTCAATACCTTTGTTTTTTTTTGTAAATTCAAAGCAATAAGTTATGTTTCTGTTATATCTATAATATTTTTTATTGAATAATCTGTTTAATGTAATTTGACGTGTGTAAGTGCAAATTTTTAATTTGCCCATATACTGAATGAATGCTTTGACTTGACTTAACTTTGCTTATTGGGTCCCCCCGAGACGATCGAGTGCACTTGACAAGTCTACATGATTGAAGCTAATATTGATCGTTTACCGCGTTGACATAACGCTCTCGTCAAGTTGTCTACGGCTTGATCGCAATTGAGAGAAATTTTGATTGACGGCACAGCCCCCCCTAGACAAAATCCAATTTCTGTTTCCATTCACGGTAACGCAAGTCCAAAATATATGGAATGACATTTACGTTTCCGCAACAAAGATGTCACTCCCAAACATTTTAAAATTGCGTTAGCGTGAATGGAAACAGTAAGGTAGGCGTGTGGCGTGACTGGATTTGACAGCACCTTCAATGGGCGTCAAATCCCCCATCAAGTGAAACCATCAATCACGTAAGACTTGTCAAGTGCACTTGCACGTCTCAAAGAACTTTATTTACGCTATTTATCAAGAGCCGGTGAAACTGACCCTTGCAATAAAATCTGCCAGTTTTAAATAGTAGTTAGACTACATCTACAACAAATTAAACGAATTCCAATCATTATTATTGATATAATGCTTAGGGCAAGTTTAACCGATTCCTGACGAAGTTTTAGATAGTTATCTAACAGATGACTCAATATAAAAGCAGTCAAAAATCTGTCAGATAAGTTCCCAAGCTATCACGAACCGGTGAAATTGGCTCTAAATATTGTAAACATTTGTTTGCCTTATGGCTAAGGATATACATAATTATAATATTTAACTTATTGACTTTAACATGTTTGCATATTTTTTAATCCACCTACAAAACTAACAACTAAAATCGACAATTAGCTATCACATAGGTATGTTATGTTTTTTTTATCTTATAGGCTAGCGTTTGACCACTATCTTACCTGTTGGTAAGTGATGATGCGGTCGAAGATGGTAATCACGCTAGGCCTAGAATGGGAACTGGCGCTCAAGGATAGCTGCCGGATACATTAAATGTTTGGCGACAGATTTTCTTACTTGAGGGTGGTACCTGGCCAGGCGGACACTAGATAGTGTCCTACCACTATGTATGTAGTTTACCAAGATTTATGTGCTTTATAAGCGAAGATAATAGCACCAAAGAGGACAACAACAGCTGATGCTTTGTACAACATATTGTACAGCACTTGATTCTGTCCTCCGACTGAGTTAACAATCAAATTGTTCATAACAAAGACTTGGTTGCTCTCGTCAATGAGGGCATCTTTCTCTGAGTCCGAGAGGTGCTCTGCGATCTCATTCATTGCTCTTCGGAAGTCCGTCTTCAGTTTTGGAATATCTACGTCACTGAAGTCTGTTACTCTATCTTTGTAAATTGGTTCTTGGGCGTTTTCTGGAAAGGAGATTATGAATAGAATGTGTTGTAGAATTACATAAAAAGGTCTAATAGACAAGACAACTTCATCGTCATCATTATCAGCCCATTTCCGTCCACTGCTGGACATAGGCCAGTCCCATGGCACACAACTGAGCTCAATCTTCAGCTATTCGTTTCCAACCGCTGCCAGCCAGCTTGCGTATATCATCGCTTCATAGCTGGAGGGCGCCCTACACTACGTTTAACAAGACAACTTAGTTGCAGAAATTAACATGTACGCTAAATATGTATTTGTTTTTTTTTAATGTGATGTAGTAATAACTGCAAAATTAGCACTTATCTAAATCAGACTAAAAGACGTAACTAAATAAAGATATTCATCATTCTTGCATATTATAATTAAATAGATAATATACTTTGTTTTATCAAATTAGTTTTACATTGTAGGGCAGTTTTTTTCTTTTATGTATATGTTTTGTATATGGTTATGATATGTAACCTACGAAAAAATCAGGAAAAATAAGTCAGGAAGTTTAATTCAAAACAAATTCCCTTCGAGCATTTACCAATGGAGATGTTAACGTTGTAATCCGCAAACATTTTTTTCTGCCGATACTTACGTGGGACCAGGTAAACACGCATTGCACACACACAAATCACTTACTTTAACGATCCCGCACACTAGCTTGAAACACGCACACAGTATTAAAAATACAGCGTAGTTACGCACGCTCATATGGCCAAAAATGGCTATATGGCCAGCAGAGGGGTACGCCTTGCGTTAACATCTCCATTGGTAAATGCTCGAAGCAAATTCCACACAAAAAGTGGTCCTGCTTCAAACCAAAACGACGTAGATTCAAAATAAGAATCACTTCCGAAATTACAAATGATTGGCGAAAGCAGGGATTGGTTCGCGCATGTGCTGAAATGTCTGATGTGGCAGTTGAGTCAAACAAGACAAATGTCCGACTAATGACGCGCTGGACACGACTTTTGACCCCACCTGCTTGGACACGACTTTTGTTGGGTCATTTTTTTAACGCAGTTACATTTCCTGACTTATTGTTTATTCGTAGTATGTAACTAATCAAATAAGACAAGTCATTTGTTCTAGGTCACTGCAAAGTGTTAACCTTATGTAACCTGTTAACCTTGTGTATATTGAGAGATTTCTAGAGATTCGATAGAATTTTTAACTTTTAATACTTTTTTTTTTTTTTAATTAAAGATTACTCGCAATGTGGGTTGCACATTACTAGTATTCTTGTTAACCCCTCCAACTAAGCTAAATATGCTTGTGTCTGGCGTGGGTTCACGTCAATAGTGCAATGGGTGGGGTGGGATTCGAACTCACGACCTCTCGACTGCCAGTTCGACACCCTATCCATTGGGCTATTGCCGCTTATAAATATTAATTATATAATTAATATATTAATAATATATATTCTTATAATTAATATTGACTGTACCATCATTTTTTTTTTTACACTGCATTGTTTTATGATTATTATTGAATGTCTACTTATGTACATAAGTTTTAGTATTTTTATTGAATTGAGTTACTTCCGTAACAAAAACCAAAAATGACTTGTATATCAGCTTTATCAATAATTGAGTTTTTAAGAAATACTCACTGTTACCAAACATCTGTCTCTTCTTGGACAATATCTGACCTCCACTGAGCAGGCCGAGGTACAGATGGTAAACATATGCCATCAGCAACATGGGGTTGTCTTTCTCCAGGTCTTGCAGGTGTTGGAGGTAGTTCTCTAGAGCCGGTGCCTTCGGGATGGAGCTCCAGTTCTCACCCAGGTAGTGAGCAAGGTCTTCTTCAAAAGCTCTTTTACTGGAAAATTATGATGATGAAAATAAAAAGGTATGCTTAAAAGCAGAGCATTTGAGCATGCATATATTTGATGAACAAGGCATTTGATGATAACTTAGATGACTTCAATGCCCCGCAAGTCAATTTCAGTAGCAAGTTTGAGACGTTTATCGTCATATCTCTGGAGATACTTATCAGATCTCGATGAAATTACAATGGGACCACCTCGAAAACGTACCCTACCGATTACAAAAAGAATCATTTGAATCGGTTCAGAATTGACAGACTAATCGCGTAACATACACACAAAAAAAAACACAAACCAATTTAGAACCTCCTCCTTTTATGTGAGTGAAGTCGGTTAAAAATAGATAACACTGTTGTCTATTATTAAACTGTTGTCTATTTTCTCAAATGCCACTGTGTACAAATAGAAGAGGGGCTGTTAAAATTATCTCAGATTGGACTCTACAACATAAATGTTCCAGAGTAACTGATTGTTTTCACTGCATAGAAAACATGTTGCAAAACAATCTCCATCTCTGTCTAACAGCCTATGCCTACAAAGCAGGCAATCGTTTTGCAAAATGTTTTGGGTGCAGTGAAAACGGGAGAATAAGACTCCAAAAGGGCTGATTAAAATGTATGGAGGCAAATCTTAGAAGAATTGATAGAATGATAAACACTCTGTAGGAACCATATCTACTTTATTATTAATATTATTTTTATTGTTTACAATTCACATAATAAATTAAATGATAAGAACAAGCAAAGCCGACGCGCGAGCCTTGTTTATAAAATCGTTCACAAGCTCGACCCGGCGCACGCGCAGCCTTTTGTTTCGCGTAACTGGTTTTCTACCTGCGCTCGGTCGCGGGCCGGGAGTCGATGCCTACATCGCACGGCGATTGCATGCCATATTTGTAGCTCATTGATAAGTACCTATCTCGCGTTAGTTTTGCTTGTGCCTTCCAATGTTTTATATAAATACAAACTATTATAAAGTTGTGTGGATAGTGTACTAAAATAGACTGTTACTTCTTCTATCGGGTGTTTTATTTATTACGCGAAAGGAAGTGAATAGTCGCGGTGCACCCACAAGTGGTGACCCCGAATACTGGACAGAAGGAAGATTAGCAAGGGCGAACGCAGATACGATGACAACGCCAACGCCGGACGAAGCTTCCGGAAGCCAAATAAGCGATGGCGCAAGCGCTTCTGCGGGCGTCTTCAAAGTCGGCGTAAAAATACCGCCGTTCTGGCCTGAAGAACCAGGGCTATGGTTCGCCCAAATAGAAGGTCAGTTCTTAATATCCGGAATCACGTCCGACGCGACCAAATTCTATCATGTCATAGCGCAATTAGATCAACAATATGCGGCTGAAGTGAAAGATATAATTATATCACCGCCGGCAGAAAATAGATATATAAAATTAAAAAGTGAGCTGATTAAAAGGTTGTCTGCCTCGCAAGAAAAGAAAGTCAAACAACTACTTATGCATGAAGAGCTTGGAGACAGAAAGCCCTCACAATTTCTAAGACATTTACAGACCCTTGCAGGGCCGAACGTTCCCGATTCTTTTTTGCGCACGTTATGGTCTAGCCGTTTACCGCACAACATACAGACAGTTATCGCGTCTCAGATAGATGCGCCCCTAGAAACGGTAGCCGAGCTGGCAGACCGCGTTCATGAGATCGTGCCCGCGCCTCCGGCACCGGTAGTAGCAACGGCAGATTTTTCTTTTAATGATATGGCAAAGCAGATTGCAGAATTGACACGTGAAGTAGCATCGCTGAGGGGGCAAGTATCACGCTCTCGTAATTATGAAAGATCCCAATCTCGTGAGGGCAACGGACGTCACAACAGGAGCCGTTCGCACTCGAGACAACGCAACCCGGATTTTTGTTGGTACCATAACCGCTTTGGCAGCCGGGCTACTCGGTGTACGACTCCATGCAAGTTCACTACAGCGGAAAACGCGAACGGCAGCCGGAATTAGCGGCGAACGACTGCCCCTCCAAGCAAGGCCGCTTGTTTATCACGGATCGGACAACTAAGATGTCATTTCTCGTTGACACAGGATCAGACCTCTGTGTATATCCACGGTCGATACTCAACCAAACGCGTGCTAAGACAGACTACCAACTTTATGCAGCAAATGGTTCTACTATAGCTACATACGGCTGGATCCACCTGCAACTCAACATAGGTCTACGCCGCATCTTCAGTTGGCGTTTTGTTGTGGCTGACGTGTCAAAACCGATTATCGGTGCTGACTTTCTCAGATTTTACAATTTGCTTGTAGATGTGAGGAACCACCGCTTAGTCGACGGGCTGACGACACTTTCCACAACAGCAGCACCGGATAATGGGGCAAAAGACATCGCATCTATTAAAGCAGTAACCGGAGATACAGTATACCATCAAATATTACGTGAGTACCCCGCCATAACATGCCCAGCTGGTACGCAACGAGATGTCAAGCACGGGACCGAGCATTACATCCGTACGACACCAGGTCCACCGGTCTCTAGCCGACCAAGAAGACTTCCTCCTGATAGGCTTATGATAGCGAAAAAGGAATTCGACGAGATGTTGGCGAATGGTACCGCGCGCAGATCGGAGAGTTCTTGGGCGTCACCGCTCCACCTTACTGCAAAGAAGGATGGCGGCTGGCGACCTTGCGGCGATTACAGGGCACTTAATTCACGAACAATACCGGATAAGTATCCAATCCGACACATTCAGGATTTTTCCCAGCAGCTCGCAGGAACGACGGTATTTTCGAAAATAGATCTAATTAAAGCATATAATCAGATCCCGATTAATACAGCTGATATCCCGAAAGCCGCCATCACTACTCCGTTTGGCCTTTTTGAGTTCCCGAACATGACTTTCGGACTCAGAAATGCGGCGCAAACGTTCCAACGTTTTATAGACGAAATGCTCAAAGAACTACCATTTTGCTACGGTTTCTTGGATGATATTTTGGTAGCCTCACCAAATGACATTCTACACCTGCAACACCTCAGGCAGCTGTTCCAGCGTTTAGCAGATTATGGTATACTCATAAATATTAGTAAATGCGAGTTTGGCAAGACTCAGATTACGTTCTTGGGACACGAAGTCAGTGCAGATGGCATCAGACCACTTTCAGATAAAGTACAGGCGATAAAGGAATACCCGACGCCTGCAACAGTGAAGGAGCTACGTCGATTTCTCGGTATGTACAACTTTTACCGACGTTTCATACCGGAAGCAGCAAAAATTCAAGCACCACTCAACGTCGTACTATCGGGACCAAAGTCAAGAGGATCGCAGAGCATCACGATGACACCTGAAATGTTGGAAGCCTTCAACGCCTGCAAAACAAGTCTCTCCGACGCCGTCATGCTCGCTCATCCAGAACCCGACGCACAATTAGCGGTATTTACGGACGCGTCAGATACTTCCATTGGAGCAGCGCTTCAGCAAAAATGCAGCAACAGCTGGAAACCACTGGCATTCTTCTCTCGGCGCCTAACTTCAGCTCAAAAGAAGTATAGTCCATACGACCGTGAACCACTGGCTATATACGACGCAATCCGCCATTTTAGGCATATGGTAGAAGCTAGGCCATTCACGGTTTATACAGACCACAAGCCGTTGACGTTTGCGTTCTCCAACAACCGCGAGAAATGTTCTCCGAGACAGTTCCGGTACCTAGACTATATTGCCCAATTTACCACGGATGTACAATATGTCAAAGGAGACCAGAATGTTGTAGCAGACGCACTCTCACGTATAGAAGAAGTGAGCACAGCTGTGGATTATCAAGCACTCGCAGAAGCTCAAAGCTCAGATCTAGAACTTCAAAAGCTTCTACAGAACGGTTCAGCACTAGACCTGAGAAAGATTAAATTGCCAGACACTGATACAGATATATACTGCGACGTCTCTTCTCCAAACCCTCGCCCATATATGACAGCAGCCTTCCGAAAGCCAGTATTCAACGCATTACACCGGTTGAGTCATCCTGGTGCAAAGGCATCTGCAAGACTGGTCACAAAAAGATTTATTTGGCCTGGAGCACAGAAAGACTGCCGACAGTGGGCCAATGAATGCACAGATTGCCAGAAAAATAAAGTCTACCGGCACACCCAATCACCCACGTCCACTTTCCCTGTTCCTTCCCAGCGTTTTTCCCATGTTAACATGGACATAATAGGTCCACTTCCTTTTTCTTGTGGTTACAGGTACTGCCTTACGGTCATCGATCGCTTCACTCGTTGGCCTGAGGCATATCCGCTCCCCGACATCACGGCGGAGACATGCGCCCGCGCCTTCATCGCTGGCTGGGTGTCTCGCTTCGGTACACCGCATCGAATTACCACGGACAGAGGACGCCAATTCCAGTGTGAGCTCTTCCGCAACATGACTGCCATACTGGGTACTCAGCATAGTCCCACCACAGCATATCACCCTGCCTGCAATGGTATGGTGGAACGCCTCCACCGCCAATTAAAGGCAGCAATTATGTGCCACCAGAACACCAGCTGGACTGAAATCCTCCCACTGGTACTCCTGGGAATTCGCAGCGCCTGGAAAGAAGATATTAAGGCTTCAGCAGCAGAGCTTGTTTACGGCGAGCCTCTTCGACTACCAGGAGAATTCTTCGTCTCTTCCACTATGAATTTTGACGTTACAGACTTCGCATCACGACTACGTCATCACATGGCAAAGCTGTCACCAGAACCTGCAAGTAGACATGTACAGAAAACATTCTACGTGCCTAAAGACCTGGCCTCTGCAGAATATGTCTTCTTACGGCAAGACGCCGTTAAGCGCTCACTGGAATCTCCGTACACAGGACCGTACAAAGTCCTTGAAAGAGGGAACAAAACTTTTAAGCTGGTTGTCAATGGGAGAGAAACAACCGTATCCATAGACCGAGTGAAGACGGCACACATGGCCCGAGATGACACCAAGTCAACTATCACGACCACCAACTCCTGTCCACCTGCAAATGATCCCGTACCTGAGAGGAAGACCAGATCCGGTCGAACCGTACGTTTCCCGGACTACTATCAACCTCAGTAACCTTCGGTCTCAGCGGGGGAGTAGTGTAGGAACCATATCTACTTTATTATTAATATTATTTTTATTGTTTACAATTCACATAATAAATTAAATGATAAGAACAAGCAAAGCCGACGCGCGAGCCTTGTTTATAAAATCGTTCACAAGCTCGACCCGGCGCACGCGCAGCCTTTTGTTTCGCGTAACTGGTTTTCTACCTGCGCTCGGTCGCGGGCCGGGAGTCGATGCCTACATCGCACGGCGATTGCATGCCATATTTGTAGCTCATTGATAAGTACCTATCTCGCGTTAGTTTTGCTTGTGCCTTCCAATGTTTTATATAAATACAAACTATTATAAAGTTGTGTGGATAGTGTACTAAAATAGACTGTTACTTCTTCTATCGGGTGTTTTATTTATTACGCGAAAGGAAGTGAATAGTCGCGGTGCACCCACAACTCTATTGATCACCAGTTACAAAAAATACTTGAACTAAAACAAATTATTTCTAGCAGTGTCAATAGGAGGTCTTATCACTCATAGTGAACTCATCATATCAATCAAGCATGAATAGGATAAATATATACATATAGTTACTTAATAAGAAATTCATCAACAAAGGAAAAACAGCTAAGACTTGAGCAAAGTGGCAAAACATTGTAGAGAAGGTCAAGAACTGCTCTGCTTGGAGTTATCATGTAGATTATAAATTAACCTTTATGCTAGTTGTTAAGTCTTTATACTAAGGTACACATTTATACATATTAAACATAGAATTATTATAAGCGGGGAGTCCTGGTGTCCTGTAATACAGGTTTTTCTGTAAAACCTACCACAGGCATCAGTCTCACTTTAGTTAAGAA
Organism: Cabera pusaria; assembly: GCA_954871355.1. Lineage (NCBI taxonomy): Eukaryota > Metazoa > Arthropoda > Insecta > Lepidoptera > Geometridae > Cabera > Cabera pusaria. Next base: position 7,069,241 of record OX940909.1, on the reverse strand, counting down.
TCATTTGTATTGGCAACATTGTATATTGGAGAAATAAGGAATTTATTTATTATTTATTATTATTATATAATTGTATGCATGCCTTCAAATAGTTTCCTTTGTCATTAGTGTTTTTTTTTTACTAAAATTACTGAATAGATCAGTTAGTCTTCAAGATAACTTAAAAAATTGTAATCCGAAATGTTTAGCTTCAACAGCCAAGTCTATAAATAATCTTAAAAAATGAAACTCGCAATCTCACCGGTACAGGCTTTTGTGTACGAAGAGTTTGTCCAGATCAGCATTGCGTAGTCTTTCTTTTGCGTCTTCAATATACCCAAATATATGGTAAAATATGAATAAGCCGCCACCCCAAACTTTCTCGTCTCTAAGAGCTGAAATATATAATTTAAAAATTATCGTCGAAGGATAAGCAAAGAAAACAATAATCTGATGAAAGGAAACAAAACAACACTTACAGATCGCGAATTTCGCATTGACTAAGGCGTCACTGATATTATGAATTTTTCGTGTGGCCTTTCGCATACGCGCGGAAAATGTTTCCACAGCTTCTGACATTTTATTACGCGGATTTATATTTATACCCGTAGTCAGAAGATTTTTATATTTTCTGTTTTGATAGACGTGCACTAACACTTGTAGTATTCACAGATTACTCAAAGAGAATATAAATACTACGTGGTGGAAATAGTGGAAAAACTGGAACACAGATTACTATATGTGTCAGAGATACTACAATACTACGTATCGTGCGAAAGAAAGAGTGGAAACCAAAGAGAATATAACCACTACGTTAAGTGGAAACTGTGGAAAGTAGTGGAGGAGAGTACTTTTCGCAGACCACTTTATCTATAATATACAAAGGTTAGATGAGAATGGAAATGAAAATGAATGACAATTTGGCATTACATTTGACAGAATTAGACTTGACAATACAAAATGAAATTGAATGAATCAGCTGTTTACTTTGACAGCAAGCTAATGACTGAAGTGAACTTGACGCTTGCGTTTTGATACCATATTTTTTTGGTTTCTTTTTAGTGATAACACTAAAGATTTAAGTAAACAAAACATTGAAATGACCGACCATGTAGCTTTTATCAGCACGGAGTATTTTTATATGTACAATACACTACAGCTTGATTTCAGATTTAAGAAAGATAAAATAACTAAATTAATCATTTACATTTTTCTAAATGTCACAAACTAAACGTTAACTAAAATATGATCATGAACTATGCGTATCCGCTACAACAAACAATGAACAAACAAAGTTGTGTGTGTTGTGTGAACTGAACTTGTGTGTGTCTTGTCTGGTCTTGTCCATAGATAAGAGTATAACTGGGGTCTTGTCTGTCATTGATAAAATAACGTGTCTGTGTTGTATTGTGTATATGAATATGATAATATAACCTTGTTTGCTTGCGTCTCGCGGCGCTAAATTAAAATTTAGTGCCGCTTGTGAATTGAGAGCAATTGATCGATAAAAAATAATCTACTACAGTTTACTGCACGTGACAATTGTGTTACGACTGTGAGATCGCTATAGTATCAAAACCCGTCATGGGCGACTCGAAGAAAATAAAGGTAAATGTTAACTGAAAAGTATTTCTTTAAAAAGTATTACTTTTAAAGTAAATATATAATATTCAGTACTTCTAGACCGATAATTCGCATTTTTTATTCATGACCCCGGCACATTAAAAGTATGAGAACGACACTGTTGTCAAATTGATAATGTTATCAGCAGTTTGACATTTACAAAATTGTTATCTAACCTCTCAGTGCATTGCGTGATAAAATAAAGTAGTAAATTACGGAATAATAATGGCTTATGACTTAAAACAAGAAGAAGACGTTAAGCAGTACATCGATAACCTTGGAATCGAGTACCGATTCGGTTGTTACAAGGAGAAAAAGCCGGAAGTTTGTCATCTTCTCGGCGATTACTTGGAAGCTATCAAGAAGGATTTCGAAAAGGCTGGAAAGGTTTTTAAAAGCAACTGCTTGGATTACAAGTTCGGGAAGTCGTGTCTGAAGATCGGGAACTACACTTTGATCGGACGAGGGAGGGATAAAAGTGATCCCACTGAAGCTCTAACCTATTTTGAGAAAGGATGTGATTATAATGAACCAGGAGCCTGCCTTCATGCAGGCATGCTGCTCACTGCTACGGGGGCCGGGATTAAAATACAGAGAGATGTTCCTAAAGGTAAGCAAATATACTTACTACATAATGTAAAAAACAATGATCGAGGTCTTGAACTAAATAGCCAGACAGACCACTTACTTTAGCTGGATATTTGGATGAAAAGGCCAGATATCCTTAATTATTGGGAGTTTATCTCTTACAACCTGCCTGTACATCCAATCCAACGTTGCCAGCTTGTGCTAGTGATGCAAGAAGAGGCAGGTGGAGTACTCATTTGTGGAGTTATAAGTATAAGTTATAAGTAGTTTAGAAGTTATGAGGGAACAGATGAACATACATACACACCCACATACTGATCAAAAACACAACCCTCCCTTTTGCTTCGCCGTAGTCGGGTAAAAATTTGGAATAAAAGTTTTATTATTATTATATTATTACAGGTTACAATTACCTAAAGAAAAGCTGCGAGGGTAACGATGACATGGCTTGCCACTACCTCTCCGGAATGTACATAACTGGAGTACCGAAGGACATAAAAGAATTCAACCCACACAACCCAGAGAAAAACAAAAACATAGAATACCTGATAAAATCTGATATGAAGCAAGCATTCCAATTTGCAAGAAAAGCATGCGAACTCGGAAACATGTATGCATGTGCAAACGTCAGTATGATGTACAAGAAAGGAGAAGGCTGCGAAAAAAGCCAGGAAGAGTCCAAACGCTTCTTCGATATTGCACAAAGTCTACAAAAGGCTCATGAAACCACTAAAGAGCTAAAGTTCCAACAAGGATTGCAAGAATAATTTCAGTAGAACATTGTTAAATTGCATTTTTTATTTTTAGAGGTTCTCAGCATAATTCACTTTGTAGATAATCATTAATAATGTACAAAATATATTATTGTTGTTCAGCAATCTGGTTTTTTAAATATAATTATTTAATTAAATTATTAATATTGTGATCCAGCAGTTAACTTAATTACCATCAAAGAGAATATAAATACTATTACCATGTTGATTTTTCTAACCGAATTCACAAAAAAGGAGAAGGTTCTCAGTTCGCCTGTATGTTTTTTTAATGTTACTTCAGAACTCTGTCATTTATTAACTGATTTGTTTTTTTGTTTGTTTGAGAGAGCATGCTTCCTTCCCATTTGGTTCCATTGCAAATTTATCGAGAACTAATGATATTGATAAATCTTTCTCTCGATCTTTCGATCTTTATATTTTGGAGATCTCATTAGAGTATCTCCAAAGATATAAAGATAAACAAGCAGCAATAGCCCAAAGGATAAGGTGTCGGACTGGCAATTGAGAGCTTGTGAGTTTGATCCCCACCCATTACACTGTTGACGTGAACCCACTCCAGACAAGCATAGTTAGCTTAGTTGGAGGAGTAAACAAGAATACTAGTAATGTGCAACAACCAACATTGCTAGTAATAGAAAAAGATACAAAATTTGTAGAGAAGGGAAGTTGCGCGAAAACAATTGCTAATGCCCCAAAACAGACTGGAAATGTGCAATAAAAATTGTCATAGTATGGCAATCAAAATATTCAATTACTTGCCAAATGAATTTCATGACATGACCAACTCAAAATTCTATACTGAATATTGGCTAAGTGACAGTGAAAGTGTTTTTACTCTGTTGATGACTTTTTTAAATACAAGCCATCAAAATATTTGTACGACTGATATACCAGTCCAATAATAGTGATACTAATTTAACATCAATCATCTACTAATGCTAGGTGCATTATATGCATATGCATATTCTAACAAATAAATGTTTCATTTCATTTTAAAGCTTTATAAAAAGTAACACCTCAAACTTAATACTGAAAATGATTATGCATTTAAAGCCGGTTTTTGCTTAATTTGAATCTTAAATTATTTGCTCCGTATACCTACCAAGTTCTTTAAAACCGACCTCCATGCCGCGCGAGTCAGTTTCAGTAGCAATTTTAAGATGTTTATCGTCATATTGGAGATACTTATCAGATAAAATTTAAAAAGAACCATTTTGGAGATGAATCCTACCTATGAATGAAAAAATTCAAATCGGTTCACAATTGGCGGAGTAATCGGGTTACCTACAAACATACAAAAAAAAATCGATTGAAAAATATACAAACGAATTGAGAACTTTATCCTCTTGTGTGTTTTGTGTCTAGTTAAATTGGCTCAATGTTACCATTTCAGAAGGTAATAGGATGTAAGAGAGCACAAATACCACCTCAGTGCTCCCAACCAACCTTACCTGCCTGCTGACCAACCACCGAGGCTCTGGCGATCGACAAATGGCGGTATAACCATTTCAAAATTATGTCGTAGCTATATACTACAGGCCGGTGACGGGCAGCAGCGTTACCGGTGCGAGAAGCTACGTCCTGCGATCGCTAACCCGCCTGCCCAGCGTGGCGATTACGGCATATTCCTCCATGATGGAAAGTCACAAGAAGAGCCGAATATCGGGCTCAGTGGCGCATCATGAGAGAGGCCTACGTCCAGCTGTGGAGTGATACCGGCTGATGATGATGATGATGGATTAAGAACTTCCTTCTTTTTGGAGTCAGTTAGTAACCGAAAAATGAACGCTGTAAAGAGTTTCATAATTTTTTCAACTACAACATATCCTGTCCCGTCTCAGATTGGCATCATAGGTGGTTCCGGTTTCGACGACCCCACGTTGTTCGAGAACCAAGTGGAGAAGGAAGTGACCACCCCGTTCGGTCGACCTTCAGACGTTCTGATAGAAGGCCAGATTTGTGGCGTGGACTGTGTTCTGCTGGCCAGGCATGGACGGAAACACCAGTATCAGCCCAGGTGAAATACTTGCACACTTTACTGTGGTAGGACTTCTACTAGTCCACCCTGATTCTTAATCATTCGAAAACCCATTAGGATTGGTAAAGTGCGTCATATGCGACTGCGATGCGAATGCTGGAGCGCTAAACAATAGTATATTACGATACGTGTGACTTAAGTAGTCGTTTATTGCACGGCGTGAAGTTAGAACCCAAGCGCAGAGAGGGTGCTACGCCGTGCAATAATAGACACCTTAAGTCACGAGTATCGTATATTATTTTATAGATAGCAGTGTGGCATAAACCCGCACTTACCGGTTTAGGTCACACTGTGCTATAAAATTATTTTATTATTCAGCAGTGAAATGCAAATATTGCCGGTTATTTAAAAAAAAAGCTTACAAGCAATGTGGATTGCACATTACTAGACCCCTCCAACTAAGCTAAATATGCTTGTGTCTGGAATGGGTTCACGACAATAGGTTAGAATTGAAGGGCAAAGTGTTCTGGTGAAATTACAGGGCTTGTGAGATTCAACGTCTAATTGTCTTAAGGTAGGTTTTTTTTTTTTGTTTTATATCTTATAGGCCAGCGTTTGACCACTATCTCACCTGTTGGTAAGTGATGATGTGATCGAAGATGGTAAGCACGCTAGGCTTAGAATGGGAACTGGCTCTCAAGGATAGCTGCCGGAACACATTAGATGTTTGGCGACAGATTTTCTAACTTGAGAGTGGTAGCTGGCCAGGCGGACACTAGATAGTGTCCTACCACCATGCGGGGGTTTTTGGTTTCTTAACGATGTTTTCCTTCACCGGAGGGCCACTGTGAGAAGCGCACATACATTTTTCTTTATAAAAATCCATTGGTGCACGGCGGTTTGAACTCGGTACCACGGCATCAAAGCCGACCGTTCTCCCGATTACGTCACCGGGCCCTCAGTAAAGGGAGCAGTGCAGTAACATGCAACATTTTTGACTGCGTGCCACTGTTTCTGATGTAGGCCGATGTCTCTGCTTACCATCAATCCCATTCTAGGCCTAGCGTGGTACCATCCTCGACCGCATTATCAGTTACCAACAGGTGAGATAGTGGTCAAAAGCTAGCCTGTATAATATAAAAAATAAATCAGGCCAGCGTCTTGATTCTTTCGTTACCTCATATTATAAGAAAGGAATAAATACCTAAGTGTGTCGGATTGCAGTGGACAAGAAAAGCACAATACCAAAAAGGAAAGAATTAAATGAGTTGAGGCTTATGGCTAAGTGAATAAAAAACGGCTGTAGATGATTATGGAACTGACTGAAAGCTAGATAAAGTATATTATATTACCCTGATAGCGGCAATAGCCCAATGGCTAAGGCGTCGGTCTGGCGATCGAGAGGTCGTGAATTCGATCCCCTGCACCCATTGCACTATTGAATGACATGAACCCACTCCAGAGTCCAAGCATATTTAGTTTAGTTGGAGGAGTTTACAAGACTACTAGTAATGTGAACCTACATTGCTAGTCAGTTTTTTTTATAATATATATATTCGTCAAATAACCCGCCCTGAGTGCTCCGAGTGCAAAGGACACTCGCTGCATTTCCACGTTGAATGAATAAATTAATAATTAATAAATATTCCGTGGACGTGATGTTTCCCAGCGATGTGAACTACCGCGCCAACATCTGGGCGCTGAAGCAGGCCGGGTGCACCAACATCCTCGCCACCACCGCCACCGGGTCGCTGGTGGAGGAGTACGCGCCGGGAGACCTGGTGGTGCTGGATGATTTCATTGACAGGTAACTACCACGATGTTGCGGAGCCAGGACATCTTCCTTCTAGTTCTTCCAACACTTCTCTTTCCCGCAACTTTGCCCATCGAAAGACCAATAGCGCACTAGCGGACAGGTCGCAGCGGCCTGGCAGCTGCGACTTGGCCACTAGTGCGTGATAGTCCGCAGGCAGCAGTGCTATTCACAATCATTCGAAAGCAAAATCGGATTCGGAAGCTGCCTCTTCTTTGACGGTTTTGACTCAATACTTTGCAATCGGGTATTTTACCCATTTTTGAAAAGTGTCTCAATTAGATTCTATAGTGCTAATAAACCACTAAAAAATTAACAAAATTTGTATTCAATCTTTAAGTGCCATAAAAATGCATTTAAATATTGCATTGTCGTGATTTGACAAAAACGCTGGAAGCAATGGACGCCATATTGCTCTGTGGTCATGAAGTCATTTCGCTATGCAGTGATTAAGATATTTAATGGTGTTATGAAACAGACATAAAAAGCTAAAGCCTGAATTGAATTTAAAAATGTAGTTTGCTATTTCATAAACTAAAACTAACGTTTTCTGACTGCGTTTTGCCTAAGCTATCTCAATAATACATTTTTAGATTTTTTCTCATATAGAGTAAAATACCCTATTTCAGTTCTGTGCCGTCGGCTTGACCTTCCGGAGATTACCCTACTGAATCCTTACCTGTGCGCGTGTTCATACCTAAGCAGTGAGAGTGAGATAGCCTATAAAGGGGAGCCCCTCCCGCTAGCATTGTGTTTTTTTAGTTCTATTTACCTTTATTATGTGAAAGTGAGCATTATAAAGCCTAAAAAACCTTATATTTGATTTAATCCGGTCTCCTGTAAACGATGTTATCGTTGGATTGTAAGAAATAAAACGAAGGTTTTGAATTCGCTCTTTACTTCGGTGATGTGCGTTTTATATTAAAATGAGTGCTTTGGTTTATTTTATTTTTTTGTCGGAATATCGTGCGTTGCGATTTATTATATTGTTGGATTATGTTGGATATATTGTTGGATTATGCTATAAATTGTATGAAAGTTTCTTTCAGTGTGTGAATTTTGTATATTTTCGCCGCAACCTCTTCAGGTTCGGTGGGTTACTGGCGTCACAATTTGCCGGTTTTCGACCGCAATTGTTGGCTTGATTAGCCTTCTCGCCTTCTAAGGCTGGTCAGCTACAGCCGGCTAAGGCTCGTCAGCCGCAGCCGTCTAAGGCTCGCCAGAAGCAGCCGTCTAAGGCTCGCCAGTCGCAGCCGTCTAAGGCTCGCCAGTCGCAGCCGTCTAAGGCTCGTCAGCCGCAGCCGTCTAAGGCTCGTCAACCGCAGCCGTCTAAGGCTCGTCAGCCGCAGCCGTCTAAGACTCGCCAGACGTAACCGGATAAGGCTCGTTAGCCGCACCCATCTGAGGCTCGTCAAATGCAGCCGCCTAAGGCTCGTCAGCCACATGATACATACAATGTTAGACTCTTTATAATGAAGGTTATTTGTTGGTACAGATGGCGGAGCCAGCTTCTTTTCTTACGATGGGAGAGCTGTTGGAGGAGTCTGCAGAGACAGAAGAAGACGATGTCTTGTTGGATAAGGTGAAAGACTTAATTCGTGAATCTTTACCAGAAGGCTGGAAAAACTGGAAAACTTTAAGCCCATCAAAAGTTGATCTTTTCGGTGATGAGGTTGATCCCCAAATCTTAAACAAGTTGCGGTTTGCATTACCTACATTTGGCTGTGTGAGAATTTTTATGCCTGAAGCGGAATTTGTGGCTGAGAAGCCTTTTAGAGAAATGAAAGTCTTTATGTTGAATTGGGCATTGTGCAGGTTAATAATAAGTCCTCCTGCGATTGTTAATAAGATTAAAGGTTCTGCGGCTCAAGCTGAGATATTCATTAATGCTATACAACCTGTGCGTCCTATGATCCTTACAAGAAAAGAAGTTTGCCGACAGTTACGGTCGGATTCAAGCGAAGAAAACGAAGTTCAAGAAATATCTCCTAAATGAAGCCGCATTGACAGGTTGGAGGAAAAAGTGGATAGTATCTTTGGGCAGTTGTGCAAAAAGATAGATTCTCTAAAGAACAGAGAGTTTACAAGCCAGATGTCAGCTAGTGGCGTGGAAAGTGTCGTTAATTTGTCCCGAGATAATTATGAGCACAATAACCTGGATGAATCAGATATAGAGAATTTGGATCTTTCCGATAAAGATAATGATGATACTTCAGATATGGAAGCTTCAAGCAATTTTGAAGCTCCGGAGTTTGTATTAGATTAAAAAAAAAAAAACTTTGTCTTGTGAAAATCAACTCAAGGACATCAGTTTTGCGCCGGAGGTGAAAGAATATGACCCTTTGATACCGGCTCCGTCCGAAAATATTAAAAAGCAAGGTGTTTCTTGCCAGAAACTGGGGTCTTCTTCTTGGAATAGAATCAGGTACAAGGAAGTACAGAAAAAACTACGGGCCGCTCCTGTATTCGATGCACTTAAAGTTAATGATCGTCTTGGAAGTATGTCATCAAAAAGTTTTAGTGCCAACATTTTATCTGCAGTTGATACTACTTTAGGCACTATTTGCCACGGTCTGCTGAAACAGAGAGAAGCCGTGGCAGAACAAGCAAAAAGATTAATTGCTAAATTCCCTGAAGCTCTTGACGAGGTTCAAAATTTACTTTCGAATTCAGATTCGGCTTTTAAAAATGTTTCGGATGATTTGCTGCAATATACTTGTGCTCGCAGAGCGGAAATTATTGACCTCAGAAGGAAGGCATTTAAGCCGTCAAATGACTTCCTGGCTGCGAAATTGTCACAAATTTCACCTTCGGAAACGCATCTTTTCGATGAAGACCGTCTGGAAGAGTTTATTTCTAAGCAAGGAGGGTTATTTCGGGTTTTCCCTTCTGCAAAAAGACCTCTACAGACAAATCCTACCTTCGCCTACTATTAGAACAAGCGAGCAAAATCGAAATCTGATAGAGAAAAAGCCAAGAAAACGGACTGGAAAAGACCTCAGCCGTCTACCTCAAGACCAGATCTTCGAAACAAACAGTTTAAAGATGTCAAAGGAAATCCTAAGACAACAAAAAAGCATCAACCTCACAAGAAACATCGCTCATCGTCCTACTGACAATCAATTCAGAGGCGGCCAGCTGGCTTCGTTTGTTCCCGTTTGGAGAGATTTCGGTGCTCCGGACCAAATTCTGAAGATGGTAAAAGGTTACGGAATACCGTTTGTCCAAAAACCACCTCTCTCTCGTTTGTCAGTCCAAGTTCTAAAGAAGTTCGCAACACCAGAATCAGAAGAAATGACTTTGGAAATATTAAAAATGGAGAGAGACAGAATAATCGAGAGGGTGCCACCAGAAACCGGATTCTTATCAAGGATGTTTTTGATAGAAAAAGAAAACGGGAACAAACGCCAAATTTTCAATCTACGTCGCTTAAACTTTTACTTAAATCCAAAGAAGTTCCGTCTAATAAATCAGTCAAAAGTACCAAAGTTTCTACAGCAAGAAGATTTTATGTGCAAAATAGATCTTTCTCAGGCCTACCTTCATGTCCCAGTAAAGAAAAGTCATCGAAGGTTCCTATCTCTCAGTTATCGAGGTGTTCTCTTCCAACTGACTTGCCTGCCTATGGGGTTATCCAGTGCACCTCTAGCTTTTTCAAAAATCACAAGTTGGATCGCGAACATACTTCGATCAAAAGGAATGAGAGTTTTAGTATACCTGGACGACTTCCTCTTTGCCAATCAAGACCCGAATGTTCTTCGGGATCAGGTCAAAATAGCGATAGAACTTCTTATGAGCCTAGGTTGGAAAATAAACTGGAACAAGTCTGTTGTGAATCCGACGAAGGAAATCAGTTATCTTGGAATAATTTTTAATACACATTCAAATATGAAGATCCTTCCCGAAGACAAAATTACAAATCTCAAGATACTTCTCAAAAAAATTATACGTTCTCATCAGTGGAGCTGGTCTCAAGGAACAACGTTGCTAGGAAAGCTTCAATTCGCGACACAAGTGGTTCCATTGGGTCGTCTTTTCTGCAGGCAGCTTCAGAGAGCGAGTCGAGGTCTCGAAGAAAACAGGCCAAGGAGACGGGTACTATTACCTCAACCAGCGCACGAAGAATGCCTGTGGTGGCTGGATCACCTAGGAGTAACAAGCCCAATATTCCAGAGAGATCCCAGTGTATTTATGACAACAGACGCGTCGGACATGGGTTGGGGGATACAGTTAGAACATGTCCATTGGTCCGGAAGTTGGACTCCAGTTCAAAAGGGTTGGCATATAAACCTGAAAAAGCTTTTCGTAGTCTACATAGCTTTGAAAAAAATTCAAATCCCAGATGAGGAACAAAGTGGTAATGGTACAGTACAGACAATCGTACAGTAGTGGCTTATCTGCGCCACCAAGGCGGAACAAAGTCTCAACAGTTATTTTTGTTGACAAAAAAGATACTGCTACTGGCAAAAAAATTCAACACTGTGCTGGTTCCTTACTACATACCCGGAAAATTCAACACAATAGCCGACCGCTTGTCAAGAAATTCAACAGCAACCGATTGGCATCTAAGCAGCAGGGTGACGCAAATAGTTTTCAGCCGATGGGGAGTTCCTCAAATAGATCTGTTCGCGACATTGCAGTCCAGAGTGGTTCCCCTGTATGTTTCGTTAGATGCGACAGATTTGCAGGCTCATTTTGTAAATGCTTTCAGCAGAAAATGGGAGTACAACCTAGCTTGGGTGTTTCCTCCACCCCCATTGATTCCCAAAGTCATTCAACATTTGAATCATGCGCAGGGAACCTACCTGGTAGTAGTTCCCAGATGGACGCGGGCCTTTTGGCGGACAGCTCTGAAAGCCAAAGCGACGGCCGCACCTCTAGTAATAAAAAATCTGTCATGCCATCTGATGGACTTAGCTACGAATTGTCCGCCACCGGATGTGTTGTCAATGACTTTGGAGGTTTGGAGGATACAGGCTGGAACTTGTTAGTGAAAGAGCTTCCGTCAGCAGACGTAGATTTATTAAAGTCAGCCTGGAGGCCTTCAACATGGGTAACTTACACCTCCGCTTGGAAAGACTGGTTAAAGTGGTGTCGGTCCAAAGAGGTTATCCCAAGCAACCCCACGCCTTATCAAGTAGCAAGTTATCTTAGCTATTTATTCCGAATAAAGAAGGCAGCATACAGTACAATTTTAGTTAGAAAATCGGTTATTGCTACATTCGCTAATCCTGAAAGTGGTGTTAGTGTCTGCTCTCATCCAGTGGTAAAGAATATTCTTAGAGCAATCAGTATGAAATCTGCTGAAAATGTATCCCCTCGTTCTCAGGTGTGGAACATTCAGGATTTGATTAATTGGCTGAGATGTAACTCTCCAGATACGGGAAGTATTTATCAAGTCTCTAGGTTTTGCGCGTTATTATTACTTCTAGCGTCGGGGAGAAGAATACATGATTTAACTTTGTTACGGGTGGATGACAAACACTGTTCCATAAAGGACGACTCGGTTACGTTCTGGCCGGCTTTCGGCTCCAAAACAGATCGTAATAGACACAGGCGATCGGGTTGGTTATTGCTCAAGCACCAGCACTTGGAATTTGATATTATAAAATGGATAAAGCTTTTGCTAGATTTATCTTCCATTAGGCGGAAAGCTTGTCCGGGATTAGTGAACCTATTTTTAACGACTAGAGGAAAAGTAAAACCTGCCTCCAGAACAGTAATTGCTGGATGGCTCAAGCCTACATTTGTTAGTTTGGGTTTGGATGTCGCCCCAGGATCAATCAGATCGGCTGTGGCTTCTTACAATTATGAAAATAATTTACCTCTAGATGATTTATTAAGGAGAGGCAATTGGCAAGGCGAAAGTAATTTTTTCAAACATTATTATAAATCTGTGTCAGCGCCTTCTTTACATTCCAATAACATTTTGTTGGATTCTTTTGTACCTGTTTAATTTCCTTATTAAATAAAATGAATACCAGCAAACTTAACCTGGAATTAAAAAAAAAAAAAAATACAATTCTTGTCATTATGAGTCTGATTTGTAAATAATGTGTTCCTATTAGTCAATTAAAGTGTTATTGAAGTATTACTAGATGATTCCTTAAGTTTGTGATTGTTATTATAATATTTATCTGCGAAGCAGAAAGAAAGTTTATTTTTGTATAAGTTAATATTTTAAGGGAAGCATTCGCTCTGTCTGGCAATTTGTACCTTGTTGAATTAATGCTAGAATAAAACAAATTTTGTTAAAATTTTATGGGTGTTTTTCCTTTTATATTTTAAATAGGTACCTACAATCCTAAACTTACTATTTATATTGGAGTCACAGTACGCTTTTTTAGTGCCGGCAGATATTGAAACAGGTCTCCGGAAGGTCAAGCCGACGGCACAGAACTGAAATATAACCGTTTTCTACCCCTAAGGGAGGAAAACGAGTATTTCAGGTCTTGCCTAGGCTTGACCTGGAGAAAGTCCCTTGCCGTCATCAGGGAACTTCGTCCAGATCCCGATAGGTACTGAAGAGGAGCGAGCGCGCGCCGCGCGCCGCGCGCTGCGCCTCGCCGGCACATTGCTAGCGGGAGGGGCTCCCCTTTATAGGCTATCTCACTCTCACTGCTTAGGTATGAACACGCGCACAGGTAAGGATTCAGTAGGGTAATCTCCGGAAGGTCAAGCCTAGGCAAGACCTGAAATACTCGTTTTCCTCCCTTAGGGGTAGAAAACGGTTATATTCTTTGCAATTCACAATGCTCTGATCCTTAACATTGATTTCTCAATTCGAAAAATCAGTGATTCTAATCGGAAAGGTTGCCGTGACTCAATTCTGAAATTCAAAATGACTCTTCCGAACTCGAATGTATCCGATTAAAATTAGAATAACTTAACTATACTGAGCAGGCTAGCTAGAACAAAGATGAATTTAGAAAGATGACTGCCAACCTTCAATAATGGAGAGGCACTTAAAGAAGCAGAATAATAACGACAGAGCACTTTATGGATATACCAACCAGCACTTGACCACTATCTCACCTGATGCCAAGTAACGAGGTCTAAGATGGAAACATGGTCGTCTGGTAATAGAAGACTGTAATGAGACAGGCGCAGGACAACTGACATATGTCCAATCCACATAGCGTAACTACATCTATTCGTCTTCCAAGCATTTCCATACATGTACGACTGGATGTTGATATTTCAAAGGGCACTAAACATCAAAGCCTAAGCAAAGTCGAATCGACAACACTGACTCACGACGATAATGTTCGACTACTCGAAGTTATCTGTGTGTGTCTTTAAGTTAGAAGTAATTTAATTTCACCCACGAAAGAAGAGCCATTGTTAACTGAGGGTCACTGCGTACGTAGCCTTAGTTTGGACTGAGAAATCTTACGTTACTTATCTCTGACTAAACCTACCTACATTTTCAGAACATGGGGCCGCGCATGCACATTCTTCGACCGCACGGAAGGCGGGCCGCGCGGTGTTTGTCACCTGCCCATGCGGCCCGCGTACTGCGAGCGTGGCAGGCGGGCGTTGGTCACCGCTGCCAATGCCAGGGGGTACAAGTGTCATGAGAAGGGCACTGCTGTCGTTATACAGGGGCCTAGGTAACTTAATTTCATTATATATTGTTTTTTCTTACTCATTGTTACTTTCATTATACAGAATTCTTCATTGAAGATATCAGCTATATAATCCATATAAGCTATAAAAAAGTCAATTTGTGTTAACCTAATATTTTTTAAATTGTTACCGTTTTCATGGTCAATCGAATATCTGCAATTTTGCATAATTAATATACGTACAAAATTTCTTAACAAGATTGTTAAGAAATCTAGAAGACAGATAGTCAAATGGTGTTTTATCTTCTATCTCTTTACTGAAGAGACATGTCCTCCCAACTGTATGGTTTTGAACATGATAGCTGATTTTAGATGATTCTACTTTATCCTTCCATTTCCCAGATTCTCAAGTCGAGCGGAGAGTTTGATGCACAAGCAATGGGGCGGACATCTCGTCAATATGACCACAGTTCCTGAGGTACTTAGTTAACATTTAAAACTTTGAATAATTTGTTGTTCATACTACAGGTAATTTAGTTATAAGTATGAAAATACGGGACTTATCGCGCCTAAAACATTAATTTTATTTAACTCGACGTTTCGACCAAGTTGCATTGAGACCACTGGCAGTCGTCTCGTGACCACGATCAATGCAACTTGGTTGAAACGTCGAGTTAAATAAAATTAATGTTTTAGGCGCGATAAGTCCCGTATTTTCATATTTATAACTATGTGTTCAAATCGCGAAAGTTTAAAGTTTACTACAGGTAATTTATTTTATTAGTTAATTGTTTATTGTATACTAGCAGCGCCTCACGGTTTCACCCGCATAGTTCCCGTACCCGTGAGAATACGGGATTAAGTATAGCTTATGTTACTCGCTGATAATGTAGCTTTTCATTAGTGAAAGAATTTTTTAAATCGGTCTAGTAGTTTTTGAGTTAAATCGAAACAAACAAAAAATCAAATCTTTCCTCAGTATGACATTAGTTAAGATAAAAGCATCTAGATGTCGCTAGAGTAGGTTGAATTGCTCTCCTTGTAAATATTACATAAATGTATGAGATCCTGCATCGCGCAAACGATCGGCAATGTTGGTTGGAACCTGATGCTTCGTCATCAAACAACTTAAAATTTGAAATCGTTATAAATAAAATGTTTTCTCTTTAGAATAATAGTATAGACAAACAAGCACATGCTTATAGCACTTGATTTTAAGATTTCATTGTTGGCTTTCTATCATTTATTTGAGAGAATTAAGAAAATACATTATGTTCCATTGCCTATATTATTAGATCTGATTTTATCTATTTCTGATGGGCTCCGTCGGTCGTCCGTCGAAGTTCAAATTGAAAAAAAAAATTCAATCAATCTAACCTTTGAATACAGGCAAAAATAGGTACCGTCCCAGGCGGACTAGCAGACGTTCTACCACTAAATTATGGAACTACTTACTAATATGTTATTTTTTAACAATATTTTTTTTAATCCAATGCATAAATCCCTGCGAATGGAATTCCTTCCCGGTGTCTGTTTTTCCCGATAACTACAACGCGGGGGTCTTCAAATTGCGAGTGAACAGCCCCCTGATTCTCAATAATTTAAAAACCTATTCGGATTCGGAAACTTCATTTTTAATTTTCAATATTGATAAATCCGTCATCCGTGAGCTATTGTGTTGCGGAAACCTTTTCAAATAGAATCACTGATTTATTTGAATTGAAATATCATAATAGTTTAAAAACTAAAACCACCGACTTCCATGCCCCGCGAGTCAGTTTTCAGTAGGAAGTTTGAGACGTTTATCGTCATATCTCTCAAGATACTTATCACATCTCGATGACATTACAATGGGACCACCTCGGTAATGTACCCATACATACATACAAAAAAAAACATGCAGACGAATTGAGAAGCTGCTCCTTTTTGGAAGTCGGTTGAAAAGTAACTGATCGGAGCATTGCGAATTGCAAATATCCAAGTCGAAGTAAAGGCAGTAAACGTAGTGTAGGGCGCCCCCCAGCTAGGTGGAGCGATGATATACGCAAGCTGGCTGGCAGCGGTTGGAAACAAGGAGCTGAAGATTGAGCTCAGTGGCGTGCCATAGGAGAGGCCTATGTCCAGCAGTGGACGAATAATGACTGATGATGATGAAGGCACAGAATAATAAGTAAAAGCGCTCGTCCGATCAAGAGCGCGCGAGCACTACTGAGTGAACTTGTAGCCGGCCGGTGTACTAATATTGTCAAAGCTACAGCGCGGAGTGCGCCAGGCCTGACTGAGGTGGCAATCTACCAATACTTCGTCAAACGTTTAATAAATGTTTTCCTAAGGTGGTGTTGGCAAAAGAAGCTGGTTTGAGCTATGCAGCTGTGGCACTCGTTACCGACTACGACTGTTGGAGAGAAAACGAAACGTCCGTACGTATTACATTTATTGATTTAATTTGTATGAGGAGAAATTTTAATAATCTGTAAATTATTGATTCCAGTGTGTCCAGTGAAATTACAGGGCATGCGAGACTTAAATCTTTGTCTCAAGGCAACGGGCGCAGTATAGTGACATGCAAAATGTTGGCTATCTCGGATTTTGCATGCCGCTATATCTGTAATAGGTAGACGTCATCGCTTACCATCAGGCGAGCGTCGTGCTTGTGCTGTCACCTATTATCCTAAAAAAAATAATTGTATTTGTAATTTTGACGTGTATATACGTCAAATATTGAATGATAGGAGTATAATATTACTTGAAATAAATTAATTTTAATTTAATTAAGGACTAGTTTCGCTAGTGGACCTTATCTGGCACATGTTGACAACTTTTGACAATGGAGTCATCTGTCAGACAGAGCGTAGTGTGAAAATCCAGGAAGTCTAAAGAGATTTATATTTTTAACCACTATCACACCTGTTGTTAAGTGACGATGCGGTCGAAGATCGTAAGCACGCTAGGCCTAGAATGGGAACTGGCTCTCAAGGATAGCTGCCGGAACAAATTAGATGTTTGGCGACCGATTTTCTAACTTGAGGGTGGTAGCTGGCCAGGCGGACGCTAAATAGTGTCCTACCACCATGCCCCCGCATGGTGGTAGGACACTATTTAGCGTTTTTGGTTGTTATTTCGCGTTGTTGGTTTCTTTTGGGTGTTGTTGGTTGTTTTCTTCACCGGAGGGCCACTGTGAAAAGCGCACATAAATTAGGTAGAAAAATCCATTGGTGCACGGCGGGGATTGAACTTGGTACCTTTGGCGTCAAAGCTGACCATTCTCCCACTACACCACTGGGCCCTCAAATGTTATTCAGTTCTAGTGCCATTATTATTATTAGGTATTTGGAGCGTAGTGTGAAAATCCAGGAAGTGTAAAGAGACATTTTCATTCGCAGGTATCAGTGAGTGAAGTGCTGGCCATGTTCTCAAAGAACGTGAAAAA
Organism: Cabera pusaria; assembly: GCA_954871355.1. Taxonomy (NCBI): domain Eukaryota; kingdom Metazoa; phylum Arthropoda; class Insecta; order Lepidoptera; family Geometridae; genus Cabera; species Cabera pusaria. The sequence goes on along the minus strand of OX940909.1, from coordinate 7,051,489 downwards.
AGCAGCTCAAGTGATCATCGACGCTGTGCAAATACTAGCCGCTGAAACCGACCTTGCTTACTTGGAGGCTCATCAGGTAACAGCCTTCATCTATCCACTCCCACTGCTGGACATAACAACGAATTGAGAACCACCTTTTTAACCGACTTAAAAAAATTAGGATTCTCAATTCGACCGTATATATACAAAGCGATTTAGCATCGATGGATCAAACGAAGTAGGGTGGTAGAGGACGTCATTGCGCATCTATTGAACCCCCATGTATGTTCTACCATATTGGATAGTTTATGAGATATGAAATTTTTTTTAATGTCTTTGCCTTCCGCCGCTATGGTTCACCAATTTTTTTCTGCTCAACCCTTTACGCTAGGGCACTTTTTTTTATAATCGTAGGTCAATAATAGACCTTACAAATGGTATTATTATTATTTCAATCAAAAAGTAAATACTGTCATAATAATAGAAAAAGACTCATTGACCATTGAAATAGATATGAAAAAAACTTATTTTTAACAAACTTATTTAAAACTTATTAACAATATTTATCTAGCTACTACCTCTGCAATTTTATTTACGTACGTTAAGTGGATATAGTCAAAATTAGTTTTTTTTCCCGATGATTTTGATGATTATTTTTTATTGGATAGGAGATATCCCAAGGGAGGTCCCATAGTAATTACATCGAGATACCTACGTCCACGGCAATTAAATGTATTTCCTTTCTTTCACAGGGTTTGGTATCTTCAGCCATCATGTTAAAGGAATGATCTTCAACGAGGAGAGAATCTATTATTTTTAAGGAAGAATATAAAATAAAGCAACTTCAAATTATAATAGCCATTTATTGTTCCTAATTCATATAAAATGATCAAAATTATTCCTTGAATTTCACACGCAGACACCAATCATAAATTAACCATCTGGTGTATATATAATAATTCGTTGACACTCGATTAACTACTGAGAATGTAGCCCGTTTGCACTAAATTTAAGAATTGCCTAAGATTTAAAAATATCTTAACTAAATCAACATCGGGAATCAAAATCTAAAAATATATCTCAGAGATAAGATTTTGGTAGCCAGCTGGGCTAGCATGGCAAGGGGACTATTTTGTCTTTCCACTTATCCGTGTTTTGTTTGGTGGCGAAGGCAAATTATATTAAAGTTCTTCGACAATTATAAACGCCCGCTGACTTTTAAATCATTTCTTTTTTTAAACTTCTTAATACGAAACAAAATCAAAACTCGGGGTTAAACTTCACCAAGCGTTTAAATTGTTGTGTTGATCTCCTGTCAGTAGCGAAAAACAGGGAAATAATTTGGCTTTCCCCCGGGGATAAGTTGCCATGCCAGCCCTGCAGATTTGTTTATTTTGTGACAGTTTGACAAGCTGAGGCGATTCTTAAGAGTAGTCCAAACGGACATCAGTCTACGATTATTCATATTCAATTATTGAATATTCTGATAAGAGCTAATTTCGCCGTATTTCTTTGGACCGTACCGGACCGTACTACCGGACCGTATTAGAAACTTATCTGTCAGATAAACTACAACGTTTTTATAGAGTTTATAAATCAGATACTTTATTAGGAGCCTTTGAAACTAGCCCTAAGTCTGGCAGAAATATGACCAGCATAATTGAGTTCGTCACACGTTATATTTTTTATACTGTTTCCCCTTTTGTCATCAAAGTAAGACATGCATATGTCGCAAGACCGAAAATACGAACATCGATGGAACTCTAAGTGAATCCAAAATGTCACAATTGCGGCATACGTAATTGTGACATTTTAAATGTTGAGCCTTATTTCTTAAAGGGGAAAGAAGAAAGCTGCGCTTAACCGCCAATCCAAGAAAAGTTGAAAAAAAATTGATAGAATTTTAGCGCAAAAGGAGCTCGAAATTGATAGGTTAATAATGCTCTCTGAGAGATGCGAAAATTAGGTTGTTATTATATCGATGGTGGGATGAGATGATCAAACGTAGAGCTATATCAACTATAGAGCTATAGTCCGGCAATCTCGTGCGCGACCTTCCTGCGGCGTGACAGACGGTGGCGGGACGAGAAAGCGGTAGTAACTGTTATATAATCTGTGACACGGCTACACACGCTTCCCTTCCCCGCTACACCACCCGCTACCCGCTGACATCTTGGGTACCTCGTCCCCGCCACCGTCTGACACCCCGCGGGCCGGTCGCGCACGAGATTGCCGGACTATAGCTAACCATTTGCTAGTTTTTCGTATGTGCATGTTAACAAACATGGCGATAACACTTTCAGGGCGCCTAAACAGAAAAATGTAAATATATTCACAAACCGAAAACTTATTGAGCTATTTATTAAATCGCAAACCCGCTCTAAACTAGTAAATCAAATTGCAGTTATCTTTTTGGTGAGCAATTAAATATATACTTGTAAATTGTTAAACACAATCCAACAAGTCGGTACGATGACATTTTGGATTGTGCTTAACAATTTACAAAAATATAAAGTGTGAAACACTTCAAAGAAACATAATATTATATAATAGATGTATCAAAGCAACTTTACATGTCACATCTTCACTCTGCCATAATAATAACTTGAATGTAAACGAGTTATTAGATATATTCCACACAGATACATGAGCATGACTCACAATCCTAATAATAGATTCAACATTATTCTAGATTTACGTATTTCAAAAGTTGTGCAAAACAGTTACCGAGTACTATTGGATTTCTTATAATTAAGCTTACACATTAAAATATTCAAAAACTTATGATAACTAATTAATCATGACAATCCTCTTATAATGCTTGTAACATAACTTCTGCTTCTGTGGACAAAATAATACATCAATACATTAAGAAGTTGATTGAAGTGAAAACTTCTTTAGCGGCGTTGTGAACTATTCGGGATGGGTACAAAATGTTAAACTCGCGTCAGGACACCTGATCAAAAATTCCTAAAACGGAGGGAGAGTAGAAACTTTTTTTGGGATGGGTAATAGTATATTACGATACGTATATTGCACAGCGTGAAGTTAGCACCCTCGCTGACGCCGTGCAATAATAGACAACTTAAGTCACGAGTATCATATATTATTTTATAGCTAGCAGTGTGACATAAACCCGCACTTTACGTTTGCTACGCTTTTCCGTCAAATAGTCAATTTAAACAATCGATCAAATAATCGTCGATTACTGCACGGCGTGAAGTTAGCACCCGAGCGGAAAAGCGTGCGTAAAGTGCGGTTTAGGTCACACTGAGCTATAAACAATGTCAGGACAGAACCCGTGCACCAAGACAAATGCACAGCGTAAATGTTCAAGATTTCACTTCTGCCGGCACACCCGGAGTGCAACCCGTTGTTTTTAGGGTTCCGTACCCAAAGGGTAAAACGGGACCCTATTACTAAGACTCCGCTTTCCGTCTGTCTGTCTGTCTGTCTGTCTGTCTGTGACCAGGCTATAGCTCATTAACCGTGATAGTTAAGACAGTTGAAATTTACACAGATGGTGTATACAAAAAACGTGTTTTTAAACGCCATTTATCTAATTAGTTTCGGCAAAATGACATAGATGGCGCTAGTAAACGAGTCCCGTCTTTCTAGATCGCGACCAAACCAAATATTCTTGGTAATATCAATAAATCAAATATATGAGGTTGAAACTCTGTTATGTTTCGTATTGTACGGAACCCTCCCTAAGTGTGCGATAAGAGACGCGATGCTGACACGCACTTGGCCAGTTTTATTTTAATATCATATATAAAGCGTTTGACCGCCATATCACCTCATGTAACGTGACGATGCGGTCTACAATGCAGCACGCTTCCTTAGAAAGTATCTGCCGCCCTAGATAAGTCCAATTTCTGTTTCCATTCACGCTAACGTCAGTTCAAAATGTATCATCATCATCAGCCTATACTCGTCCACTGTGTATGTATAAGAATGTCATTTATGTCTCCGCAAAGAAGTTGTAATTCTCATACATTATGAAGTTGCGTTAACGTGAATAAAAACAGAAATTGGAAATTTAGCAAGGAGATAACTTATAGCATGAGGATGAACATAGGCTGCCAAATTCTTGGTGTACGTGAACGAAGTCGTGATTTTATATGTCTCGGATGTTTGGTTTATTTGTTTGAATACCGTCGGCACGATGAAAAAATGTGGATTGTGTGTAACAAAACAATACCTAGTTCTTGTTCCACGGGTTGTTCCGGGCGTGGTGGCCGGGTACATAGGTAGCTAGGCCTACATAGGCAACATATACTAGCTACAGAAGTACCAGGGCAGTAGACAGCAGTGTAACATACCTAGTTTGTTCCACGGGTTGTTCCGGGCGTGGTGGCCGGGTATATAGGTAGCTAGGCCTACATAGGCAACATATACTAGCTACAGAAGTACCAGGGCAGTGGACAGCAGTGTAACATACTTAGTTCTTGTTCCACGGGTTGTTCCGGGCGTGGTGGCCGGGTATATAGGTCGTAGGCCTACATAGGCAACATATACTAGCTACAGAAGTACCAGGGCAGTAGACAGCAGTGTAACATACCTAGTTCTTGTTCCACGGGTTGTTCCGGGCGTGGTGGCCGGGTATATAGGTAGCTAGGCCTACATAGGCAACATATACTAGCTACAGAAGTACCAGGGCAGTAGACAGCAGTGTAACATACCTAGTTCTTGTTCCACGGGTTGTTCCGGGCGTGGTGGCCGGGTATATAGGTAGCTAGGCCTACATAGGCAACATATACTAGCTACAGAAGTACCAGGGCAGTAGACAGCAGTGTAACATACCTAGTTCTTGTTCCACGGGTTGTTCCGGGCGTGGTGGCCGGGTATATAGGTAGCTAGGCCTACATAGGCAACATATACTAGCTACACAAGTACCAGGGCAGTAGACAGCAGTGTAACATACCTAGTTCTTGTTCCACGGGTTGTTCCGGGCGTGGTGGCCGGGTATATAGGTAGCTAGGCCTACATAGGCAACATATACTAGCTACACAAGTACCAGGGCAGTAGACAGCAGTGTAACATACCTAGTTCTTGTTCCACGGGTTGTTCCGGGCGTGGTGGCCGGGTATATAGGTAGCTAGGCCTACATAGGCAACATATACTAGCTACACAAGTACCAGGGCAGTAGACAGCAGTGTAACATACCTAGTTCTTGTTCCACGGGTTGTTCCGGGCGTGGTGGCCGGGTATATAGGTAGCTAGGCCTACATAGGCAACATATACTAGCTACACAAGTACCAGGGCAGTAGACAGCAGTGTAACATACCTAGTTCTTGTTCCACGGGTTGTTCCGGGCGTGGTGGCCGGGTATATAGGTAGCTAGGCCTACATAGGCAACATATACTAGCTACACAAGTACCAGGGCAGTAGACAGCAGTGTAACATACCTAGTTCTTGTTCCACGGGTTGTTCCGGGCGTGGTGGCCGGGTATCATGTCCAGCAGGTACTGGCGCTGAGCTTCCGCCATGCGCTGCATCTCGGCCGCCATCGCCGCGTTGTTGCCAGATGAACTGCTCTTACCCGCTGTTACATATCACAGGTTTTATATTGCTGCTACGAATAAATAATAAGTCAGGAAGTCCAATTCAGAACAAATTCCACACAGAAAGTGGCCCTCCTTCAAATCGAAACGACGCAGATTCAAAATAAGAATCACTTCCGAAGTTACAGATGGATATGCTTGGTGATTAGTGTAAATTCGAAAGGAAAGCAGGGATTGGTTCGAGTATTTGCCGCAATGTTTGCTATGACAGCTGAGTCAAACAAGACAAATGTCCGACTAATAACGCGTGGGACACGACTTTTAACGCCGCCAGCTTGGACACGACTTTTGTTGGGTTATTTTTTTAACGCAGTTACATTTCCTAACTTATTATTTATTCGTAGTATTGCTGCTAACCATAGATAATTTTTGACATACAATTTTGTGAGGGCCCTGTGGTGTAAGTGTGAGAACGGTCGGCTTTGATACCAGAGGTACCGAGTTCAATCCCTGCCGTGCACCAATGAATTTTTCTATCGAAAAATGTATGTACGCTTTTCACAGTGGCCCTCCGGTGAAGGAAAAAACATCGTTAAGAAACCAACAACCCCCGCATGGTGGTAGGACACTATCGAGTGTCCACCTGGCCAGCTACCACCCTTAAGTTAGAAAATCTGTCGCCAAACATCTAATGTATTCCGACAGCTATCCTTGAGAGCCAGTTCCCATTCTAGGCCTAGTGTGCTACCATCCTCGACCGCATCATCACTTACCAACAAGTCAGATAGTGGTCAAACGATAGCTAATATAAAAAATAAAATATTGGGTTGTCTGTAAAGTTGGTTTACGGACGATAGTTTAACGTCATAACAAAACATTGATGTTCATGTTCATACTCATATTCACATTCATACAACAAAACAATGATGAAATTGGCGCATGCGTACAATGAGTGTAACGGGACGTTTTTCGTGCATGCAGCCGGCGTTAATCGATTTATTAGACGTTGTCACGTCAAAAAAACTATTGACGTGACAACGTCTTTTGGTTTTTTTTTTTATATACGGTAACAGACCAAGCAAGACAAAGGGCATCGATTACCAACATATAATACTAATTTGTATTCGATTGTGCATACGTACATCTCTTCCCCAGCGCCGAAGCCTGCGCCATAGCCAGCTGGTATGTATATAAGAGCGGAGAGAACTGCATCATAGCAGCCGCCGCCGCCGCATTCATGCCGGCGTTAGATCCACTGCCGCCGCCCAGACCTAGACGATAAGTTTTAGGTTACATCTTGGATTTAATTTATGCTGTAAGGCTGACAAGCAGACATGTGGATATTCTAATAACGCTCTTTTTTAGAACTCCTTTCTTAGAACTCTTTTGAAGAACTCCATGTCAGGCCTGTCGCATTCCGCGGTGTAGCTATGAAAATGCTAGTACCTCCGCAACACCTCGCGAGTGACAAGCTCAGCCAGTAGTGTCACGCGCGCTCTCTATCGGACGCGCGCCTTTACTTTACTATTCAATTTGTTTTCTCACAACACTCAACCTTACAGTAAGAGACAGCAGTACCCCTAGTACGAGTTTTCATACCAAACTCGATATCGTATTTCGAACAAATTTTGTATGAAAAACAGTACAGCGCCTCTAGTGGTTACTACACTTAACTAAATTTAGACCAATCAGGGAGCTAGAATAAGTCGAAAACTATGTGAGATCTGTCAAAAGCGTTTACGATGAAAACTCGTACTAGGGGTACTGACGGCCCGCGAGCTGACAGAGTGATACACACTCTCGCCGCGCGGACTTACGGTGCATTTTACGGTGCGCAACACGCGGTCGCATCGTAGTTACTATTCGTTTATTCTGTGACGCAAATTCAAGGTGGCATCCGAGGCGTGTAGCGTATTTTCAACGTTACCGACGTTTTAACTAGGTTTAATCTCGCATTTTTGCTATCAGGGAGTGCATCTTTTGTACTTGTACTATTAATTATTCTGTGGTCCGGGGTAAAAAAGAGGCAGCAATAGTACAATGTGTTGTCCCTCAATATTTACCACTACCTCTAAGCAGCTGATGTTGCAAGGCCTGCATCGCGGCCGCGCTGTGTTGCTCGAACGCCATCTGCGCCGCCGCCGCCGCTGCCAGCTGTAAAACATTCAAACATACTCATTACAGCAGAGCCCCGCGGTTTCACCTGCGTAGTTCCCGTACCCGTGAGAATACAGCGATAAAATATAGCCTATGTTACTCGCTGATTATGTAGCTTTCCAATGGTGAAAGAATTTTTTAAATCGACCTTTTTCGAGTTAAATCGATACAAACAATAAATCAAATCTTCTCTTTATAACATTAGTTTAGATAAAAGCATCTAGATGGCGCTAGAGTAGGTTGAATAGCTCTCCTTGTAAATATTGGTCGGCCACGGCTTCGTTTTCCTACACGAGGCCACCATTCTGTTAGGGACTTACTCCACCTGCCATCACCACATCTTGCAACGTGACCAGCCCACTGCCATTTTAGTTTATTTATACGGGATTCGATGTCTACCACCTTGGTTAGATTCTCTTTCTTATCTCCATATTTAAAACTTTATCGCTTAACGTGATGCCTAACATAGCACGCTCCATGGCCCGCTGTGCGTCCATGTTTCCGCACCATACGTCATTGTGGGTAAGACACATTGCAAGACCACCCAATGTATGATAATTTGAATAAATATAATTATGCTAGTTTAAAAACTAAAACAACCGACTTCAATGCCCCGCGAGTCAATTTCAGTAGCAAGTTTGAGACGTTTATCGTCATATCTCTGGAGATACATATCAGATCTCGATGAAATTAAAATGGGACCACCTCGGAAACGTACCCTACCGATTAAAAAAATAATCATTCAAATAGGTTCACAATTGACGGAGTAATCGCGTAACATACACACAAAAAAAAAGAAAAAAAAACAATACAGACGAATTGATAACTTCCTTCTTTTTGATAGTCGGTTGAAAAAATAATAAATAAATGATGATATACAGTGTGGATTTTTACAAAAACTTTATAACTAGATAAGAGATCCCAACGTACTTTTGTAATTTCTGACATTATCATTCTAAGCTCACTTGGTCTCATAGAAGTCTTTGATCCTTGTTTGCTAAAAACAACTGCAAATTTTCGAACTCCTACAAAATGTATGAGAAGTTTTTTACGCTTTCTGACTTTTCTAATACCTTAACCTCAATTAGTCCGATAGTGTTTAATCCCTCTAAGAAAGTAGATTCGATCTACTTTCTAAGGAACAAAGTTTTTTTTACAGTAAAAAATATAATCTACCAAAAAATGGGCTCTATAATTTTATTTTTTGAGTGTACATGTTTTTCCCAAATTCTGTAAATATAGCTTAAATGTATGCAAAATTAATGGACAGTCTCCACAGAACGTATAGATGTAGTTACATCGGCAGAACTGTGAGTCAACATTACCATATAATGGAGCTCTGATACAGCTAACTGACAACACAGCGGACCACTTTTTTGTGGTCTACATTGGAGTCGTGCTCTTCTACTCATGTCTGGGTAGAAGATAACAAGATGTAATGTCTGAATACTGGTGACAATAGCACACAATATAGATGCGTGGAATTCATAAGATGAGGCCTTTACTCAACAACGGGACCCACCTGGCTGCATATGCATATATATATAAAATATTTGTATGTACCTGATGTTGTTTGCTGCTGCTCCCTTGACTTGTGCTGCTCGATGATGATCCTGCAAATAAACAAAATTATTATCGAGTGCTCGCTCGCATGTCGGCCGAGCTGCGGTCTAAGCTCTCCGCTGAGTGGAGTCCACGCGACGTTAGACAAGGTCGCGGCAGGCCCAGGATGAGATGGTGGCATGAGCTAGCCTCCTTCAGAAACACTGGCAATCTATAGCTGCCGACCGGAATCAATGGAAAGAGGGTAGGGAGGCCTTTGCCCAGCAGTGGGACAAAAAGGGCTCAAAATAATAAAATAAAAATTATCGACTGCTAACTTCGAACGTTTAATCAAAACTAGTAGGTTTTGACTAAAACTAAATCCGTTCCTTTTGTAGTTACCTTAATCGGGTGAAAACAACAAAATCAATGAACTGTCCTTGAGAGCCAGTTTCCATTCTTGGGCTACTAGCATGCTGTCATCCTCGACAACATCGTCATATCAGCAGGTGAGATAGTCTTCAGACGCTAGCCTATACGATATGGAATAACTAAAGATTGTTTACAAAACTGTAAAAACTGAAGACTTGAAATGCCGCGCTAGTCATTTTCAGTAGCAAGTATGGGCGTATTAATGTCCATATATCTGAAGATACTTATCAGATCTTGATAAATTTACAATGGGACCAGATGGGTAGTATACCTACTCTCTAAATCAAAAAAAGAATTCCCAAATCGGTTACCAAATAACTGAGGTAACGAACATTAAAAAAATACAGTTGAATTGGGAGCCTCCTCCTATTTTGAAGTCGATGGATGTCTTTTATTTTTTTTAGCCTAGCGTTTGTCCACTACCTTGATGTTGGGCGACAGATTTTCTAACTTAAAAATCAATGCTAAGTAGCAAGTATAGTTTACCTTTTCCTTTCTTAGCCGGAACTTCGTTGGCATCGGCTCGTGGTCGTTCCGAGTGATGACTCCGAAGAGATTCTGATGATGACATCGGTCTGGAAATAACATATTTTGATGTTACTTATTATCGAGTAGTACGGAGATTTAGGCGACGGCTTGGCTTTCTTTAGAAGAATGAGTGGCTAATACATACAAATAGTAGATACATAGTTTAGTTTAGTTCTATTCTTGACATACTATGCAAGTAGCTGACATAAACACTAGGGTTTCCAAAACCGGATTATTTTTGAGAACCGAGAATTTCGGTACCTTTTAAGAAAAGAACCGGTTCTCGGGCAGCAGCGTCACCGATGCGAGAAGCTACGTCCTACGTCGCGTGGTGATCATTTGAACAAAACTTGCATGGCACGCGCAGATATAAAACGGCCCCCAGTTCCCGGCCGCCCCGCTATGCCGACGGAAGGCTGCCAAAACCGACTGACACTGGCTACTTTTAATAGACGGACGCTACGGTTGGATGCACACTTGAGTTGGCACTACTGGAAGAAGAGCTTAAACACAAGATGGCATATTCTAGGTTTATGTGAAGTCTAAAGAGAGAGAGTAGGACACCATTACCCTGGAGTCAGGCCATTTTATGTATTTCATAGAGAGAGAACAACCATCCCAAGGCGGTGTCGAGTTCTTGGTCCTCAAGATCCTCTCTGACAACGTTCTAAAAATCTCCAGTTTGTCGACAAGGGTAGCGTATCTTGTGATCAAACTCACTGACAACAGGTTATACCTCAAAGGTTATCCAAGTATACGCACCGCCTTCGGCACACTTGGACAATGAAGTAGAGGAAATATGCGAGGACATTTCCAAGGCATTGCACACCACTCAAAAGGCCTACTTTACCGTTGTCATGGGGGATCTCAACGCTAAAGTGGAAGTACAAGTATACCAATAAACGGACTAACTAACGGAATAACTCTTTAACCGACTTCACAAAAAAGGAGGAGGATCTCAATTCGACGGTATTTTTTCTTCATGTGTGTTACCTCAGAACTTTGTCAAATCTTAACCGATTTCAAATTTTTTTTTTTTGTTTGAGAGATGATGCCTCCCATTTGGTCCCATTCAAATTTTATTGAGATCTGATAGTCACCACGGTAATATTATAATATTACCGTGTAATTATCTCCGGAGATATGGAGATAAACAATGTAAACAAATTTGTATACCTTGATGACATGTTTATGGCAACTGGCTATTTTGACGATCGCGGCATGTGAAGTCGGATTTTTAATTTTGTACGATTATAAATTATGTTGGCTATATTACCGAAACACACATGACATCACTATTCTCAAAATTTAACGTGACGAAGATTTTATAACAAACATGTTACCAAAATTAGTGACATTTTATAAAAAATGTGTTTTACCAGAGAGTGTACTGAGGAGAGTACGACTAATTGACTAAATTGTTTAGATATTTTATTTGTGGTAGGACCAAAGAAGGAGTATCAGGCATATAGTTTCCTGATGTCCGGATTAGCAAACTGAAATGGCAGTGGCCTGGTCATATCTGCCGTATAGGAGCGATAACCGTTGGGGCAGACTGGTTCTAGTGTGGAGACCGCGAATCGGCAAACGTAGCGTAGTCCTGTGACCAGCCCCCCTAGACAAAATTCAATTTCTGTTGCCATTCACGCTAACGCAAGGTCAAAATGTATGGAATGACATTTATGTTTCCGCAACAAAGTTGTCATTCCCATACACTTTAAAGTCGCGTTAGCGTAAATGAAAACAGAAATTGGATTTTGTCTAGGGGCCCAGGTGGAGCGACCATATTCGCAAAGCGGTGGGCAGTGACTTAGGAAAGGCCTATGTCTACCAGTGGACTGGTACCGGCTGATTTTGATGATGATGATACCAGCGCCAGATCTCGAAAATAGTCATGCATTTCTCTATTAGGACCGCTCCATTATCATTTCCGGATATATTTATTATTTTTATATAAATATTGTAAATGAAAATAAAATATTGTCGTGTACAATATTTTTGAAATACTTATAAAAGGAAAGTATACCTTAGCACAGAATAATGAATAGTACAAGTACAGAAATTGCACTCCCTGAAAGCAAAAAGGCGAGATTAAACCTAGTTACGTCGGTAACGTTCAAAATGCGTTTCACGCCTCGAGTGCGACCTTGAATTTGCGTCACAGTATCAACTAATAGTAACTATGAACCGCGTTTTGCGCACAGTGAAATGCACCGTAAGTCCGCACAGCGAGAGTCTGAATAACTCGGTCAACTAGCGGCCTCTCCTATAGGGTTGAATGTTATAAGATAACTTATTACTTGCAGAGTGTATTGTTTTGTTACGGTAGGTGACATACGACCACAGCTATCCTCTGCGCACCACTAAGAATATTTATGAAATACAGTAAAATATTTATTACAAGTTAGTTGTTTGTATAATACACGATACATATTGATTAGTTTGTACTTAGCGATCTCAGATGAGAATATTTTCTTGTGTCATACTTTTTAGAGAGTGATTTTTCAGTAGTAGGGTTTTAGTTTTTGAACTTATTTTTTATTTAAAGCATTTTGGGGTTTTTGGATAGATGTATACATGTATATATGTTAACATACTTACATTAATACATAGTGATCAACAAACATATATACACACACAAACTCGCCCTACAAAAATATGATGTACTAAACCCTATTTTCATCTTGAAATCCCTATTCAACGATACCACACACGATAGGGTGGGGTGAGATTTTTTTTTAGTTCTGGACTTCGTCCCCTCTAGGGTGCGCCGCATTCAATTTGTTGTGACGTCATATAGCCTATAACCAGCAGACAAATAAGACGTGTCCAACGACACCTCATTTGTTAAATTATTATAAGTAGTTTAGAAGTTATGAGGGAACAGATGAACATACATACATACATACATACCCACATACCGGTCAAAAACATAACCCTCCTTTTTGCTTCGCCGTAGTCGGGTAATTAATATACCTTACATATGACTTACTGTTTTTATTTTGTTTGTAATTTATAATCAGCAAATGCCTTCTACTCGCTCTCGTAGTCACATACGCTACATTTTATCGCAAATAGCAGTTTCTATTAGATTGTGGGTAAAACCGCAAAGCACAACTAGTACGCCAAATGCTTCACTTCGGGTCCTTAGTACTCTGTGCTTTGGGATCTACAGAACAGACTCCAGCATGCAGCAACGAAATGTACGTTGAACCTTGTCGAAAAACCACCCAATAGCGTTAGTATGAGTAGGTACAGTTAACATCAAAAAGTGGTACAAATCTATATGATATTTGGTATTTTGTTATAAGCGAGAGTAATGTAGACAGTAAACTAATAACAATAAATAAAAATTAATGTTTAGAATGGAAAACGAAAAAAGTTTGTTGGTAACGACGGGTTCGAACCCGGTCCCTGGTGCGCTTAATCCAGTAGTTCTCACCAATCGGCTACATTACTCATTTACAAAGTGACAAAATTAGCAAATGCATTTGTAAACGTCAAATACACTATTAAATAATCTGTGATACGAAAATACTTTCGCGTGTGTGCGTGATCAGTCCTGACGCCACGCTTGTTTACAAATAAAAGTATATAGAGAGTGTATATATATATATACTTCAAATTTAGCTGAATAAATTAAAATGTATACGCTTTACTCGCAAAATCAATATTTTTTATTTACCAAATACTATTTCAGTCATTAAAAAATTAAATTCATCAAATAAGAGTATCAGCGCCATCTATTGGCTCTGTTGTGGTTAGCTGACGACGAGCAACCACCTTAAAATAAAATTCTCGAAAGTACCGAAAGAACCGGGAATCAAAATTGATTTCCCGGTTCCATTTTACTGACAAAAGAACCGGGAATTCCCGGTACTTTCGAGACCGGGATTTCCCGGTTCTGAACCCTAATAAACACAATCCAAAATTTCATCGTACCGACGGGACTTGAACCCGCAACCTCCTGGATAACAGGTCCAGGTGCTCTGCCAATTAAGCCACAGTTCGATATATCGATACAACGAAATTAATGAATTGCATTTTTTAACCCAATTATGCATTGGTGGCGCCATCTATAGATCGAACCGTGGGTTAATTGGCAGAGAACCTGGACATGTTATCCAGAAGGTTGCGGGTTCGAATCCCGGCGGTACGATGTAATTTTGGATTGTGTTTAAGAATTTACAAATATATAACGTCTGTAACACTTCAAAGAAACAATAATTGACGTACATGTTTGATTCCACTTTCCCCATTTTATAATCGGACATCGAGAGACACTAAAAAACGCCACCGATTTATTGTGGATATACCATCTACCCGAACGAAGCGATTTGCATCTTCGTTGATCATACGAACCGCCAGGGAATGGAATGCCCTGCCTGAGTCTGTGTTTCCGGTTAAGTACAATATGGGGGTCTTCAAATTGCTAGTGAATAGGTAGCTTCAGGGTAAGCACGCTCCATTATCGACCGCATCATCACTTAACTTAACATCAAGTGTGATAGTGGTCAAGTGCATTATCGACCGCATCATCACTTAACTTAACATTAGGTGTGATAGTGGTCAAGTGCTACACAGTTCGATATAAAAAAAAAAAAAATGTAATTTAACTTTTTAGTCGTCTATCTAATCAGATTAAACGTGATTACCTGGAGGCGGGCGGCGCAGGCTGCTTGGCGGGAGCGGGGGAGGGCGGGGCGGGCGGCGCGGGGCTGAGCGCGGGCGCCGCGCTGCGGGAACTCCGCCCCGAACCCAACGACTGTACATATTCATTATTTATAAAAACTATCCACACTAACATTATAAAGAGAACACGTTTTAAAACGTGTCAACTTTGAGATGTTTTATCACGAAGCAAGTGCATCAGTTCCAATATCGCTGAAAATATCGTTTGCGCGATGCTGGATCTCATACATTAAGGCAATGTTTAAAGGAGAGCTATTAAATCTACGCTAGCGCCATCTCTATCCTAGTAATATTATAAACGCGAAAGTTTGTGAGATGGATGTATGTTTGTTACTCTTTCACGCAAAAACTACTGAACCGATTGAGCTGAAATTTGGTATGTAGATAGCTTAGACCCTGGAATAACACATAGGGTACTTTTTATCCCGATATTACCACGGGAACGATGTCTACACGAGTAAAACCACAGGGCCACGGCTAGTTCAGGTATATTTAGAAGCTGCCAACACACTACAACCGTTTCATAATTTTATAGGCTAGCGTCAGACCACTACCTCGCCTGATAGTAAGTGACGATGTGGTCGAAGATGGTAAACACGCTAGGCCTAAAATACTGACTCTCAAGCGCTGTAGTTGCTAAAGCTACGTATCGATAGATAGTTTTACACTAATTACTACAAGAAAACATATGGTCTAATTTTCAAAAACATCGTTGATGATTGGACGTGAAACTCTATTTTTATATAAAAAAAAGAGATGTGGCTCTAGAATCATAGTTGCATGTACTTTGTCTGAGACTATATACTAAAAATACTTGTATAGAATTGATATGCACGCAAGGTGTGTTGAAATTAAGCCACTTAACGAAGCGAAGGAGCAATGGACAATTTTTGCTACGTTTGTATAGTGTATAGACAAATCATTTGTTGAAGGACTTTTCAGTCGATTACTGTAGTAATGTCATATGCTCGCCACCCGCGAGGCAACAAGATAAGAAAACAGGACGCCGCCTGTTGCGCTCTCTATCGCACTTACAGGCCTTAAGGGAGACATAGTTACGCTCCACTGTCGTATCGATGTGTATATTATGATAAAATCGTTTAAAAAACCAAAACAACCGACTTCAAATACCGCGCTATTAATTTTTAGTAGGTACCAAGTTTGAGGTGTTTATCTCCAAATCTCTGGAGATACTTATCAGGTCTCGATGATATTACAATGGTACCACCCTTGGGATATCTACTTTCCAACAAAAATATAATCATCAAAATCGGTTCATAAACGACCGAAGTTATCCGCGAACACCCATAAAAAAAATATATACGGTCGAATTGAGAATTGAACCTCCTCCTTTTTTGAAGTCAGTTAAAAAGTGGAAACAGGCGGTTACTGATAAGTGACTGTATACCACAATTACCACACGCGTCTGTCACTAACGTACCGATGATTTATGGCACCGCGGGCAGCGAGCGTTTGACATGACTATACGTTTTTAAGATTTAAACAATCCGATTAAAACGTTGAAGAGTTACAACTGGATTATTAGTAAGAATAGTAAGTAATGAAAAATACCACATCTCCTTCGGTATGTTAAGCCCGTCGACTGATACATAATCATCTGCTTTATAAAGTCTGAACACACCACAACTTACCATAACATGACCGTATCAGCACTATATAATAGAAATGTATAAAACTGGCTTTCATCTTTCTGTATGCGTTGTATGATCTGTACTCGTACATAGTTGTACTCGAAAGCCAGTAATAAACTGGCCAAGTGCGTGTCGGACTCGCACACGTAGGGTTCCGTAACACAGTACGATATATAAGATTGAACAAAATTTGCCTTAAAAAACGTTTCTTGTATGGAGGACTGGCCCTCTTTAATTTTTAATTGTAATTTTTGTTTGTAGTTATAACGGTCACAGTAATACAAAACCAACTTTGTGAACTGTCTACCTATTACGGTTTAGAAAATACAGCCCTTCGACAGACGGACAGACAGTCGGACGGCCCGCAAAGTCTCAGTGTTGTAATACGGTTCCGTTGGTACCTTTGTGTACGGAACCCTAAAAAATAAAGTTTGGAGCACCAAATTCACAATTCGAAAGGCCCATGATTGCGGTCTACAATTTGACTTCTACTCGCCTTCCAGAATAGCTTATTCGACTTCGGAATTATGTGCATGACGATATGATCACGGTGATGATATGAAACTGTACAATGTACGTAGGTATACCGTAGGTAATTAACGCAAGTAAGTGGTAATAGCTCACCACGTGTAATCCCGGCGAGTGGCGACCTGTCGCCGGTATTTTACTCTCTAGTTCGATTTGCTTCCGAGGTTTCTGTATGACAACCACTTTTATTAGACACCACTCAAACAATAAAAACTTTTTAATAAAGCCTCTTTTATATAGCAAGTAGCATGGTATTTCTATATTTAAGTATATGTCAAGTCAAGAATGTTATTTTGAAATAGGATTTCCATGCTTAATTTGAGACATAAGTACATGCAAGGATTTTCACATGCGGAATCACCCAATTCCTCACACGCTAGCGTTTCAAAATTTATTCTAAAGTTAAACCGCAAGCTCCAAAAATAGTGATGTCCTTATCTAAATTCAAAGGCCAGACAGGGACGGTATAAGATTGACAGCTGTCAAATTAGGTTTACCATGAATTAGTGCAATTAAAAATAGAACACAGTATTGGATTCTATATTTTGTTGTTAAGGGTAGGTGTCATGCAAAAGCGACACTGTGGTTCGCTTTTTGATTTTTAATTCTAAACTAATAGTTTTTTAAAGGCAACATGCTTTGGTCTTAATTTATTTACACACTTAAATCTACCACCGAAACCTCTATACGCGAGATATTACCACTAAAGCAAATATGTACATTAAAGTGCGTGCCACATAATTTAGACAATTAAACGTGACTGTTTTGTGCGTAATATTTTATCTGTGACTAGTTACATTTGTAGAAAAAACGAGCACAAAATTAAATCGACAATGATAAAAAAAATTGCGAATCGGTCAATGATGGATAGCTTTTATGTCCAAATTATGTGGTACGCACTATACGATTAAGTTTTGTAGAAGAAACAAATGCTGTCCTGTCCATAGTGACTTTTTTGTATGGAACAGCGCGGCTTAAAGCAGTTTCAGGCATTAATCGTGTAATAATGTGACCAAATCATCTTAAGAATGAGGCTGGACAGTTGAGTACTAATCAAACAGTGTCCTAATGCTTTATCATAATATCAATGAGTGAAATCGATTAAAATAAATAAAGTAGATAGTAAAATAAAAATCGAGTTGGTAACACATCAGCTCATTACTAATTGATTAGTCATTACTCGAGCTGTCAAAAGTTAAATACACTGACGGGCTCATAAAATGCACCAATGTTCAAGACGCCTTTGAAATAAACATTTTAACCAAGTATTCAAACTTTTTATACAAATTTAAATTGAAACCTTTAGTTTGGTTCGTTAACTTAATAACAGCGTAGAATCATCTCCTTAAGTGTATGTTTTATACTGGAAAGGAACATTAAATTAATTCGAAGTAATTCTGAACTTTGATACAGTTTACGAGTCCGTCAGTGTACATGGTTGTACGGAACATAATAGTACAGTAGTTATAGTTACCACAGTAGCACGATGCGAATGCGCGTGCGCCGGCGGCGGCGCGGGCGGCGGCGACGCGGGCGCGGCTAAACGACGCTCTATTTCTTGCTCCTGTTGTAGCGCTCTCACAAACGCTGTTTTTAGACGCGCCGTGTGTTCCGCCTAAATGGAGATAAAGTTATGTCAGATACCGATGTTAACAAGATACACTTAAAACAAAAAAGATTTTAAAACAAGCTTTTAGTGGTTGATCATGTGTAGTTTTATGACCTATGCACAGTGTTTTTTTAGACCCAAAAATGTGACATTCGCTTTTTATTGAATATTTCTACTCAAAAGTTAATTACAAATACAGGAGTAGAACTCACAGATGTCAACTTTTTATACTTTATTTTTTTTTAAATCTTAAAGATTTAGACGTGACCTTAGAGGTCAAAATACTGAAAATAATTTGTACAAAAAATCAATATACAACTGAGTTTTGTTTGTATTAAAGGGTTATGATACAATACTAGTCACATTTATCACATTATCCTGTTTTTATTTGATCTTAAATAGTGATAGAGTTCACAAAAAAGAATATTTTACTGAAAACAGTATTTATTTTTTTATTTATTTTCTAGCTCGAAGTAGAACCTGTGTCTAGTACAAATAGATGCCCCATAATAAGGTTTATAACTCACAAAAATATTACGTTTGACTAGGGCGTAGGTTTTGAGAAAACGATTTTTGAAAATATGTGCTAGGGCTGTCTCAAATTTTGACCTTTTGCGACATCATCATCTTAAATATACGGTATAAATTATACCGTTACCGTACCGTACAACTTAGCCATTTTTACTATTATACCGTATAATAGTAAAAATGGCTAAGTTGTACATATTATACTTACAGAAGTTATTTACATAATAGTATATACATTAAAATATTTTTAAAACTACCTAACTATAAACAAACAAATAAACCTAATCAAAATCAATAAAAACTAAAATTTAGTCTACCAAACCACTACCAGTAGGTAAAATTCCCAAGTTGTACATTAGCTGATATCGAGATGGGGGCCAGGATTTTTTTCATAGAAAGGTCTTATTGCATTGTATTATTGCATTGTTAATATTAAGTCTTAGTCTGACACTTAGGCAATACACTCGAGAACAGTAATCACCGCGTCACCAGAACAGACACCATGGCGTTTAAATAAAGATGAAGACCTTATCTGTAAAATATCCTTCTAATTTATAGGTTATGAAAAGTCTATTAATTTTCAAATAAAATTTTCTTCATTTTTTATCGTCAACTATGTTTCTGCGTTTCTCCACGCACAGGGGAGTGGTCCACCTCTAACCCCCCTTCTCCTCTCCCGTCTTAAACTAATTATTGATCATTTTTTTGTACTTAACCTCAAAATTTTAAAATATTCATATCTTCAAAGGGGGGCGTTCTGCAACTTTTCCTTCAAGGAGGGAGTACTAACCCAACCCGCCTCTAAAATCGATGTCAGTTAAAATACATTCCTACCGTAATAATGAATATCGAAACACATTTTAAGTGAAATAAAAAAAAAATCATATGTATTTATTGGTAAGGGAGCTAGGTAACTTTACTTGTCATATGTCGTTTATTTTAGCGTACAACAGTACATACAAGTCATGTTTTATTAATAAATAAAAAATATTTAGTTGATCACAAAATCCATATACGATTAAAAATAATATAGTACCAATAATCATTTGAATAGCAAATTATGATAAATAATGTACCAATTTTTATAAACCCATTTTCTACTTAAAATTGTTTGGACTTCTGACGATGAAGTATTATATTATTTTACAACCTGCTGATACATTTCTGATCAAGATTTATATGTGGTGGGGGAAGCGGCACACCCTCGACAAGCTGTTGCTAAAACCCCGCACTAATACATGTGAAAATATTTTACTTTTATATTTCAACAGCCAGTTGACCTTTTTGTGATATCCCTAATTACGGAATTGTGACCTCAGTACATAAAAAAAAGAGTATGTGTACTTATGTACACGCGTTAGAAGTTATACTTCTGTGGCGTATGGAAAAAAAATAACTAAAATTCAGTAGTGATTAACGATAAATATTAAAATTAATCAAAAATATTTTATTTAAATAGAAAAGGTTTTATTTACGTAAAAATATGACGTTAAATATGACATATACAACTTGAACATAGTCATGCCACCTAGAACTAACTTCACGGTGTAGAATTTAGGTGTCGGTGTGCGCACGCATAGTACCACCTAGAACTAACTTCACGATGTCAAATTTAGGTGTCGGTGTGCGCGCGCATCGTAAAAATTCACTCTCATCATTTTTCTCTATCGCGCCAAAAGAAGTATAAATTCAAAAATCGTTTTCTCAGTTTCTCAATCGTTTTAACTCAGACCCATTTTACCTACAAAATGTTGACTAAAATAAGGTTTCCTATTCACCTGTTTTCTCCTCGGAAACTGATCCGATTAAATTATTTTTTGTACAACATTTTTGCAGATTAGTGCATCCGTACTTTTTTTTGTCTTAAAAGCCTTTCAAATTTGGCTGGTAGCCGTTTAGATCAGGGCAGTAAAATTTAGTTAGTTTTTCAGGTTTTTGGAGGGTCATATGTCTTTTTACAATTGGTTGGTCAAAAAAAGCACACGACAGACTTTTATTTTTTGTAGAAAAATATTTGCTATAGACGCATTTTCCAGGGAGGAAGGAATACATTTGTATGAAAAAAGATACCACGCGTTCCCTCTTAAAAATTCGCAATAAAAAAATCTGCGGTTTATAGAAAAAGTTCATTGACCAGCGACAAAACGTATGGCTCCAGCCAGATCCTTTAAGATTTAATCTTTTAATTTATATATTGAAAACGCGTGTATAATTAACATTATTTTATGTATTTTATTATTAATTTTCAATACTGATTAAATAAGCAAGCAGGAATGTTTCTTTAATAAATTAATAATGTAATTAAAATCTAGACAATTAAAAAAGAAAGACAACGTAACAGCATCAACAAATGCACAAACATAGATGGAACTAGAAACCGCAAGTGCGCCTGCTTTGCTCATTTTCGAGAGCAAAATCAGTCCAAACTCTGCATTCTAATGACTGTTAGCATAATTTTACATTTAAATCGACTAAATAAATCAAACCAAATCCACTCAAATGGTCTCGTAAGAATAGACCATTACATTCTTTTACATAGTAGACAAGACAGATTTGGTACATTTGATTTAAATTCGAGTAAATTGCGGCATCTATCCTGTCCGATCTATGTCTGTGATCTACAGTAATATATCCTACGAACTAACTTTGTGCGTAATGTCTGGTGTAAGCGAGATGTCGGGACTCTGTGGAAGGAATTGCCAGTTTTAAGAAGGTACTTGTATAGGAACTTGGGTAACGCTATATAACTACTTTAAAATAACAATTCAGTATTGAGTATTGAAAATCTATACACAATATGTAAGGTATATCAGCACCACAATTGTATAATGCGTAAGTCAGATAGAGGAAACGATAGAGCGCCGACGTAGGGTATTTTAAATTTTCTTCCACACAAAATATAAGGAAGTCTATGCGTAACTGTGCCCGTGTCTCGTCTCGTCACCTCTATATGTATAATAGAGTATTTTACTCTATATGAAAAAAATAAAAAAATATATTATTGAGATAGCTTAGGCAAAAAGCAGTCGGAAAACGTTAGTTTTAGTTCATAAAATAGCTTACTACATTTTAAAATTCAATTCAAAGGTATCAACTGTTTTAATCTGTTTCATAACACCATTAAATATTAGTCGCCATGTTATTATGTCATAATACATAATATTTGATAATTCGCGTTAGTGCCTCGTCTCCGTCTTGTCTACAATCTGTCCTCGTCTTATGTGTCTTCTATCTGGCTTGCGCCTTATGCCGAGTTCAGACCAGGCGATTTCTGTTTTTCAACTTTCTAGGGATGTACGATACGAGTTACAACAAATACTCATTCGAATCTTTTCTATCGATTAAATCGCGCTTGATTAGCCAATCAAGTAGCTTAATTCTAAACTTTATTATCGCTCTATAATGCCAGCTTAAATGCTTTTCCGAGACAAATAAATGAGTACCGAGACGAGTACTTTTAACCGGTACCTACTTAGTATCGTTTACAAGGTATCGACACTAACGGCCTTACTAATAAAAATTTGCCTATACATCTGTTTAACGGTTGTACAGTTGCACGATGAAAAAGCGCTTAAACACGCGTCAATCCATTGTTTGACTAATAAACGTTGAATAGGCGGTGGGTATATCTACATAGACGTTTAACACTTTTTTCTTTTTAATCTGGCAACTATTAGTCAATTCGTTTAGAAACTGTTTTCGTCTTAAATAGTTCCGTAAATTATTATTTCATAAAGTTTACTAATTATTAATATTAGTCATGAAAGTTTGTTTTAGGAATGCAATATTAATCAAACTACGTTGTTTTTGGAACTTTTTATTGAAATTAGTTGACATAATGGAAAATATTTTCTTTTAGTAGGAGTGAAAGAATTAAAACAAATTTTAGAACGAAACACTCAAATTGACTGTTTTCCTCTGTCTACGCTGTTGACATTATAGCCATGGAGACTAGCGGTCTCCATGGCTACAATATAAACATGATTGTAGCCATCTTTGAATAAATTGTCAATTTCCAAAGAGAATTTAATCACTGCGTTTATTTTCTTCCGCATAGCTTTTCGTAAACCTGTAATTTATATATAAAATGCAAAATCTGAATTGTTCAAAAAAATGGATCTGCACGGTCTTCATAAAGTTTTCGATTTTTTTATTTGCCTCTTCTATGGTCAAATATGTCGAAATAATTTATGTTATCCATTTCAATGAGAACAAATCTAACACATGCAAACGATCTTCAAATAACAGCATACTTTTTGAAGTTTGAAGAAACAAAACGTTTTTTTACAGAATACTAGACACAGATTCAATAATAGTTACTATGTCTAGACATGATTACAAGCAGCTGATAATAGAGAAATCCGCCATTTTAATCATTAGCACACTCGCTAAACTAGGGTTAGGTCCCAGGCTGTTTAAGAAATAGACAGCCTCCTTTGATAATGGCACATCTGTATACCAACTTTATCCAAGGCTTACGTCAAAAATATTTTTATTGGTAAGCTTTTGTGGTATACAACGTGTGTACAGAGTGAAAAAACTTTATTAGTAAGGCCGTAAAAGTACTAGGAATCACATCCCTAGTAAAATGAACAACAAAAATCGCTTGGTGTGAACTCGGCATAAGGTCGCCCGCGTCGTTCGATAAATTATCTTTGTCAAATATTAATTGACTTAAAATTACAAAGTAGGTACCAGATATGTGTTAAAATCAAACCTTAGTGTTTACTCATGTAGTATTCATATGTCAGTATTAGACTTCTAGCCATATTTTATTCCTTCGATTTAGTTCGTCGTTTCCGTCACTCTTACTTGTAAATCCATTTTTTTGCCATTGGTTGCCACGACCACACATTTCCACACAGTGCCCGTAAGTGGATGGTAGATGACAAATTACCTTTATTTTTCAAAAAGAACTACTATATCTCCCGATCGTCAGACCTTTAGATGCACAGAAGTCAATTTTTAGGTCTGTTCGGCGGGGTAAAGGCGCGGAAGACCATGCGCGGCTCTGATTGGTCCGTTGGGTTTCCGCGCTGGCATCACGCGACATCACATCACAGGTTATCCAGGTCTACGCACCGACCTCGACACACTTGGATGATGAGGTGGAGAGCATGTATGAAGATATCTCCAGAGCTTTACACACCACCTCCAAGGCTCACTACAACGTTGTCATGGGAGACTTTAACGCCAAAGTGGGAGTACAAACTTGCGGCGAATCGTCTATAGGACCACACGGATTTGGGAGTAGGAATCACAGGGGACAAATGCTCGTCAATTTCCTCGAAAGAGAGGGGCTTTTCTTGATGAACTCGTTCTTCAAGAAACAGCCCTAAAGGAAATGGACGTTGCAAAGCCCCGACTTTGTGACTAAAAACGAGATTGACTTCATCATTACGGACAAACGGCGCATATTCAGAGACGTCTCAGTGATCACTAGGTTTAATACTGGAAGTGATCACCGACTGGTACGAGGCACTCTGGATATCGACTTTAAAGCCGAGAGATTCCGATTGATGAAGTCTACGCTCCGTCCGAACCTACTCCAAACCGTTGTTGGGTCCGAAACATTCCAATTAAAATTGGAAAATCGATTCGCTGCCTTGGAAACCACAGATGACGTAGACCAGAAACTCGAAGAAGTGGTGGAAATCCTCAGGGATGAAGGGACGAAGTTTTGCGAGAGCAAGCGTACGGGCAAAAAGTCCAAACTCTCGGCAGAAACACTTCGGCTAATGGAAGAGAGACGAACAGACCCTTTGTCAGCTTTGTCAACTAACCTGGTGCGCAACAAATCCATAAAGAAGCTGGTACGACGCGACCTCCGATCCTCTAACACGCTCTTGATTAAAGAATCAATTGAGCAGAATCGGGGGTCGAAAGTGTTCGTCCAGCCTCTGGGTAGAAGCCACCTCACAAAGCTGACAACGTCAACGGGGAACGTCGTCGCATCCAAGCCGGAGATTCTGTCGGAGGTTGAAGACTTCTACGGCAAGCTCTACGCATCGCATGCTTCAAGGCCCGAACCCGATACTGAGGATTCTAGAGCCACCTTAACCCGCCACTTCACAGAAGATCTGCCCGAAATTAGCCGAGACGAAATCGTGATGGCCCTTAAACAACTCAAAAATGGAAAAGCCCCAGGAGAAGACGGAATCACAACGGAGCTTTTAAAAGCCGGAGGAGCTCCAGCAGTTCAACAGCTTCAGCAGCTATTTAATTCCGTTCTTTTTACTGGGAGAACTCCACAGGCATGGAACAGAAGCATGGTGGTATTGTTTTTCAAAAAAGGAGACAAAACCCTATTGAAAAACTATCGCCCGATTTCGCTTCTGAGCCATGTCTACAAGCTGTTTTCAAGGGTCATCACGAACCGTCTTGCGCGAAGACTCGACGAGTTTCAACCTCCGGAACAGGCCGGGTTTCGAAGCGGTTACGGCACCATAGACCACATCCACACGGTGCGGCAGATTGTACAGAAGACCGAAGAGTACAATCGGCCCCTGTGCTTAGCATTTGTGGACTATGAGAAGGCCTTTGACTCAATCGAAACCTGGTCTGTTCTCGAGTCCTTGCAGCGTTGCCAAGTCGACTGGCGATATATCGAAGTGATGAGATGTCTATATAATGCCGCAACGATGACTGTACAAGTACAGAATCAGCGAACTAAACATGTCCACCTGCGTCGAGGAGTGAGACAGGGGGACGTCATATCCCCGAAACTGTTCACTAACGCCTTGGAGGATATGTTTAAGACGCTGGACTGGAAAGATCGTGGCATTAATATCAACGGCAGGTACATCTCTCACTTACGATTCGCAGATGACATCGTCATTAAGGCAGAGACGCTGCAGGACCTACAAAGGATGTTGAATGGCCTAGCTGATTCTTCTCGTAGCATCGGTCTCCGGATGAATTTGGACAAAACCAAAGTCATGTACAACGAGCACATTGTTCCGGAACCGATTGCCGTAGATGGAATCCCACTCGAAGTTGTCACTAAGTATGTTTACCTAGGGCAAACGCTCCAACTAGGCAAACATAACTTCGAGAAGGAAATCCAGAGAAGAATTCAGCTGGGCTGGGCAGCATTCGGAAAACTCCGTCGAGTCTTCTCGTCGCCTATACCACAGTGTCTAAAGACAAAAGTCTTTAACCAGTGCGTCCTACCTGTGATGACATACGGAGCCGAGACGTGGGCACTCACAGTCCGACTGGTCCACCAGTTTAAAGTCGCTCAGCGAGCTATGGAGAGAGCTATGCTCGGTATTTCTATGCGGGATCGAATCCGGAACGAAGTAATTCGCCAGAGAACTAAAGTTATCGACATAGCTCAACGGATTAGCAAGCTGAAGTGGCAGTGGGCTGGTCATATCTGCCGCAGGACTGATAACCGTTGGGGCAGACTTGTCCTAGAGTGGAGACCGCGAATCGGCAAACGTAGCGTAGGACGTCCTGTGACCAGGTGGAGCGACGACATACGCAAAGCGGTGGGCAGTGACTGGAAGAGAAGAGCCGAAGATCGGGCTCAGTGGCGCATCTTGGGAGAGGCCTATGTCCAGCAGTGGACTGATACAGGCTGATGATGATCACGCGACAGTACCGATTCGTAACAATATTGCCTCGCGCCTAAAGATCCGTGCCAGGGCGTATAGCGTAGACCAGTTAAGTGAGAAACATACCTTAAACGCTCACTTCACGTTTCCAGAGACGAACAGATGACGCAGACTTATCTACCGCACACTCTTATAATAACTTCTGGGGCATATAAAGTTGCCATATACAGACGCTTAGATCCGTGGCAGGGTGTATATTTGAGTAAGTGTGTGTACCTTGAGCGCTCGCTTCACGTTCCCAGAGACGCAGTTTTTTTTTGACGACGCAGACTTATCTACCGCACACTCTAAAGTTAACTTCTGGGGCATATAAAGTTGCCATATACAGACGCTTAGATCCGTGGCAGGGTGTATATTTGAGTAAGTGTGTGTACCTTGAGCGCTCGCTTCACGTTCCCAGAGACGCAGTTTTTTTTTGACGACGCAGACTTATCTACCGCACACTCTAAAGTTAACTTCTGGGGCATATAAAGTTGCCATATACAGACGCTTAGATCCGTGGCAGGGTGTATATTTGAGTAAGTGTGTGTACCTTGAGCGCTCGCTTCACGTTCCCAGAGACGCAGTTTTTTTTTGACGACGCAGACTTATCTACCGCACACTCTAAAGTTAACTTCTGGGGCATATAAAGTTTACAGACGCTTAGATCCGCCAGGGTGTATATTTGAGTAAGTGTGTGTACCTTGAGCGCTCGCTTCACGTTCCCAGAGACGCAGTTTTTTTTTGACGACGCAGACTTATCTACCGCACACTCTAAAGTTAACTTCTGGGGCATATAAAGTTTACAGACGCTTAGATCCGCCAGGGTGTATATTTGAGTAAGTGTGTGTACCTTGAGCGCTCGCTTCACGTTCCCAGAGACGCACAGATTTTTTTTTCTTTGACGACGCAGGCTTATCTACCACGCACTCTAAAGTTAACTTCTGCGCATCTAAAGGTTACACACGCTTAGATCCGTGCCATGCCAGGGTGTATATATGAGTAAGTGTGTGTACCTTGAGCGCTCGCTTCACGTTCCCAGAGACGCAGAGCTCGCACAGTCGTCTCGCCGGCGGCGCCTGCGCCGGTGTGAAGGTAGCGTCGAGTCGTCGGGGCGGCGCGCGCTCCCAGCGCCACACTGGTGTGAAGTCGCAGGCGCATTGGGCGCACACTGCCGGTACTGTGCTGCGCGGCATGCTGGGGAAACAAAACTAGCTTTTTAGCCGACTTCACAAAAAAGGAGAAAAAAGGAGGTTCTCAATTCGACGGTTTTTAGGGTTCCGAACCCAAAAGGTACCAACGGAACCCTATTACTGAGACTCCGCTGTCCGTCTGTCTTTCTGTCTGTCTGTCTGTCTGTCAGCAGGCTGTATCTTATGAACTGTGATAGTTAGACGGTTGAAATTTTCACAGATTATGTATTTCTGTTGCCGCTATAGCAACAAATACTAGGAACAGAACAAAGTTAAAAATTAAAGGATTTAAAACAAAAAAACGTGTTTTTTACGATAGCGCCATCTAGCTAGCATCATAAATGGCGCTATCGTGTTTACCTTAATCTCGGAATCTAAATCTGAATCTCAGAAACGGCTCCAACGATTAAATATAGTTAGTTTCTTAGTTTATGTAGTTCTCGTTTCGTATTTTCTGCATAGCCATTTCTTTTTTTTCCATTTTGTTTGACACTGACACTATAGCGATTTCTTTTTCATGTTCGTCTCGTTCACAGCGGCTCACAGACTAAGTAGAGATGCTACATGCGTAGCATCTCTACTTAGTCTACAACCTATTTTGTATTCTTGCATTGTCTCTAATTATTTACTTTGAGTTTTTATTATTCGTGTGTACCTATTACTTATAATAGTTTATATTGTATTGTATTGTGTATTACAGTAAGTATGTTTATCACAATATCTATAATAAAATATGTATTTTTATTTCCTTTTTACTAATTTATATTATTCGCGATAGTCCAACCCCAGATAGGTCTATCTGAAAATCAGCGTTCAGGCAAACACCTGAACTGAAACTGCTGAGATAGACCTTTTTAGCACTACACGTGTGTATTTGATTTATTTAAGTACCGAGATAGGATTATAACTGTATTCTTTTCTTGATTGTTATTATATATATATATTCCCTTTTTTATCTTTAGGTACGTTAAGTAGTATAAGTTGTGTAATGTGCTAAATAAATGTATTTTCTTTCTTTCTTTCTTTCTTTACTTAGTTGGTGTTAGAAGTTCGTCAGATAATCTCTAGATGGCGTTCGGAACCTTCCGTGTGCGGGACAAAAGTCTGACTCGCACTTGGCCAGTTTTGTTTTATGTTTATTACCTCGGAACTCCGTCAAATCTTAACCGATTTGAAAAAAATATTTTTTGTTTTGCTTCCCGTTTAATCCCATTCAAATTTTATCGAGATCTGATAATCATCTCCAGAGATATTGAGATAAACAAATTTGTTACCTTGATGATATGATACTGGCTACTTTAACTACCGCGGCATGTGAAGTCGGTTTCTCCGTTTTATACAATCATAAATTATTACAATAAATTAAATACATAACGAAAGCCCCAATTCTATTTCTGTTAGCGAGCAATAGCCGCCGCGCCAGCGCGAGCCGATGCGCTGTTGTTATTTGTGCTATCAAAATCGGTGAGTGAATGTGAGTGACTTGCTAGCTTAAATTGGGGCACAGAAAAAATAGTTGTGCGAGGCGAAACGCTTTATACTCAACATAGCATAATTACAAAGCAGTATAAATCGATGAAGTAACGCCCTGCAAGGTGGTAGGGCACGTCTAGTGTCCGCCTGGCCAATCAAACACCCTCAAGTTGTAAAACCTGTCACTACTAATGTATTTCGACAGCTATCCTAGAGAGCCAGTTCCTCAGAGTAACAATTACTAAAGTATAGAGCGCGGCTATGAGCCAGCCACCTTGCTGCGAGTTGTAAGCAGATATGCTACAACCCGGTCAGAATATCTGTGCACCTCGCTGGAATGCGGCGCCTCTCCCGCTTCCCCTGTCACCTCTCCGCGCACTCCCCGGTGCGACAGTACGGTTAGCATCTTCGTTGCCGATACACGTCGCGATAATTTTGATATTTTCGCTTTGTTGTTGTTTTGTTTTTTAATATTTATTGTTAAGTTTAGACTGTTTACTGTTAAGTTTCGACTGGTTTGGTTGTTATTAAAATTTTTGTAGCTCCATATTCCATTTAATGACAAAGAGGGAATTGTATCCCATTATACTGACAACAAAGCCGCCGAAAAAATATGTCGTCGACGATTTTATGCGAGAGCATGGCCAAGAAGTTGTGCGTCTGCCACCTTATCATTGTGACCTAAACCCTATCGAATATATATGGAACTTGGTAAAGCAAAGGGTGGCAGATAAAAACATTGACCAATCGGAAAAGAAAATAGAACAACTTACAAAAGATGCGATTAAGTCAATTACGCCAGCTGACTGGAAAAAAGAAGTGAATCACGTGGAGAGACTACAGCGTGAATACTGGGAAAAGGATCATCTAGCAGATGACAACATCACACAACTTTTAATATCACTAGGGGAAGACAGTTCGGAGAGTTCAGAAAGTGAGAGTGAGGAAGATACAATGTCAGGCATAGAGTCAATAATCTATAGTGACTGAGTTTAATAATAAATGTTTTTGTAAGCAAAATAATTGTTATTAATAACAAACACTTCATCAATAATAAATTGATTTGAAAAGGTTAGTAATTTTTTTTTACCTCCACATTTCTCGAAAAAACTTTTTTTCACACCGTACCCAGACCGCCGATATGACGTCACGAGGTCAGATGCACATATATTGTGACCGGGTATTATAGCTACGTACATTGATATATAAGCTCTTGCAGGCACGGGCGTTTGCAGGCATCCCTACGGATGCCTGCAAACGCCCGTGCGCTTATCAATGAAGAGGCTGACATGTGACGACGAAAAATTGACATGTTGTATTATGATATTGAGAGGAATGTGATATATTTTCTGTAATAACTACGTTTACTCAGTCATAATATTATCAATGCACAAAATATATAGTATTAATGTACGTAAGAGTACCTAAGAGCATTCAAAGGAATATTATTGTAATGTTACAATAATACTGTAATTAATACCAAATTAAATAATACAAAATTTGACCTGAAAAAGAAATGCCTAATTACATACTATCCCGTTTTTTACTATATTTGTATAACATACCTCACATAAAGCTTACCACACCAAAACTTAACATAAACAAGTGGCAAGTTTGGACCGCGCATTTTATCAATTTCCCGGCAAAAACGAAATAAATTGTGTCTGAGCGCACTCGGCTCGAACTCAGAATGTGGACTGTTCGCGCTTGCCGGTGGACAGCGATATTCTAACCCGTGCTTACTATTCGAACTCGAGTAGGCGCGCTCTATACTTTAGTAATTATTACTCTGAGGCCAGTTCTCATTATAGGCTTAGCGTGCTGCCATTCTCGACCACCTCGTCGTGAACTCTCTAGAAGAAGACTATCTCATCTGCTAGTAGATGAAATAGTAGTCAAATGCTATCCTTCATGTTATTTTACAAAATTAAGTTCCGGACGTTATTGAAGATACTTCCGCACTGAGGCGGACTAGATGAAGTCTTGCCTACCATTAGAACAGCTATACTCAAATTGTGCTCCGCGGAGCCCTAGGACTCCGCAAAGCTTTTGTAGGGGCTTCTCGATAATATTGGTCATATTGAAATCAAATTGCTAAATGAGTTCTTTCGCGCTTATGTTCTTTTTGCTACCTAATAACACTATCGGAGAAGAAATGTTTAACAAAATCAACTTATATGTGACGAAAACCATCAAAATTGAAATAATTGCACCGATATTTGTACAGATGGGCCCAATTCAATGACAGGAAAAACAGCAGGAGCAGTATCGCGAATAAAAAGTAAAGAACGTAATTAAAAGCTAATTTGGTTTTATTTTCGGGCTCCGTCAGATATTTGTTTTTCCAAAAGGGTTCTGTCTCCAAAAAAGTTTGAGAACCGCTGCACTAGAAGTACATGATACAAATACTGACCGATCCTCGTTGGTGAGATAATCAACAACGTGCTCCAATCCGACCAGGTACACGAAGTCAGTGTTGCTTGGAGAGGGGATGAAGTTCATCTCTGGCGGGGGCGGCTTGGGGGGCGGGATCTGTCAACAAAGTGTTTATTATACTTTACCTGAGGATTTATGCAATTTCTGATTTTTATAGTACACAGACTTGTTCAAACACAATGTGTTCCGCCAGCTATCTTTAAGAACAAGTTTCCAGCTTAGGCCTAGCGTGCCACCATCCTTGACCGCATCATCACTTACCAACAGTAGAGATAGTGGTCAAACGCTAGCCTAATGATAAAAAAATAAAAACTTCAGTTGCTCCGACAGAGTGTTAAACTTATAAGACACGGAATCAATTGGCATTAAAAATAGTTACAGTGTAAAATATAGCTCATTGGTGACTGTACATTTTTATTTTGAAAGTTTTCGCGAAAATCATTCATTTAATGTGAACGTACCGGCGTGGCTACGTAATACGTTTCAACCTATTACGTAGGTCATCGTCTGGTCGGAGCATATCCGAAGTAAATACACGCGAACAAAAGCCGGTACGTTCACATTAGACATTTGTTTCGAATTTTGTGAATGCAGCTTAAAATTTCAATCAAATTAATCAAAAATCAAAATTAATGGACAGTCTCCTCAGAAACTTTAACTGTAAAAATCCACTTTGTACAATATTAGGTGTGCATTATTGGGCCTGAAACCTAGGGTATAACAGATCGAGGATGTAGCACGCGTACCTAGTAGACACCTGTTCACTCACGATTTAAAGACCCCCGGGTTGTAGTTGTAGTTACCGGGAAACACAGACACCGGCAAGGTATTCCATTCCTTGGGAGCACGTATGATGGAAGAGGAATACAGTGGACGAACACTGGCGGTTAACGATGATAAAGAGACTATTCCTATAAGACTATATATAGAGACTATTGTATATAAACGGCAGTACCTGCAGCAAGGTTTTCTCAAGTTGTTTCCTGAGGGCGAGCTTCGCAGCCGCCTGCCGCTGTGCCGGTGTTTGGGTGTCTTCCGAACTGCGGGTGCTTGCCTGCGGAGGTACATACATACATTTATTTACTAGAGTCTGTGTCAAAAGAGAACCGTCGTGGCTTTACGATGAACTAACATTCAAAGGTAATGAAGGAAGGTACCTAGTACCACCCGATAATGATAAGAGTAGGCCCTACCAAGGTATCAAACATTTTTAGTCGTATTGGCAATGACAGAGCAATGTTGACAACGCACAAAATATGCATCTTGAGCACCAACAAACGTAATAAGGTTGCGGCAACAGCAGACGACATATTACACGAACAAAATGTTTGCCACTTTCTGACACCAGGTGGCGACACACTTACCGTTCTGGATGGAGTCGAGAAGAGACTTGTCGACTTTAGGAGTAATTACTACTGCATAATCTTTATTAGCGAAGAAGATTTTAGGGCTGGCCAAAATTATTTCAAGCTCATCTTAGACATAGGAAAGACGTTACAAAACTTCACACATACTAACATTATTATCTGCACACCAGCTTACAAATTAAGTGCAAATGCACATATGTATAATCTCAGTGTCCAGAAATTCAATGAGCTGCTATACCATGACATCTGTACGCATAAATATGGTTTTCTTTTCGACGTAAATGCAAATGTGACCTATGATTACAATATGTTTTACAGGCAATCTGGGTTATTGAACAATTTCGGACTACGCTCCGTGTTCAAGTCTCTGTCGATCTTTATTAATGACATCAAACGCTTTAACAATAATGTAAATAGTAACTTAAAAGTATTGATGAATCACGATACTGAAAATGTAGATGAAACAAACAACATGCAGCCTTTTCTTAGATAAACATATCTATGTGATGCATCAAAATATTGCAGGATTATTAAATAAAGTAGATGCACTTACAGTGTGTATAGATGAATTGTCCGAAAAAAATGTAAATACTGATGTACTATGTATCACTGAACATTTTATTATGTCAGGCTATGAACATTTATTGGTAATACCCAACTACGTACTAGCTTCAAGTTTCTGTAGAAAAGATAGCAAAAGAGGAGGTTCCTGTATTTTGGTGAAATACGGTCTCCAATGGCGTGACCTGCCATTCATACCATCACGGTCTATTACAGGAGTAATTGAGTGTTGTGGAATAGAACTACTGGATCATAATATTATTATTGTTTGGTGTGTACAGAATACCAAAACCTGCCAATTTGAACACATTTTATAATACACTAGAAGACATTCTACGACATACATGGTTACAGGAGAAGTAGTGCTAGATCCGTGAAGGGCGTGGAGTACCCGTCATTTCTGACTTATTTCTCTATGAAACACCCCACCCTAAACTTAACCCTTTTCGAGATATACGACTTTTCTTTTTTATTTAATTGCCGATTTTTAGGCTACTACATTGATTTTTGTTTTTTTTACGTGTCTTATTATTATTTTTGTTGCATTTTTACTTGTGTAATAAGATGCTTTAACGCTTTAATAATCAAAATAGTGCATAAGTTAGTTGAATAGACCGTAGTAGACAAGTGAAAGTTAAGAAATTTAAAAAAAAATTAGCAAGTTTATTTTTCTCTAAGGAATATCTAATTAAAAAAATATTATGGCAGATGGCTTGTTGGCAGATGTTTTTTAAAATATCTACGGTTCATCAGCTATCCAACGAGGTATAACAATCTAGGGTTTGTATTACATTTCGTAGTTTTATAGGCGACAGTGTAGAAGATAATTTACGATAAAAAGTAAAATAAAACAATAGGTAAAGCATGAAATGTCATCGGGATGCGACAATGTACCCGAAATAGAGGCGCCCATGTTGAACATGAACTGTAAAATAAGGAAAAGTTGTGTGAAAACATTTAATAAATGACATTTCATGCTTTACCTATTGTTTTATTTTACTTTTTATTGTAAACCTAAAGACATTGAATGTCCACTTGTTCAAAAAGAAGCTGCGTTATCTGTTAAATTACAAATGTTATTATACTATTAACGAATTTTTGACCGATAAATTATAATCTACTAGCTGTTTCCCGCGGCTTCGCCCGCGTTATTGTGTCTTTATGACCTTTGAGGTCTAGATCAATAATCTCTTAGCCCAAGTCACCATAGATGACCCCAAAGTCGAACTTAATATCCTCTATTGTTAAAGTCATTAATCATTTTGGTTAGGTATACGAAGTTGTGCTGTTTAATTGTTTGACTCAACACAAAAGTTCCTGATACATTTCTTACAAAGAAATTACGGTAAATAGCTGCGCGAGCAAACTTTTTTATGACTTTTTATGACCCTGACAGTTTTATAACCTAACAATCAAGTCACTGTAGATGACTCTTAGGTCGAACTCGATATCGTCTATTGTTAAAGTCATTAATCATTACTTGGTAAACCTAAGCAAGGTTTACCAAGTTTTGCTGTTTAAGTATTTGAGTCAGTCTAATGTATGAGGCTGTTAAAACACGCTATTATATGCTATATAGCGTTATTACTGCGCAAGCGAAGCGAGCGCAATTTTTTTTTTATGATCTTTTATGACCCTGACAGTTTTTATGACCTACTATGTCAACACCGATAACCCTAGGGTTTAACTTGATATCCACTTATTTTAAGGTAAAATAATGATTATGATTATTGAAGGTTGAACTGTTTAAAATTATAAACTCGTTTTGATGCATGTGGCTATTTAAATACATAAAATGATAAAATATTACCTACATAGAAGACAAATGCTTGCGCGAGCGTATCAATGCGCGAGCGAAGCGATGGTGAAAAATGTTTACGACTTTTTATGACCCTGACAGTTTTTATGACCTCCTAACACCGATACCACAAAGGTTAAACTTGATATCCACTAATTTTAAGATTAATAATTATTATGATTATTGAAGGTTGTACTGTTTTAATCTTCGAGCATTTACCAATTGAGAAGTTAACGCAAGGCGTTCCCCTTTGCTGGCCATATAGCCATTTTTGGCCATATGAGCGTACGTAACTACGCTGTATTTTTAATACTGTGTGCGTGTTTTAAGTTAGTGTGATTTGTGTGTGTGCAATGCGTGTTTACCTCGTCCCCCGTAAGTATCGGCAGAAAAAAATGTTTGCGGATTACAACGTTAACATCTCCATTGGTAAATGCTCGAAGGTTTTAATGTATTACTCGTTTTGATGCATGTGGTTATAAATATACAACATTTACTGAAATATTACCAACAAAGAAGATAAAACAAATGCTTGCGCAAGCGCAGCGAGCGCTATTATTGCGCGAGCGAAGCGAGCGCGAAAATTTTTTACGACCTTTTATGACCCTGACAGCTTTTATGACCAACTAAGTCAACACCGATAACCCTAAGGTTAAACTTGATATCCACTTATTTTAAGGTTAATAATCTTTATCATTATTAAAGGTTGTACTGTTTTAATCTATGACTCGTTTTGATGCATGTGGCTATGTTTTCTACAAAGATGATATAACAAACGCTTGCGCGAGCATAGCGGGCTCTAACACAGCGCGAGCGCAGCGAGCGCGAAAAATGTTAACGACTTTTTATGACCCTGACAGTTTTTATGACGTAATAAGTCAACACTGATGACACAAAGGTAAAACTTGATATCCACTTATTTTTATGTTAATAATCATTATGATTATTGAAGGTTGCACTGTTTCAATTTATAAACTCGTTTTGATGCATGTGGCAGGCTATTATTATAAAATACAAAAAATGTTGAAATATTACCTACAAGGTTAATAAAAGAAGTGCTAGCGCGAGTGCGAAATTTTTTTACAACTTTTTATGACCCAGACTTTTGTTATGACCTACTTAGTCAACATCGATGACCCTAAGGTTAAACTTAATACATATTTTAAAGTTAATAATCATTTTGATTATTGAAGGTTGTACTGTTTTAATGTATGACTCGTTTTGATGCATGTGGTTATTAATATATAAAAGTTACTGAAATATTACCAACAAAGAAGAGAAAACAAATGCTTGCGCGAGCGAAGCGAGCGCGAACATTTTTTACGACCTTTTATGACCTTTACAGCTTTTATGACCTACTAAGTCAACACCGATAACCCTAAGGTTAATCTTGATATCCACTTATTTTAAGGTTAATAATCTTTATCATTATAGAAGGTTGTACTGTTTCAATCTATGACTCGTTTTGATGCATGTGGCTATTAAAATACAAAAGTTGCTGAATCATTTTCTACAAAGTAGATATAACAAATATTGTGCGAGCACAGCGGGCGCTATCACTGCGCGAGCGAAGCGAGCGCGAAAATTTTTTACGACTTTTTATGACCCAGACAGTTTTTATGACGTAATAAGTCAACACTGATGACACAAAGGTTAAACTTGATATCTACTTATTTTAATGTTATTAATCATTATGATTATTGAAGGTTGTACTGTTTCAATTTATAAACTCGTTTTGATGCATGTGGTTGGCTATTAAAAATAACAAAAAATGTTGAAATATTACCTACAAAGTTAATAAAAGAAGTGCTAGCGCGAGCGAGAAATTTTTTTTAAATTTTTTATGACCCAGAAAGTTGTTATGACCTACTAAGTCAACATCGATGACCCTAAGGTTAAACTTGATACTTATTTTAAAGTTAATAATCATTATGATTATTATGGTTAATAATCTTTATCGTTATTGAAGGCTGTACTGTTTTCTAATCTAATCTATGACTCGATTTGATGCATGTGGCTATTAAAATACAAAAAATGCTGAAATATTACCTACAAAGTATACAAAACAAATGTTTGCGCGAGAGCAGCGAGCGCGAAAAATTTTTACGGCTTTTTATGACAGTTTTAGTTTTGATGACCTACTAAGTCAACACCTATGACCCTAAGGTTAAATGTGGCTGTTAACACAAATGTTTCTGAATTACTTCCCACAAAGCAGATAAAACACGTTGGGCAAGCAAAGCTATCGCGTAAATTTTGATGGCTTATAATGACCCTGACAGTTTTATGGCCTTATTAGGACACATCTTAAGTTTAGTCATTATAGATGGACCTAAGGTCAAACTTTTATGATTATGCAAACTCTATGTAAAGTTAACAAAAAATAAAGGCACCCACACTTAATTGCCGAAAAAAGTATTCCCTGCCCTTTTATGCCCTATTATATACTATACTATTATTCTTTGTACAAAATTTCATCTGAATCGGTCAAACCGTCTGGCCGAAAAGAGGCCACACATTCACAAAATTCCATAATAAAAATCTAGACACCCGAAATTGCCAACCAAAAAAAAGTATTCGTTGTCCTTCCATGTCTTATTGACTGTCTGTGTACAAAATTTCAGCTAAAAAGGTTAACCCGTTTGACCGAGAGTAGGCCACACATTTGAAAAAGTGGGCACCTAGACTCGACAGCCGGAAAAAAAGTATCCGATATCCTATTATTTCCTATGAACTGTCTTTTTACAACATTTCAGGCAAATCTGTCAAGCCGTTTATTCGATAAGAGGTCTTATATTTACAAAATTCAGTTTAAAATATTTGGACCCCCTGACTCGACCGCCAGAAAAAAAGTGTCTTATATCTTATTCTACCCTATGTACTTTCTATAAACAATATTTCAGGCAAATCGGTCAAGCCGTTTATTCGAGAAGAGGTTTTATACTTACAAAATTCAATTTAAAATATCTGGACCCCCTGACTCGACAGCCAGAAAAAAAGTATCCTTAATCCTATTCTGCTCTAAGACATGTATTCATACAAAATTTCAGGCAAATCGGTTAAGCCGTATATTTGAGAAGAAGTTTTATATTTACAAAATTCAATTAAAAATATTTGGACCCCCTGACTCGACAGCCAAAAAAAAAGATCCTATATCCTATTCTACCCTATGAACTGTCTGTATACAACATTGCAGGCAAATTGGTCAAGCCGTTTATTCGAGAAAAGGTTTTATATTTACAAAATTCAATTTAAAATATCCGGACCCCCTGACTCGACAGCCAAAAAAAAAGTATCCTATATCCTATTCTGCCCTATGACACGTATTCATGCAACATTTCAGGCAAATCGGTCTAGCCATTTATTCGAGAAGAAGTCTTATATTCACAAAATTCAGTTAAAAATATTCGGACCCCCTGACTCGACAGCCAAAAAAACAGGGTCCTATATCTTATTCTACCCTATGAACTATCTATATACAACATTTCAGGCAAATCGATCAAGTCGTTTATTCGAGAAGAGGTTTTATATTTACAAAATTCAATTTAAAATATCCGGACCCCCTAACTCGACAGCCAGAAAAAAAGTTTCTCAAATCCTATTTTGCTCTAAGACATTGATTCATACAAAATTTCAGACAAATCGGTCAAGCCATTTATTCGAGAAGAAGTCTCATATTTACAAAATTCAATTAAAAATATCTGGACCCCCTGACTCGATAGCCAAATAAAAAGTATCCTATATCCTATTCTGCCCTATGTACTATCTTTGTACAAAATTTCAGCCAAATCCGTCAAGCCGTTTGACCGTGAAGAAGTCCCAAACAAACAAACAAACAAACAAACAAACAAATAAACAAACTGACTTTCGCATTTATAATATTGGTGTTGATTTGTTAATACTGTTAGGACATGATTTTTTATTTTTTACTTTTTAAGTTTGAATTAATGTAATATATTGTAATAATTATTATTATATCTTACTTCCAATATAAATATGTATGATACAATTTGTAGGCCTACGTGGCAAAAACATGTATGAACTCTAATTTCATTTACTAACTTGCATGCACTGACGTAGTGTATGCATACACATGTTTAAACAAATAAATTATCTTTATCTTTAACAAAAACAGTAAATTAGAACCATCAACACGCGCGCCCTCATCTTCTACGACGGTCCTCTTTTTGCACAGACTCTACATAGAATACTGTTTGAACGTCGAATATTAGATAGTTAGTTTCTTAGTTAATGGCTTCTGTGGCTTGTTGTCGCAATCAAATACTGCTTGATCGTCTACTAGCAAACAAAACAATATTATAAAAAACTCAATAATATGGCTTCTTTACTTTTATACATATATACATACAATCACGCCTTTTTCCCTTTCGGGTAGGCAGCGACTACTTCTTTCCACATGCTTCGATCCTGACATACCTCTTTCGCTTCTTCCACTGATGCTTTTGATTTGTACTACTTTTTTATTTTTATATTGATGTTGTAATAGTCATGGAACACAAAATATATATTCCCAACAAAATGTAAACTCTACTTTAAAGAAAACTGTATAAATAGTAAGTAATAGATGAACTGAAATCACATTTCCATACTCACTGCATCACTGGTGCTACTTGTGACAGATGAATTGTCCTGAGCCGGCTTGGAAATATACATTCATACATTTATATTATATCTTTAAAACTAAATAAATAAACTTAAATAAAGTGACAAATTCAATCAGTAATCTATTACTGATTTAACTTGTCGCTTTAGAGGATAGTTTATTAATATTTTTTTATATCTATACAGGTAAGCGTTTGACCACTAATGCCCGGTTCCTATAAGATACAAACGGATCGTTTTGCCACGATCGGTTAAATTTGACACATGAATGTTTACGTCTCGTGTCAAATTTAACCGATCGTGGCAAAACGATCCGTTTGTCTGTTATGGGAACCATAAGTCACCTGTTAGTAAGTGATGATGCGGTCGAGGATGGTAGCACGCTAGGCCTAGAATGGGAACTGGCTCTCAAGGATAGCTGCCGGAACACATTAGATGTTTGGCGACAGATTTTCTAACTTGAGGGTGGTAGGTATTTAGAGTAACTTTGGAGCTTACATCCTATCGAACTTAAGGTGCTTATCTCCTTATATCTCTGGAGATATTAATTAGATCTAGGATTAAACAGTATTTACCTATTTTTTTATATTTTTTATTTTATTTTAGTCGGATTGTAAAATGTTAATCGGACTGGTAACCTGCCTTCAATACAAAAACATTAAATCATAAAAATCTTTCGCAAAATTATAACTTACATAATTGAAGCCCTTCTGAGGTAAAGACAAAATGCTTAAG
The DNA here is from genome assembly GCA_954871355.1 of Cabera pusaria. Classification (NCBI taxonomy): domain Eukaryota; kingdom Metazoa; phylum Arthropoda; class Insecta; order Lepidoptera; family Geometridae; genus Cabera; species Cabera pusaria. Next base: position 7,010,551 of record OX940909.1, on the reverse strand, counting down.
AAATAATTCATGTTAGCTATACGCAATCATATCAGATAAGTATCTACAAAATTGAATTAAATTACTTACATTGATTACATAAAAGGAAATATAATATTAGAAAATTATTGAAATCCTATTTAGAAGTATTACTAATAAAGATAGTTTAAAAACTAAAGTAACCGACTTCCATGCCCCATGAGTCAGTTTCAGTAGCAAGCTTGCGACATTTATCGTCATATCTCTGGAGATACCCATCAGATCTCCATGGAATTACAATAAGACACCCTCGGAAATGTACCCTACCGATTTAATAAGATAATAATTCGAATCGGTCCACAATTGACGGAGTAATCGCGTCACATACCTACTTTCAATACAAATTATAAATTAAATTTACGTGCATCAATGGATTTTTGTGCGCTTTTCACGGTGGGGTCACTGTGAAAAGCGCACATACATTTTTCCGGTGAAGGAAAACATCGTTAAGAAACCAACAATCCCCGCATGGTGGTAGGACACTATCTAGTGTCCGCCTGGCCAGCTACCAACCTCAAGTTAGAAAATCTGTCACCAAAACATCTAATGAGTTCCGGCAGCTATCCTTGAGATCCAGTTCACATTCTAGGCCTAGCGTGCTAAACTTCGACCGCATCATCACTTACCAAGAGGTGAGGTAGTGGTCAAACGCTAGCCTATAAGATATATATTAAAAAGAAAATTAAAAAATGTAGTAGTAGTATTTAGTATAAGTTTCAACTTGATACCTCTAAACATTTCGGAGATAAACGGTCTTGACAGATGGACAGACAGACAGACGGACGGACAACAAAGTGATCCTATAAGGGTTTATTTTTAAATCATAAACATCTTTCGCAAAATGATAGCTTACAAAAATGAAGTCCTTCTGAAGTATTTGTTATTTTTCTTGACCTCAAAAGAGCTTCATTTCTGTAAGCTATAACTTTAAAGATTTTTGTTTCGTTGCAGTACGCAAAAATATCAAATAACTAGCAGCCCGCCTCGGCTTCGCACGGGTGAAATTAATACATAATATTGGACGGCCCGTAGGCGTAAAGGATAGTTACTTACGAGTACCTAGACTTCTGACCCGACGGTCGCCGGTTATTATTCTAGTTATATACCAAAGATAAATGTTCTCTCCCTATAATATTAGTATAGATTACATACGAAATTGAATTAAATTACTTACATTGATTGATGACATAAAGGAAATAAAATATTAGAAAATTATTGAAATCCTATTTCGAAGTATTCAAAACAACAATAATAACATGGATTTTGTACCTTCTTCTTTTGCGAAGTTGGGTAAAATACTAGTAAGTAGTATAGTAATATAAATATATGTGATACCTTAGTAGAAGCATGCTGCGAAGCGGGCGGCGGCGCCGGCGTAATGGTCACCGACGGAGTTATACTGGCGCCGCCACTCGTTGAAGACTGGAATTACAACAACAATATTATGATATGTTATATGTATGTCAAAGTTGTGTACACAAAATACGTAGTCTGCGCGTCAAATTTAACAGGTCCTAACCTTAGGTGAAAGAATCAGAGTGGCGCCTCTAGGAAGGCTAGACAAGCGGCGACTGGAGTTGTTGCTATGTGACTTATATGGCACATATAAAATATACACAGAACATAAACTCACAGTAGTTCGGTACGTGCCCGGCGTTAGAGTGGTGCCTGCGGTAAGGCCTAGACAGACACGCGGCAACTGGAGTTGTTGTTATGTGACTTATATGGCACATATAGAACATACACAGTACATAAACTCACAGTAGTTCAGTACGGGCCCGGCGTTACGAGAGGCGCCCCTTGGGCAGGCTAGACAACCGGCGACTAGAGTTGTTACTATGTGACTTATATGGTACATATACACAGTACATAAACTCACAGTAGTTCGGTACGGGCCCGGCGTTACGAGAGGCACCCCTTGGGCAGGCTAGACAAGCGGCGACTAGAGTTGTTACTATGTGACTTATATGGTACATATACAATATACACGGTACATAAACTTACAGTAGTTCGGTACGGGCCCGGCGTTACGAGAGGCGCCCCTTGGGCAGGCTAGACAAGCGGCGACTAGAGTTGTTACTGTGTGACTTATATGGTACATATACACAGTACATAAACTCACAGTAGTTCGGTACGGGCCCGGCGTTACGAGAGGCGCCCCTTGGGCAGGCTAGACAAGCGGCGACTAGAGTTGTTACTATGTGACTTATATGGTACATATACAATATACACAGTTCATAAACTTACAGAAGGGCGGTACGGGCCCGAGAGTGGTGCCCGCGGTGAGGCCTAGACAGACACGCGGCAACTGAAATTGTTGCTATGTGCCTTATATGTCGCGGTGCTCGTTATATTAGATAGCAGTTAAAAAGCGCAGCTTAAAAAATATAACAGACGCAGTCTGCTTTTTATATATACAGGAGACTGCTTTCTGCGGCGCAGCTTCGCACAATCATAATTTGTTTATCAATAAAAACTATGCATTGTCTGTATTATTTTAACATACTTATGTAATTTTTTTAGGTAAGTAAAATATAGTTAATTGTTAAACATACTTTGTTTATTTTATTCTTTCGACGTGTTCAACAAAACAACGACATCGCACATTAATATAACATTGAGCGTTACATTTCGTCTAAACGCCCCGGCGCCGAACACAACTGAGATTTAAAACGAAAAAGCAGACATGCTATTTATTCATCGCATATAAAATATTCTACCTACGCTATTTACTGTGCGTTTCGTTATAACGCGTTTTGCGATTAGAGCAGTTATGAACACGACCACAGATTATATAATAGTTACCTCACAAAATAACATCAAAATTCCTAACTAAGAGCCGAATTTGAAGTCGAGAATGTGAATTTTACGCCGTCTTGTCATTTTAGTATCGTTAGCATAAAAAAATTAAAAATATTATGCTTGTTTTTTGTCACACCCGCAAAACTAACTATGAAAAACATAAATCGTTTCTAATATAAAATACGAATGCGCAGTTATCCCGTCATTTAAATAATAATATACGTTGCGCGCGCGTGAGCAGTGACAACCGACTAGCGGATACCAACGCCGGCGCTGGTCGAAGTTTAGGTATAAAGCGCTGTAGCTATAGGCGAGTGACAGAGGCCTGACACGACTACTTATACGGTACATATACAATATACACAGTACATAAACTCACAGAAGTGCGGTACGGGCCCGGCGTTAGAGTGGCGCCCCCGGGGAGACTGGACATGCGGCGACTTGAGTTGTTGCCGCCCGGGACTATGTGAGCTGATGTGTTCGATGTAGTGCGCTAGAATAAAAATATTTCAATTAGTTTTAAGGTACTAATCGAGCTCATGAAATATGACTCTATCTGCAAGCCACTGTTGATAATCAACTCAGTAATTTCACAGAGTTTCAAATCAAATCAAATTATTTACTTGCAAACATAGGTGTATAGGTGTTGGCAAAATTTTAAGTAACCGCTACATTCTGCCATTTGGCGTGCAAATATTATAGTTCTAGGCCTTTTAAGCTCACAAACCACTTTAAAGTAAGCTACTCGCATCTCCGACATTTAAGCTCACAAACCACTTTAAAGTAAGCTACTCGCATCTCCGACATTTAAGCTCACAAACCACTTTAAAGTAAGCTACTCGCATCTCCGACATTTAAGCTCACAAACCACTTAAAGTAAGCTACTCGCATCTCCGACATTTAAGCTCACAAACAACTTTAAAGTAAGCCACTCGCATCTCCGACATTTAAGCTCACAAACCACTTTAAAGTAAGCTACTCGCATCTCCGACATTTAAGCTCACAAACCACTTAAAGTAAGCTACTCGCATCTCCGACATTTAAGCTCACAAACAACTTTAAAGTAAGCCACTCGCATCTCCGACATTTAAGCTCACAAACCACTTTAAAGTAAGCTACTCGCATCTCCGACATTTCCTAGCGTTCATAGTGAGTGAGCCAATAACAACCAAGTGCCTAGTACGACTTTCTTTAGATGGGTTTAATTACTTGATCACGTTCAATTGTATGGAATTGTGAAAAATGAGGGCCCGGTGGCGTAATCAGGAGAACGGTCGGCTTTGATGCCGTGGTACCGAGTTCAAACCGCCGTGCACCAATAGATTTTTCTATCGAAAAATGTATGTGAGCTTCTCACAGTGGCCCTCCGGTGAAGGAAAACATCGTTAAGAAACTAACAACCCCCGCATGGTGGTAGGAAACTATCTAGTGTCATAGTCTACTGGTAGCCTGGCCAGCTACCACCCTCAAGTTAGGAAATCTGTCACCAAACATCTAATGTGTTCCGGCAGCTATCCTTGAGAGCCAGTTCCCATTCTAGGCCTAGCGTGCTTACCATCTTCGACCATCACTTCATGACTTACCAATCAGGTGAGATAGTGGTCAAATCGCTAGCCTATAAGATATTAAAAAAAATAATTAAAAGCGCCATCTAGTGTGCATAATAGGTAACATTGTAATTTCCACACAAATCTGCATTTACTTTACTGTGATCGAGTAAGTAAATAAATCTAAAGAAAGTCGCACTAGTCAATCTGGGCTCTGGCATGTAGTAAGTAGTAAAGTCAGGTAAGATAATGGAACTAAAGAAAAACAAGCAACGCTAAATCTTAAATCTTATCATAATTTTTTTGGCATTTAAGTCAAGTTGTGACAAGATGCTTGCCTATTTCAAATATGCCGGGGTTAGCTATTCTAAGAAAAGATCGTTTAAACATAAAAAAAACTAAAATAACCGACTTCAAATGCCGCGCTATTAAATTTCAGTACCAAGTTTGAGGTGTTTATTCCCATATATATCTCTGGATACACTTATCAGATCTCGATTAAATTACTATGGTACCACCTTTGGGATATCTCCATTCCAACAAAAATGAATCATCCTAAACGGTTCATAAACGACGAAATAAAAATAATAAATAAAAAATCGGTTTATTGTCAGAACAAATAGATAACATGATACATATTTCATTTCCAATCACAAGATATAGTTCTGACAATCGGAGTACACTCAGCACTATTCGGAGATTCGTATCTCCGCAGGGCTGGTTTTCAGTGCACTCCGTGGCTTGAACTCAGATGTTTGTCGAGCTTAGGATTATGTAGTAGCGTGTTAGCATAACATGAAATATTCATAATGAGAAAAAACAAAAGCTCTATTTAAAACAAAGAACGAAGCTATCCATGAACAAACAAAAAAAAATAGACGGTCGAATTGAGTTTTTTTTTTTTAAGTCGGTTAAAAATCAATCATACAGAAATAATAGCAGTACCTTGTTCTGATGTGCGGGTGGAGGCGCTGGGGTGACAGTAACGCCGGGCGGGACCACGCACCCACTGCCGGCCAGAGCTGTTCCAGTGCTCGGATCCTGTAAACAATCTCATTTAAAAATAATAATCACCTAATTAAACAAGATTAAAAATATATAATACCTAAAGAATAGATAAAATACAGAACCTAGGTCGCTACTTGCCGGTAATGTTCCCAAAAAGCTAGCGACGTTACCTCGTAAGCACCAGCTCTTTGGTCACGGGTGATGTCAATTAGATAATTTGATTTATATTTCTACGAAAATGTTATTAAATGTATATTTACATCTTAGACAACATGAATAAATATGAATGTCATAGTTAATACGGAATTTCTCTTAAGACGACACTCACGAGAAGAATTAGAAAAACAATAATATAAAATTGAGAGAGGATCAGACTTGAGATAGCTGTGCTATGTAGCCGTTTTATTAATGAGCCTCATCTCATTATTGAGGTTTTTTTTAAGTTTTATTATGGCTTCACACGATTAGTGTATTTAGCCAGTGTCAAGTATTGAAATTCTTCAAGTTTTTATGAATTTAAGTCGTAGAGATGGGTCAAAGTCACATTTCAGGTTAGTTTTCAAGTAAAAGTCTAGTCTTAAGTCATACCTTCAGTAAAGATGTGGAGTTTACTGAAGATTTTCAGTGGAATTTTGGTGAGAACGAAAATAGCATGTTTTTCAACATTGTGCAGTTTCCCTACACTCGCACACATTCACCGGTACTTAATGGTTAATAATCAACATTTATTATACATCAACTCGTGGAATAACACAATTTTTAGGAAAAAATACAATGAGATCACAAACACTTTTCCACGTTCCCGCCAAAAACCCATTATTGATGTTCCTTTTAGATCTAACCTGAGTAGAAGGCTAGCAGGGGAAATGCACAGTAAGCCTCTAGTGGGATATCCGGTCATATCATCAATTAAAATTTAGAATTAGAAGCTAACTGCTTAATGGTTTCCTATAAAAACAGTGACTTGATCTGCCCTAATATGTAGTCTATTCGACAATGTCATAGTGAAATTATCATACTTTCAAATACATCTATTTCTATATTTAATCTACAGACAGATGTAAAACCTTGTCCCCACTTGATGTCACAACTTGAAAGGACAAAGTCAGCTTAGATCTCTCACACATAAAATCTCCTACTTATTGGAAGTTAGAATGACATAAGTATTGTAAGTTTACCTTAGCAGGCGGCAGGCCAGTGGCTTGCTGTGATTGTCGTATCTTCCTCAATAGAACAAGCCGAGTCTCTTCAGCTCGCAGCTTCTCTCTCAGGTCACGGAGGCAGCGCTCGCGCTCCCATATCTCCGCGCCGGATAACTCCTGGGTATTAAAATAAAAACAAATAACGTCCAATCGTATTAAAAGCCCGGAACTTATTAGTAAAATTAAACTGTCCCTGTTAGGTGTCTAAAGTATAACAACAACAAGCAAACAACTATTAACCCCTTAATATGCTATCAGGAACTCTATTGAGAATATCTATCTCTATAGGTCAAACTGGTATAAGAATGGATTTCATGTATAGAAAATCTAATATATAAAATTCTCCTGCCACGGTGTTTGTTACCAAACTCCTCCGAAACGACTGCACCGATTTGTGTGAATTTTTGTGCATATCGGGTAGGTCTGAGAATCAGCTGACATCATACACCTAAGTAATAAGGGTGGCCCAAACGCGGGCAAAGCCGCAGCTAGTATCCTATATAAATATCCCGTATAATAGATACAGATATCTTGCTTGTCCAACATACTCTGCCTCGGTTATAGACACAGTCGGTGTGTGACAAAATTGTCACAGTAACATACCCTAATTCTAATTTGAGGTGGGAGCGATGCGTCCTGCACTGACGTCCCGCTTGGGGTGTATTGTGCATTCCCCCCTGACAGCGACTAACCAAGCCAATCCAGCTCTTTTATGAAGCGAAGATAAGAACGGGGTCGCTGGAATAGCGCTCCTAGTGAAGTAGAGGGTGATGGTGTTGATGATATCGAAGCAGATGACATGATGGAAAATGGTAAGTGTGTGTGTGTAACTGTGCCAAGAGCGGCAGGCAGTGATGATGTTGACAATGAGAGTGGTAGTAATTGTTGTTGTTGTGGCAGGTGCTGGTGTACTGCATCCATGCCACGGTCGTGCAAGCCAACCGTGACCCTTATGTCTTCTAGGACTGTGCACTGGATCATGACATGTTCCACAGTCTCGTTCTCTTGCAAACATCCTCTACATAGAGGACTGTCCGTGGCCCCTATTTTATGAAGATGATAGTTTAAATTGCAGTGTCCTGTGATAAGGCCTACTATGAAACGAAGGTCTTGCCGTTGTAGTTTAAGTAGTTTGTTGGTTACTTTACTATCTAACTTAGGCAGAGCGGCTTTTGTGTTTGCAGTCCTACTTCTTGTCCTACAAATTTTGTTGCTCTTTCTCAGTGTGGCGACGCAATAGGTTCCTTACTTCCATAGATGACGGTTTACAGAGGCCCATTGCGTTGACGCTTACCTGTAGTTCAGTCCCTTCTTTTGCAAGTTTGTCAGCTTCAATGTTACCTGAACATGATGCATGGCTTCTAGTCCATTTTACCTTGATGTTGTATGTGTCTGCTCATACCTTGTGTGTGACATGTAGGCAGTGGCGGTTTATTCTCGTCATTCTCTTCTGCTGAGAGTTCCCAGTTATATTGTGTGACACAACTGTCACAGTGATGTACCCTGTGTGTGTGCTGTGTGACACAACTGTCACAGTGCCATACCCTGTGTGTGTGACACGTAGGCAGCGGCGGTTCGTTCTCGTCATCCTCGTCCTCTGTGCGAGGCTCCCGCGGAGACTCCGCCCCGGTTATGGATACGTCCACACCGGTGCAGTTCAGCTTGCTGCTTACATCTGTTGGTAAGAAGCTCAAAGGTAGAACGAAAGAAACGATAACATCATCACACATACATAATACATATATTCACCCTGTTTTGCAAAATATACAAAATTCAAACTAAGTCCAAATAAATTACATGGAATAATTAATTTCATTCATCATGAACATTCAGCCAAATCAGTCCCACTGTTGTTTGTAGTATATTACGATATGTGTGACTTAAGTAGTCGATTATTGTACGGCATGCAGCGAAGGTGCTATGCGGTGCAATAACAGACAACTTAAGTTACGAGTATCGTATATTATTTTATAGAGAGCAGTGTGACATAAACCCGCACTTTACGCTTACGCTACGCTTTTCTTCACGCCGTGCAATAATCGACTATTTAAGTCAAGGAAAAGCGTGCGTAAATTACGGGTTTAGGTCACACTGTGCTATAATTTTTTTTTATGCTTCTGTTTGCCATGCAATACTGAATGTTATTGTATGTCTCCATAGTGTGATTGTTTGTAATTAAAACCTACCAAACCAAGGGACAAGAGTTACTTTTGAATTTGTAATATCAATATTTGTTAAAAACGTGTAAAAATTAAAGGAAACAGGAGTTTCTATCTTAGAGGTTTTTTTTTTGTATGTCTGGCAGACAGGCATATGATCTCACCTGTACCCTTAGTACGAGTTTTCATACCACACTTGATATTGTATATCGAACAAATTTTGTATGAAAAACAGTACAGCGCCTCTAGTGGTAACTACACTTCACTAAATGTAGACCAATCAGAGAGTTAAATCGAAAACTATGTGAGATCTGTCAAAAGCGTTTACAATACAAACTCTTACTAGGGGTACTGGACCCCTAGTACGAGGTTTTATCGTAAACGCTTTTGACAGATTTCACATAGTTATCGACTTATTTTGGCTCCCTGATTGGTCTAAATTTAGTGAAGTGTAGTAACCACTAGAGGCGCTGTACTGTTTTTCATACAAAATTTGTTCGATATACGATATCGAGTTTGGTATGAAAACTCATACTAAGGGTGTTAAGTGACAATGTGGTCTATAATGGTATCATTCTAGTATGGAAATAGAACAAAACAGTAAGATGATAACTGAAATATATTCAATGGACATACGTGGATGTGTCAATATAGTTATGCTACTATACATAATACGTTGTAATTTCATTAAGACGCAACATCTTTATTACATCTAGCTAGGCTAGCGTTTGACCACTATTTCACCTGGTGGTAAGCAATGATATAATCGAAGATAGTGAACACGCTAGGTCTAGAATGGTCAGACTCTCAAGGCCTGTGCTTCCAGAACACCGTAAGGTTTTGACAGGAGATTTTCTCCTTATTTATAATAAATATCTCTGAATTAATGATCGTATTATAGAGTATATATAGTTATAGATTCTATAACATCAGGAACCAGTGAAACTAGCCCACATGTTGTAAGTTACCAGTAAAAGGCGCAGGCGTCGTAGAGGCAGGCTTGCGATGCGGCGGCGCCGCCGGCAGCAGAACAATGTCCGGACTCTCAGCATAACTGCGTTGTTCTGAACGGGGCCGTAGCACCCGCTTGCCACTGGCACCCTACACGAATTACAACAGTGTAAGCAGATTGATAACATACACTATATATATATATATATATAAAAATATGCTATAGCAGAATACTAATCCAACCGACTGATCTATGTATAAATAATCTGCTCTTTGAGATTCAATGAGCTTAAACACAACATCTCTGATGTTAGTTGGTGAGGAGTTGAATATTCTGTGATTCCAGGAGATGTCCTAGCATCAGGTCCAGGTTACCAATTACCCTGTTCTTGCATCCCATCCACTACGCCCTTCACTTAGGTCATCAGAGAACTTGAGACTAAAGATCTCTTCACACAGCACTATTTTTTATCAGCGCTCCTTCAATGTTGAAGCTGTAATATTATGGAATTCCTTGCCCGTTGAAATCAGACGGTCCCAAACATTAGATATATTCAAACGCCGTGTCAAAGCCCATTATCTTTCATTTTAGCTACTTTTCACTGTCTATTTTTGCTCTGCTATTATTGTATTTATTAATTTATATAACATGTATTGCAATTGTATGTATATATGTGTAAGTAGGTATATGTATATTTTAATATTATTTATATATAGGAAATTATATAAGTAAATCATGATTATTATTTCATTTATATTTTATTATATATATTTTATATTATTTCATACAGTTATTAGTATTAAATGCAAAATTAATAACAAATTAATGGACTTATTAATTAATAAGTCCATTAATTCGTTATTCATTTTGCATTGTCACATTTTTATAAGCCACCGCCTTCCATATAATTGTTATCCTTACTGTACATGGTTGTCTGGAAGAGATCGCTTTAAGCGATAAGACCGCCCATTGAGCCTATTAGTTTTATTTATCTAAATCCTAAGTATTTTTCTGTTTCGTAAGTGGTGTTTCAATAAAGTGTATATCTATCTATCTATCATTGAAGTAATAGAATACTAAATTACAAATTGAGTATATTAACTATGGAGCTCATAATATTCTGAACTGAACAGGTTTTTTGATACAAAGCTCAGAACACTCTCGATTAAGTTACCTATTAGAAAAAAAAACGCATGAAAATTGGTCCATTAGTTTAGAAGCTGCTATGCTATAGACAGACATAGATACAAAACAGACACGTCAAAGATATAAAAACTCTCTATTTATATTGGGGGTTAAAAACATTGTAAATAATAGAGGTCTTTACTCACTTCAGGTTAAAATATTGTACAAAGTAAGAAGAAATTAGCATGCCTGTAACAATATTTTTAACCATATTTTCACAATAGTAGTCAATATTTGATTTTTTTATTTTAAAGAAAATTAGTAGCCGATATGGACATAATCTGTGTGATAATAACTTATTCTGATTTTTTCATAAAATTAGATTACATTGAAATGTGTAATAAATTGACACAGGTCTTAAACCTTGAACTGTAGGTTATCCGCATCTTTGCCATATCATAATTTAAAACTTGTGGATTTTGATTAAATTTGTGCCTGAATAGACAAGGACACCAGACATGCAATTTACCTATTCTGACACGTGTGGTGGATGACTTGCCACAGCGTGCCAATGACACACATTTAAGAAAAAAGGTGGTACTGCCCTAAAAGTACAAGGAGAAGCCCTACCAACATAAAATAACTTTGATACTTACTCTATCAATCTTCCACGGATAGGCATGTGAAATGAGAATTATTAAATAACAATAAAATACATAACAATATGTCATACTTTTGATAAGAGATAACCTCGGTGGTTTTCCTTGTACCTCATTTAAAAGTAAATCTTTGTATTTAGAGGAAATTTTCCTTAAATTAGCTTCACACACACAATTTACAGACTGAATTAAACAGAATTGATAGAATTTAAAATGTTTACATTTAGTGTTTCAAATGAAATATAAAATGATTCTTTTTTAAATATAGCAATTATGTACATATCACATTCTAAATTATGCATTTAGATAAATCTTTAATGTCTGTTCTTATAATGTGGATATTTTAGGTTCTTAGTCGTAACTGTCTAAACTGTAAGTATATGAAATGCAAAATAGTTTTAGCTGAAATAGCACTCCGCCATTACGTATGCATTTATCCAGTCCCTACATAGGTTATCTGGAAGAGTTTGCTTGATGCGATAAGACCACCGATTGCATTACCATTATGTTGTTTTTTAATGAAGCGATTGTACATTTTGTATTTTGTGTTTTGGTAATCAATAAAGAGTTTTATTTTGTCTTTTCTCAATTTTCATTTACCCATATTAAAAATATTTCAAGCAATAAAGTTAATGCCAGATTACATAAAAGCTCTGCTGTAGTTTGACACCAATAATTAATTGGAGTATCTACGTTTTTAGTAAGTTTTAGTACAAGCCTCAGTAATTCAATCCTTTAAAAAATAATAGGACACATTTATCTGATTTAACAGCCCAAAGACATGGGTTAATAATACTTTCATGAGATTATGAATTTAATTATCTTTTCAAATTGGTAGAGATCCATTTTAAAGGTATAGTTGCAGCAAAAAGAATTGAATTAATTGAAATACTACAGTACTTAAATTATAATATAGAGAAAATACTTACATGTGGGGGCGGCTGAGCGGGTGTTATGGTCAGCCCACTGGCCGTCAGAGCCCTAAGCTCACTTAGCTCAGGAGGCAACGACCTAAACCACATAAATAATAGTTTTATACAAAAGATCAAGAATGTAAGCAATAAGTAACAACAATATAAAACCAAACCTCACCTCACACTAAGGTCGACCGCAGAATCGTCGACGTCCATTGTTTACTGTAATTACGCATGAGGAACATTTAAATTGCATACCTATTCACAGAAAATCGATAAACAGAATATATGTTTTGTCAATCGAAATTTATCAAATAACATAACCTATACGAAAAAAATACTACTAACAGATATAGATTATGCAGTCTAGCGGTTAATTAGAGCTCATCTCAATCGATTTTCACTAGTTAATTTCATGCACACGCACGCATCAACCGGGATTTGACAATTTGAGGAGACAACAATGGTCAATGGCCGATAATTAAATTTACAATCATTTGGTAAATACTTACAAATATTTTAATTCAAGGTATTGTTTACATAGCATTTGTATTACAGCAGGCGACAGGGTTGATAAAAATTATAATGCGAGTTTCGAATTATATCATAAATTGTAAATTACACAACAACACAGACACAACAAATCGCGGCAGTCGCCATATTTATATACTCTTATCTATGGCCATATTTTTATCACAGATACTACCTAATATTATATTCTCTTTGACAGATATATGTATACCACAGAACACTTACTCACGAGTATACTATACAGTATATATATTGTATACGAGTGTGTATACTGTAGCGAGGGGTCGTTGACGTATTTTTCGTTAACGCAACTAGTCCGTTAAATGATTGATGAATGAATTGATTAACTAGTTGAAGCTTCAACTATAGTCGATTTCACATATGCTCGTATGAATTCAACCGCTAACGAAGTATTGATAATTCATTCGTTTAATCCAAATAGCGCTGTACGTTAATTGTATTTTTTTTTTTAACAATAAATATATTTTGATTTTAAGTTTTAGTTTTACTCATGACGTATATTTCTAAGAAATTAAAATACTAAGTCTTTGAATATAGATTGTGTTTTCTATAAAAAATAGCTACGCAGTTGAAATTCCCGCAGACTAAAAACGAATGTTATCGTTCGAAATCACGTTGACAGTTAATCGCGCAACGCACCTTCGTTCGTTGACGTCAACTGATACGTTTCCCTATACTCTTGAATTTTGCCTTCTATGGATTCAACTAGTTGATCGGTGAACGGTTAACGGTCGAAACGTTGACAGTCGATGGACGGTTTTTTTCAACTAGTTCGTTTAATCAACGCCCATCTCTAGTATACTGTATAGCAGCTAATCTACCTACATTTATGAACACAGACTAAAAGAAAAGAAAATAAAAGTAATCAGAAATATGAAAATATTTATTGGGTTTTTGGCGGGAACGTGGAAAAGTGTGTGTGATCTCATTGTATTCTTTCCTAAAACTTGTGTTCTTCCGCGTGTTAATATGTAATAAATGTGGATTATTAACCATTAAGTGCCGGTGAATGTGTGCGAGTGTAGGGAAACAGCACAATGTTGAAAAACATGCTATTTGCGTTCTCACCAAAATTCCACTGAAAATCTTCTGTAAACACCACATCTTTACTGAAGGTATGACTTAGACTAGACTTTTACTTGACAACTGACCTGAAATGTGACTTTGACCCATCTCTACGACTAACATTCATAAAAACATGAAAAATTTCAATACTTGACACTGGCTAAATACACTAATCGTGTGGAGCCATAAAGAAACAAAAAAAAAAAAATTTATTGCAGAACTGGGTCTTAACAAGATGGTATAACTTATAAACTTATGTTAATTAGTTCCAACAGCTTGCCCATTTTGAGCGTGCAATATAAAAGTTTATGAATTAACTTACATTACAATAATATAATGTACTTAGTTACGAAATTAATTGGCTACTTTACAAATATTTAGACATTTACTATATATCTATATATACAAGAAAACATAACAATAGGTCTACATTATATTGAAATATTCCTTAAGACTATAATGCGCTTAAGCGCTTTAGATATAAGCCAGAATTTTAAGGATGTTTTGAATTTATTTCCGTCCAAAATCTTGAGGCCTAAAGCAGTAGTCATGTGTAGTTCCGGAACTAAATAGTTCCGGGAACTATGTCCTCTATCGGAACTATGGCAGTTCGGTCCGATATGTCCGCTAAAGCAGGTTCAGCTAGTTCCGGAGACGGAGATGCAAGATAGAGATGGAGACGGGAAAGAAAGAAACGGAGCGCTGCGCGCGGTGCGGCCGCTCCGGAACTGTGAGTGTGGAACTATCTAGTTCCGCGAACCTGGTTTGACATAGTTGTGGCAGGGCGAGAAAGAAATGGAGCGCTGCGGCCGCTCCGTAACTGAGTGGAAGAGCGGAACTGCTAAAAGTGCGAGTCGATAAGTGTAATGTATAGCTATAGCTACGGTATGGTGTACGTAAATTATTATGTCCTAAAATGTGCATTTAGTATTGAGTCACGATCCGAGTCCGGGATCTGGTAAATCGGTTCATATATATTATCCCTGGAACTGGAGCGCTGTGTACACTATACTCCGGCATGTCTATACTCAAACCGTGGAACTATCTAGTTCCGCGAACCTGGTTCCGGGAACTAGTTCCGGCAGGGCGATGAACCGTTCCAGGTTCAATCCGCTGCCGAACATGATTTGAGCATGTCTATAAAGCAGGCCTGTCGCACTCCGCGCTGTTACTAGAAACTACAAGTCCGCGCCTCCCTCCGCGCTACCCTCTCGGGTGCATGTTCAGTCAGTTAAGTGTCACGCACAGATTACTTTATGAGTGTGTCACGCGCGCTCTCGATCGGCCGCGCACCTTACTTGTACCTACCTCATTATTATATTCCTTGCTTACGATATTAAAACACAAAAATATTATTCAGTATGTCTAAACGAAGGGCTACAAAGCATTGCGTAGCATACGGATGCTTAAACAACAACGGAAATGACGACATTAGATTTCATACACTTCCTAAGAATCTCGAGAGGTAAGACATTAATAAACTTAATATTATTTATAAGTTACGTAAATCTAGGTAGTAAGGCTATCTAGGTACTTTTTGTTTAACGATCCGGTCGTTTAGTAGTAGTTTTCGACTTTTTTTCGCGTAAAAGTCAATGACCTTAAAGATCGTTCACTGTAAGTAGACCTCCCGGGTACTAGTGGCCGCCTTTTACTGCAGGGTCAGTGTATACTAGTTTTAGTTTAATACTTTATCAATTGAACAATAAAAGAAGGGGATGTAATATGTCAATTTTTTTTTGCCTATTTTTCATTTGTATTGTTAATTTTGTCGTCGCGCTGCACATGTAGGTACTTATGTAAAGAGCAAATAATGTCACATAAAATGGTAGGTAGGTATAAGTCAGCTGAGTTTCATGTTTCAAGGGAATTCACGTTAAGATCTTTAGGGAATTTCTATCGCCATTACATCTTGCAAAATATTAATTGTAACCTACTTGAAATTGATAGGTTATTTTATTGTTTACTGTAAGTAGGTTACGTAGATCCTATAGGTAGGTACCGAGGTGGTCCCATTGTAATTTCATCGAGATCTGATGAGTATCTCCAGAGATATGACGATAAACGTCTCAAACTTGCAACTGAAACTGACTCGCGCGGCATGGAAGTCGGTTGTTTTAGTTTTAACTATCTTAATTAAACTATCACATAAACTATCTTAATTATAGTATAACTGTAGTAGTTTTATCCTACCTCAACATTAAACATGAATGTAGCACTTTAAATATACTCATTACATTGTTCTACCTTAAAGTATTCTTCTACCAATTATGTAGTAGGCTTCAATAAGTTATCTAATAACATTCAACCCTATAGGAGAGGCCGCGAGTTGACCGAGTTATTCCGACTCTCGCTGTGCGGACTTACGGTGCATTTTACTGTGCGCAACACGCGGTTCATAGTTACTATTAGTTGATACTGTGACGCAAATTCAAGGTCGCACTCGAGGCGTGAAGCGCATTTTGAACGTTACCGGCGTTGTAACTAGGTTTAATCTCGCATTTTTGCTCTCAGGGAGTGCAATTTCTGTACTTGTACTGTTCATTATTCTGTGCCTAAAGGTAGGTTGTTATAAATTTTAATTGCCGCTATACAAACACTTTTATGGTACATATTATTATTTACTTGTGGTATACATAAATTATACTCTTTAATTATAAACTCGTCCAGATGGAACATGACATTTCAAAGTCACTCAAAAAACGGCCCAAATTTTGCTCTGTGTGTGCGTGACTCTGTCGTAAAGCTGTCAAATATTGTCAATACGTGCCTGTTTAGGGATGTCAGCAGTTAAAGTGGTCGCTACTCATTTTATAAGCTTTTTTATTTAACTTGCAATGTAGGTATGTATGTATGTATGTCTGTATGTTCAGGTGGAATCTTGGAAGCTAAATGAGACCTACTTCCCATTTGACTCAAATTTGGTTAAGTTATGTATCTTTGGTGACAATACAATAATATGGTACCATGGAGCTACTCTGATGATGGAGACGGAAGGTGGCCACGGCATCTCTGTAATAAAACAACATAACCCCACCGAATTTTGCCTCGATTGATTCGTCTTGAGGAGGACTTTATACCTAGATGATATCCAGGGTCTGATGAAGCTGTAAGGTGGCCACGGCATCTATGTGATAAAACAACATAACCCCACCAAGTTTGGGCTCGATTGATTTGTCTTGAGGAGGACTTTACACCTAGATGATATTCAGGGTCTGATGATGAGGCCGGAAGGTGGCCACGGCTTATCTGTGATAAATTAACGTTACTCCACCGAATGTAGGCTCAATTGATTCGTCGTGAGGAGAATTTTACACTTAAACGATATCCAGGATCTGATGATGAAGCTGAAAGGTGGCCATGGCATATCTATACTAATATTATAAAGAGAGAACATTTGTATTTTTGTATTTTTGTATCTTTGTATGTTTGTAATGATTTGGCTCAAGAACTACTGGACCGATTTAAAAAATTCTTTCACTATTATATAGAATGGACTTTCGAAATGAAAATTGGCTATATATTATCCCGTTTAAATCAAAGGTACATTCGTGGAGACCTAATTTGCAACCTAAGTCGGCAAAAAAACGGTCGAAAAAACATGTTTCTTACGAACGCTGCTCAATTGAAAACAGATGGAAGGATATTTTCTATAGAAGAGTTGTACAACTTAATAATACCTACAAAAAAGTCCGCGACAGCATATGTCTATCTCTTAAGGTTGACTCACAATAACCATTTTAATCTTTAATTTTTTGTTAAAAAATATTACATAACTGCCAGGGCAATTTTCAAGTATATAGTATTATTCCTTATCCAAATAATTACGTTAAATAGCTTGGCCTCATATTATAGATTAAAATTGTCCTTTACAGTATATAATTCAAATGAAAACTCTAGAAGATATCACGGATTTCACAAACATGCATAGCAAAATTAATAAAATATTTGCAGTGAAACCACAGAATAGGTCATAGTTACTACGAAAATATTGGATATACAAACGGAGAAAATATGCTACCATTGGTGATAGATACATATTTCTTCCGTTTGCGGTCGAAACAATGGGCCCATGGGGTCGAGATGCCCGAGGTTTTGTTAAGGAGTTGTCCAGACGCCTAATTGACATCACCCGTGATCAAAGAGCTGGCGCTTACATCGGCCAACGTATTAGCCTAGCTATACAACGAGCTAACGTCGCTAGCTTTTTGGGAACATTACCGGCAGGTAGCGACCTAGGTTCTGTCTTTTATTTATAGTATAGATATTATTATTGTAGTTTATATAATGTTGATATTGTCATTAGGTAATTATTTTTAAGTTGTTAAAATAAAGTTCAGTTTACAATTTTAAAAAAAAGATCTATATATATATATATATAATATTTTAAACCACCCCGATTGATCTATGTATAATCTTTTCATTAAAAGCATTCCAATGACTCTAAACACGACATTTACAATCTGAGCTGTAAGTTGGTGAGGATTTGAGTATTCTGTAGAGTCCAGGAGATGTCCCAGCATCAGGTCAATGCTTCCATGTTCTTACAATATCGTTGAAGAAGATTTTCGAATTGATCAGGCCTATGAAAATTGATTAAAGCTTATAGTTTTATAACGATTGAACGAATTTTCATGAATCAAAGCTAAGAATACTCTCGATGAAGACATCTATAAAAAAAAATACTATCAATAATAAAATCAAAATCGGTTCATCCGGTTGGGTGCTAAGATGCTACAGACAGACACAGATACCACGTTAAACGTATAATACCCCTACTTTTTGCGTCGGGGAACGCCGTAACGTTACGGCGACAGATGTTCTCCTTGATGGTAAGCTACTTTTCAACCGTTTCAAAGTTCTCAATTCGTTTTTGTTTTTTTTTCTTTCTTTTTTTTTTGTGTGTGTATGTTACGCGATTACTCCGTCAATTGTGAACCGATTCGAATTATTATTTTTGTTATCGGTAGGGTATGTTTTCGAGGTGGTCCCATTGTAATTTCATTGAGATATGATAAGTATCTTCAGAGATATGACGATAAACGTCTCAAACTTGCTACTGACATTGACTCGCGGGGCATTGAAGTCAGTTGTTTTAGTTTTTAAACTATCTTAATTATTGGTAGATTTAATGATCCCATTACCTCTGTAGGAAAATCCATAATTCATGATTGCACATAAACTTTCATTGGTAGGTATATAGCTAGGATTAGAACCAACGACCCTCGGGTCAGAATCATAACTATCCTTTACGCCAAAGGGCCGTCCAATATCACTACGTAAGTATTATAAAACAATGTCCATCACTGCGTCTGTCTGTCTGTGCGCAATTATCTCAATAGCTTTTGAATGGATTATCATGCGGTTTTCACCAATAGCCAGAGTGTTTATGAGGAAGGTTTAGGTCTTAGTTGCATAATTCGTTAAGGTTTTGTGTAAATTGGTTGTAATACGAAGATGATTGTTAAATATGTTAATATTTTATATTCGATGCAACAAACTGATGCAAATTTTGTAGGCATATATGTTCTACCCGTGCGAAGCCGGGGCGGGCTGCTAGTCTGTGATAAAACAACATAATCCCACCGAGTTGGGGCTCGATTGGTTTGCTTTGAAGAGCACTTTATCCATAATTGCATCATAAGATCCGTAGAATATTTTAAAACATGACGCTTTCTCTAAAATACTCAGGTACCTTACCTACCAAAAAGTTAAAAATAAATTAAAAGTAAAAAGTATGTTTTAAAACAAGCTTTTACATGGGACAATGAACTAAGATGTTAAAAATAAATTCTAGTCAGGGCGAGCGAAGCGAGCCCTAACACTATCCCACAACCTGAGCACTTTTGTGGTGCACTTTACTGAAAAATTATAACGCCTATTGATTTGTGCTTTAACATAGTAATTTTAACTCACATTTAGATGTGTTATCAGTAAAAAAATATATAATTTTATTAACATTTAAAATAGTCGGCCAAGTGCGTGTCGGGCCACGCGCTGTGTAGGGTTCCGTAGCAGCCTGTTATTCAATGCAAGTCTTTACCCGTTATAAACAAGCAACTAGGTACTTCGTCTTTGTCACTTTAAAGGATTTATTTTAAGGATTATGAATTTGGTACAATATTATCCAGCACCCAAGTTCAACGACTATTACTGCTAAAGTAATAATGTTATCTTAACCGCTATAATCCTTTAAATTTCATCACTATTATCACGATTTTTTCCATATTTTTCAAGACAGCATTTTAGCTTTTAGAGGGGGGGGGGGCTTAGAAGATCAAAGAATTAACTTCGCTGCGAACATAATGTTTGGTTACTAACGCCATCTGTTGGAAATCTAAAAAATGTACAAATGACGTCTGGTATCAACGTACCATTTATGGGAGATTTAGGACCTACATTTTAACCCTGGCAGATTCTTCTTTATATCTTCTAGGCTAGCGTTTGACCACTATCTCACCTGTTGTTAAGTGATGATGAGGATTACCCTGACGATTTCAAAAAGTGGCAGATTTCAAGGATCTTTATGAATTTAGAAATATAAATAGAATTTTGACAATTTTCTGTTTCTATTTAAAGTATGACATTCTTATTATGCAATTATTTGGTTGGAAAGGCCCTAGGGGTATAAGCTAAGAAAATCTGTCCCCGGAAGATATTTGATTGATATTTATACGATATGTAGGTACTAATAAAATAGGTATTTTTTTAAAGTTTGAGATCTCTTAACTCAATTGTTTTTTTTTCTAAAGCAAAAATATAAAAAATTGAGAGCTTTATAACATCATAGGATCATAGAAAAAATTTAAAAAAAAATGATATTTTAAATTATTTTTTACCATGATACAATTTTGGCTCAATAACAAAAAAAAATAGTACCTTTAATATTTCCCTATAATAATGTAATATTTTTTTTAAAGAGGTACGCCATTGTAAAAAAATGAAAATCACTTTTAGGCCCCTATCATGCATTTACATAATTATAATTTTTTTTTTTTTTAATGTCAAAGTTGACAAACTAGCAAGCAGCCCACCTGATCGAAAGTGGTCACCGCCGCCTATAAACACCTGCAACACAAATAATATTGCACGTGCTTTGCCTACCTTTTGCATAGAGGACTCTTTTTACCCCTCTCTTTAATCGCTGCATGTTGTACCGTAGCGGAAAAACCTCTGGTGGGAGATCGTTCCACATTTTGCAAGTCCGCGGAAGAAACGACCGCATAAAACGTACCGTTTGCGATGTCCACGTGTCAACAATATGTGGATGAGCTCTCTCGCGGTGTCGAGAAGAACGATGATAAAAGCGAGATGGCGGGATGAGGTTAAAGATTTCATCAGAACATTCCCCGTTATTATATCGGTAGAAGAGGCTAAGTGAGCCAATATCTCGGCGTAACGCTAGTGGCTCTAACTTGTCAGTAAGTACAGGACTGTCAACAAGTCTAACGGCTCTTCGCTGTAGGGAGTCAAATGGTTGCAGCTGGTACTTTGGAGCCCCACTCCAGAGATGAGAGCAGTACTCCATATGCGGCCGAATTTGGGCTTTATAGAGTAGAAGCCGTTGGCTTGGCGTGAAGTACCACTTGGCTTTGTTGAGGACACCAAGCTTTTTAGCAGTTATACTTGCTTTACATTCCAAATGACTCCGAAACTGGACTTCGCTGGAAATGTCCACACCTAAGATTCCTATACTTCCCGATAAGGTTAGGGGAATGTTCTGAAATTGAGGAACAACTAAAAACGGAGTTTTCTTTGCCGTAAACACGCATGTTTGTGTTTTTGTTGGGTTGAACTGTACAAGATTTCGTGTACCCCAATCTGAAACCTGTATCAGCGATCGTTCCACTTCAGACACAAGTAAGTTTCTGCTTTCCAGGACCACTGCTAAAGGGACATTAGCACGGCCTGTATATCTTGCATCTCCCGTGCTATCATCCGCATAGCAATGAATATTGTTTATTTGCAATAAATCATTGATATGCAGGATGAACAGCACACAGAACAGCCTTGTGAAACTGCAGCATTAATCGACATGGTCTCGGAATAAGCACCATTAACAACAGCTCTTATTTTTCCACCATGCAGAAAATCTTCAATCCATTAGCATAGCCCCACTGGTACACCGTATGATGGTAGTTTTTCCAGGAGTGCCTTATGCCAAACCCGATCAAATGCTTTGGCTATATCAAGACTCACAGCAAGGGCCTCCCCTCTACTTTCAATTGCCTCTGCCCAGCGGTGTGTTTGATAAACTAAAAGATCACCAGCTGATCGTCTATGACGAAAGCCATACTGGCGGTCGCTGATCAGCTGTTGATCCTCTAGGTATCTCTTTGGAAAGCAGAGAGGTGATCGCTATTGGCCTATAATTTGACGGATCGGTGCGGTCACCCTTTTTGGGTATTGGGTGGACATTGGCAACTTTCCAGGAAGAGGGTACTGTACCAGTGCTGTAGGAAAGGACACTCTGGAGCACATACTTTTAGCACGATAGCCGAGATATCATCTGGCCCACTCGACTTATGAACATCAAGAGACCACAATTCTCTGCGTACTGCCTTTTGAGAAATGCGCACTTCTGGCATCGAGCTTGAGCAACAAGGTAACACAGGAGGAATTGCGTCTCCATCGTCAAGAGTTGAGTTTGAGGCGAAGAGAGTACCTAAGAGATCAGCTTTCTCTTTCGCACTATGGGCTAAAGAATTCTCCGGCTTTCGTAGAGATGGCAGTGTAGACTGGCAGAAATTGCCTTCGGCAGCTTTTGCCAGCGACCAAAATGCCCGGCTTCCGGTCGGATGTTGCGCCAACCGGTCCCCAATACGGCCTATATGGTCAAATTTTGCTTTGGCAATCGCTTTCTTTGTGGTCCTTGAGGCAGCGTTAAGTGTTTTTTTATAGTCGGCTGTTTTTGGATCCTTACAGTTTCGCGCATTAACCCAAGCTCTGAAGGCAGTTGATTTAAGATTAGATGCCTCAGAACAAGATTTATTAAACCATGGATGACTTTTGCCACCGATGCGTATCTCAGAGTTTGGAATGAAACACTCCATCCCCTGCAACACGACATCAGTGACCGAGTCAGCGCAGGTGCAAAGATTTTCCGACGTAAAACAGAGCTCCGCCCAAGGATATGACGCAAAAAATTCACGAAGGCCATCCCAATCAGATAACCGATAATGCCAGACCCGACGTTTTCCAGGAGGAAAATATGGTTCGGGTCGTAACAATGGCACAGAAAACCGGACCAAGCAGTGATCGGATGAACCAAGTGGTGCATCAATCTCAACCTGGTACCGATCTAGGTGCGTGGTCAGCATGAGATCCAGCAAAGATGGTACATGACTCTCTATATCTGGTAGTCTTATTGGACCGGTTACCATTTGAGAGAGACCGTAGGTCAAAGCAAGCTCATGAGCAGCTCTTCCCGCATGATCGGTAGATTGAGAGACAAGCCATTCAGCATGGTGTCCGTTAAAATCTCCGAGGATTACCACTTCTGCGGTGAGATACTGTTCAAGAACACAATCCATCCCGTTGGAGATGTGCTCAAAAAGGCGCGTTGTTTCCACATCACCGCTATGGGACCTGTACAAGCACGAATAGATCCGAATCTGACCTCCATAGTCTATCCGTACCCATAAGTTTGACAGATCAGCAACTTCGAGACGCAACGTCGCAAGAGCAACGTCGAGACGTCTACAGCAAATATCCTCCCGAACGAACAGACAAACACCGGCACGACGTAGAAATGCGTGCTCAAGCTTGTAGCCCGGATAATGAAGATATGATGTGTCTGAAGGACAGGATATTTGAGTCTCCGTTAAAAAGAGTAAGGCAGGTTTAGCTGTCTCTAGGTGATGGTGGACATCGTTAATATTAGAATGCAAACCACGAATGTTGCAGAAGTTCACATCAATAGTGGAATTTGGTGCCGCTGATTTAACTTTACTCCTTTTTTTAACAGCCATTAATTTTAGGTTTTGGTTTGTTGGGAATATGTCGTACATCAAATGAATAAACAAAAGGGCATTTAAGAGGAAAGTGTGCTATGATTTGCAGATCATGTCCGTAATTGTGTGATTTGCTGGCGCGGGGGACGGAAGGGCCCCCGGTCCGGTGAGAAAGTGACTGCCGGGATCCACTCCGGTCTCCTACTCCGGCACAACAGTCACTTTACAGGATTATGCGCGGGTTGGCGGGACAGCCTCCCAGGGCGGAGATTACAAGTAATCCCTAGTTTCGGGTCCCCTACTGACCCGCGGGCGGCCAGCGGACAGCCGTTTCACCGGGTCTCCCTGGACCCCGCGCCAACATTTCACCACTGCAGGCAGGAGTCTGCATTAATAGCGTTAACAGTATTACACGCGGTCCTAAAGATTTCATCGGTATAGCACAACATTACAGTAGGAGGGGGGCCCCTTCTGTGACTCTTGGGCAATTGTTGGAACACGTTGGCATATAATGCCTTCGCTATACAACACACTTTCACAAGAGGGTGGTCGTAGCCAGTCGAACTTCAAAAGAAATTCTCCCACCAATGTTTAAAAGTGTAGTTTATCAATCTATAAACTGGTTGATTGACAACGAACGCGCTGGGTGCGCCTTCACGCTTGTTCCCTCGGCAGAGTAGTAGTGTTCTGTGCTCGTTCCTATTCAGGCTCCCTCGATTACCTTACCCGCGGGATGAGAAGGGGTGATCCTATTATAAGGCCGAGACCACGCGGCCGAAATATATAAATTAAAATAATAATATTATAATAATATAAATTCATATAATACATTACATGCTCGCTTTTAATTGCTTTTTTCTGCAATTTATATACATATATATAACATATACATCATTTATTAAAAATAATAATAATTTTAAAAATAACAACAATAGCTTCTATTGTGAAAGTGAATACATTAAACATTCAAATATCAATTATCAATTTTATTATTCAATCTTAGTTAGCTATGTTTCAAGGAACAAAATATTATTATTATGACACTTTATTAGGGTTCCGTAGCCAAATGGCAAAAGACGGAACTCTTATAGATTTGTCATGTCTGTCTGTCTGTCCGTCCGTATGTCACAGCCACTTTTTTCCGAAACTACTAATAATTTGGGAATATTTAAGATCGTTTACAAAACGACAAAAACCGACTTCACATGCCACGATAGTAATTTTTAGTACTAAGTTTGAGATGTTTATCTCCATTCTCCATATCTCCGGAGATAATTATCAGATCTCGTTATAATTTGACTAGGACCACACAGGAAGCATACTCTATCAAACTCAAACTCTAATCGCATGAACTTAAACATTAATAAGTGTTTCGTAATATCATTTACGAATAGGCGCCAACGGATCGTTTATAATTATTCTATAGACGGCCATGTTCTAACTCGATCTAGCCTTGCTAAGGATTAGGGTGTACTATTTGATGACAAACTATCATTCAGACCTCACTATCAACATATTATCACGAAAGTACGTAGTATTATTATCTTTTCTATGACGAAAGCCAACCGAATGCTTGGATTCGTTTTTAGATCTACCAAAGGATTCAAAAAGCCACGTTCCCATTTATACCTCTTTTTTAGCCTAGTGAGGAGTGTTCTGGAATATGGAAGTCTAATCACCATATTACACAGTACATAGTGATAGCATAGAAAGAATTCAAAAAACGTTTCTAAAAATGTTATGCTACCGCCAGATGATAGGTCGCTCAGATTTAAATTACGATATGAGGCTATCTAAATTTCACGTACAAAAGTTAGAAACGCGACGTAAATTACAACGTACTTTGATTTTATTTACCTCTTTAAAATGATTCACTCTTTGTTAGACTCGCCTGAATTACTTTCACAAATATCCTTCAACATTGCTAACCGCAGTGCTCGCAGATTTATTCAAACTAATCTTTTTACTTTACAAACTTATAAAAACAATATATCCTGTTTTAACCCATTAGTAGTTACTATTATATAATCTGTGCCAATAGTAAGGATGGCACGTCAGTATAATGAGATCGCTAAACATAACACTGAAATTGATATTGCTAACCCTAAATTTAGCTTATATAAAGAAATACTGAGGAATAATATCCTCTATCCCAGACCTAGAAGTCAGGTCGCGTCAAACCCGACTGCTCCCATTGTATTACATTAAAATAATAATAATTAAGAGTTTAACCAGATGAAATATGTTTAAGTTTCGAAGACTCGAAACATTTACCTATTCCGTTTATTTATAATTTTAGTTTTTTTTTTTAATTTTAGAATTTTATACATATTTTTGAATTGTGATATGGATCAAATATACCTAAATTTTTATATTGTTTTGTTTTATGTTGCAATTTTAAAAAAATTTGTCGTGTGTATTAAATAAATAAATAAATAAAAACTAAAAAGAATTTTCCAAATCGGTTAAGATTTGACGGAGTTGAGGTAACAAAAAAAACTTTAAAAAAACTGTCGAATTGCGAACCTCCTCCTTTTTGTGAAGTCGGTTGAAACTAAAAGATAAAGGGGAGTACCCATACATGAACCTGAAACTTAAAAAAAAAACATCAAACCTGTTAATTCAAAAAAATTAAAAAAAACGTTGAAAATCATTGGGTGTCCCCATACATACATAGTTCACTCCAATCAAGATAGGCCTCTGAGTTATATGAGCGCTCATACAATTTAGAGGTCTAGCTTAATTGGTACCAACCAACGTTGGTACGGAAGTTTCGGTGAGCGAGTCCAACTCGACTTGGTCGGTTTTATTATGCCTTATTTTATGCCATAATTCAATAATATGATGGCAAATTTTATGCATTTGTTGGAGTGGTTGGTGTATTGGCAATTTTTTTGCCAGTGTCGGACAGATTCGCAATTAAATATAAAAAAAACTGCATTAAAAATTATTACCAGGCAGAAAAACTACGCGAGCCCTCACAAAGCTTGGCTTTTAGCTAGTAAGTATTTTGCACAGAAGTACCTATAGTAAGTACCTAACCTGTAAAACGGGTAGTGCCTCAAGCTTTTAAGAATATAGGTAAGTAGGTGACTACCCGCAAATAAAAGTTGGTTTAAAAAATATTTTTTACATTTAATTTATAACATTTTAAAGGTTTGATTGTACAGGGTCTGTAGGAAACCTAATTAAAATAATATTAGTAAAATTACATTACATAGTATAAATCTAATTGTTAATTGACAAACTATATGTATAAGTACATAAATCATTGTCTTTTATATTAAGTAATTTAGGCAAATAATTAAAAAGTTACGGTGAAAATTATAGTACATAGAACGCGTGTGAGAGTGTTGCATGGCGCACGGTATCTGCCCCCGAACACGAACAGACGCGTGAGGTCAAACGTCATATCATAGCCAATGTGTAGAATAGGATATAGAATACTTATATACGTGGGCAAAGCCGCGGGACACAACTATTCTAATTTAATAATAATCGGTTCAGATTTGTCTACGATATGAGGTAACAACAAAAAATAAATAAACATACTCTTCGAATACTTTCTCCTTTTTCAAAGTCGGTTAAAGTACGATTGTATAATAGTTGTGACCTGCTGTACACTATAATGTTATACACAGAAAAAAAGTTCCCAAATATTTGGATGATTTTTCATTTCTTTTCATTTTTAAAAGTCTTTATTGATAATTCTAACCTAAATTTGTACATAATAGTGTAGGTTTAATCCTACTAGTACAAAGTAATACAGTTATTCTGTGTTTTACAAGCATCAAATAGGCGCCTTTATAACACTTTTGAAAAGAAATACTTAATACTAATTAAAATAAATTGAATATTGTGTTTGAAGTGACCATACACTAAATAACATAAATTATATATAGTATGCAAGCTTTAGATTAGCATTACATTTTTTACATGATTTAATAGATAGGTAATGATGCATAGCGCGGTAGTCTATACTAATATTATAAAGAGAGAACATTTGTATTTTTGTATGTTTGTAATGATTTGGCTCAAAAACTACTGGACCGATTAAAAACATTATTTCACTAATATATAGAATGGACTTTCGGAATGAAAATAGGCCATCAAAGGTACTAAAATCAAAGGTACATTCGTGGAGACCTAATTTGCAACCTAAGTCGGCAAAAAACGGTCGAAAAAACAGGTTTCTTACGAACGCTGCTCAATTGAAAATATATGGAAGAATATTTTCTATGCAAGAGTTGTACAACTTAATAAGACCTACAAAAAAGTCCGCGACAGCATACGTCTATCTCTTAAGGTTGACTCACAGTAACCATTTTAATCTTTAATTTTTTGTTAAAACATATTACATAACTTCCAAGGCTATTTTCAAGTATATAGTATTAATCCTTATCCAAATAATTACGTTAATTATCTTGGCCACATATTATAGATTAAAATTGTCTTTTACAGTATATAATTCAAATGAAAACTTTAGAAGATATCACGGATTTCACATACACGCATCGCAAAATTAATAAAATATTTGTAGTGAAACCACAGAATAGGTCATAGTTACTACGAAAATATTATTATAAGCTTAGCTATGCTGCAGATCCCCATCGATCACAATCAATTTGAAGTCAATATAGTATATTAATATGATCATTGTATAAAATAATATTCATCTATATATCTAATAATATAATAATTTAAACCACCCCGACTGATCTATGTATAATATTTTCATTAAAAGCATTCCAATCACTCTAAACACGACATTTAAAATCTGAGCTGTAAGTTGGTGTGGATTTGAGTATTCTGTGGAGTACAGCAGATGTCCCAGCATCAGGTCAATGCTTCCATGTTCTTACAATATCGTTGAAGAAGAAGATTTTCGAATTGATCAGACCTATGAAAGTTGATTTCATAGCGCAATTAACTAGAAAAAAGCTCAGAGTTTTATAACGATTGAACGAATTTTCATGAATCAAAGCTTAGAACACTCTCGATGAAGACATCTATCAAACAAAAAAAACTATCAATAATAAAAACAAAATCGGTTCTTTCGGTTAGGTACTAAGATGCTACAGACAGACACACAGATACACACGTTAAACGTATATTACCCCTACATTTTGCGTCGGGCAACGGTGTAAGGTTACGGCGGCAGATGTCCTCCTTGATGGTAAGCTACTTTTTGGTAGATTTAATGATCCCACAACCACTGTACGAAAACTCATGGTAGGTATATAGCTAGGATTAGAACCAACGACCGTCGGGTCAGAATCAGGGTGGATAAGGATTAATACTATATACTTGAAAATAGCCTTGGAATTTATGTAATATTTTTTAACAAAAAATTTAAGATTAAAATGGTTACTGTGAGTCAACCTTAAGAGATAGACATATGCTGTCGCGGACTTTTTTGTAGGTCTTATTAAGTTGTACAACTCTTGCATAGAAAATATTCTTCTATCTATTTTCAATTAAGCAGCGTTCGTAAGAAACGTGTTTTTTCGACCGTTTTTTTGCCGACTTAGGTTGCAAATTAGGTCTCCACGAATGTACCTTTGATTTAAACGGGATAATATATAGCCTATTTTCATTTCGAAAGTCCATTCTATGTATTAGTGAAAGAATTTTTTAAATCGGTTCAGTAGTTTTTGAGCCAAATCATTACAAACATACAAAAATACAAAAATACAAATGTTCTCTCTTTATAATATTAGTATAGAGTATAGATATAGATTGCGGTGAATGTGTGCGAGTGTAGGAAAATAGCACAATGTCAAAAACTAGTCTGTTTGCATTCACATCAAAATTCCAAAAACTTAAAACATGAATAGTGATGAGCAACACTTATCGATAAAACATTTAATGTGTTACTGCAGATGTTGGATACGGCTCAAACTCACGATATGGCGGAAACGAAGATTTTATGTACATACCCATACAAAAACTAAAAGTTTGACGTCTCACATTTGGAGAATACCTTTCCTAAGGCTAATAAATCGTTGGTAAGTAGAATAAAGTTATAATATATCAAAAGTTGTTAATTCTAAGTTTCATTATATGTTCTTTTGTAACCATCATTATTAAGATATAGGTTTCTTAATTCTACTATGTAATATGTAATGTAATAAACAAAAGCAGAGTCTGTAGCTTCGTTTTATTTACTATACAAAATTAACACCGGATTAAATGATACCACTACTCTTATTTTTACTTTTGTCAATATCGATAGATAAAAGCAAATTCGTTATGTTCAATCCCTAGACCAATATTCCTGTTTTTATAATGTTGGCTCTAGTTTT
The DNA here is from genome assembly GCA_954871355.1 of Cabera pusaria. Lineage (NCBI taxonomy): Eukaryota > Metazoa > Arthropoda > Insecta > Lepidoptera > Geometridae > Cabera > Cabera pusaria. The sequence continues at coordinate 6,980,290 of OX940909.1, read as the reverse complement.
GTATCGTTTGGTTGGTGACAAAGTGCTTTCATAATTCGGTTATCAACAATGTAGGGAAGTGCCGACTTTTATAATGTAGTAGCGTGATTGAACTGATTGAGTACTCTGTGGTTGTGCCCATAGAGTAACTTTTATTGGTTGTGCCTTCCCTTCAATTTCATTCAGATTTTTAGGTTATAATATAACAAAACAAAATAAAATATTCGTAAATTCTGAAAGAAACATCAGATATTGAGAGCGGAGATTTTGTTAACTTTAATATTAATATATTAATCTCGCAACTTCGTTAGAAGAATGCCAGGACCAGAACTATTATCAAGTCAAGGGCTACGTCTCGACGGACGAAGACCTAATGAACTTCGACGAATACGGTGCAAATTAGGTGTTTTCAAGCAACCTGACGGAAGCGCTTATTTAGAGCAGGGAAATACGAAAGTGCTGGTTGCTGTGTATGGCCCTCATCAAGTAAGTCAAAGTGTGATAGCATTTACAATGTTTTGACATGATAGCACAAAAGCTTTCAAGAAATGCGACAAAGACTGAAGAATAGAGTTTTAATATCATGAGTAAACACCTCAGCCCTACTTTGACATGTTCATACTCTCAAAATTCATACCGAACGACCCCCTGTCCCTGTGCGTCAATCTACTAACATATTTATGCGTTTTGATATGGCTCAACATCCAAGAAGAGAAAGTCTTAAAATATCTGCATACTATAATCCAATATTATGTTTCTTTGAAGTGTTTCACACTTTATATTTTTTGTAAATTGTTAAACACAATCCAAAATTTAATCGTACCGACGGGACTTGAACCCGCAACCTCCGGAATAACATGTTCCGGTGCTTTGCCAATTAAGCCACGGTGCGAAGTATCGTTACGACGAAATTAGTGGATTGCATTTGTTAACCCAATTATGCATTGGTGGCGCCATCTATGACTACTTATTACGTAAGATAATCATTCGGAAGAAATCATTACAGTTTTCAAATCTGACGAGAGATGTTGCACTGCGTAAATCAAATATTATGTTTCATTGAAGTGTTTCACACTTTATATTTTTTGTAAATTGTTGAACACAATCCAAAATTTCATCGTACCGACAGGACTTGATAGTTTTACTACATAGTTTCTAAGTCTAGCATCTTGTCGCAGACTGTGCTTAGTGGCTGGTGAAGTAGTGAGAGAATGCCAGTAACTGTTGACCTTTATTTCAGGCTTCAAAGTCAAAAATGTCTACTGAAGGTGTGGTGGTGAATTGCCAGTATAGCATGGCTACGTTCTCCACAGGTACATGGTACTGTTTTCTATTCATTATACTATCGCTCCTTGGTAATATTTTTTTTGGATTGCAAGAGCTTCCTAAACTCACTATCCCTCTTTCTCCATCCAAAGGTTCAGCAGAAGAGATTGCTTTTATTTTTATTTTATGGTAAATGGTAACAGGACAAACACGAGGCTCGCCTGATGGTAAGTGATGACATCTACCTATAACAGATTGCAAAATTCTTGCAATCTGTTATATATGTAGACAAAAAGTTGCAGACATTCAAAATTCTGAACTGCCAGAATTTTGCATGTCACTGCACTGCGCCTGTTAACTTGAGACATAAATGTGTTGAGTCTCACATGCCCTGTAATTTCACTGGACACCTTGCTGTTTCAACCAAAAAACATTCCTATTTTACGGCTGAAAATTATTTGGCAAAGTGGTGGTACCGCCCCAGGCGGACTAGCAGAAGTCCTACCACTACAAGATTTTATTTAACCATTATGCCTAAATCTAACCATTACCATGCCTATAATTATTTAAACGGCTTTACACTCTCGGGTTAAGATGTCACGGCAGTTACGTGCCGAATCCCGTCGCGCGAGGGACGCGCGGTAGGCCTGACTCCTGTGAAAAAGGACATCAAAAATGTCCGAAACGTGTAGGAGTAATTTCGACATCTTAACCCGTGAGTGTAAAGCCGTTTTAAATAATTATAAGTGTTATTCTCACGATAATTTTCATAAACAAATTACCATGCCTACTGTAGTTAATGAATCACTGTTTCTTTTGTAGTGTACATATAGATAAATTTGTACTGTATTATCTACTTAAGTTCATATATTATGTGACTTAATTTTTGAAACTACTTTTTTTTGTTTTTAATAAAGATTACTCGCAATGTGGGTTGCACATTACTAGTATTCTTGTTGACCCCTCCAACTAAGCTAAATATGCTTGTGTGTCTGGAGTGGGTTCACGTCAATAGTGCAATGGGTGGGATGGGGATAGCACTCACCACCTCTTGATCGCCATTCCGACACCTTATCCATTGGGCTATTGCCGCCTTATCTTACTACTAATCTATACTAATATTATAAAGAGAGAACATTTGTATTTTTTTATGTTTGTAATGATTTGGCTCAAAAACTACTGAACCGATTTAATTATTTTTTTCACTAATACATAGAATGGACTTACGGAATAAAAATAGGCTATATATTATCCCGTTTAAATCAAAGGTACATTCGTGGACACCTAATTTGCAACCTAAGTCGGCAAAAAAACGGTCGAAAAAACACGTTTCTTACGAACGCTGCTTAATTGAAAATAGATAGAAGAATATTTTCTATGCAAGAGTTGTACAACTTAATAAGACCTACAAAAAAGTCCGCGACAGCATATGTCTATCTCTTAAGATTGATTGACTCACAGTAACCATTTTAATCTTAAAATTTTTGTTAAAAAATATTACATAACTTCCAAGGCTATTTTCAAGCATATAGTATTAATCCTTAGCCAAATAATTACGTTAATTAGCTTGGCCACATATTATAGATTAAAATTGTCCTTTACAGTATATAATTCAAATGAAAACTAGAAGATATCACGAATTTCGCATACACGCATCGCAAAATTAATAAAATATTTGCAGTGAAACCACAGATTAGGTCATAGTTACTACGAAAATATTATTATAAGCTTAGCTATGCTGTAGATCCCTACCGATCACAATCAATTTGAGGTCAATATAGTATAATAATATGATCTATTGTATAAAATAATATATATAATATATATAATATAATATATATAATAAAATATATAATATATATAATAAAATAATATTTTAAACCACCCCGACTGATCTATGTATAATCCTTTCATTAAAAGCATTCCAATGACTCTAAACACGACATTTAAAATCTGAGCTGTAAGTTGCTGAGGATTTGAGTATTCTGTAGAGTCCAGGAGATGTCCCAGCATCAGGTCAATGCTTCCATGTTCTTAAAATATCGTTGAAGAAGAAGATTTTCGAATTGATCAGACCTATGAAAGTTGATTTCATAGCGCAATTAACTAGAAAAAAGCTCATAGTTTTATAACGATTGAACGAATTTTCATGAATCAAAGCTAAGAAAACTCTCTATTAAGACATCTATCAAACAAAAAAAACTATCAATAATAAAAACAAAATCGGTTCATCCGGTTAGGTGCTATGATGCTACAGACAGACACACAGATACACACGTTAAACGTATAATACCCCTTCTTTGATCCCATGATTTGATTGATTTTGATTCAATGATCCCACAACCTCTGTACGAAAACCCATGATTCATGAATGCACATAAAACTTACATTGGTAGGTATATAGCTAGGATTAGAACCAACGACCGTCGGGTCAGAATCAGGGTAACTATCCTTTACGCCAAAGGGCCGTCCAATATCACTACGTAAGTATTATAAAACAAAGTCCATCACTGCGTCTGTCTGTCTGTTCGCAATAATCTCAATAGCTACTGAACGGATTATCATGCGGTTTTTACCAATAGCCAGAGTGTCTATGAGGAAGGTTTAGGTGCATAATTCGTTAAGGTTTTGTGTAAATTGGATGAAATATGACGATGATTGTTAAATATGTTCATATTTTATATTCGATGCAACAAATTGATGCAAATTTTGTAGGCATATATGTTCTACCCGTGCGAAGCCGGGGCGGGCTGCTAGTCTACTATATACTTAATATATACATAAACATCTTAAAGATAATGTTGAATATAACTCTCTAGTAATGTAAGGTTTTAGTTATCTTCAGTTATCATTATTACTTACTGTACATTTGTCATCTGGATGTCTTTGAAAAACTGTTATAACTAAATTAACTCTAAAACTAAGCTCTAAGGTGTAGCTAGCTTTTTAATTAATATCACATTTGTTTGCAGGCGAAAGAAAAAACAGGCCGCGTGGTGACAGAAAGTCAACGGAGATGTCTCTCCACCTGAGACAGGCGCTCACTGCTGCCATCAAGACTGAGCTCTATCCGCGCTCGCAGATTGATGTTTATGTTGAAGTGCTACAGGTACACATATAATATCTTATTCACTGACTTAAAAAATTATAAAACAATAAAAAATCTTGCTTGCTTTAAAGCTTTTTGTGAAGATGTTATCATGTGTAAAAAGTGTACTAAAAAAAAAAAACTATAGCAATAATTAAGATAGTTTAAAAACTAAAATAACTGTCTTCCATGCCCCAAGAGTCAATTTCAGGAGCAATTTTGAGACGTTTATCGTCATATCACAACGCATACAAACAAACAAAAAAAATAAAAAAGACATGCAGACAAATTGAGAACCTCCTTCTTGCACACAGCCTTTGAGAGTCAGACCATTCTACGCCTAACATGTTCACAATTTTCGACCACATCATCTCTTCCCACCAGGCGAGATAGTGCAAATACTATATTAAAAAAAAAATTAAAACAAGACTGAAAATCACTTGAACTTTGGTATTATTTTTGGTATTATTAGATGTACTTTCTGTTTATAGGCAGACGGCAGTTGTTACTGCGTATGTGTGAACGCAGCGACCCTAGCACTAATCGACGCGGGTATCCCGCTGCGAGCGTACGCCTGCGCCTGCAGTGCCTCCATGTCCTGGAGAGGGGGGGACGTGGCACCACTACTGGATGTAGCTCACGTGGAAGAGGCAGCAGGGGGAGTATGCCTCACTGTTGCCAGTCTGCCTTCTACCGGTCAGTGGACTCTGAACTATGTCCTTGAGAGGGGGGGACGTGGCACCATTACTAGATGTAGCTCACGTGGAAGAGGCAGCAGGGGGAGTATGCCTCACTGTTGCCAGTCTGCCTTCTACCGGTCAGTGGACTCTGAACTATGTCCTTGAGAGGGGGGGACGTGGCACCACTACTAGATGTAGCTCACGTGGAAGAGGCAGCAGGGGGAGTGTGCCTCACTGTTGCCAGTCTGCCTTCTACCGGTCAGTGGACTCTGAACTATGTCCTTGAGAGGGGGGGACGTGGCACCACTACTAGATGTAGCTCACGTGGAAGAGGCAGCAGGGGGAGTGTGCCTCACTGTTGCCAGTCTGCCTTCTACCGGTCAGTGGACTCTGAACTATGTCCTTGAGAGGGGGGGACGTGGCACCACTACTAGATGTAGTTCACGTGGAAGTGGCAGCAGGGGGAGTGTGCCTCACTGTTGCCAGTCTGCCTTTTACCGGTCAGTGGACTCTGAACTATGTCCTTGAGAGGGGGGGACGTGGCACCACTACTAGATGTAGCTCACGTGGAAGAGGCAGCAGGGGGAGTGTGCCTCACTGTTGCCAGTCTGCCTTCTACCGGTCAGTGGACTCTCAACTATGTCCTTGAGAGGGGGGGACGTGGCACCACTACTAGATGTAGTTCACGTGGAAGTGGCAGCAGGGGGAGTGTGCCTCACTGTTGCCAGTCTGCCTTCTACCGGTCAGTGGACTCTGAACTATGTCCTTGAGAGGGGGGGACGTGGCACCACTACTAGATGTAGCTCACGTGGAAGAGGCAGCAGGGGGAGTGTGCCTCACTGTTGCCAGTCTGCCTTCTACCGGTCAGTGGACTCTCAACTATGTCCTTGAGAGGGGGGGACGTGGCACCACTACTAGATGTAGTTCACGTGGAAGTGGCAGCAGGGGGAGTGTGCCTCACTGTTGCCAGTCTGCCTTCTACCGGTCAGTGGACTCTGAACTATGTCCTTGAGAGGGGGGGACGTGGCACCACTACTAGATGTAGCTCACGTGGAAGAGGCAGCAGGAGGAGTGTGCCTCACTGTTGCCAGTCTGCCTTCTACCGGTCAGTGGACTCTGAACTATGTCCTTGAGAGGGGGGGACGTGGCACCACTACTGGATGTAGCTCACGTGGAAGAGGCAGCAGGGGGAGTGTGCCTCACTGTTGCCAGTCTGCCTTCTACCGGTCAGTGGACTCTGAACTATGTCCTTGAGAGGGGGGGGGGGGACGTGGAGGAGGTAGCGGGAGGGGGGGGGGGGTCGCACTCTGGCCAGTGGGGATTCTACCGGTCAGTGGGGTCTGAACTATGGGCTTGTACACAAAACTGCGATGCGAAGTCGCATCGCAAAAATCTGCGAGCTCCCTTTACGCATCGCAAGAACTTGCGAATTGATTCGCATCGCGCATTCCTGCGATGTTGACCCAAAATCTTCTTTGTTTCTTTTTCCTGTATCTCCTAAGAAATAATAAAAATGCACACTTCTTTTTACGATCCATGTCACGGCCTAGTTTTCAATTCAAAAAACGTTTAGTACGGTTAACGGTCGTCGAAGGAATGGTCACCCTGGGAGACGCCTTGCCGCACGAAATCGCATCGCAGCAATTCGTGTCGTAATTTTCTGCGTTGCGAATTCGCATCGCGTCGCATCGCAGTTTTGTGTACAAGCCCTATGTTCTAAATTCTAACTGGTAATGGGAGCGATACCAGGTTTTGAATAATGGAATAAATAATCTATACTAATATTATAAAGAGAGAACATTTGTATTTTTGTATTTTTGTATGTTTGTAATGATTTGGCTCAAAAACTACTGAACCGATTTAAAAAATTCTTTCACTAATACATAGAATGGACTTTCGAAATGAAAATAGGCTATATATTATCCCGTTTAAATCAAAGGTACATTCGTGGAGACCTAATTTGCAACCTAAGTCGGCAAATAAACGGTCGAAAAAACACGTTTCTGACGAACGCTGCTTAATTGAAAATAGATAGAAGAATATTTTCTATGCAAGAGTTGTACAACTTAATAAGACCTACAAAAAAGTCCGCGACAGCATATGTCTATCTCTTAAGGTTGACTCACAGTAACCATTTTAATCTTAAAATGTTTGTTAAAAAATATTACATAACTTCCAAGGCTATTTTCAAGTATATAGTATTAATCCTTATCCAAATAATTACGTTAATTAGCTTGGCCACATATTATAGATTAAAATTGTCCTTTACAGTATATAATTCAAATGAAAACTACAAGATATCACGAATTTCACAAACACGCATCGCAAAATTAATAAAATATTTGCAGTGAAACCACAGATTAGGTCATAGTTACTACGAAAATATTATTATAAGCTTAGCTATGCTGTAGATTCCCACCGATCACAATCAATTTGAAGTCAATATAGTATAATAATATGATCTATTGTATAAAATAATATTCATCTATATATATAATAATATAATATAATATTTTAAACCACCCCAACTGATCTATGTATAATAGCTATTTCCAATGACTCTAAACACGACATTTAAAATCTGAGCTGTAAGTTGGTGAGGATTTGAGTATTCTGTAGAGTCCAGGAGGCTTCCATGTTCTTACAATATCGTTGAAGAAGAATATTTTCGAATTGATCAGACCTATGAAAGTTGATTTCATAGCGCAATTAACTAGAAAAAAGCTCATAATTTTATAACAATTGAACGAATTTTCATGAATCAAAGCTAAGAAAACTCTCGATGAAGACATCTATCAAACAAAAAAAAACTATCAATAATAAAAACAAAATCGGTTCATCCGGTTAGGTGCTAAGATGCTACAGACAGACACACAGATACACACGTTAAACGTATATTACCCCTACATTTTGCGTCGGGGAACGCCGTAAGGTTACGGCGGCAGATGTACTCCTTGGTGGTAAGCTACTTTTTGGTAGATTTAATGATTCCACTACCACTGTACGAAAACTCATGATTCATGAATGCACATAAAACTTTCATTGGTAGGTATATAGCTAGGATTAGAACCAACGACTGTCGGGTCAAAATCAGGGTAACTATCCTTTACGCCAAAGGGCCGTCCAATATCAATACGTAAGTATTATAAAACAAAGTTCATCACTGCGTCTGTCTGTCTGTTCGCAATAATCTCAATAGCTACGGAACGGATTATTATGCGGTTTTCACCAATAGCCAGAGTGTTGATGAGGAAGGTTTAGGTGCATAATTCGTTAAGGTTTTGTGTAAATTGGATGAAATATGACGATGGTTGTTAAATATGTTCATATTTTATATTCGATGCAACAAACTGATGCAAATTTTGTAGGCATATATGTTCTACCCGTGCGAAGCCGGGGCGGGCTGCTAGTAAGCAATAAGATCGTTTGAAAAACTGAAATAACCTACTTCAACTGCCGCGCTTATTTATTTTCAGTACCAAGTTTGAGGTTTGTTTATCTCCTTTCCAACAAAGAAATAATCATCAAAATCGGTTCATAAATGACGAAGTTATCTACGAACACCCATAAAAATGAGATAGCGCTGCTGTCTCGTAAAGGTCAACTCAGAGTAAAATTATCGCAAAAAAATAATTAACCGGATTATTGTTAAAAAAACCGGTTATAGTTACATATAATTATACGATTAAGACGTAGTATCGTTTGCAGAAAAATCAAAGTGACTATTATAAAATAAGAAGTGATTAGAAATACAATCTACAAGAAACGGTGACAACAAGTTAAAGTAAAATCAACACAAATATTTGGACGAATCTGGGCAGATAGATCGAAGACAACGCACACAGAATCTATAATAATTACACAGTGAGTAAAACTCTTTAAAAACCAAGATTTAGATAAATTATTTTGGTGCCTAATTATTTGTTTATAAATTTAAATGTGACAACCAACTGTAGTATTAACTGACAGAAAGAAACAAGCGAATCAAACATATAAGACTTGAAGTTAGTGACATCTATTTGACTTGACTTGAACTATTTCCGAGATGAACTTCCTCGATAACATAACGTTCCGTCGTACGCGCACTCAAGAAGACTCCGAACAAAATGACACAAACTGTTCGATACATCCACTAGATGGCACCACTAGTAGCATACCTGACATTTCTTCCGATGATGACGACCAGAATGACCACGAAGCGAAATACATAGAACGGATTAAGACACTCGAGCTTAGCTTAAATAACGCACATAAACAAATAGAAGTACTTTCTTTGGAAAATATTAAACTAAAATGCGAAAACGAAGATTTAAAAATAAAGTACGAGTTATCAAATAAAATTACATCAACACCAATTAATGTAGTGGCCTCAACCTCTGAAAAAATCACACAGCTAGAAGTAAGCAAAATATCTCAGATACCTTCGCTGTCAAATGACGCAACAAATACTTTGAAAAACATCTCAAGCATCAAAAATTTGGTTGCGCCGACCCAAATGAATGTACACTCTTTATCATTAAAACAAGCCAAATCATCAGAACAATCACAGCGTGGAAAAATATGCATTCTATGTACCAACAGGACTAATAAAATCCTCTCAATTGCCGAAACAAGTATAGCTTCCCAAGAAAATACAGAGTTGTGCCATTATCTATATCCCCACTGCGGGCAAAGAGAATATAAATACTACGTAAACTGCGGGATCCGTCAACTATTATCTGAGATAAAAGGAAAGACTAAAGGGTTAACCATGAACGATTTTTGTATCATAATGATAGGAGATAACGATTTCAATGATATTAACGACTACGTTGGACTCATAAAATATATAAGGCAGACACTAAAAGACATAATAAATACAAATATAATTATTTGTGCGCCTACTTATAAATATGGTTACACTACGGACACTTTTAACTGGAGAATAAAACACTTCAATGATATGCTCAACGTAGATATACATACACATAAATATGCGCACCTGTTTGACTCAAACGACCACTTAGAATACGACTCTTCAATGTTCCACAGACACTCATGTACTGTCAATAACTATGGAATGAAAACATTATTTGGAAATTTGACTAAATATATTATAGACATACAATACTCTGAAGACGCGAGACGAAATATTGAAAGACACGTAACACATAAGAACAGTGATCATGATCACACACAGCAGCTTTTTCTCGAATAAATACTTACACATACTTCATCAAAACAGCAGGATTATTAAATAAATCAGATGCGCTATCAATATGTCTTGAAGAACTAAAAGATAAAAATGTATATGTAGATATACTATGCGTGACAGAGCATTTTATTATGAGCGGCTATGAGACCTATCTCACGATCCCTAACTATACTCTAGCTGCGTGCTTCAGTAGAAGTAATCAGAAACGAGGTGGAGCCTGCATACTTGTGAGAAAAGGATACGAATGGCGGGAATTAACAGAAATAAAGAAAATGTCTATTGTAGGTGTATGTGAATTTTGTGCAATTGAGTTGATTAAATATAAAATAGCAATAATTTGGTTATATAGAGTACCGCGAGCAGAGAATCTAAATATATTTTTTAATAAGTTGGAATCAGTTTTGATTATGATAAACAAAAAGAGATACGAACGTGTAGTTATTGCAGGAGACTATAATATAGATATATTAAAACAAAATAATATAACTTTAGATTTAGAATGTTTGATGTTGAACTATGATATGACCCTAGCAATTAAGGAGCCGACAAGATCTGCAAGCCAAACCTGTATTGACAACATCGCTCATAATTTTAGGAAGCCGTGCAAAACTGAAGTGTTAGAGCTGGCACTATCTGATCACACAGCACAGCTAATAACAATGCCTGTTAAAAAAATATGTAGTGTAAATTATTGGCGAAAAGAGATACGGGATGTTAGTTTAGAAAATATATTGAAATTTAAAGAATGTATAAGTAGCCTCTCCTTTTCTGAAATGTATAACGAATCTGACCCGAATGAGGCGTACGATATTTTTTTGAGTAATTTTAAACTATTTTACGATTTGTGTTTCCCCCGTAAGATGATAACAATTCATATTAACATGAAACCCAAGTGGATATCCAAAGGTCTAAAAAAATGTAGCGCTAAAAAAGGGCACTGTTATGGAATTTTAGATTAAAACCGTCTTTAAGTAACAAAAGGCGATACTTTAACTATTCCAAGTTGTATAAAAAAATTATAAAACTTACACAACGGGCCCAAAATAACTATAAAATAAAAAATTCAGACAATAAAACAAAGACCACTTGGCAAATAATTAACAATAGAAGACTAAATGTTCCACGTGACTCTATCACACGAATTAATGTTAATAATAACTATGTAACTGATCCAAACGATATTGCAAACAGCTTTAATAATTATTTTATTGACAAAATTAAACCAATTTTAAATTGCGGTAAGAATATTAAATCGAATATAATCAGCCCGGCGAACTCTATATTTATGACTCCTAGTATACCAAATGACATAAAAATTATAATAAATGGACTCAAAAACACAAATAGCGTAGGATATGATGATATTATGACTAAAATTATTAAATCAGTAAATGAATTAATTTGTGGACATTTAAGTCATTTGATTAATTTATGTATATGTGAAGGTGTTTTCCCGGAGGGAATGAAAACCTCAATAGTAAAACCATTATTTAAAACGGAAAATAATGAATTGATGGAATTTTACAGACCGATAGCTCTTATACCAATATTTTCAAAGATCTTTGAAAAATATATTTATAAAGAATTATACAGATACTTAGAGTGTAATTAAACACTTTGTTCAGAACAAAAAGGTTTTAGAAAAAATTGTAACATAAACTTAGCCATTTTTGATTTCTATAATAAGGTAATAAGTAGCGTCGATACAAATACCCCTATATGCGCTATATACTGTGACATGACGCAAGCATTTGACTACGTCAATCACCGTATACTTATTTGTAAGCTAGAGTCATACGGAGTAAGAAGTAACGTTCTGAAACTGCTAAAATCATACCTAACACAAACACTACAGATAACTGACATTTGTAGAGTCGATCTAAAAACGAAAAAGGAAGTTACTTATAGATCTCAACCGCGATCCGTATTGTATGGCGTGCCACAAGGTAGCGTTTTAGGACCGTTGCTATTTTTATTGTACATAAACGATTTACCAAAATGCACGGCAAGCCCCATGTCTCTTGTAGGCTCGATGGCTCAGTGAAGCTACAAATGAACTCAAATAAACAAAAATATGCACCCACCGTCAAGTCCATTCCGTTTTCAAGTACTTCACGCTTTTTATATCACACACCATCAGTCTTTAGACACTTCACTTCCGTGTTTTCGTAGTTTATTGTAATAGTGTTTACTGGATCGAGGCATCCGCGGCGCCGGCGCTTATTTTTTATGTTTTTTCGCGGTAACCAATCGCGGTCAGAGGTGAGCGATGATCACACGACGAACGTCTTTTTTATATAATGGCGGGCGCGGCCGGGCAGCGGCGCGCGGGCGGGTGTTTTTGCTGCGTTCCGTTTCTCGTAGGACGATAGGTGCAGCGAAATATTTGACGAGTATTATAAAGTTTTGGGTTGCGGTCCCTACATTTCCCCCCACCGAAATCCGACAGGATTTCCCAGTTATAATTCCAAGTTGGAAATAAATAAATATTGTGTTGAAAAGTGTATTGAATAACAAAATATTAATGTAGATGTAGGGTGTCACACTGAGGTGTAGTGTTAAGTAAATATAAGGTTACACTAGATAGATTAGTACTACAAGTATGTAAATTATAGAGAGTGGACTGTATAGTATATGAAACTTAAAAAGATGGGTTGACCTTTGTAAGATAAGTTAGAGAATAGAGATTTCTAATCATCCTGCTCCAAGGGGAGCTGGCTGAGCTTAACTACGGGTCTTGTGAATTCACTGTGTTTGGTTCGAACACTAACGACACGCGTCACATTGTCTGGGCCTGTGTATAGCTTAGTGACTCTGCCTAGTACCCACTGAAGGGGCGGTGCGTCCGAGTTTATAAGCACTAGATCGCCGACCTTCAGATCTCGACAACCTTTGGTCCACTTTTGACGGGTTTGAAGTGTGTGAAGGTAATCTTTGCGCCACAGACGCCAAAACTGTTGGGCTATCTGTTGTACCGCCTGCCACCTACTCAGACGATTTATAGGGAGACTAGTTAGGTCATACTCTGGAGCATCTAACAATCCGCGGCCTACTAAGAAATGTGCTGGAGTAAGTATCTCGAACTCGCTGGGGTCCGAGGACAGAGCGCAAAGAGGGCGAGAATTGAGCACGGCTTCAACTCGCGCAAAGAGTGTTGTTAACTCTTCAAATGTTAGCGTCCTGCTTCCGATGGTTCTCTTTAAAAGTGACTTTGCCGATTTAATGGCTGCTTCGTAAAGACCGCCGAAGTGACTACCTGTTGGAGGGTTATGCTTCCATTGAACTTGACGTTTGGTAAACTCGCCTGAGATATCATCCGTGTTGGATTCTAAGAATTGTGAGACTTCAGCTAACTGTTTACCGGCTGAAACGAAGTTCGTCGCATTGTCTGAGATTAGCGCCTGACATAATCCACGTCTTGCTGTAAAACGGTCAAATGATGCCAGAAAGCATTCTGTGCTAAGTGAGGATAAAGTCTCTAAATGTACCGCGCGAGTAGCACAGCAAACGAAAATGCATAAATAAGCCTTGGTGATGCGAGCATTTCTACGAATGGACTCTTTTGTTAAAAATGGACCCCCTATGTCAAGACCTACCGAATGGAAGGAGTGAATATCTTCCGTTCGAAACTTAGGTAACTGTCCCATTAGAGGTTGCCTGACTGTCGGTCTTACTTTAAAACACGCTATGCATTTGCTTGTGCGTAGTCTGACTATGCTACGAGCGGACACAATCCAGAACTTTTGACTCAATATACTCTGTAGGGTACGTGGTCCTACATGTAAATAAAGCACATGGTAATAATCGATCAGACAATTAGTAAAATTGCATTTTTTAGGAAGCAATACAGGATGTTTTTTGTCGAACGAAATCTCTGCGAGCGAAAGTCTACCCCCCACCCTGAGGAGACCATGGGGGTCAACAAAGGGGTTGAGCTTTTGCAGAGACTGCTGCGGCTGAAGGCTCTTTGATATCGCGATTATATCGGCGGCAAAGTGGTGCTGTTGCACGGATTTTATGATGACGTCACGTGCGTCTTTTAAGTCACTTAGAGAAAGTTTAGTGCGCTCGGATTTAGGTGTGCGGCAATTCGTGATGAATTTACGAATCCGAGCTACGATATTGACTAATTTCGTGTAATTAGAATATCTCTCAGAAAGCTCATAGATGAGATTAGAGGACTCCTCCGACGTTACCAGCGCCATAGTGTTAAGGGAGGTTTTTAGTTCGGGAGGATTGACGTCTCTGAACTCATCTATAGCGCGTACTGGCCATCGCTCACTTAATAGCCAGCTGGGACCATTAAGCCATTCGGAATTTGAGAGAAGCACGGAGGGCGTCGCACCCCGGGAACAGATGTCGCTCGGGTTACTCTCACCACTTACATGGAACCAATTAGTACTGGGAACTGTGTCCAGTATTTTTGTTACTCGAGTGGCCACAAATGTTTTAAGCTTGTAGCTTGGAGTGTTAAGCCAAGCCAGTACTACAGAAGAATCAGTAAACAACAAGATGTCGTTGATACTGATAGCTCGCTCCTGAAGAATACCTGTGACATACTTGACGAGTTTGGCGAGCAAGTGGGCTGCCATTAGCTCGAGTCGTGGTACAGATACCGTTTTCAGCGGAGCCACTTTTGATTTAGCAATGAGAAGGCTCGTTTTGCTATCACCGTCGTCGTTAGTCGTGTGTAGGTATATCTGAGCCGCGTACCCGAGGGTAGACGCGTCAGCGAACGCGAAAATACGAGAGGTCGTACTTTGCGATACCATCACGTGACGTTCGTGCCTAAGTTCGGAAAGTAGAGGTAGCTCCCGAACGAAGGCCCGCCATTTTGTTTCAAGGTCAACAGGCAAGCGCTGGTCCCAATCGAGTTTCAGGGCCCAGATCTTCTGCATGAAACATTTGGCATAAAATATGCAGGGTGCAACAAAACCGAGAGGATCGAATAAACGACCGATCTGTGATAGAACGGTGCGTTTTGTGACCTCGTAATCATACTTCATCGTTCTGAAGGAAAAGCAGTCCGTTCCTGGTAGCCACTGAAGACCCAAAACCTTGAGTGACAAATCTTCATCATCGTCAAACTCAATCGGAGTTTCTCGGTGATCTTCAGGGACCGCGGCCAGCACCTGAGCACTATTACTAGCCCACTTACATAACAGGAAGCCAGCACTCTGCAACAGCTCGCGTAGATCCTTCTGCAGCTGGAGAGCGTCATCCTCTGTGGGTTCCGACCATAGTAGGTCATCCATGAAGAATCCACTTTTAAGAACTCGAGCTGCAGCTGGATACGTATCTGCGTGTTCGTCGGCTAAAGTATGCAGTACCTTGATGGCCAGATACGGACTACTAGCGACCCCATACGTGACAGTCGCCAGCTCGTAAACCTGAACCGGTTGATCTGTTGAGTGGCGCCACAGTATGTGTTGATAAGGCCGTTGGTCTTGATGTATCAAAATTTGTCTGTACATTTTACAGATGTCTGCGGATATACAAACAGCATGTAATTGGAAATTTATTAATATCTGATTAATATCCGCCTGAAGTTTCGGTCCCGCTAGAACCACGTCATTAAGTGACTTGTGATTAGCAGTTTTTGTCGACGCGTCGAACACGGTACGCAGCTTGGTGCTGGTGCTCGTCGGTTTGAGAATACAAAAATGCGGGATCAAATACTTGGAATCCACGTTTTGTAAATTACCTAAACACGTCATGTGACCTAAAGACTCATAGTCGGACATGAATTTGTGATATTCACACTTTAATTGAGAGTCGCGGTCGAGACGCGCCTCTAAATTAGTCAATCTCCGTAACGCCACCTGTCGAGAATCGCCGAGACTGTGGTCCGGCCGAAACGGATACCTAACAACGTATCTACCGGTGTTCGGATCGCGACTATGTTCGTGCGCGAACAACTTTTCTGCTAATACGTCGTCGGGTTTCTTTGGTTGTTCCGACGGTACGTTCTCGACTTCCCAGAACGCGTTCATCACCCGGTCTAAGTTATCCGTACTAGAAAATCCGGAAAAAGCGTGGTTATCCGAGTCTAAACTCTTTTTATTGCTATCGCGCCAATCTATTTGACCGGTGATAACGTATCCGAAGATAGACTTTAATATCACGGGCAAACCCGGGCGTTCCGGTAGTATTTTATCTCCGTCGTATAGGTAAGGAAATAAGTCGCCTGCTATCAATAAGTCCACCGGCGCGGGCCGATGAAACGCTGGGTCCGCTAACTCGATATTCTGATAACGATCTAAAATATCAAGAGGTAACCTAACTGTCGGTAGATTGCCGGCTATGTTCGCGACGATAACCGCGTCCGTATTAAGAACGGGCGATGTATCGTGTCGCGGTTTTATTGCGAGCGAGGTTTGACCAAAGTTATCAACTTGGTTCCCGCCTAGACCGATCGTTCGAACATCGCATCTACGACGAGGTAATCCTAGCCTCTTCGCACAACTATGTGTTATATAGCTTGACATAGCGCCGCTGTCTATAAGTGCGCGCACGCAATGGAAGTGTCCCCATGCGTCCGCGACGTGTACGACCGCGGTGCCAAGCAGGACTGTCTGATCAGTCGAACATGTGAGACCCACAACGTTCCCTTGACACGTGACTGAGGAGTCGATGTGAAGAGAGCTGTGGTGCCTCTTTTTGCAGACCGTACAACAATGTTTGGACGGACAATCAGCGCTGGTGTGATTATCACGCAAACAGTTCTCACACAAACTGAGCTCTTTGACTTTGGCAGTGCGTGACTCAGGTGTAAGCGCGTTGTAGACTGCACAGCGATAGATAGCGTGTGGCATTGGACAACACGGACAGACGTTGGATTTCTGCCGTTCGACAACGTTGTTCATGCTGGCCACAGCTGCGGTCATAGTAGGTTTATAACCGTGTTGTGTGGTCGTATCCTTGTTTGAACGCGACGTAGATGGCTTGAAAGCTGGTGTAGACGGCTTGGCGTACACTGACTTGCTTTCTGACATCTCAAGGACACGCGCTTGCTTCTCGATAAAGTTCAATAATTGCTTAGCGGTAGGTATCTCGCCCGGCGGCACGGTCTGTTCGAACTCGCGGCGCGTCACGGGGTCGAGATTTCGCAAAGATATTTGGAATAGTATAAAACTAGATAAATCCGGAATTTTAAGAAGTTCTAAAGCTGTAATATTTTCATGATAAGTTTGGAGAAAATTATTAAGGTTCGCGGCCGATTCGCTTATCAACGGTTTAAAGTTAAACAGCTTGTCTAAATACGCCGAAGCAAGCGCGCGCTTATTCTCAAATCGCTTAACTAAGGCGCTCCATACGATGCTGTAATTATCAGCTGTGATTGGCATTGATTTCACAATAGATAAAGCCGAACCGCTAACCGATGACATAAGGTAATAATATTTCTCGACATCAGTAATCGCGGGATTATCATGAATTAAGCTCGTAAACGTATCACGGAAGGTTATCCAATTTTCGAGTTTACTATCAAATTTAAATAGTTGTAATTCGGGTAACTTTACGCACCGCCTAGTTATTTGCAATTCCTTGCCACCGGGTTCCGTCTTGGCGGGACGCTCGGGTGGGTGAAGGCCATTGGAAACTTTACGAATCGCATAATAAAGTACATCAAACGCCTTTATTTCGCTATACGTAGGGACATAATTTGGTTTGTATTTCCGATATAGTGAATTTATTTCCATAACGCACCTATTGTATTCCGCTCGGATGTCTGAGAGGTCATCGATCCGTGCAGAAAACTCGGCTAAATGAGTTACATCTGTTTCTACTTCTAATGACATTTCATATAAATGTTGAATGCGAAGAAAACACATTTCCTTTGACGTCAAGAAAGGATGAACCTGATCGTCGAGATCCGAGTCAGGAACAGTATTTTTACCAGTCATTTTGAGTCACTAAATTACGATACAACAACCGAAAACGTCGAAATAAATTATCCTAGAAAATAAATCCACAAAAATTTAATTACGTATTATTTTCCCGCTACGCAAGACGAAACGTAATGGCTGCCGGGCGGTGCCGGTGTTAGAGAGGTCTAACCGGCAAAGTAATCACAATAAAACACAGTAAATACACAATGTAGGCATTTGTTTCTACAATAACACGATGCTAGACATTTATAATAAGCGATATTACTATAGAAATGAGCTAGTACTATGAAATTCAGAAAGTTACGATGCAATTTGTTTCACTATCACATAAAGGTCAACGCACCCGTGTCACTGTTTTCGATAAAAAAAAACACTATATTTTCGTATTAAACAATAAGGATTGCATAAAATATGTTATTTAGTGTTTGAAAAAGTGTAGGTTGAAGTTGGAACCTGTGTGGTTTATTAGTAAAACACAAATAAAAAGTGCAAGCACGTGTTGGGTGTGGTACCTACTTGGGAGGTGTAATATGATTTGTGTGCAATGAAAGTATTAAAATAACTATGAGACTTGACGTTATAACCGGGAGTCCGGGTCGAAGGCCCAAAATGTAGGCTCGATGGCTCAGTGAAGCTACAAATGAACTCAAATAAACAAAAATATGCACCCACCGTCAAGTCCATTCCGTTTTCAAGTACTTCACGCTTTTTATATCACACACCATCAGTCTTTAGACACTTCACTTCCGTGTTTTCGTAGTTTATTGTAATAGTGTTTACTGGATCGAGGCATCCGCGGCGCCGGCGCTTATTTTTTATGTTTTTTCGCGGTAACCAATCGCGGTCAGAGGTGAGCGATGATCACACGACGAACGTCTTTTTTATATAATGGCGGGCGCGGCCGGGCAGCGGCGCGCGGGCGGGTGTTTTTGCTGCGTTCCGTTTCTCGTAGGACGATAGGTGCAGCGAAATATTTGACGAGTATTATAAAGTTTTGGGTTGCGGTCCCTACATCTCTTTTCGCCGATGACAGTACAGTGGTGATACAATGTAAAGAAAAAGAGCTGTACCAAAATGAAATTAATGACGCTTTAGCTTCTATTGTAAAATGGTTAGACAATAATAATCTTAAAATAAATCTCAGTAAAACCCAAGTTATGCACTTCAACCAAAGATCTCGTCCAAATAACTTAGATATAAATTACAACTCAACATTAATTCGTGAAGTTGAGTACACAAAATTCTTGGGATTGATTATTGATAAACAGCTCAATTGGAAGACACACATAGCAGAACTTTGCAAAAAAATAAGCAGCTCTGCTTACGCACTATTCAAAATAGCTCCAATAATCAATACTGACGGTTTACTCACTGCGTACCATGGGCTAGCAGCTTCAGTTTTGCGATATGGAATCATCTTCTGGGGAAACTCTACAGAAAAACTTGCAGTATTTAAAGCTCAAAAACGCTGCATAAGAGCTATGTTTGGTCTACAGAACACCGACAGTTGCAAACCCTATTTTAGTAAATACCACATTCTGACACTTCCGTCCCTTTATATATTTGAGATAGCCATTTTTGTGCGAAGCAATCCTCTATTGTTCCGACGGATGTCAGATGTAGTAAAACGAAATAGGCGATGTCATAATAGACTATGTATTAATAAAGCCAAAACTGATTTAATGCACAAAAGTCTCCAAAAAATTTCAATAAAATACCTAATTGTATTAAAGAACAAAGCATGACATTATTTAAAAAGAAATTGAAAATACTATTGTCAACTAAGTGCTACTATAATATTGACGATTTCTTGAATGATAATTTTGATGAAATAATTTAACTGACATTACCTTAATATTTATTTATTCAAAAAGACATTTTACTATTTTATTGACATAACTTTTTTTTTTTAAATTTTATATATTTCTATTATATATCTCAAGTTCTTTTATATAATGTTATTCTATTAAAACATATGACATTTAATAGATAAATAATTACCACAATACTTTTTACTGCTAGCATAAGTATGTAAAAATTGTTTTTATTTAAATATATATTTTTGTATTTTGCGGCAACGCAAGCTCTCAAATTAATGTAGCCTACCAGGCAAAACATTGCACACCACAGCGGTAGAATGTAAGAACATCTCAAATACTACTTCATCCTTTTTGTACTACATTTTCAGCAATAAAATTATTTCATTTCATTTCATTTCAAATATATATAAGGTCGAATTGAGAAACCTCCTCCTATTTTTGAAGTCGGTTAAAAATAAAGTAGCAGATATAGTAATTCGCATAGAGCATTTAAAAATGGAGATGGACAGGACATATGCGTACAAAAACAAGATGGACAGACGATATCCGCCTAACCTTGGGGCCATACTGGACCAGAGTAGCAGAGGGTAGAGCTCAGTAGAGAGAGCTGGAAGAGACCTATGCCAGTAGGCACGCCAATTTGCGAGACATATTTTAACAAATAAAATTATAATGATATACAAAGTTGCAGCGAATTCGGAAGAAATGGGCTTTATTATTCTTATATAACAAGCTGTGCCCGCGACTTGGTCCGCGTGGAATAGTGTCTTTGGGTAGCATTTTTAAATATTTATGCTAATTATTTTACAAATAAGACACATGCGTATATCACCTACACCGCACCGTACCACGCCGCGCAAATCCCCCTCTCCTTCCCCCTTGCCCTTCTCTCTCCCTCTCTCTTCCCTCCACCCTCTTTCTCCTCACTTCCCTCTCCCCCTCCCCTTTCCCCCCACTTCCCCTCCCCTTTCCCCCACTTCCCCTCCCCTCCCCGTCTCTCTTCCCCCACTCCCCTTCCCTCACTTCCCTCTCCCCTCCCCTTTCCCCTCTCCCACCACTCCCTCTCTCCCTACTCCTCCTCCCCTCCCCTTTCCCTAACCTCCCATCCCTCTCCCCCTTTCCCCTTCCCCTCACTTCCACCTTCCCTCCCCTCCCCTCATTCCCCCTTCCCCTTCTCCCTCCCCCTTCCCCCTCACAAACTTTGAATGACACATTAATTTATATCGAATCAACAGCCTAAACAATAAGTTTCAAGCTTCTAGCTTTAAAAATGACGATACTTCCATACAACTTTTCATCCCCCCTTATAACCCCTTACAACCCTAGTTTCGCATTAAAAAGTATGTCCTTAAGCCTGTCCTTACTCAGGCTCTAGACTATCTGTGTACCAAATTCCATTTAAATCGGTTCAGTAGAACATTAACATAAACCTTACATATTTCCATACAAACTTTCATCCCCTATTGTTATTTTACACCCTTGAGGGTAAAACTTTCAGAAACTTTGAATGTTTATTTATATCAAATTAACAGCTTACAAAATAAGTTTCAAGCTTCTAGCTTCTAAAATGACGATACTTCCATACAACTTTTCATCCCCCCTTTCAATCCCTCTCCAAGGCTCTAGTCTATCTGTGTACCAAATTTCATTTAAATCGGTTCAGTGGTTTTGGCGTGAAAGTGACACAGACAGACAGACAGAGTTACTTTCGAATTGATAATATTATAGTTAAGATGTTGGGGGATAAGACGTGTTAGTATGTATAATTATGTATGTGTGTGTGGGTCAAATCTTTGAAGCTAAGCTAAATTAGAACCAGTTCTTGATATTTTTTACGTATGTTCACCGATTTTCTGTTAATTTTCCCGATTTTCATAATTCACTTTTTATTCGAAAGAGTATATAGGGCGGCTCCTGAGGCGGCCCATTGTAAATTCATGGAGACCTGTTGAGCATCTCCAAAGACATGAAGATTAAACCTCAAACTTGCTACTGACAACGACTATTTTGCGCATTTGAAGTCAGTTTTTTTTGTTACATAACAATATTAGCTGTGCCCCGTGGCTTCGCCCGCGTTAAAATGTATCCTATAGCCTTATCCACAATACTGGCTATACAAAGGCAAAGTTTCAGCTAAATCGGTTCGGCCGTTTGACCGTGAAGAAGTCCCAAACAAACATACAAACTGACTTTCGCATTTATAATTTTGGTGTTGATTGAATGATTGGTTTAAGAAACCTGCTCGTTAGTGAATATTATGGTGGGTGTTATATAACCTTTTTAACCGACTTCACAAAAAAAGGAGGCGGTTCTCAATTTGTCGGTTTTTTTATGTATGTTCACCGATTACTCGAAGCTGCCTGAACTGATTTGGAAAAATCTTTTTTTTGTTTCAAAGGGTACCCTTCCCAGGTGGTCCCATTTAAATTTTAACAAAATCGGCCCAGCTGTTTTTAATATATCAACATTTGTATTACGTTCGATGCATTTATTTATATACCTCGACGACATGCTACTAACTCCTGGCACAGATTATATAATAGGTACTACGTCTACTGGCTACTTTGGCTAGCGCGACGTTAGAAGTCGGTTCTTTTAGTTTTTTTAAACGATCTTAAATTATATAACGTACTTGTTGTTTACAGGCAGCATAGCTTTGCTGGAAATGTCCCACCGGCTACACATGGAATATTTCGAAGCTGTGCTGAGCAGAGCCATGCAGGGATGCAGAGATATCGAGGTACTACGATGTAGTAATTGTATTCTCTTTGGTAATACGCTTATTAATTAGTTTCAAAGCGGAGAGACAAGCACTTGGCATGCTTGCTTGCATGCATTATGTTAGGCAAGCGTTTCACCACTATCTCATCTGATGTTAAGTGATGATGTGATCGACTATGACCTATGTAGCATGTAGCACGCTTGCCTAGAAGATACCGGTTCACTCTCGATTGTTTGCGATAGCGAAGACCTCAGATTGTATTTCACAGGAAACATAGACTCTGGCAGGGAATTCCAATCATTCGCTGTCATCTATTAAGATAACTGGAGATACAGTCTAAGATGGAATCGTCGTGGTGTAGAAGTGAAAGACTGCAGCGAGATGTCCTG
This sequence comes from Cabera pusaria, assembly GCA_954871355.1. Taxonomy (NCBI): domain Eukaryota; kingdom Metazoa; phylum Arthropoda; class Insecta; order Lepidoptera; family Geometridae; genus Cabera; species Cabera pusaria. The sequence continues at coordinate 6,957,263 of OX940909.1, read as the reverse complement.
AATCCACATAGCGCAACTATATCAACTGTCCTAGACTGGCTAGCATTGACCTTATCTTGAATCTTCTTAGCAGTCTGGGTGCCTAGACAAAATCCAATTGCTCTTTCCGTTCACGCTAACGCTACTTCAAAATGTATGGAAATGACGTCTTTGTTGCGGAAACATAAATGTAATTCCATACATTTTGGACTTGCGTTAGCGTGAATGGAAACAGAAATTGTGCAGGTAAACAGGATTTTGTGCTTACCGTTAGACAAAAGACTTGATTCTTGTTACTTCCTATAATTACTTACAATATAAATGTTAGAGTCCGACCAAAACTGGTTTTCCGGCCGAAACCGAAACCGAATATTCAGTTTCAGCCAAAACCGAAACTCACGTGGTCAAGTATTAAATTCCTTAAAATACTGAAATTTGGTGCATTTTACCCATTATTCTGCATTAATTACGACATACAATTATTTTAGCACCATATCTACACTAATACTCCCATCTACGGTTGCTACAGAGCTATTCGAACGGCGCACGACAATTCCCGAACAAGGCCGCCAGCGTTCGCCAAAGCGTTGCCGCCAGAAACGAAGTTAGGCGAGCGTGTACGACAACTTCCGAAATCAGTTTCGGTTTCGGCAAAAGTTTCGGCCAATTTTGGCCGAAACCGAAACTGCCACCGAAACTTGATTTTTGGCCGAAATCGAACTTTCGGTCGGACACTAATAAATGGCAATTTATTTACATATTAATTACCACCATCAAGGAGTAAATAGGCAAATTTTACGGTGTTCCGGCAGTACACAGCCCTTTAAAGTCGACTAAGATTATTCTAGGCATGTTTACCATCTGCAACCACATCATCGCTTACCACCAGGTGAGGTAGTGGTCAAACGCTATCAGATAAAAAAAATATATAGGCTGGCGTTTGACCACTATCTCGTCTTGTAGTAAGTACTTATGGATGATGATTGTGGTCGAAGATGGTGTACACGCTAGGTCTGACTCTCAATGGCTGTGTGCTTCCGGAACTCCTAAGGTTATGGCGGCAGATTTTCTCCTTGATGTTGGTAAGCTAAGTTAATGTATTTGTTCATCAATTAAGCAAAAAATGCTGCGCGGATTTGGATGGAATTTGAAATACATACATACAATCACGCCTTTTTCCCGTTGGGGTAGGCAGAGACTACTTATTTCCACATGCTACGATCCTGACATACCTCTTTCGCCTCTTCCACTTTTATGAGCGCCTTCATACATGTTCGCCGGTTATAAGTACTTTTGACTTGGCCTTTCTTTAAAACGTCTCCGATCTGGTCGTGATACGTTCGCCTAGGTCGGCCTCTACCGGCTGCCCCATTCACACTCGTCTCATAAATCTGTTTCGTCAGTCTTTCTTCATCCATCCTCTCTAGATGTCCAAACCATCTAAGCATCCCTTTCTCAATCTTTGTCACCACATCTTCTACCACACCACAACATTCCCTTATCATGCTGTTCTCCACCTTATCCATCAGAGTCACTCCAATCATACTTCTCATTTCTACAGCATTAATTTTACTTTCATGCTTCTTATGCCATATCCAGCATTCACTACCATACATGAGTGTGGGAACCAACACTCCCTTATGTACAGCCAGTCGTGCTTTGTTAGACACGTTCTGACTTCTCATAAAGTTATGCAGTGCCCCACTCACTTGGTTTCCTGCCAAAACTCTTCACTTAATATCACTTTCATACTTAACATCTCTCGTAAACTTAGAACCCAGGTACACAAACTCTTTCACTTGTTCTACACTCTCTCCTTCAATCGTAACCTTACAATTTGTCATTCTTTCTTCTCTTTCAAAAACCATTACTTTGGTCTTACTTACATTCACTTTCATCCCTTTCCTTTTTAAGGCATCATGTATAATATTAACCATCCTTTGCAACTCCTCCTCCGATGATGCTAATATCACCTGATCATCAGCGTATAGGAGGCATTTGATGGTTAAATCATTCATTCTTAATCCGTACACACTTTCTTTCAGATCTGTCAAGCAATTGTCTATGAATAGGTTGAACAGCACTGGCGATGCAACACATCCCTGTCTAACACCTTTTTCGATGTTAAACCAGTCCGTGTACGCTCCGTTTATTCTGACACAAGCACTGGAACCCTCATAGAGTGATTTCAGTGCTCGTATCAAACTGCCGCCCACCCCATACATAGACAATGTTGACTACAATTCACTCCTCACCACTCTGTCAGATCCCTTTCCTTTGTATAGCGGTACAATGACAGCTTTGCACCAGTCTCCTGGTACAATTCCGTTCCCCCAGCAATGGTTAAAAAGGCGATACAGTTGACTCGCTACCACACCTTGTCCAGCCCTCAGCATCTCGACCGAAATCCTGTCATACCCTGCAGCCTTACCCGATTTCATACTTTTCAACTCTGTCATAATCTCTTCCATGCTGATATCACTTCCATCGCTATCTTCATTCGCGACACCAGTTGTCACTGGTACTTGCATATCTTCCTTTTCAAATGAACTTTCAAAATATTCCTTCCATCTCTTTAGAACGCATTCCTCTCCGCTCACAATACTTCCATCCTGATTTCTGACTTTGTCAAGTTGCGAAGTATTGAGATTTCCTCTGGCTGACCTTATGGACTTCCAGAAAAACTTAATGTTCTTCTGGAAGTCGTCAGATAACCTCCTATCAAATTCATTTCTATCATCCTCTTTCTTTCTATCCACAACCTTTTTTGCTGCATTCTTTAACCTTTTATACTCTTCCTTCGCCTTGCTTACATCTTCATTTGTTCCTTTTTGCATTCTTAGGTTGGCTTTTGAAGCCAACCAGTCCAGCCACGCTTTCTTCTTCTCAAATACAGCTTTTTGGACATCTTTACACACATTCTTAAACTTACACCCGTTTTTTCTCTTACACCACACACTTCTATAGCAACTTCCACGATTCCTTCCTTGAACGGCTTCCATAAATTTTCAACCTCACACTCTTCATCTAATGTATCGAACTTCTCGATTAATTTACTTACAAACTCGTCTTTCACACATTCTTCTTGCAAATTCTCAACTTTTATGCGTTCTAGTACACTAACGGGTTCTTGCACACGATGCCGCCATCGCTTAAAGAGACCTCTTATTCGGCACATCACCAGGAAGTGGTCCGAGTCCACGCCGACACCGCGGTACACCCGAGTGTCCTGTACATTCTTTCTCAGTCTTTCATCCACTATAACAAAATCGATCATACTTGTCACGCTTCCTTCTTCCCTAGTATACATGTGGATCTTCTTATGGTCAAACCAAGTGTTTGTTACCACAAGATTCCACCCCAGACATACTTCAAGCAATCTTTCCCCGTTTTCATTTACCCTGTCATCGCCGAACCTTCCCAACACACTTTCATATCCTTTCATTTGAAATACAGACAGTTTATAACCTAGTTTACGTAGGATAATTTTTACTAGTAGTTTTCAACGCGGGCGAAACTGCGGGCCACATCTAGTTATGTATCTAGTATGTAAAAATATAACCTTTGCTTTTGTTACAGGTGGTATTAGACAAAGCAGTGAGGGAACATTTGGCAGAAGGCTGGACAAAACAAGATGGCATCACTGTATGAAATAAATTATGTTATGACTGGAACTCTTTCCTTTTCATTTTCTCCTCTACTTTTCCACAGACTTCCTAAAAGAAGGAGGTTGTCAATTCGTCTAATTTGTTTTTGTATGTATGTTACGCGATTACTCCGTGCGAACCGATTTGAACGATTCTTTTTTTAATCGGTAGGGTACGTTCCCGAGGTTGTCACATTGTAATTTCATCGAGATCTGATATGTATCTCCAGAGATATGACGATAAACGTCTCAAACTTTCTACTGAAACTGACTCGCGCGGCATGGAAGTCGGTTGCTTTAGTTTTTAAACCATCTTAATTATTCCAAGCTTTTATTAACTTGTGTTAGTATGTCTGTTTGTGTGGGCTTGTACCTACTATTCATTATTCTGTGGTGTGGGTCAAATATTGGAAGCTAAATTAGACTTTCAGATGTTCGATTGGAATCATATTTTATTCATCAGATCTTTACAAAATTAAAATGGGACCAGTTCGGCATAAACTTCAGCAAAAACGAGTTTTCATACCAAACTCGATATCGTATTTTGATCAAATTTTGTATGAAAAACAGTACAGCGGCTCTAGTGGTTTTCACACTTCATCGTAAACGCCTTAGACAGATCTCACATATAGTCCCCGTCACGAGAAGCTATAAATTATGTAAACAAGTGTTCAGGAGTTCACAACATTTGGACCAACAAAAAAAATGAATTTGTGAAAATAAACTCGAATGACGCGTTTATTTTAAAATGGCGTCCCGATAGTTTACAATCCCTGCGTCCGGTACCAAGAAACACAAACGATAGCGCTTTGCGTCGTTAAAATATGATCCGACTAAATTAAATAGTTTGTTACTTTCATATAACCCGTCTATATTTCATGTCGATTGAATATGGTCAATTTATTATTATCTCGCAGTATAAAATGTTTACTTAGTAAAAGATGCTTGTTTACATAATTTATAGCTTCTCGTGACGGGGACTTTAGTTTTCGACACGAAGAATAGACTACTCTTGGTAGAAGGAGAGCGATCTTTCTAACAACGCTTGTCAAAAAAAGTTCTGAAAATCTGTCGCAGAGTAGTTCTCAGGCCCGCCGGTTCAATGCCTGTGAGTGAAGTGTATCGATGGCAGAAAGCGTATCTGTCTTTATCCGTGGGTTTCTAATTATTCTGGCTCCCTGATTGGTCTAAATTTAGTTCAAGTGTAGTAACCACTAGAGGCGCTGTACTGTTTGTCATACAAAATTTGCTCGATATACGATACCGAGTTTGGTATGAAAACTCATACTAACTGGAGAGGCCTATATCCAGCAGTGGGCTACAGGACTACTATAGGCTGATTGCTCATGAAACACGTCATGTGTAACGAAAATACTAATCATAACAAACATACCAGCCCAAATTAGATTAGAGTTACATTTTAGTTAGGTTAATTAGACAATTAGAATAGGGTAATAACTCCGTAATGGCAAATGGTAGGGACCCATTTGTCATTACGGAGTTATTACCCTATATAAAAAGTGCTCTGTGGTTTTTATGCCTACATAAGGCTCCATCAAGTCAGCTCGATGGTACCAATTGTGGTACAAAAACAAAGTAGGTACCACACTTGAGTCCAATTGAACGTTAGGAAGTGGTTTTAATTTGGCTTCCGACATTTGACCCACAGAAACATTAAGATGGCAAATTAAATAAAATCTTGTGATAATTAAGATATTATAATAAAGGTATAAATACAAAAACAACCGACTTCCATGCCCCGCGAGTCAGTTTTGGTAGCAAGTTTGAGACGTTTATCGTCATATCTCTGGAGATATTTATTAGATCTCGATGAAGTTACAATGGGACCACTTTAGAAGTGTAACCTTACCGATTACAAAATAATCATTCGAATCGGTTTATAATTGACGGAGTAATCGCGTAACATACATACAAAAAAAAGCATACAGACGTCCTCCTTTTTGGAAGTCGGTTAAAAAGGGAGTAACGTAATAAGTACGAATAAAGGTTATTCCCACAACACCACTCCCACCCGGCATTTAAAAAAAATTAAAATGTAGTTCGTTTCAGTATTATTATTCACTAAGTTTTATGTTTAGTCTGCGACAACCTTAACATTACCGTGGCTTAGTAGGTTTTCCGCGTTGCGATTTTAAAAATAGGTTAACAATAGGAGAACGACAGAAACAAACATATGTAGACTTACATATTTATTAGAGATCTGAACAAAATAAGAAATTAAATTAATATGTACAGTCTATGTTAAAACTAACTAAATTAGAGGTAAGTTAATAGGTACACACTTGCAGCCTACTGTATGCATGGTAGTCTTACCTTCAAATGAAAAGTAAATAAAAAAAATGTTTTCTTTTATGGCAAACAAAATATTGACAACAATCAGCGAGTTAGCGAAGAACAGCGAGCGAATAAAATAAAAAAAAAGTATGAAAAGTTTTATTTCATAAGAAAAGTAAAAATAAACTTTCGGATGTTAATATCAGTCCATCCGTTTCGTCACATTGCACATCTGTTTCAATAAATAAAAAAATATATACCTTTTAAATAAATAAATAAAAAGTTCCTTTATTGTACTTTTACTCAAACGAAAGCCCCCGATTTAAAACTTAATAGAATATTGCTACCTTTCAAGCCGTATTAAAAACTGGTATTATATTAAAAATAGTACAAAATCAGCAACATCGCGTCGCATCACAATATTTATATAATATCGTATATAAGATATAACATAATTGCACATCTCTAAAGGGCCGCGTAAAACCGCCCCCCGATATATTATGCCGATGAAAAATAACTACAGTTTACTTCTCTATGGATATACACATTTTTCTTAAAAACACCGAGTTGCTAAGGCACTCCTACTTTACAATATAGGAAAACTTTACGCGTAAAGCAAAAATATAAGGGCGTCGATACATGAACAACAGAAAAGGGGAAACATTGTGTAATCTCGTTCACCGATGCACGAAAACAAACTTTCAATTCCGATGGATACTTAACCTAATGCGTAATACGAATAAATGTATATATTTCTTTTCCTATGGCGTTCGTAATGCTAAGTTATGTGGTAGAAAGTCTAAGCTTGTGAACGTCGGCCTTTAGTTGGCTGCCACCGCCTCGGGCGCCGCCTTTTGACTAGGTTCCGCCACCGCTACATCTGCGAATACAACAAAACAAATCATTTATTGAAGTGCAAGATTAAATTATTGAAATATGATATAAGTGGAGCCGAAGATCGGGCTCAATGGCGCATCTAGGCAGAGGCCCACGTCAGGCCTCCCTCACTCGCCCATAGCTACTGCGCTTTATACCTAAACTTTCGTCAACGCCGGCGGTACTATCTGCCAGTCGCTTGTCACTGCTCACGCGCGCGCAACGTATATTATTATTTAAATGACGGGATAACTGCGCATTCGTATTCTATATTAGAAACGATTTAAGTTTCTCATAGTCATTTTGCGGGTTTGACAAAAAACAAGCATAATATTTTTCATTTTTTATGCTAACGATACTAAAATGACAAGACGGCGTAAAATTCACTTTCTCGACTTCAAATTCGACTCTTAGTTAGGAATTTTGATGTTATTTTGTGAGGTAAATAAAAAGAATTAGTAAACATTTTTTTTATTTCATTGAGTCAACCCTTTACTGTATCGGGCGCGCGTCGGTACATCGCGCGCTGCACGAAGTAATAACAACGCTAGGTCGAGCGCCTTAGACACATTATTGCTTGTATTGTCTGAAATAAACGTTGGTATTATGTTTTTGTAGGGGAGTGAAATATCTGTTACGCAGTAACTATTATATAATCTGTGCCTACGTCCAGCAGTGGACTGACACCGGCTGATGATGATGATTGGAGTGGCTCTGGTGGATAAGGTGAATAACAACGTGATAAGGGAATGTTGTGGTGTGGAAGATGTAGTGACAAAGATAGAGAAAGGGACGCTTAGATGGTTTGCACATCTAGAGAGGATGGATGAAGATATGACTGACGAAACAAATTTATAAGACGAGTGTGAATGGGCCCACCGGTAGAGGCCGACCTAGGCGAACGTATCACGACCAGATCGGAGACGTTTTAAAGAAAAGCCAAGTCATAAGTACCTATAACCAGCGAGCATGTGTGAAGGCGCTCATGAAAGTGGAAGAAGCGAAAGAGGTATGTCAGGATCGTAGCATGTGGAAAGAAGTAGTCGCTGCCTACCCTAACGGGAAAAAGGCGTGATTGTATGTATGTACGTAAGATTGAGTTATTTGATATAAATGTGAAAGTTAGTTTGTATATTTGTTTGTGACCTTTTTATGTTTGAAAGGCTGTTTACTTTTATAGCAGGCGAAGCAGGTGCCTAAACAGATAATATAGGATCGTTCAACAGTTGCTGTAGATTGGTCTAAAATTCAGTTTTGCTATTTTAGGATTCCCTCTGCAGTCCGGACAAAGAACTATAATTCCGGACATGTCCAGAACATTTCGGATGTAGGCAACCCAGATGGTACCTTTCCGGAAATACAGTTGGTACAGGCATGGAGTTCCACTCCCTAGCAGTATGTATGATGAATGTGGAAGCAAATTTCTTGTGCGGATCACTAATAATGAAATCCTATTCAATTTGTTGTTCACACTAATGTCCGGTCTTCTTTGTTTTAGTGAACCTTGGCCTTAGTCTAGTTACGTTAGAACTTCAGGCCCTTAGTTTTTATTTTATAACTAGCTGTGCCCGCAACTTCGTCCGCGTGGAATAGTCTCTTTGGGTAGCATTTTTAAATATTTTGGCTAATTATTTTACAAATAAGACACATGCGTATCCCACCTACACCGCACCGTACCACGCCGCGCAATTCCCCCTCTCCTCTTCCTCCCCCTCTCTCTTCCCTCCACCCCCTTTCTCCTCACTTCCCTCTCCCCCTCCCCTTACCCCCACTTTCCCTCCCCTCTCTTCTCCCCACTTCCCTCTCCCCACTCCACCTCCCCTCCCCTTTCCCTCACCTCCCATCCCTCTCCCCTTCCCCTCACTTCTACCCTCCCTCCTCTGCCCTCATTCCCCCTCTCCCTTCCCCTTCCCCCTCACAAACTTTGAATGACATATTAATTTATATTGAATCAACAGCCTAAACAATAATTTTCAAGCTTCTAGCTTTTAAAATGACGATACTTCCATACAACTTTTCATCCCCCTTTCAACCCCTTACAACCCTCTTTTCGCATTAAAAAGTAGCCTATATCCTTACTCAGGCTCTAGACTATCTGTGTACCAAATTCCATGTATATCGGTTCAGTAGAACATTAACATAAACCTTGCATATTTTCATACAAACTTTCATCCCCTATTGTTATTTTACACCCCTGAGGGTGAAACTTTTATAAACTTTGAATGTCATATTTATTCATATCAAATTAACAGCCTACAAAATAAGTTTCAAGCTTCTAGCTTCTAAAATGACGATACTTCCATACAACTTTTCATCCCCCCCTTTCAAGCCTTTTTCGCATCAAAAAGAAGCCTATGTCCGTTCTCAGGCTCTAGACTATCTGTGTACCAAATTTCATTTAAATCGGTTCAGTGGTTTTGGCGTGAAAGCGACACAGACAGACAGACAGAGTTACTTTCGCATTTATAATATTAGTTAGGATTAGGATTTAAAATCACAAAAGAAAACAGATTTCAAATGCTGCATTAGTAATTATTACCAGTACCAAGTTTTAGGTGTATCTCCATATCTACGGAGATAATCTTTAGATCTCGAAAAAAATTCCTTGGGACTAAACGGAAAGTACACTCTCTCAAAAATAAAAACCGGCCAAGTCGAGTTGAACTCGCCCATCGAGGCTTCCGTACCAACATTGATTTGTACCAATTAAGCTAGACCTCTAAATTGTATCAGCGCTCATATAACTCAGAGGTCTACCTTAATAGGGAATATGCATGATTTTTTTTTATATGTTTATTTCACTGAATACATCCATTTAACACAGTAAAAAAATTAAAGAATACTGAAAGTGTTCAAATTAAGCTACAAAATATAGTTTTAGCATTGAAAAAATATGAGGGATCTAAAACGCTGCCAAATTTTCGCGCGCCTTTGTGACGTCACAGTGCACAACAACACAGTCTCCACAGATTAAATATTTTTAATAGAAATACTACGTATTCGTACAACAGTGCATGCTATTTCTATGAAAAAGATTTAATCTGTGGAGACTGTGTTGTGCACTGTGACGTCACTTTCTAATTGACAAGTGGTGATGTGTTTAGAAAATTTAAATTTCCCACGCTTTTTTTGCATTTTTTATATAATATTTTAACACGTGTAAGACTATTTTATTTACAAATAAATGTTTAACATACAACACCAGAACAATAATGATTTCAAATAAATTTATACCACATGTATATTCGCTATTGGCGTAAAATATGAATGTCTATAGGGAACCTTTAATTTTCAAATTTTTTATTTTTTGGATTTTTTCCTTAATTTGTGCTGTAAGGACCTTGTGCTTCATGCCAAATTTCATGACTCTAGGTCAACGGGAACTACCCTATAGATTTTCAACCCAAAACCTATAAGGTACTTCCGGTTGACCTAGAATTGTCAATTTTGGTTAAATGGAATGTCTTACAGCACAAGTAAAGGAAAAATTGCGAAAAATAAAAAAAGTTGAAAATTAAGGTACATTTTGATTTTTGTAATAAGAAGTTTTCGCGAAAATCTAAATTTGCTTGCCCATATATTTATATTGTGTTGACTCAAGACCTTGATTTTTATACAACCAATAGGGACTATAGAATTCAGTATCAGGTATAAATTTCAACTTGCTAGGTCCACCTGTTCCTGAGAAAATCAGTGGTGACACACGGACAGACGGACAAGAAAGTGATCTTATAAGGGTTCCTTTTTTACCTTTTGAGGTACGGAACCCTAAAAAAATAATATTCGAAATCAGTTACTAAATCATAAATGACATAATAAAGACGAACCAATACAGGCGAATTGACAACCTCTTCCTTTTTAGTGAAGTCGGTTAAAAAGTATCATTGATGTAAATGTTAATAATCTAGTAAATAACAGAAGTTAAACATACCATTACTGGTTTTGTTGGGCGAGTTGTGTGGCGAACTGTTTTGTGAATCACTTGTACTACCTTCTCCCTCGCCCGCAGAAGAAATCGCCTGAAATTATACAAATATATATATTATTACTAATTACGTATGTCTTCTACTATCTTTTTACACCTATAATAAGCATGACGACAGTACAAAAAATAGAAGATTTGATGATTTTAGGGGAAAATACATATTAAAACAATTCAAAACACTAGTTTAGTTTTATAGAAAAAAATGAGATTATTAAGATTTTCAATAAAATAAATCATTAAAATACTGCAATCGGCCATTTTGATTGAAACACCAATCATAGCGCATGACGTCACGCCTAGGTCCTCTTATTATTATTTTTTTTTAATTTCGGAAAACCTTATAATATATATAATAGTTACTGCGTTAAGTATGTCATTAACCTATGCGTGACGTCACAGCCGACGCCATGACACATGTGAGCTGTTTTCGCGCATTCCAAGCCCAAACACGCCATCTCTGCTGTTATTTAGTATGGAGTGGAGTATTCTCGGAGATGCCCCAGGCATCAGGTCAAGATAACCAAGTTGTTGCAGTATAATTGAAGTGACATATACAGAATTTCTAATTTATCTAGACCTATGAAAGTTGCTTTCATAACCTCATCAACTAGAAAAGAACTTTAGCTTCTTCAAACGGCAGAATGGATTTTCAAGTCACATCAAACAAAAAAAACTGGGCAAGTGCGAGTCAGACCTTTGTCTCGCACAAGGAGGGTTCCGAACGCCATCTAACGAATTTCTAACGAACTTCTAACACCAACTAAGTAAACGTTAACACAAAGGTAGAATAGTATTATATAGTAATTGTAGTAATTAATATTATTAAATATCTGGTTGACCGAGCTTTGCTCGATATTTTTTTTCCACTTAAACAGACTAATATGACTCTTCCCAACATCTATTGACGAATAATAATACTATTTTTTTAAATTGAGAGCAACTAACTGCTTTACCGACACAATACTTCTACTCGCCAATAGATGTCGGGAAGATACATATTTTAAGTTGATTATCAATAAAGTTGATTACTGAAAACACGAATAAAACAACATTTTCTGAAAATGACTCCTGAAGCTAGATCGATTCATCGCCCCCAAAATCCCCTGTATACTAAATTTTATTTAATCGTTGGAGCCGCTTCCGAGATTCAGATTAAGGTGGATGGTCCGATGTCATTTCCCATACAAACTTTAAGGAACCAATTACGATGATAGAAGTGATATAATTTCTTCTATATTATTATATTATAAGTAACAACTAATTAAAAAGTAGCTATTATCCAGTTTTACTACAAAAGAAGCGTTTTAAAACTGCAAAAAGATATATAAAAATCTTAAAATAATTGCAATGTATTCGTATGTGTGAGTGAGTATTAAAGTGTATCAAAAGTTGGTTTTAGCGCCATCTCGCCAAACATGAAAGAACTATTTAGCAGCACAGCAGTTGAAGCGCTGCGGTAGATTTTATTCCCATGAATTTGGATGCTAATAAACGCGACGTTGCCAAACTTCACTGTTTTTGAGCGTTGCCAGACCGTGCGTTTTGCGAGCCGAGCTAAACAACGCGAGACTAAAATGTCTACTGAAACTAAATGTCGTTCCGTTTTACTTACGGTTACGGTAAGTAAGTATGGACACTATTTATGGTAATTTTTTTTTTAACTGGCTGTATAATCATAAATGTAATTGTATTATTTAGAAATCAATAGGCGATATGCGCTATTATTGCCGTATATTTTAAATACATATGAGAATAATAAGTAAAGTCAAATATATAGGATCTGTAGATAAGTCACTGACGTGACGTTGTTATTGTAAAGGAACGTATTTTTGTCCAGTAATCTAAAAAACTTAGGTTTTTCATTTTCATTTCAAGTGAAAAGAATATAAATACTACGTTACATAGTTTGTATTTATTAGTTGTGTTGTCTTTTCTGTTAGATAAATCATCGTGGTGTGTAAAATTCTGGTCGATTCTCACTCTTGAACACCGACCATATTTATATTTTACCGACACTCTCCACATGCTCAAGGAAACTAGCATGAACGGACATTGGAGGAATTGTGACAACAAGCCACTGAAGCCATAAACTAAGAAACTAACTAACTAAATACTACGTGTGGTTATTATTCAGTAAATTTCAGTACAGTGTAGGTTTTTTGAAATATAGGTTTGTGCAAGGGAGCGTCATGCCGAGGTCGAACAGTACGAGCAAGGAGAGATATAAGAAGCATCAATATTCTGGCCCACGCAAGAACCGTAAACGGGTTTTGGCTGGGCTAAAAAAACACAGTGACGCTGACGACGTGACATCGTTAGTATATTCTTCACGAATACCAATTTTACCAATGACTAATTCTGGTATTATGCCTACCTATGTGCCTATGGCCCTACTATAATGGTACCTACACACAAACAGTGAAAATGTATAACTAATTGTTTTTAGTCGTTCTGCTGCTTGGCGAGTGGAAGAGGAAAGAGCAACACAACAGCAGCATGTAAATTGTGACCAAGCTTTGGCTGGCCCCAGGTAAGTCTCTTTGTGAAGGTTTTTAGTATGGATCTTCGATAGATTATTGTGATAGTTTTATAAGTATTATATATTATTTTTTATCTAAATTTTAGTAATATCAAAACTTATCCAAGGCCGGATACTACTATTCATTTGGAAGCGACATTTTCTTCAAATGTGATACAGAAGAATACAGACGTATCAATGAAAGAGTCAAATATGGAAATAAATTGGCCAATACCAGACCCAGCAGTTGAGGCTCACATATTGCAAATTGAACCAACCAAAAGTGACAACTTGGATGGTATCTCAGGAAACCGCATCGTAGACTTGAAACATGTTTTGACATGGGCTTTTGAAATGGAACATCATACGAGGAACTGTGCAAACTCACAAATAAAATTTGTGAAAGAAACTCGCATAGGTTTGCAAAGTGATTTCACGTTTCGATGTAGTATGTGTGATAAAACATGGAAACAATCGAGTGACCAGGAAAACAAAGTGAATAAATCTTTTGTTTGGGCAACGGTAACAGCTGGCAGTTACTATGCTCAAGCTTCACATTTAGTGAGTGTGATGGACATTCCCTCCATGACGGCTAAAAAGTTTCGCTCTATTGAGAAGGAATTAGGTGATGTATGGCAAGAGCATTTGACGGAGGAAATCATAAAAGCAGGAATGGAGGAAAAAACCATTGCTATCGAGAAAGGACACATTGATTCAGATGGCATTCCATATTCTACGGTGTATGTAGATGGTGGATGGCTGAAGAGGTCATATGGACACAATTTCAATTCACCCTCTGGAATGGTAAGCTTTTTTTTTTGTATGTCTTACAGGCTAGCGTTTGATCACTATCTCGCCTGTTGGTAAGCGATGATGCTGTCAATGATGGTAAGCACACTAGGTCTTGAATGGGAACTGGTTCTCAAGGACAGCTGTCGGAACACATTAGATGTTTGGAGACAGATTTTCTAACTTGAGGGTGTTAGCTGGCCAGGCGGAAACTAGATAGTGTCCTACCACCATGCGGGCGTTGGGGGTTTCTTAACGATGTTTTCCTTCAGCGGAGGGCCACTGTGTTACAGCGCACAATATTTTTTTGATGTATGATTAACGTAATTATGCTACTCGGCTACACTAGTAATAAAATAATTCCATGATGTTTTTTCAGGCCTGTATTATCGGCAAGGAAACAAAAAAGTGTTTATTTGTCGGTGTCAGAAACAAATACTGTTATATGTGCCAGTACAATGAAAGAAAAAATATCACTGATCCTAAACCACATATATGTTGGAAAAATTATAGTGGAGCATCAACAGCTATGGAAGCAAATATACTAGTAGAAGGCTTCCAGAAAAGTGAAGAAATGCATGGTTTGCGTTATCTTTCATTTATAGGAGATGGTGACTCTTCTGTATATGCTAATTTGAGAGAAAAGGTCTCATATGGACAGAGGATTAAAAAAATTGAGTGCAAAAATCATATAGTGAAAAACTACACAAGTGCACTTTACAAGGTAAATAAGTTTTATTATTTCATTTTTTTTATGTCATATACACTAGCATTTGACCACTATCTCACCTGTTGGTTAGTGATGATGAGGTCGAGGATGGTAGCACGCTAGGCCTTGAATGGGAACTGGCTCTCAAGGATAGCTGAACACACATTAGATGTTTGGCGACAGATTTTCTAACTTGAGGGTGGTATCTGGGCAGGCGGAAACTAGATAGTGTACTACCACCATGCGGACGCGGTTTTGTTTTTCCTTCAGAGGAGGGCCTCTGTGTAAAAGCGCATAATAATTTTTACAAACCACTGCACCCTTTACATAATATCTGTATTGTATTTGTTTACCAATCCTAATATACTGAATATTTACATGCTATTGTACCTTTTTTTATAGATTATCGGCAATACAAAGCTTCCAATCAATGGAAGGAATATCTTGAAGCCAAAATTGTCAAAATTAACTATTGTGACAAGAAAGATTATAATTCACAACACCAATAATCCAAGCACTATGAGAAATGATTTGCGAAACGGCCCCCTACATGTTTTTGGAAGACATGAAAACTGCAGAGAATACTACTGTAAGTGGAAAAACACCACGGTACCAGAACAAGAAAATGATGATGACCTGGTAGAAAAGCTACAGAAAGAGGCATCAACCGTATGGGCCCTAATTCTTGAGGCTAATGAAGCTGTCATTTCGAAAGCTGGCCGCCTTTCTAATGAAACAACCAACGTTGCTGAGAACTTCATGAGCGTCATAAATAAATTTAACTGTGGGAAGAGACTTAGTCTGGGTAAAGCAGGATCTTATCAAAGAAGAGTTCATGTTGCAGGTAAATATCACATACTTTAAAAAAAAAATATATAGAATATTATTATTGTGGCTTGGACATGGTTATAACATTGGTTTCTTTCAGGTCTGTCACATACCACTGGCTACAAATGGCATTTAGAAGCATGGAAAAAATCCACCACACGTAGCCCTGGTGTCCATTTCAAACGATATGTTTCACAGAAAGAAAAAAGTAGAATGCGAAGAAAGTTATGCCTGAGAAAGCGACTTTTTTTACCTCAAGTAGTAAAAAGCAAACCTGATGAGCATTATGGACCCGAAGCTCGTGATCCTATAGATATCGATGCAAATGAATTAGTAAGACAGTGTGAAACTCTTAGAGTTCCAGAAAACCCCAGCAGAAATAATCAACATTGAGGCTACTACAGTAGGTCAACATGACAACGAGCTTTACAATCTACACAGAAGTGACCGATTGACAGCAAGCCAATTTGGAATGGTAAGGTCACATCCTCATCATCATCCTCATCCTCCAATACATGCTGAGTACCCTGGCTGATTTTTCTGCACGCGGTCTCCGGATAAACTTGGATAAAACCAAGATTATGCAACGAGAATGTTATTCCGGAACGAGGTTGTTCACGAATATGTCTACCTTGGGCTTGGCTTTGGCTGAAGACCGAGCTCAATGGCGTGCTATAGCCTATGATCCAGTGCTGGACATAGGTCCAGCACTGGATAGAGTTAGGCTGATGATGATGAAGGTCACATACCTTATGATGTTTTATTCATGTATTTTGTTTCACACGACTTATCATCCTTTTTAATTTCTTTAGATATGCAAGCGGAGAAATACCACACCTTGTCACAATCATGTCAAATTGATTTTGTACAAGAAGACTTTTTCCACAAGTGACACAGCATATGGACAACAGAATGAGCATGTGGCTAGGAACCTGTTCATGAACCAATTCAATAAAAATGTCAGACAAACAGGACTGTTTATTGATGAGGAACATGGGTATTTAGGAGCAAGTCCGGATGGTAATGATTGTTTCAAACTTATATGTGTACATAGTACTTTTTTTTAAATTTTGGTATATACAAGATTTTTCTAGAAATACATATTAGCATCAACATTGGTTAGTTGCTGTATATTTTTGCATAAAAAATATCTAGCACGGTTTTAAAAAAAATAATAATGAAATAATAATAATTACAGGGCTAATTGAAGAGGAAAAAGCGATAGTGGAAATAAAATGTTTTCCTTCGTTGGCCAGGACATCTCAAGATATTGAAACTGCTGCTAAGGGAAAACCGAGCTTCCCATTACTGTTCAAAGATGGTAGTTTGATCATGAACAAGAAGCATAATTATTATTATCAGGTATTGGATATTTTATCATCAGCAATATACAGTGAAATATATATATATATATATATTACATTATGGTAAATATTGGTAAAAATATGGTAAATATATTATATTATTGAAAATGTATCCTAAAATACCTTTTATTTGATTCAGATTCAAGGACAATTACGGGTCACTAAATTTATGAAGTGTTATTTTATTGGTTTCACCGATATAACACAACTCCTGACTGTTGTGGAAGTCAACCGGGATGAAGAATTTATTGAAAGAATGGTGCCACAGCTGGTATCATTTTATAAAAATTGTATCCTGCCTGAACTGGTGTTGAGGAGAGTTCGCAAAAGCTCCACATGCAAAGAACTGAAGCAATACATAAGTGGGTAACAATATACTCATAATACCTGAATCATAATTTTTACAGCTTTTATATTGAACCATCATTGGCATTTCATCATGATCATCAGCCTGTGTCAGTCCCACTGCTGGACGTAGGCCTCTCGCAAGATGCGCCACTGAGCCCGATCTTCGGCTCTTCTTTTCAAGTCACTATTTACTACATTGGCATTATACTATCCTCTAATAATAAAAAAGGAGTTTATTAGTAGTATTTTTCTTATTTTACTTACAAAAAAATCGTTTGTTGCAGATGAATTGGGAGGATCTACATCTGAATAATATAATTATAAAAACGATTCATGACTATTGCACACATGCCACAAATGTGAAAATAATTACTTCATTGGCCAGGACTACTGCTAAGAGAAAACCGAGCTTCGCATTACTGTTCAAAGATGGTAGTTGAACAATATGCATAATTATTATTATCAATAAGCATAATTATTATTATTAGTAATTACAAACAAAATTACAATACATGCTACATTTGTTTTATTTCTATATCTTCTGTAATTGAGCACAACGCACATATAAAAAATATATAAGAAAGTTATTTCAACCATCAAAGTAAAATAAGAGCCTTTCAAGTTGAAAATAAAAATCTAGTGCAAAATATTTCACTTCGCTCGGATTTGAACCCTCTATAACAACGATACTAGAAATTTATTTCTCTAAGCACCCACGCGCCGCCATTGTAGCACTACTATATTACGCCAAAATAAGCCTTAGCCTGTCACAGTACTGTAATCTTTAAATGTGTGAGTGTATATGGATATAAAATGCACGGCCAACAGAAATAGGAACCAACACGGCGAGAATATAAGTAATTTATTGATATCATGAGTTGCATGTAATAACTAATAATATTACGAAGTGGCATATTAAAATTAGGTTGCAATTAAGTCACAGTATTAGGCGTGAAATTAAGAAATTCGTAAATAACGACTTCAACGCCATCTCTTGGGAGGCAAGCGTGTTTAGCTCACTGACCAACCACCTTAAGGTAAAGACGATAGCGCCTTCTCGACGATCTTTGATGCTAGATGGCGCGGCGCTATCGTAAAAAACTTTTTTAAAACTTTTCTTTAATTTTTAACCTTGTTCTGTTCTTAGTATTTGTTGTTATAGCGGCTACAGAAATACATCATCTGTGAAAATTTCAACTGTCTAACTATCACAGTTCATGAGATACAGCCTGGTGACAGACGGACAGACAAACAGACAGACAGACATACAGACGGACAGCGGAGTCTCAGTAATAGGGTTCCGTTGGTACCCTTTGGGTTCGGAACCCTAAAAAACCACGGGTTGCACTCCGGGAGTGCCGGCAGAAGTGAAAACTTTAACACGTCATTTTTGAATATTTTGGAATGATACCTCGCGCAAGCGCCCTGCGCTCCGTCTTACAAATTTATGATCAGGACACGTGACCCTGACGCGAGTTTTAAATTTTATACCCATCCGACGTAAACTGCACAACGCCGCTAAAGAAGTTTTCACTTCAAAAATTAAATATGAAAATCGGTTCATTCATTTGGGAGGTATAATATCACAGACACATACACAGATAGAAATGTCAAACTTATAACACCACTGTTTTTGTGTTGAAGGTTAAACATATATATGAAACGAACATGCAGATACTATATTGCTAAAACGATATATTATTAGTAAAACTATACCTTAATATGTATTATAGAAAACTATTATTAAGGTCGGTTAAAAAATAAATAAATTCTTACCCTCTGTCGTACAGTGTTTCTTGGTAACCTTGGTTTAGGATCTATCGGCTTTTTAGCGGGATCGAAGTGGCAGTCGAATATCTCTATAAGTTCCTTTATATCTTCTTCTTTAGCCGATACCGACAATGAGCCCAACAGTTTTTCTAGTCCTGGAATAAGACAAATAAGCTGTGCTAAGGGCTTCACTCTGTCATAAGAGTTGTTCTTGGGTATCTTTTGCAGTTCTTGCAGCAATCATCAGCACAGAGTTCAAAATATTTATGTACCAGTATAGATATATTTTACTGGATCTACTGTGAATTAGGTGGAGCTACGTAGACGACATATGCAGGCGTCTTTAGGCAGAAGGGTATGTCCAGTAGTTCTGGCGACAAAGTGGGTCGCTCATATAGCCAAGATAGTGGGTAAATGTGGATGAGAAACATACAGGACCATGATGAACGGTATCTCTTGAGGGAGGTCTATATGCAGCAGTGGTATCATACCAAACGATATGCTTCTTTTTTCATAACATTCTGCCAAGGAATGGAATTCCCTGTCTGAGTCTCTGTTTCCGGTAAGATACAACTTACCATATGTTTTCACTGCACAGAAAACATGCTGCAAAACAATTGCCCGCTCTGTTACTCATAGGCTGTAAGATAGAGATGGAGATTGTTTTGCAACATCTATTCTGTGCAGTGAAAACGATTGGTTAAGGGTCTTCAAGTCGCGAGTGAATAGGTATCTTTTAGGTAAGCGCGCTACATCATCGGCTACATTACATAACTCAACATCAGGTGAGACAGTGGTCAAGCGTTAACCATTTTAGCAATTTAAAAATAGTGGAAAAATGGGCTGAAGTTATGAGATTTATTATATTTACCAGAAAGTTGCTGATCCTGCCACGCTTGTTGCAGCTGGTCATACAACAGCCCCGCGTCAGCTAGCAGGCGTCGCAGCGCGGTCACACGCTTGCGTTCCGGTCGCGCTGACCGCAGCAACGGGGCGAATACTGGACGGAACGTGTTCTGTCTGCAAATAGGGATAAACTCTAGTTACAATTAGAGTTGCCGCGAATACTCGCTATTATTCGGCATTACTCGTCATTTTTAGGGTTCCATAGCCGAATGGCAAAAAACGGAACCCTTATAAATTCGTCATGTCTGTCTGTCTGTCTGTCTGTCCGTCCGTATGTCACAGCCATTTTATTCCGAAACTGTTAGGACTACAGAATTGAAACTTGGTAGGTAGATGTATTCTGTAAACCGCTTTCCGATTTTTATACAAAAATAAAAAATGTAAAAGTTTAAGGGGCGCATCCCATACATGGAAAAGAAACAAAAAAAATTTTTTTCTTCAAACCTATACGTGTGGGGCTAGTGGGGTGTCTATGGATAGGTTTCAAAAATGACATTGAGGTTCCTAAAATCATTTTTTCTCAAAGTCAATCATTTGAAAGATAGGCGCGTCTAAAGTGGTAAAATGTGTGTCCCCCCCCCCCCCCTCTAACTTTTAAAGTATGTGAGTGAAAAATCTAAAAAAAATATATGCTGTAGATCTCAATAAAAACTAACAACGAAAATTGGTTTGAACGAGATGCAGTCAGCAGTTCTAGAGATATGGCGACCGCAAAGATAACTTTGTTTTTCATACAAACACTATGAAAAACAAAGTTAATTTTGTAGTTGCGAAAAATCATAGTTATGGAATACTTAACTGTGTTACGGAACCCTACAAGTGCGAGTCCGACTTGCACTTGGCCAGTTTATTTTGATATTCGTCGAATACCGAATAATAGATAGTATTATTCGGCATTCGGTCGTCGAAAATAAACTTTTAACGAACAAAAGAACTAATGAGTTAAAAATAATCATTTTTTTTATTATTTTCCTTCATAAACCAATACACAATATCAATTATTATCTGTAATATGTACCTGTGCCTATCATATTCATGAAATTAAATTAGTAAGGCTTTTTAATTAATATTTAAAATCCAACAGAGGCAGATTGTGGTGCAAAAAAATAATTTTTTCTGCACTTTCTGGAGCAAGTCGGTTTCGTTTTTTCTCGTAAATTAAACCTGCCTCGGAAAATAGTCTTTCTGAATAAACAGAGCTTGCTGGTGTGATTAAGTATCGTTTAGCTATCTCGCCTGATGGTAAGCGATGATGTGGTCGAAGATGGTGAACACGCTAGGCCTAGAGACTCTCCAGAGCTGTGTGCTACCGGAACACCGTAAGGTTATGTAGGCAGATTTTTTCCTTGATGGTGTTAACTGTTGCCAGCATTTAAAAATGGAAAATTAAATTTACTACATATATGTAGGTATGTATAACATGAAACAGATTTCTTTAACTTTATTGTTTTCTTTTCTCACAACCTTAGAAGTAATTAGAAATATTTTTAATGTGTTTAATGTTTTTTTTTTATGTCGAATAGTTATGTCGAGTTATTCGACTATTCGCCAAAGTGAATGGCGATTAATCGGTATTCGACTATTCGCTATAAACACTATTCGCGGCAACTCTAGTTACAATTACATCATCTTATATACAAAAATGAATCCCAATTTCCCTTGGTCACGGCATCACGCCTGAACGGCTGGACCGATTTCGCTAATTCTTTTTTTGTTGTTTTTTATCGTCAGATGGTTCTTATGAAAAAAAAAATTAAATAAATAAAAGTTGTTTTTAACGCAGGCGAAGCCGCGGGGCACTGCTAGTAATTTATAATATTAGAGTTATGATTTTAACTGGTCTGGTATGCATGTTGAACTATTTATTCCCTAATAGCTTCTCATCATAATTTGACAAAATAGGGTATCGTTGTAAACTCCTTGGTGGTCTGCTGGATAAAGGTTATGTGATGTCATATTAAATTAAATAGGCTCCCTCTGGTGGACATACATAAACTAAAAAACATTTTATTATGATACAGTTGTGGTGTATCAAATGGAAGGAATTTTAAAAATGTTATAGGCATTGTTAGCTGCCCCTCGCGGTTTTGCTTGCTTGATAAGAGCATGAGTTTTCAGTAGCTGGGTTTTTGAACTTATATTATGGTACTATCGCCGATCGCGCTAATCTGATGATGGAACCGGAATGGTGGGACTGGAACCGGAATGGTAGAGAGTCAAATTTGGGCCGATTTGTTTTTACCATGAGTACTTTCCATTTAAAGGTTAAGGTTAAGTCTTAAACAAACATTTATTAGTCAGTCCAAGGTCTTCACAGGCATCAGTGAGCCTAGCTAGCCTTTCTCGCGGACATCATTTGGCTGGATTGAGGGCTGACAAACGGGTCTGCGAATAAGATAGTTTAAAAACTAAAACAACCGACTTCCATGCCACGCGAGTCAGTTTCAGTTGCAAGTTTGAGACATTTATCGTCATATCTCTGGAAACAATTAACAGATCCCGATGAAATTACAATGGTAGTACGCTTGGGATATCTCCTTTCCAACAATAAAAAAATCATCAAAATAGGTTCATAAATGACAAAGTTATTTGCAAACACAAATATATATATATATATATATATACGGTCGAATTGAGAAACCTCCTTCTTTTTTTGAAGTCTGTTAAAAACTGTGTACATATAAGAAGTGCAGGTGACAGTATATGCTCACCTCTCTAACAACTTTTTGAGGTTGTCAAGCGCTTCAAGCTCGGTACTGACGGGCCGCGCCCAGGCGCGCGCTGTCTCCACCATGTCTCGGGAGACACCCTCGCCGCCACCGCCTACTTCTTGCTGCTCGCCTGGTAATTATTAAAGTTTAAAACTAAAATTAATTTATTAATAATTTAATTAATTAATTTTCAGCCGTGAAAAAGGAATATTAATATAATTTTTCGGCTGATTTGGCAAAGTGTCCAGTGAAATTACAGGGCATGTGAGACTTAATATCCTTATGTCTTAAGGTAACAGGCGCAGAGCAGTGACATGCATTCTGGCAGTCCAGAATATTGCATGCCGCTGTATCTGTAATAGGTAGACGTCATCGCTTACCATCAGGCGAGCGTCCTGTTATCTTATATAAAAAAAAACGAAACAAGTATATATTTATCGGAAATTAACCTTCAACTACCACGATAATTTTAATAGTCAAACATACAAACAAATAGTTCCACCAGTTCCTATAAATGCGTTAGATAATAGGGAATATAATATGTGTTATATAAATTTACTTGAAATCATTTGTTTTCGAATCATTATTGTTCTGGTGTTGTATGTTTAACATTTTTTTATAAATAAAATACTCTTAAATGTGTAAAAATATTATTTTCAAAATGCAAAAGAAACCGTGGGAAATTTTAATTTGGAAAACACATCACCACTTGTCAATTAGAAAGTGACGTCACAGGGCACCACATGGTCTCCACAGATTAAATCTTTTTCATAGAAATAGTATGCACTGTTGTACGAATACGTACTACTTCTATTAAAAAGATTTAATCTGTGGAGACCGTGTGGTGCCCTGTGACGTCACAAAGGCGCACGAAAATTTGGCGGCGTTTAAGATACCTCATATTTTTTCTGTACCTTTTTTTTTTGTAGCTTAATTTGAACACTTTCAGTATTATTTAATGTTTTTACTGTGTTAAATAGATGTAATCAGTGAAATAAAAATATTTAAAAAAATCATGCATATTCCCTATTATCGGACATACACGCTACATAATATAAAAGCTGTCAAAAATCTGTCAGATTTCTTCATAATAGGAATTTCATCAGGAACCGGTGAAACTAGCCTTAAAACTAATAGAAAGTTACCAATAATCTAACTAATATTATAATGAGGAAATATTTTAATTTTGTTTGTTTGTAACGAGGGCAAAAACTATTGGATCAATTTTTCTATCACTAATGGAAAGCTATATTATCAGTAAGTAACATAACATAAGCTCTATTTTATCACCGTATTCTCACGGGAACAGGAACTACGCGGGTGAAACAGCGAGGCGCTGCTAGTAAACATAAACACGTATCATGCTTTTCATAAAATCACTTCTTAGTGGATAACTGCACACTATACTAATCATTAAGATTATTAAGAAGAAATACTTAAACACTAAAGCAACCAACTTCCATGCCCTAGTCGATTTCAGTAGCAAGATTGAGACATTTATCTTCATATGTCTAAAGATACTTTTCAGATCTCGACGAAATTACAATGGGACCACCTCGGAAATTTATGCCACTGATTAAAAATAGAATGATCAAAATCGGTTTATAAAGGACGAAGTTATCCGCGAACACATATATAAAATATGTACGGTCGAATTGAGAAACATCTTTTTTTAAAGTCTGTTAAAAAACCTACGAGTTAAAGGTCAACTTTGATGGTTTGTTTTATTTCACGTTTGACCACTATCTCACCTGATGATAAGTGACGATGTGATCCAAGATAAGTACCTGGAACACATCATCAGCTCAAGCATCAAGCATGAACGGAACTGGCTCTCAAGGAGAGCTGGCGAAGTATTTGGTGACAGATTTTCTAACTTGAAGATGGTAGTTACCCAGGCGGACACAAGATAGTGTCCTACTAATCCTACAATAGTCTACAAGTCAATGCAAAACTAACCTTGTGCAAGATGCTCCAAGATCCTATATGCAGCGGTGGCTCTATCCAAGGCACTGTCCACAGCCAGCGTGTCTGCGTCCAACAGAACTCTGGCCAGCACTCGCAGTGACACCGACTTCACCGTGGACTTGCATTTGTCTGCGGCTAGGGCGTAGCTATCAGCGAAGCCAGCCACGATTGACTTGAAGCGGTCTAGGAGCTTATACCTGAGAAATTCAGTTTTATTAAGGCAATGTTAAGACCATATTTGCTTAAGATATAAAATTAGCCGTCCAGCTAGGTGGAGCGATGATATACGCAAGCTGGCTGGCAGCGGTTGCAAACGAATAGCTGAAGATCGAGCTCAGTGGCGTACAAAAAAACAACGGGTTGCACTCCGTGAGTGCCGGCAGAAGTGAAAACTTGAACATTAACTATGTGCAATTGGTCTACTCTCCCTCCGTCTTACGATTTTTCGATCAGGTCACGTGTCCTGACGCGAGTTTAAATTTTTTTATCCATCCATAAAAGTTCACAACGCCTCTAAATTCACTTCTCCTCCTTTTTGGGAGTCGGTTGAAAAGAGGCTTGTGTGGGCTTAGCGAGCTACCATCCTAAATAAGTGAAAATACTTTAACTATGCTTACTTAGTGCTATAGGAGAGGCCTATGTCCAACAGTGGACAAACACTGGCTGTTAATGACGATGATACTTACTTAGTAAGAGCCTCTAAGAGCATGGTAGGACTCAGCCGTCGTGGCTCGTGGTAGATTAGGATGACGCTGCCGTCTCCCTTCTCTTTCTCCAGCCAGTCTAGGAAGTCACAAAGCGCGGAGATCTCAGACTTGGTCTTCAGAATCTGGTGGAAGAAAAAAAATAGGAATTAAATAAGTTATTTAGTATCCTTTGGTTAAACCGAGTCATTAGTGATTGTTTTTAACCGACTTCAAAAAAAGGAGGAGGTTTCTTAATTTGACCGTTTTTTTTTTTTTTTGTTTGTTCGCCGATAACTTCGTCGTTTATGAACTGATGGATCGTACAAATGGATCGTAATACAAATGTTGATATATTAAAGACGGCTCGGCCGATTTCGGTAGGGTAAGGTTTGAAAAAAAAAAAGATTTTTTTGAAAAAGAAAATTAAAAAAAAAGAAAAGAATGAATTTGAAAGAATAAGTTCAGGCATCTTCGAGTAATCGGTGAACATATGTAACGAGGTATTTCGACTCGTTACATATTTTTCGCTTGGAAGCACATTTCGGCTTCTAAGACTGACAAAATTACCTTTTGTTTTAAATAATTTGGAACATTTTCGTATTTAGTCATTTTTAGTCGATTTTAAATAATCGAGTTACTACTTGGTCTGTGGATCATTCAATATCCCATAGACAATCTTTAAAATAAATACATTTTGACATCTGTCAACTCTATGGAAGGATTCATTTTTTTCTTGCCCCTAGGCATACAAAGGGCTCATTTTTGGTAAATTTTATAAATCGGATTCAACAAGAAGAATCCGTCTTTTAAATCGCTACCGCGATGATACTCGGCGTGTTATGGTGTAGTGCACTATGATAACGACGTGAATTTGCGCCTTCGGCGCTGTTTGTGCGACGATGGATGTCGTCATCTGTTTGTGCGACGATGGATGTCGTCGTTCGTTTTGAGCGGTGTTTGTGCGACGCTAGATGTCGTCGTCTGTTTTGAGCGGTGTGCTCGACGCCGAATTGTTGGGTTTGCTTTGGAAGAAATTGGTTATAGCCATGCCACGTTCTCGGACTTCCCCGGACGCTGCAGCTAAGCTAATTTCATTATAACTCTTTTTATTACCCTTAAAACTTTAATTTCATATTAGCAAGATGCAAGAAAGACATTAGGAAGAAAGATTATAGTAAGAAATAACCAAATTTCAGTAGTAAAATGTAAAATAAATTAGCCTAAAAAGTAACGAAATGCTTAGACAGTATTGCGGCTTTAACTAAGTAATGTGTAACTCACTTTGGAGGTAAGGGACGTTTCAAGTATTAAAATTTATCATACATTCCCAAAACAGTGTTATCATTTGCCTGTCCCCCGGTCCGAGATTAAAAGTCTCAATGAAACCGCTGATTATCCTGGTAAGCTTTTTAGTTCTTGGTAGAACAAGGGCGCTCGATATTCATAAATACTGTCTACCTAACATTAATTTTTAGCTTTTTATACTTTATAACCTTCATGTTACAACTAGTAGCACTTTATATTTTATAACCCAAAATTTTTTTATTACACATACATTTAAAAAAAAATCCGACGAATTGAGAACTTCCTCTTTTTTAGTGAAATCGGTTATTAAATTAATGGAATCGAAAAGAACCCTGTAGGTAAAGAGCTAGCTTTAACTTCTTCTAACATGTTTTATTTGTAGGATGTCACCTTGCAACAACGTTGAAGGATTTTCCATGGTTGTTGCAAGGAAGATTTAGCTATTGTTTTATAGTGATTACCAGCATAGTGATAGAGAAATATGATACACGGGTGTAGCCGCGTGGCTCGGCCAGTATTGTAAGTGTGAAAGACACTTTGACCTTAAACGGGTGCTTGATACTAGTTGATACTAAACATCCTACATGTCTGAATAAATGTATTTTTTTTCTTTCTTTCTTGATGTAAGTACCTAAATAATTAGGGGAAATACCTATATGTCTTGATGTAAGTACCTAAACAATTAGGGGAAATACCTAAAAGCATATTGTAGTGAAAAGATTCCTCACAATAACGTGTGAGGAATTTCCTCGCATATTGCGGGCAATGCGATAAACCACGTATTTCCCGATAACATTTTAATGAAATGAAATGAAATGAAATAGTATATTTTGCATGAAATATGGTAGGTAACAGTTGTTAACAAATTTTAAAAATATGTTCGACACATTTCGCCAAAATATGGCATGCAAAATTGTAGTGGTATCAATTAATTGTTCATTATAAGTAATTCCTAGTACACAATGCTAGTCCTCAGACAGGGCAATTGAAAATTGAAATTATTTATATTAATTAAAAAATATTTTGATTATTTTTACATTCAAGTTATACTCAAATAAATGATGTCAAGGCTCTGGGTGCCAAAATAAAATAGTAATTAATCAAATCAAATGTCAAACTAGAAAATTAAGTCAATATTACAAAATACACTATTGGATGACCAATCTTAATTTGCATGTCAATATATATATTACGTCATAACAATACTTATTTATTTATTTAATAATCCAATATTCGTTAAGATTATAAAAACAATTTTCGACTAACCATTTGTGCAGTCTGTTTTTAAATAATCTTAGATCTTACCTACAAAGACTTATTTAAACCTTGTTCACTCTGCTTGCTTGCTTGCTTTGAAACTTGGACCATGCTACTCATTACAAATTAGGTTTACTATATATATACATATACTACACAAGATATTGAGAGTAAAGACAAAATAAAACTGGTCAAGTGCGAGTCAGAGTCGCGTCTCGCATCGCACATTTAGGGAGGGTTCCGTACAATACGAAACATAACAGAGTTACAACCTCATATTTGATTAATTTATATTACCAAGAACATTTTGTGTGGTATAATAGTTCACAGAGAATCTCGACAGCGCGATCTAGAAAGACGGGGCTCGTTTACTAGCGCCATCTATGTCATTTTGCCGAAACGAATTAGAAAGTTTGTTAGCTTTAAGCTAACGCTTAACAAACATAGATGGCGTTATACTAAAAACACGTTTTTTGTATGGGGACCATACTAAAAACACGTTTTTTGGTTGGGGACCCCCTTTAATTTTTTACTTTATTTTGTTTTTAGTATTTGTTGTTCTAGCGGCAACAGAAATACACCATCTGTGAAAATTTCAACTGTCTAACTATCACGGTTATTCTTCCCTGGCCAGCCGCAAATGCTTCTCGATTCCCTACGATCTGCGAATTATGGCGGCTGTGAAGTACGCTGCGGGATCGACGCGCAGTCGAAATGAGTTTTAATCTTATCAAATCTCATCCATCCATCTCATCCAAAATAAAGTACTCAGGAGTATCGTACGGGCACCGTGGTACATCAGAAATGACGATCTTCACCGGGACCTAAAAGTGGAACACGTCGCTAAAACAATCAAACAGTTTGCTGAAGCTCACGATCGCAGACTTTGCCTCATGTGAATGTCGAGGCCATCCAACTCCTGGACAACACGGAAACAGTGAGAAGACTAAAAAGGGTAAAACCTTTCGAGTTACTTTAGTGATACTTTATCAAGTGAACAGAGTTTAGTTATAGTGAACGCTTCATAAAGAACACAAGAACAAAGTGTCTTCTACGTAATAGACATTAAGAAAAGAGTTAATGGACACATTCTTAGTAATATTCTAATAGTAAAAATTAAGTCATAATCAAATTACTTATTACCCTAGTTTTTATAAGGCTAGATTGTAATGGTAGTGAGATATCTGCATAAAGTAGATACTCATTATATAAATTTAAAAAAAAAATCTCATGCAATCAAAATCGCGAACAGAGGTATCACTCACACACGCACACACTCGCTGTGGGAGCGCGCGGGGGTGCAGCGGAGAGCGAGCGAGTGCCCGTCCCCCTCACCTCTCTGCGACCCGCTCACACCTAAGATTTGGTACCGCGCGGCGCGCAGCATCTTGCGAATAGTTTCCCAGCCGGCATTAAGTTTGCTTCGTATTACACCCTAAGATACGTACTAGCCATGTGCAAACCATATCCTTAAAGAGAAAAGATAGATACGTATCTATTTGAACTAAAGATATATATCTCTTTTATATCTCTATATCTCTAATAACTCCGTAACGCTACGCTCCCTTTCTATCACATAGATTGTTATATGTTTACATCTCCTTTACTCTCTCTGACGCTCTTTTTAACGCATAGAGAGTTATATGCATCTCGCTTACTCAAACCACAGATCATATAATAGTTACTACGTAACTAACTCCGTAACTCTCCCTTTTTAACGCTCGGTATGTTATATGGTTACATCCCACTTACTCTAACTCCACGAAATGAGTCGTTTCGTCGAAGATATAAAAGAGTTAAAGACACGGTTGAGATATGTAAGATATACTTACTGAAATAGTCTTTGGTTTAAGGAGATATAACACTTTTTAGGGTTCTGTACCCAATGGGTAAATCGGGACCCTATTACTAAAACTCCGCTGTCCGTCTGTCTGTCTGTATGTCTGCCTGTCTGTCCGTCTGTCACCAGGCTATAGCTCATTAACCGTGACAGTTAGACAGTTGAAATTTTCACAGATGGTGTATTTCTGTTGCCGCTAGAACAACAAATACTAAAAACAAAATAAAGTTAAAAATTAAAGGGGGGCACCATACAAAAAAACGTGTTTTTAAACGCCATCTATCTAATTAGTTTCGGAAAAATGACATAGATGGCGCTAGTAAACGAGCCCCGTCTTTCTAGATCGCGACCAAACCAAATATTCTTGGTAATATCAATTAATCAAATATATGAGGTTGAAACTCTGTTGTTTCGTATTGTACGGAACCCTCCCTAAGTGTGCGATAAGAGACGCGATGCTGACTCGCACTTGGCCAGTTTTATTAGTTAATACCCCTGAGTTATGTCTAATACGTACGAATTTACGGTGTGAAATTAAAAACGCCCTGCCTCGCCGTCTTCCGGTGGGCACTGGCTAGGCCACTAAACAAGAAAATTAGTCACAGTCAAGTCCTATACATCTTCGAGCATCGAAAATCTAACCGTTGAGGCCACATAAATATTATCTATTTATATAACAATCTAGGCACATCATTAATGAAGTAGGTATTATATTAATATTTTAAAAACAGGCATTGTGTAAAAACCCTCGTCATGACGTGTATCCGCAAGTACTGATAATAACAAAACATAATAGTCCAAACTGTACTGCCTTAGAGTTTCAATACCTAGTACCTAGTTACCTACATCCTGGCTCCATTATCAGATCAGATGTAAAATGGGGCCATTGAGATGATAACATATTAACATTGTCACCAAACTTACATAAGTATGCCAAACTTCAGCTCCAGCAGGGCTAGCATGGCCTTATCCCTGGGGTAAGACAAAATTATTTCCCTGTTTTTCGCCACTGACAGGAGATCAACACAACAATTTAAATGCTTGGTGAAGTTTCACCCAGAGTTTTAAATTTGTTTCGTATTAAAAAGTTTTAAAAAAGAATTTATTAAAAGTCAGCGGGCGTTTATAATTGTCGAAAAACTACTTATAATTTGCCTTCTCCACCAAACAAAACATGGAAGATAAAATAGTCCCCTTGCCATGCTAGCCGTGCAGAAGTGGTTAAAAATTATTTGCATTGGACAACTTACATAAAAACATTGAAATTTAAATAAAATAAGTTAAATAGAAGTGTTAAAAGAATGAAAAATAAATCTTTTTGGTACCTAACACAGTTAATTACAAAATAAAGCATACCTTATGAGTATTAGTATCCTTCAGCATACGGTAACGTCCAACGGTGACCACACGAACATTGTGCCTGCGTCGAGCACCAGGATTCAGGTCCCCATACGGCATTATGTACTGAGAGTAGCTCTCTTTTGGAGTGTATGCTGCGATCTGGCAGATCTGGAATGGAAGATAAATAATTAAGATAGTTTAAAACTAAAACAACCGACTTCCATGCCCAGCGAGTCATTTTCAGTAGCATGTTTGAGACGTTTATCGTCATATCTCTGAAGATACTAGATCTAGATGAAATTACAATGAGACCACCATGGAAATATGGAAATGTATCCTACCGATAAAAAAAATAATCATTCGAATCGGTTCACAATTCACGAATTAATCGCGTAATTAAAAAAAATATAAAAAATATACATACAGACAAATTGAGAACCTCCTTCTATTTGGAAGTTGGATGAAAATAGATACACTTTATCATCATTACCATAGGAGGTCATCTACCCCAACATCATCCCATTTCTAGACCTAGCATGCTGTTTAATATCCATGGCCACACCATCACTTACCAATAGGTGAAATAGTGGTTAAACGCTAGCCTACAATACTATAAAAAAAATTAATACAATCTGCTTCACTGGGTACTGATTAGCAACCCCAGGCCTACCCTCACTTTATAAATGAGCTGGGTTGGCTTGGCTAGTTGCTGTTGGGAGGATATGCACAATACTTCTAATCTTTTCTTCTCTGATGGGAGTATTTCCGAAACACCGAAAGATTCAACATCCTTTCAGTTTTCCTCTTTTGTCCGCAGATGTTCTAGGTTTGCCATTTTTATTTAAACAATATTACGCAGCTGACAGACGGATAATCAGTTCCATTCGGATTATGATAAGTACTGTGATCGGTATGCATATCTTTATATCTGGTTTTACTATTTCACATTTCTGAAGTACCGAAACACAGAGGTATTGTATAGTTGGCAACCATACATTAATATATTTGTTCATTGTCTGACATCAACGATAGGATGACAGCTGAATGGTTTATACAAAGTCTGAAAATCAATATTGTTTTGGATTGCACTGAAATTTGGCACGCAGATAGTTATTACGACATTCGTTCCCTTTGAGAAATGATTTTCTAAAATTCACCCCTTAAGGGGATGAAACAGGGGTCCAAAGTTTGTAAGGAAAAACAAGATTAGATAGTCTTTTCTATTCGAAACTTCACACAAGTGCTTCAGTAAATAAATAAGAAAATATGTGGTTCAGGTTTTTTCTAAATGCCACCCCTGTTATGGGTGAAGTGGGGTAACAAAGTCTGAAATAAATATTGATTCGGATTGTGCTGAAATTTGGCATGCAGATAGTTATCTTACGCAGGTATCTGCTAAGAAAAGATTTTTCAAAATTCACTCTTTTAGGGGATGAAACGGGGGTTCAAGTTTGAACAGATTTGTTTTTAACTTCTTTGATGTTGTTTATGATAGAAAGGTTTTTACAAAATAAATGTTTTAAGTAAATAAAAGAAGTCTTTAACGCTGGCGAAACCGCGGGGCATTCCTACTGAATAAAATGCCTTGACTTGACATGACTTGACCCAACAAATATTACCCACTTACCTCATCAATAAGTCTCCTTCCAGTGGTGTCCATATCCCAGCCCACCAGGGAGTACTTGCCAGGTGGTAGGCCTGCAGGCTTCTCAGCCAATGCCGGGGGTAAGTCAGGCGACTCCATCTCACCACCGTTCACCTTCGCCTCGGAAACCATTGCCATCAACACCACTTAAGTTTGACTGAAACAAAATAGTATAAATCAACACCATATAAATGCGAAAGTTAGTTTGTATATTTGTTTGTTTGGCACTTCTTCAGGATCAAATGGCTGGACCGATTTCGCTGAAATTTTGCACAGTGGGGCACAGCTAGTATTAAATAAAAACCTTTGCTACAACAGGTATCTGACCCTGGTTATTTGTACAAGCATATCTAACCAAATATATAATAAAAAGCGGCAGTAGCTAAAAAAAAATATCAAGAAATATTACATAATCTAGGACCAGAGTAAGTCAAAACAAATCAAATGAGCCCAAACACCAGTTTATAATAAATAAATATAATAAATAAAGTTTATTTTCTCTCACAAAAAGGTTACAATTACATTGTTTGAACAGTTGAGTAATATAATGTCACTTAGATTTGTACCTATCTTTGTGAGAGACTGGTGCCTGAAATAGGTTTACAAAACCTGTGGTACAGGTCACCAGTGCCCCCCCGCG
This sequence comes from Cabera pusaria, assembly GCA_954871355.1. NCBI lineage: Eukaryota > Metazoa > Arthropoda > Insecta > Lepidoptera > Geometridae > Cabera > Cabera pusaria. The sequence continues at coordinate 6,923,857 of OX940909.1, read as the reverse complement.
GATACAATACACATCAGGTAATGCATTATTATGTATTTTAACCAAACAAGGATTGAGGAATGTAATTTAACACTAGGGAAGTAAGGAGAAATATAGAAATCTAGGTTAAACTTAAATTTAGATCTATTTAACTAAGTGCAGACTATGTTTAATCAAAATCATGTATAGTTGTGTCTGTGTATGTTAAAGTGGTAAGTTGTATGAATAGTAGCTTTGTGAGATGCATATTGTGTGAGTTATTATGATGGTAGTTGAGGAATTTAGTTGATACTACTGTAATAGACTAATGACAGTGATTGGGTGAGTTGTGATGTATGTATGAATGAAAATGTGTATAGATTGAATGGGTCAGATTGTTTAAATGATTATTTTCAAAAAGTTTTCAGTTTCGTCGTAATTAAGTGATTTAAGATAACTTATTATATTTTGTTTGCAAATGTAGGTGGAGAGGGGATATATGGTGAGTATATTATTTATTTTATTATATAGGTATTGTCCCTGATAACAAAAAAAGTGTCGCGTTAAAGTTGAGTTGAATGATTGGGATTCCCATTTGATACCCTTTCTGCATCTATCCTTCAGAAGGTTTGGGTCATAAATTAAGGTTGAATGGTATTTTAGGACAGTGCGTAGGATGTAAGTTTGGCGTACAGTCAGTAAGTTTATCTTGTTTTATCAGTTGTGTTTATCAGTTAAGGAGTTATGGCCATGTTCACGCACCATCATCAGACCATACCCAAAGACACCACTTTGTTTATAGTACTTGTCAAGTCAAATCCAATGAGCCCAAACACGAGTTTATCGTCTGTAGATTAGGCCACCTATGGCCTCTTTCTGGTTCCATCATGAGATGAGCTCGATGGTACTATAGCATTGACAATCCCATTTTCATGTGTATGCAAAATTTCAGCTCAATCAAACACTGGGAAGTGGGTTAAATTAAGCTTGCAATATTTGATACAGACACTGGGACAGGTAAAACTAAACAAACGCAATAATGAATCTATCTATCTATCTCTATCTATCTATATATATCTATCTATCTATCTATCCTACTAACTTTAAATCGTAATTGTTTGTATGTTGTTCCCCCCTCAATCATGTAGAAATGGCTAACACAGATTTGATGAAATTTTGCAAACAGGCAGTTTATAACATATATATATATATATATATACTATAAAAGTACCTTTTAATGCAGGCAAATTTGCAGGAAACAGCTAGTAATATAAAATGCATTTATCTTAGAGATATTATCAACATTTTAGAGAGTACATTAATTTAGTTGATTTCAAAAGGTCCTGCTACACTATTCAGCAATATCCAATTTAGGCTGTCCCAAAGAAATTGTTCCAGTAATAGCAGCACACTGAGTAAAATGCCTTTTTAGGGTTCCGAACCCAAAGGGTACCAACGGAATCCTATTACTGAGACTCCGCTGTCCGTCTGTCTGTCTGTCTGTCACCAGGCTGTATCTCATGAACCGTGATAGTTAGACGGTTGAAATTTTCACAGATGATGTATTTCTGTTGCCGCTGTAACAACAAATACTAAGAACAGAACAAAGTTAAAAATTAAAGGGTTTAAAACAAAAAACGTGTTTTTTACGATACAATACGATACGAAATTAATTCACCTCGACGCAGCTAGATGGCAGCACAAGAAAAATTAGCACGCGCAAGGGTTTCATTTGTTAAATCTGTGGGCCTCCGTCGATTTGTTTACTTAGTTATGGTATATTTGTACACATATAGTATACAGTATTGAAAATTATATTTTCAATTTTAGTACTTAAAGAGCTTTATTAAGATAGAATCAGTAGGTCTTCCAGATATTTAATTATATTAATTACGTTTGTGTTAATATTTACTTAGTTGGTGTTAGAAGTTCGTGGCGTTCGGACTTCGGAAATTCGGAACCCTCCGTGTGCGGGACAAAGGTCTGACTCGCACTTGGCCAGTTTTTTTATTTATTTTTTTTATTTTATAAGGTAACAGGACAACCATGACGCTCACCTGATGGTAAGCGATGACGTCTACCTATTACAGATACAGCGGCATGCAAAATTTTGGCAGTCCAGAATTTTGCATGTCACTGCACTGTGCCTGTTACCTTGAGACATAAAATTGTTGAGTCTCACATGCCCTGTAATTTCACTGGACACCTTGCCGTTTCAACCGAAAAACATTCCTATATCACGGCTGAAAATTAATTAAACAAAGTGGTGGTGCCACCCCAGGCGGACTAGCAGAAGTCCTACCACTACAATAAAGCCTGCCTGAAAGCCTTTACAAAGTCCACTATCCTTTATCAGATTAATGAGGTTTTCTTAAAAAAAAATTGTTAGTAACTGGAGATTCAAATGATGATTTTGAAAATTAATGCAATGGTCACATTGTAATTCTGACAAACCTCATTGTTTTCTATTCATTCATTTTCGGTTGATAGCAGTACCAATTTCATGAACATTCATAATTTTCAAGGCCTTTTGCTTTAATAATTTTTTTTTTATTCTGCCTATTTTGTCCCACTGCAGGGCAAAGGCCTCCCTTCCCTCCTTCTACACATCAAAGTTAAAATATTTTTGCTAAAAATAATTAGCAAACATAGACATCCAGTAGGTGTAGTGATAACTAGTGATATGTGCACCTGGTGTACATATCAAAAGCAACCTAACTAGAAGACACTTGGTGTACAGGGCCCGCAAGTACTTGTCATGTATATGTGCCTTCGGCGCTCAAAAGGTTAATGATAAAAGCTCATTGTATGAAACAAACCCAAATAGAGCAAGATAACAAAAAGACGCTGGAAGAACAAACAATATTCGTCCAGTCCACATAACTTAACTATTTCTACCAATCGCCTAAACTGTAGTGGCACTGTTATAATACAATTCATAATTTCATTGCACTGGTGGGACTCAAACCTGGGCTTCTCAGGGAACTTGCCGAGGCACTGTACCATTTGATTGTTTATAACAGTGTACAAATATAAAGTATTGGTAACACTTAAGAAACATAATATTTGTAGTAGCACTGTTGCAATTACAAAAGAATCAAAGATGAGGGTAGGGAAAGGTTGTAAAACAAATGGGCAATGTTTTAAACAATGACAAGCTAACAATAACAACTTTAGAATAATTAGATAGGAAATTGATATACATGCCAGAATTACTATAAATCTCAAAAATTGTGTTTTACATCAACTATCTTCAACATAGACAGTAAAACATGTGATTGAAACAATAAGGGTAGTTGTATATTATTATTGTTGTATGTATTTGGAACTTCTGGAGTATTTAGAATTTTAGGTGAATTTTGGAGAATCGCTTAGATACATTAGGTACTACACTTTGTTTATCTAATAAGTACAACTAAAATGTTCTACATTTATAATCATATTTTTAATTAAAACCAACATGAAGATGTATGAAGCATGAGAACTTACAACTCGATAGTAAGGGGGTAGATAATAGATCAGGTTGGGATTGTTAACGAATCACCATTCAATTACACTATAATTCTGACGTAGTAATCCCATATGCTCCACTAATTTCAATGAAACTATAGTCAGGTGTAAGGCCTAACAACTTGCTAATCACTCATTTGCCGGACCGGCACAAAAATAATCGATCACAAGAAAAACAAAATACACACCGAAGAACCAAAAAGACAAGTGTCATTGCACAAAATACGCACAATTACGGAAGGATTAAACCACAACTTGATTCCCTAAACTTAAATAATCTGAAAATAGTCGGAATATAAGGATAATCTGATATGTAGGACACGTGGCGGCCTTTTTAGACATTTTGCCCCACCCTGAACGTCAAAATAATTTGTTCATGAAACTCACCACCGGCACTTGATGATGATCGGATGTTGGTAAACAATATCGTGTAAAGAAGACGCTTCGTGATGCCCTGAGAGAGCTGCAAAGTAATGTAAATTGAAGTAAAAATATCACAAAATCTCAGCACGTGTGCGGCAAATGGCAAACCGCAATAGTGTTGTACTGTACTGTAGTTAGTAATAGTCTGTAGTGAAGTGAATCTACGATATCTATCTAGTAGTAGTGTGGTCTGACTCTGGTCACTCTACTCGGATCGCTCTGGTCGCTTCGCTGGATATTCTACAATCGACGAACAACTGCCAATTAATATAGCTTGTACTTATGTATATACTAAGGACCCACTGGTGTAATGAGAGAATGGTCGGCTTTGATGCTAGAGGTTCCGAGTTCCATCCTCGCCGTGCACCAATGGATATTTTTATCAAAAAATGTATGTGCCCTTTTCACAGTGGTCCTCCGATGAAGGAAAAATATCGTTAAAAAAACCCCCTACCTTTACATGGTGATAGGACACTATCTAGTGTCCACCTGGCCAGCTACCTCAAGTAAGATTATCTGTCGTCAAACATCAGTAGGGCTATTCTGTAAGCTAGTTTACGCATCTCGCAAGTGGAATCCGCGGTGAGATTTAAATTTCGTACTACGAAATTCTAATCATAATTCGATTGTAATACGGTTGAATTTCGTAATGCGAAATTCAAATCTTACCGCTTGCGAGATGCGTAAACTAGCTTACAGAATAGCCTAGCTGATGTGTTCCGGCAGCTATCCTTGAGAGCCAGTTCCCATTCTAGGCCTAGCGTGCTACCATCCTCGACCGCATAATCACTTACCAACAGGTGAGATAGTGGTCAAACGCTAGCCTAAATGATATAAATAAACTACGCAAGTTGAATTATATTGTTACGTAACAAAACAAACGTTTGTTCTGTTACGACAAAGAAGCCAAAATACCGGCCAAGTCTGAGTTACCGCGTACCGCGTACAAAGTCAAACTAGATTAAATGACAAACTAAACTTTGCAGTTCGATCCATAGAAAATGTATTGCACCAACCGCAAATACCTACTAAGTTTGTTATTGTAAATTCACTTTTTTTTATTCAACTACTTATTTACGGTTTTAGGTAGGTTTTGATTCCATGATTCGCTTGTGGCAAAATATGCGACATAAACCGTCATATCTTTTTAATGCGTTGACTTACAGGTTTGATTTTTTCTACCTCAGCCGCTAGATACCGTAGATAGAACCAAGTATTTAGTATAAGTTTCAATTTGATACCTCTACGCATTCCGGAGATAAAGGGTTTTGACAGAAGGACAGACGGACAAACAGACAGACAGATGGACAACAAAGTGATCCTATAATGGTTCCTATTTTCCTTTTAAGGTATGAAACCCTAAAATTGTTTCAACCTATGTCCTTTATAGACTTTAAAACAATCCAACGGCAACTCATGTCCCCAAAACCGGTTCATTAGAAAGGCAATGATGTGAAGATGGTTTAAGACCACTAAAACAATGCATGAGGCACGATTAATTCGGTCCATTCATGGAGTAATTTTTTTCTTTACGCATGTAAACATTTTTCTTTCATTCTTTCAAAATGTTGACATTTTCCTGTTCTTTATATAAATACGACGCGTATTCGCAAGTACTTAATATTATTCAAAGTGTTCGGTTATTATTATGTAATTATCGATATCAACAAATCTGGGAATTCGAAAATCTGGCGCATCACTACTCACTACTCGCGCCATTACTATCGTTCGAAAGTTGACATTAGCTTTAATTACCTAAAATATATAACATAAATATAATATATACCATAAATACATCACAACATTAATAAAAAAGTCGATAAAAAACATCGAAAACAATTAATTTCAAATAAACGCATAACATTAATCTATAATACTTTCGTTTTGAAGGAAAAAAATAGATAAATTTGTGGATAAATTATACACTTATTTTTTAGATTTCCAACGGAACATTATGTGTCATCGCAAGGTTTTTTTAAGTATGGCTCCACACGATTGGTATATTTAGCCAATGTCTACGTATAAAATGAGTTCAAATTTTCGTAGAATCAAGTCATAAAGTCGAGTCAAAGTCAAGTGTAAGTCATAAGCCGGCTTCCCACGGCCCGTGTTATTACAGGCCAGGCCGGATCGCGCCACGCCTGTGCGGCTGATTACGTCTCGCGCCGAGCCATTCCAACGGTGTGTGTCGGCCTGTATCCGCCTGTCGATACCGCCACCGCCGCGCGTGTACGCGCACGCGCTGTCCCAGGTGAAATGAACCGACGCAGGCGCGCCCACAGAACACTATTACTCACGGGACATTGTCAACGTCATAAACACATTTTAAGTGGATTTTGTTTGTTTATGTTTTAATTACAAGGTTAACTTGAAGTGAACAATAATTTCATGTTAAAATAAACTTTAATTTGTACATTTCAGATAAATTATTAAAATAATAATGTATTCACCATTAAACATTTTTGATGTTGGCAATTAAGAACTTTAGATCCCACAAACGTGCGAGCAAGACACACGATATTGCTTTTTCGTATAGCTTTGGCCCCCCACCACAGAATAGGCAATAGTTCTAAGGCACCGTCTGTTCTACGCAAGTCGACTGGGCCTGGGCGCGCCCGTACAGGCCGCTACAGGCACCGTCGCACCGCGCCGCGCCGCGCCTTTGAACTTACCGACTCCCGACGGATCGGACGGGCGACGACTGGCGACCACAGGCCTCATCGGATGCCACCGTTCCCACGATCTGTCGGCCTGTAAAGGCGCGATCTGATCTGTGAAACAACGGGCCGTGGGAACCCGGCTATAGTCCATTCGTCGTATAAGTCATAGTCGTTCACAGAGATATATACCCGACTAAAATGATGAACACGTGATACATATGCCAGCTATTAGATATATGAACAACATAATTTGGTCGGGTCATACATGACATTGGGTAAAAGCCAATGGGTGCACCAGAACTTGGAGCAGTTGGAACCAGTGCTGGAGCCAGTTTGTAAAATCTCATACGCAGAGAAGGATAAAAAATTGTTGTTCTCGCTCTCTTATACTAGTGATTGTATAGTTTTTCTTCCTCATATTATTATTATTATTCAATTTAACTCACGGGTCGTACACGCCCGGTCTTTTGGAGGGCATTGATGGAGCCGAAGCCAACATCAAGAGGCCCTTTACAATGTTTACTTAGGTATTATTAATGGATGAGGAGGAGATATAGGAAACTATATTATAAAAGATGGTACATTATTTTATGAGACTATTGGGTAAGCTGATTAATGTCGGATTGCTGGTCTATGGGATGAGGTACGACACCCGCCAAGTATAGTAGTATGCAACTTTATATTGTATGAAGTTCGGTGATAAGGCTAGGCACGGGAGCCCGGCAGTTGAGAGTTAGCTTCAGACCGGAATAATAACCACGCGCTCTCGCCGATTTAAGGAACCACACTTATTTATTCGCCTAATATTAGCAAGTTATAGTAATCATCGCTGTATATGACTCAATACAAGTGTACGAGTGAAGTGTGGAGTTTTCCTGGTACCCATACACCTTCCAATACCTTTAGATCAACGGAATAACTGGCGAAGTCAAGAAGTGCGCGCCCGCGCACCCCATCACACTTTTGCCACACACCACGCCATACTGGTTACCGCCTCATTACAAAATATTTAGGCGGGTGGTGACTTGCCACCCACTGAATGGACCCCCCATAAAGGCGGACCGTTATGTCGGCGCCGAGGGGCAACATTGTCGTGGATAGCTAAGGGTGTTGAGAGGTGTGCTGCACTTTCACTAAACGCTACTAGCGGCTTTATGCCTTTAACACTTCCACCCTGGAGCTTAGGTCTTAGCTCTTGCGATTCCCACCACCGGCCGGCCGGTCAAGGCAAGCCGGGGGTCAGAGGGTCTCATTTAGCCCTCACGGGATAGGGGTACGCGGTGTCGCCACTCACCGTCGGCTCGCCACAAAGCCGCCCCTGCGGGTTATTATTATTATTATTATTATTTTAAGGATAAGTCTATTGTAATATACTATGTCTAAGATAGATCCCTAATAATCTTTATCTATAGTTACTTAGTCTAGTATTTGGTGGTACTTTATAGGAGCTTTTTTTCCGTAGACAGAGAAAAGACTTGACCGCGGGTAGCTCCTACTCTTTCCCACATGAAATAGGATATATGTACTATATGTATATGGAGTTATTCCATGTAACGGGAAAAGGACAAAGCTATAATATTTCCCTCTCTCAGTGCGTGCCGGTTTTTACAGGAACGGCTAACTACGTTACGTCAGTAACGTAGTTAGCCATTCTTAGCTTAACGAACTTTGACTCTTATTGCTATGTATCACTGGGTTCTAAATACATATATGGTTATGTTACAATCTTCTATCTCATCATCATCATCATCAGCCGGTGTCAGTCCACTGCTGGACGTAGGCCTCTCCCAAGATGCGCCACTGAGCCCGATCTTCGGCTCTTCTTTTCCAGTCAGTGCCCACTGCTTTGCGTATGTCGTCGCTCTACCTGGTCACAGGACGTCCTACGCTACGTTTGCCGATTCGCGGTCTCCACTCAAGGACAAGTCTACTCCAACGGTTATCAGTCCTGCGTCAGATATGACCAGCCCACTGCCACTTCAGTTTACTTATCCGTTGAGCTATATCGATAACTTTAGCTCTCTGGCGAATTACTTCGTTCCGGATTCGATCCCGCAGAGAAATACCGAGCATAGCTATCTCCATAGCTCGCTGAGCTACTTTAAATTGGTGGACCAGTCGAATTGTGAGTCCACGTCTCGGCTCCGTATGTCATCACAGGTAGAACGCACTGGTTAAAGACTTTTGCCTTTAGACACTGTGATATAGGCGACGAAAAGACTCGACGGAGTTTTCCGAATGCTGCCCAGCCCAGCTGAATTCTTCTCTGGATTTCCTTCTCGAAGTTGTGTTTGCCTAGTTGGAGCGTCTGCCCTAGGTAAACATACATAGTAACAACCCCGAGTGGGATTCCATCTACGGCAATCGGTTCCGGAACAACGTGGTCGTTGTACATGACTTTGGTTTTATCCAAATTCATCCAGAGACCGTTGCGACGAGAAGAATCGGCTAGGCCATTCAACATCCTTTGTAGATCCTGCAGCGTCTCGGCCATAATGGCGATGTCATCTGCGAATCGTAAGTGAGAGATGTACTTGCCGTTGATGTTAATGCCACAATCTTTCCAGTCCAGCTTCTTAAACATATCCTCCAAGGCGTTAGTGAACAGTTTTGGGGATATGACGTCCCCCTGTCTCACTCCTCGACGCAGGTGGACATGTTTAGATCGCTGGTTCTGTACTTGTACATTCATCGTTGCGGCATTGTATAGACATCTCATCACTTTGATGTATCGCCAGTCGACTTGGCAACGATGTGGCCATCTATCTCATGTGGCCACGCTACCCAAATCTCTTTAGATTTATCCTTCTACGTTTTTGTCAACGAGAAATACATAATTAGTCTGTGGTACATAAGTAGAAGAATAGAAAACATAGAAATTGTGGAAAGAGTATATAGTATCGCCTTTGATGTTGGACGACACCGCCGCCCGAGTGGGTAGTACTTACGCTATCAGCCTCAAATGTGCAAGGGTTGTCAAAAAAAAACTACGAGCTGATAATATTAGGAGACAAAAATTGTTATTGATTTGATTGTAAAACTGTGACTCTGGTTCACACAAGCTCATAGCAACGTGATGCGTATGTACTTACAAACCTTAGTTTCTATAGAAGATCATTCTTCCTTCATACCAAATATAAATGATGCCGATAGTAATTTTTTTCAAAAAGCTTCTTGATGTTATTCTTTAGCCTCAACTCAATTTTACTAAATACCTAGGTAATTATTTTTATTAAAAAAAATTATTATATATTAAATCGTATTCGTTTAATTAATGAAATCGTAAGTCCTTATTGTATTTTGCTGTCGGAACATACATACACAGAACAAGTGTCCACCAATAAAACTCGTAACTAAAACTCGTTCGTGCGCGTTCTCGGCGTCCCTCGTGCGATCCCACAAACTAAGCGAGATTGTGGGACGCGGTCTGCTCCGCCTGCCTCCCCGCGAGTACCCCGCCGTTGCTCTGCGCAAGTACATTCGATTCCTAACTGTAATATGATTGTAAAACTGTGGTAGTGTTTTGTGTTGTAGAAAAAAAAAGAACCCCTCAGTAGTCCTCTATCTGTAGTCTGTGAAGAAAATAAAACGAACCACTGATTACTATACTCTGACTCATATAGTAATCTGTGATTACTATACGAGCTCGGAACAATGACTAGCATGGAAGCCGGGCTAAAATAAAAATCGAGTAAGCTATATTTTATTCATTTATGCAATTAGCATGTCATAATGAGTGAAGGAAACAAAACATGGCTGTTTGTTTTTATTATTTTTAAACATGTCACAAAGCTTAAATGGGAAATGTCAAATGGTCACCTTTGGTCATCTTATAATGCTAACAAATACAAAAATCTATCCAAGACGTCAAAATACTATATGTCAGCTATCAACTTAGTTTTGCAGTTTTATGTTTTGTCGATACTTGTCGCGGGTTTGACGAATTCACTGAGTGAAAAAAGCGATATAATTATTAATTTCTGTCTGAGAACGTGACCAGAAAGTAAAAGTATATACTTACGTAAGGTGTACAGTGCTTTGAACAAGATGGCTTGGTTGTTGAAGGGTGTATTACGGATTTACGCACCATTATCATACTATTTCTACATTACGATGCAACGTTTTTTATCATTCGCACTACCCATGGAAGAATGGTGCAAACACACTTGCGTCAAATATTTTTTATTTCACCATTGGATAGAGGAAAGACTAACACATATACTCAATTTTTTTAAAATTTATATTTCATTAAATTACGGAGCAATTTGAATTTAAAAAATTAATACGAAACTATTTTTTTAATAAATTCCCTAGTAAAATGATGTAAGATTTGTTACTCTTATCACATTTGCAGAGTTTCCTTGTAGTATTAGCTTAATTAATCTTACGTTATTATTATACGTCTTCCTAAAATACTTTTGTTGCATAAATGATCTTACATACTTATTCCACGTGATATTTTACAGCTTTATGTGCGTATATATAGTTACGCCTTTTTTTTACGGTACTTTTAGAAGAAAAGTATCAGTAAGCATGATTAAGCAGTTATTCTTTGCAGTATTTTCTTGTCTGTTATACGTAAATGAAATAACTGATTTCTTCCAGGCAAGCACAGGAATCTTTTTTAGCATAACTATGATTAAGTGTGATAAAAATATAACATTTTTTGCAAGTAACATAATATACTTACTCTTTCTATGCTTGGTTAGCAGTATAAAATATATGTGATGCAAAATATTTCATTTCCCTTCCGATAACTTTGTCAATATAAGTCATTTATATGTAACGAAGATCCATAGCATAGTAAGTGTTCGGAGAATAGAACAGCGAGAGCTGTTCTATTCTTTATTTCTATTAATGAGAGAGAGAGAGAGAATGAGAGAGAAGCGGTGGCGCACATCTAGTCCGGTCTGGTCGAAGAAGAGGCAGGGTGGTATTACTTTGCGTAATCGGATGGCGTAGGTACGCTCCGAAATGCACCCGATAGGAAACATGGAACCTTTTATTGTTTTAATTTTGTTTTATTTTAAATCAAGCGCACCATGCTGTATGCTACAAGTTCTACCATGGGGGTTGTTGGTTTGTTAACGATGTTTTTATATAGAAAACATACATTTTTCCATAGAAAAATCTGCTGGTGCACGGCGCGGATCGAATTCGGTACCTCTGGCATCAAAGCCGACCGTTCTCCCGATAAACCGGGCCCTTAAATCTACTGCCTCAGCTTGGCCATAAAACTAAGCTTTTTCTACGGTAATTGGACTGTGTGGACTCGTTTTTTTTATCATATAGGCAAGCGTTTGATCACTGAAGAAAAGATGGTGCACACGCTACGCCTAGAAGACTCTTAACTACTCTAAAGGGCTGTGTGTTGTCGGAACACTGTAAGGTTATGGCGGCGAATTTTCTCTTTGATGGTGGTAAGCCACTTTTGATAGCAAGTCAATCGGAACATCGATATAATATGCTCCTACCACCTGTCATGTAAGAGCCAAAGTTGAGAGATGGCATCAGTAAAATTCCAAGAAGCTCAGGTGGTCTGCCATCTGTACGGAAACATTTCGAATAGTTTTTTAGCTTGGCAGAAAATTGAACTAGAACCTAGAACTAGTTACTTAGTAGAAGTAACTAGTAACTTAGTTGCATTGAACTTGACCAGATTGGCATCGCCCCAATCGAAGACAGCCTGTAAGGACAAGTTTATGCGCTTGACTATATTAAATTGAATTTGTGCCACACTAGACTGTGCACAGGACGTAACTCTACAACGGTGCTATCGTCTGCATTTCTAATCATACCGAGCATTAGCAAGTCGTTAATATGCAGCAGGATAAGAGTGGCAGAAAGCAATGATCCCTGAAAGACACCAATTGGTCAGAAGAGCAGCCATCAATGATTACTCTGAACGACAGGTCACTCAAAAGAAAATACAAAACTCAGACACACAAAGAAGTGGCAGTCCGTAGGATGGATGGATGGACTTGCTTATAGGATCCCCCCACTTTCGTTGAAACCCAAATTTTCGGTCACTGACAAAGTTCTATGTATGCAAGGAGCCAGTTGTTCACTAAAGGTTTTTTATAGCCTTGCAGAGTATTAACGTGTCTAAAAATTGGCAGGGTCAGCAAGACTGCCTTTTTGGGCACAGGTTGCACTTTGGCAAGCTTCCAAGTTTTTGACACAGTCATAGAAAGGCGAAACAAACATATTAATACAAAAGCGAGATCACGCATACAGGTCCTCAGGATTTTGGATGGAATACCATCCGGGCTACTGGCTTTGTTCACGTCTACAATTATTTCGAGGGCTTCATAACAAATGGGTGTACAGCAAAAGCGTGTTTTGTACTATCTATAGCATAGAAAATTTAAAACTCCATTTTTGCTTGTACGACCATTTGTTATGAAGCCCTCGACGAGGGCTCTTCATAACAAATGGGCGTACAAGCAAGAGCGTGTTTTGTACTATCTACAGCATTCGAAAATTTGAAAAACGCCATTTTTGCTTGTACGCCCATTTGTTATGAAGCCATCGATTTGCAGTGGTTTTTCAACCTTAGCCTGACGGGTAGGTATATCAGACATTTGTTTCACGCGTCCAAGGAGACAAGGAAGTGTCTCACGGGCAGTGTCAAGAAGTAAAGACTCCGTGAACAGAGAAGCAATCAAATTCGCTTTCTCTTTGGTGGTATGAGCCAGCGCCCCATCGAGTGTCAGCAGTGGAAGAAATGAGGGCCGACTAAAGATTAAGTCAACTTATGAATCAAAGCTATGTGGTCAAATCGAGCCATCAGTAAAGCATTCTTGCAGAATTAGGTAGCAGCATTGTTAAAGGTTTTATTCGTTGCTGACACATTTTTGGCTTTGCGGTTTGGAGTGTCAATCCAGTCAAAGTTAACTGCATGCTGAGGCGCTGCAGTACGGCCACAATTAACCCCGAACCAAGGCTTAGCTTTGCTTTATATCACAACTGCTTTGCTTTATATCACAAATGAAAATGAAATATAGTTTTCTATTCCCTGAAGCAGCAAATTTGTCACAGGGTCCACACAAACCATAATGTCATCGAAAGAAAAGCATACGAGCCGCTTGAGGTTAAATGCAAGGAACGACCGCTACTCATCCCAATCTGCTGCCTGTTAATGCCTCACGTCGAGTACCGCTTAAGCTAAGGTTGGGTGGAGAGTAGACTTCATCCGATAGTGGTAGGAACAATCTAGCGGTGACGATACTGAAACTGAGTAGCGGTTTGGGTCAGTTGCCAGCAGAAGGTCCAAGCAATTGGCTATGGCCGTCTCCTGATCCCCATTGTGCGGCGAAAAGATATAGGCGTAGAGAAGTTTTTCTAAGCCTGTATCTATCAGTATTTGAAGCATAGATTGCGAGAGTCTTTATGGTTTTGGAGACGTTGACAGCAGATACCCATCATGTACACGCAAACGTTAATTTGCAAACTGTGTGGTGTGTTTGTCATAAACGTATTATGCATAAGAAATAACGAATTTGAATGAAATTGGAATAGAGATAGCCGCCCTGGCTAACTATTTAATTAACACAAACTGCACACAGACTTTTTTTATATCCACACAAGTGGAAGCATATAGGGTATCTTCAGTTATGTTATTTAATATACACAGGTTTTTTTTACGTATTTACCACATACGTCTTTCAAAGTAAAGTTTTAGCCACAGAATAAGTAAGTAATAAGTGATACAACTTTTTTGTTATTTTTATCCCACTTAATAACAGCACTTCGCAAGTTACTATAATTTTTCTTAATATTCTCTCATGGAAGAAAACAATATAATTGTTTACGTACAAATATTCTTTAAAAGCGGGCTGGAATAAAGGCGTAACTCGAAATAAAACTACGAAGTTCGCCTAATTTCCATAGCAACAAAGCGGCAACTTTAGATGTTTCTCAATTTCATATTATTATTCCATATATTAATGGAGTAACCACCTAATTTTACATTTTTGCAAAATCCAGAGTTTATTTAAAAAAATGAAGTATATAGGTATCTGTATGAAAATGTTTGCTACCATGTTGCTGAAGACTTTAATTGTCTAGGATTTCTCAGTTCTTTACAAATCAGTTTTTTGACGCTCCTGAAAAGTTGGTGTTTTCATCTTACGCCATTTTTTCATGGGTAGTGCGAATTATACTGAGTGAAGAAGAGAAGATTTTAAAGGAAAATTTCATGAACTAAAGTTTCGCTAAATAACTAGGTTTTTTATAATTTAAAAACCTAATCGGAACTAACTTTTTTCATCACATTGATTAATTGATATCATAGCCATTGTCTAATTTTTCGTGTGTTCCCAAAATCCTACTATTTTTTGCAAAAAACGTATTATCAATAATACCTACGACATACACAACTCATATAATGAACAGTCTTGTATTTGGATTTAAAAAATAATTAAATACATATATGCTTTGATGACTGACATCGACACGATAATGTCGATGATAAGCCCATCACTAGCCAAAAATTAACTTGTGACAACCTGCATGATAAAGAAACAGAACAGAACGGCATTATACGTCTCTTTCCTACGCACTATTAACATCGTAAGTAAAAAAAAGTAAACATACGTATTTCATTTCTTATTTTAGCCCGGCTTCCAAGCTAGTTAGGCTGGCCGCACACGCACGGTTTCCTGATTAGGTTTCCTGATTAGGAATTCAGATTCGGAATTCCGTGAGATTAGCGCAGACGTTCGGTTTTTTGTATAAGGAATTTTATACGACCAGTGCCAACGCTAGCGCGAGTCTGAATGGAAATTTCCGTTCGTGTGCGGCGGCTGAGCCAAAATGTACGAGATCGCTGCGTTCGGGATGACGTCATTAGGTTTTTTTCCGTTCTAACAACCCGAACGCACGGGGAAATTTCGAAACGGATATTAGGTTTTTTTCCGTTCGGAAAAAATAAGTACGTGTGCGCGTGTTTGAACGTTTTGTATGAAAGAAGAGCATTCAGGTTTCCGAATCTGCATTCCTGATTAGGAAACCTAATCAGGAAACCGTGCGTGTGCGGCCGGCCTTATTGTTCCGAGTATACGAGTCAGACACAGATAACTTATATTAGTCCGAGAGCTCCCCCTGAGTAATAGTGTTCTGTGTCCGAGAGTCAGAGAACAAAGTACGAACTGACTGAAACAAGAAAGCTAAATTTTCGCTCGGAAATTTACAAAAATGACTGAAAACTTGCAGAGTTATGTGCAACAAATATCACAGGCTAGAACAGAAATTAAAAACTTACGGTATACATGTTTACCACGATTATATTTGATGTTAATATGTTAAAAGTACTAATTTTCACATATTCCTAAATTTTCTAATTTTAGGCAGCAGATATTATCACTAAAACATGAACACCAGAAGGAAATTAAGGTAATTAAGTCCACACTCGAAGGATTACGTTGTGCCAGCTGCGGAGATGCTGGTAAATACCTATCTAATTTTACAAAATATGTGCTTGGCTAAACACGCAAACACGCTATATATTCTGTGTATCTTACGCAAAAGCCCATCTTTTCTTATTCTGACTAATTAATGATCATATGAATGTACATTGCTATGTCTTTCTACCATATTTCATGCTAAAGTTTAGTTAGCTCTTGACCATCAAATTAATTGTAACAAGTTCTATTCACCTACAAAGATCTTATTACATTCACAGCAACAACAGTACTATCCAATCACAGCAATGATAACGAAGCCTCCAGATTGAATAGAGATGGCATATCCTTCCGACCAATAGGAGTTATTGAGACATGTTTTCAAAACAAGCGAGGCATTCCCCGTCAGCCTAATATCATGGCAAATGCCCAGGGAACGGTGGTTATTGACTCTTCTGTGTTTAACAATCCAGAGCATGCATTAACTGGGCTGCAGGAATTCTCACACATTTGGTATGTAAACATTCTATTATTTTCAATAACCTACTATCTACCTGAAGAGAACTTCAATTATATCGAGTATGAATTTTTGAATTGATGAAAAAAGGGATGCTTAGATGCTTTGGACATCTAGAGAGGACATACAGAAAGATTGACGAAACAGATTTATGAGACGAGTGCGAATGGGCAAATAGGTAGAGGCCGACCTAGGCAAACATATCACCACCAGATCGAAGATGTTTTAAAGAAAGGCCAAGTCAAAGGTACTCATAACTGGCGAGCATGAATGAAGCCGAAAGTAGTCTGCCTACCCCAACAGGAAAGTATGTATGTATAAATGTTACAGTATTGTGTTATAACAAAAATGTATTTGTAATACAAACTTACAGACAGACAGGGTTTTGTAATGATGCAACTTGGTTGAATCGTCGAGTTAAATAAAAATTAATGGTTCTAAGAGCGATAAGTCATGTATTTTAATATCTATAACTATGTGTTCAAATTGCGAAAGTTTAAAGTTTACAAGCATCTCATACTTTTCAATACAAGATTTTTTTTTGCCTGATATGATTTTAGCACAGTCGTTGCATATGATATGGTGTAATGGGTAGACTGCTTAAAATTTTACAATACACACTCTGTTTTAGAAGACAATTTAAAATCCTACTAATATTGTAAAGGCAAAAGTTTGTGAGTGTGTAAGAATGTATGTTACTTCTTTACACTAAAACTAATCAACTGATTGTGCAGAAATTTGGTATGTAGATAGCCTAGAGCCTAGACTCTGAAATAACACACCGGGTACATTCTATACCGATATTTCTACAGGAATAATGTCTACGCGGGTAAAACTGCGGGCACAGCAAGTTTTTCATATTTATTTAATTTTTCCAGGATAATTTTCCATTTCCACACAACAGAGAGCAACAGTGTCCCGGCCAAAGTGGCACCCCCACGACTGGGCGGGGAGAGACGTGGAGTGTTCTCGACCAGGTCACCACACAGACCATGCCCTATTGGACTGTCTCTTGTCAAGCTACAGAGCATTGAAGGTATGGACCATTGACAATCCTTGTTTTTAAGTTTTTACACATTAGTTTTGATTCTTTTATGTTTGTTTGTTTATTAATTTGAATGTTTTAATTATAAAAAAACAGATTGGGTATGGGAAGTTTGCACACACATTGTTAATAAGTGATGTAAATGTATTAATTTATTACCCTTACCTATGCCAAATCCCCTTTCCTCAGTTGTTTTCTTTCTTTTTTTCTCCTTTTAAAAAAAAACATTTTTTTGAAATTGTCGAGGTATCCCACCATTGCTTCCTTAGACGTCTCCTCTTTGCCCATATTGCTTTTATGGGTTCAAAATTAATTAAAAATTAAATTAGTTAAAATAGCAGGAGGAACAATTCAATCTCTTTTAAATCATCTGGGTCAGCTCTGACTGCGACGTTGTTAACTGACCGTTAATCTAAAGTAATATAAAACTCGCAGGTAACCGAATAAATTTCCTCGGAGTGGACATGGTGTCAGGCACCCCAGTGTTGGACATAAAGCCGTACATACCACAGTACGACCAGCCCACCACCACCGAGTCGACAGCTGCCCGACCACGCACAGAGGGTGTCACTGATGCCACTGATGTGTTTGCTGGGATGACGGTGGATGATCAGTATCAGGGCTCGTATGTATTATTATTTTATTACTAGCTGACCCGGCTAACTTCGTACGGCGAATATAAATAAACTGTACAAGTGTGAGTCAGACCCGCACATGCAGGGTTTCGATTGAACAATATTTTCCGGAAAATATGTATCTTGTATCGATGGGTACCCCCTTTAATTTTTGATTAATTTTGTTTTTATTATTTGATCTTGCAGCCATTGCAATACACACCATGAGTAAATTTCAAGTCTATCTATTAAGGTTTAATGTAAGATCGAGCACAAACAGCCTCAAAAACATGTTTCTTGTATGGGGTACCCCCTTTATTATTTAATTTTATTTTGTTTTTATCGGTTCTTATACACAATTAGCCATTATATAATATCAACCATCAAAATATGTCAATGCATTGACAAAAATTTCTGAACGAACCAACAATGACAACCTGGGACAAACATCAAAATTTAAAATATTTAAATTTAATTACTCTACGATAATCCGAGTAATGTGGATAAATTATGTTGTTGATTCAAAACCCATGCTTCAAATGTCAATTCGAGAGTGGAACAGAGTCTACCCTTCCGTACCGAAGGGACGAACGTCAAATGTTTGACAGGAAAGTAGATAGAACAGTTTATATGGGGAAATGAAATTATTGTTTTCACTATCATCCTCGCAATTTTTACATATTTTCTCACCGTTCAAACCTTCCCTGGACTAAGACAAACATTTCAAAACCAAAATCAGCTAAATCGGCCCAGCCGTTCTCGAGTTTTAGCGAGACTAACGAACAGCATTCGATTTTTATATATAAGACTAGCTGACCCAGCGAACTTTGTACCGCGAATATAAATAAACTGTCCAAGTGCGAACGTGAACAAAATTTGCCTGAAAAACACGTTTCTTGTATGTGTGTACCCCCTTTAGTATTTAATTTTATTTTGTTTTTATTGGTTTTTATACACAAATAGCGAATACCCATGTATGGAAGCGCCATATTGACAACCATCAAAATATGTCAATACAATGTCTGAACAAAACAAAAATGACAACCTGGGACAACCATCAAAATTCAAAATATTAAAATTTAAATACCTACGCGATAATCCAAGTAATGTGCTTATATTATGTTGTTTATTCAAAACTCTTAATTTAATTTCCCTTAATTCAATTCGAGAGTGCAACTGAGTACCCTACCTACCGTACCGAAGGGACGAACATCAATTCATGTTTATTTCTTTGAAGTGTTACATACTTTATATTTTTGTAAATTGTTAGTAGCCTAATTTCGTCGTAACGATACATCGCACTGTAGCTTAATTGGCAAAGCACCTGAACCTGTTATTCAGGAGGTTGCGGGTTCAAGTCCTGTCGGTACGATGAAATTTTGGATTGTGTTTAACAAATTAATGTTTGACAGGAAAGTAGGTAGAACTGTTTATATGGGAAAATGAAATTGTTGTTTTTACAATCTTCTTCACAATTTTTCCATATTTTCTCACCGTTTAAACCTTCCCTGGACTACGACAAACATTTCAAAACCAAATTCAATTAAATCAGCCCAGCCGTTCTCGAGTTTTAGCGAGACTAACGAACAGCAATTGATTTTTATGTATAAGAATATTCATTAAAATTAAATTGAAGCTATTCGTACTATCCATTACAACAGTAGCCCGCCCAATGGCTAAGATGTCGGCCTGGCGATCGATAGTTTGAGTTCGATCCCCACCCATTGTACTATTGACGTAAACCCACTCCAGAGTCCAGACACAAGCATATTTAGCTTAGTTGGAGGGGTTTACAAGACTTTAAAAAAAAACCTAAATTAATATTTTTTATTATTATTTATTACATTTATTATATATTGTTATATAATATAGTAATACGAAACTTTTCGTGCTCAAAATATATTTATTTATATTAGACCAAGTTGCATTGATCATGGTCACAAGAAGCTTGGTCAAAACGTGATGCTGAATAAAAATATATGTTTTGAGCACTATAAGTCTCGTATCACAAAAATTAAAATATGTGTTGAAATCGCGAAAGTTTAAAGTTTACTAGTAAATTAACCGATTCCGTGCGGAGGGCTCCGGAGAGGCTCTTTCGCGTCTGGCGTATGGCTCCCCAGAAGAGCCCAATTTTTTTTCCAAAATACTCAGTTAAAATGTCACTTTTTAAAGATTTACTAAAACAGTCTACTAAAGTGTCTAAATTTGTCACATAGATCAACCCTACAGCGTTCGTTTGGGGATTTTGCATGAATTAGTAAACATCCAGAGTTGTCAACCTTTTTTCTTAAGAAAAACGAAACTTGCACCGCCCGCGTCATGGTGGCGGAAAAATGAATTACTTCGATCTTTAGCGTCTGGCGTATTGTGTAACCAAATTTTGTACCCAGAAAACTCTGTTAAAATAAAACTTTTAAAAGATTTTCTGTAAACAAAAGTGTCTTAGTTTGTTTGTCATGTAGTACTATAAACAGCTTATCTAATACTATAAGAATCTTTGTCCTGACATATTGACTGACTGACTGATAGACAACGCACAGCCTATACCGCTGGTCGTAGAGACTTGAAATTTGAAGGGTATATTTGTCTTAGTACGTAAAGGTGTACTAAGAAGGATTTTCTAAAATTCACCCTTTTAGGGGATGAAATAGGGGTTCAAAGTTTGTATGGAGAAACAAGATTAGATAGTCTTTTCTATTCGAAACTTCACACAAGTGCTTCAGTAAATAAAAATAGTAAACACATGTTTCTTTTTAAAACACCATTCCAAAATTCCATGGCTTTATTAAAATTCCACCCCTAAGAGGGTAAAATGGGGTAACAAAGTCTGAAAATCAATATTGTTTCGGATTGTGCTGAAATTTGGCATGCAGATAGTTATTACGAAGTTAGTTTCCTCTGATAAATGATTTTCTAAAATTCAACCCTTAAGGGGATGAAACGGAGGTTTAAAGTTTGTAAGAAGAAACAAGATTAGATAGTGTTTTCTGTTCAAAACTTCACACAAGTGCATCAGTAAATAAATAAGTAAATACGTGTTTCAGACTTTTTCAAAATGCCACCCCTAAAAGGGTGAAGTGGGGTAACAAAGTCTGAAATCAATATTTTTTCGGATTGCGCTGAAATTTGGCATACAGATAGATATATTTTGACTTAGGTATCCGCTAAGAAATAATTTTTCAAAATTCACCCTTCAAGGGGATGAAGCGGGGGTTTGAACCCCCGCTTCCCGTTTGGATATTCATTTTATTCGACATTTCATACAAGTACTTAGGTAAATAAATAAGTAAATACGAGTTTCAGACTTTTTGAGGATAAACTGGGGTAACAAAGTCTAAAAATCAATATTGTTTCGGATTGCGCTGAAATTTAGAATGCAGATAGTTATTATGACAGAAAGGATTTTCTAAAAATTCCTCCCGGATACAAAACGGGGATTTAAAGTTTGTATGGAGAAACAACATGGGATAAAGTACGTGTTGTAGGATTTTTCGAAATGGGGTAGGTAACAAATCGGAAAGGTATCGAAATTTATAGATATGAATCCCGAATTGCTTTAGTCACGCGATAACAAGAAAACGGGTGAACCGATTTGGCTAATTCTGATTTGATGTCTATAATGATATAATCGTTTTTACAAAAGAAAAGTTTTAAGTAAATAAAAGATGTTTTTAACGCGGACGAAGCCGCGGGGCACTTCTAGTCTAAACATAAAGTGCTCAGTTCCAGGCACACATATACTGGCAAATGCACTAATCTTGCGAGTCCATAACTGTCAATGAGTACTAACAACAAACACATATCAAACTTTTATATATTTATTTTTTTGATATTATTGTAAAAAAAATAACATTACAACAATCAGTATTTAGTTACAAAAATTAACAAGTATAATAATTATGATAAATCTTCAATTATACAAAAATATTTAAATCGTAAAGAAGTGTTCAACACTTCTATAATTTAACTCCAATCATTGTACTATATTATATCCTTACATGTAATGTAGTACAAAACACAGAGTACATTGAATATAGGGTACAAAAAGTTCAGCATCTCTGATAGAAAAACGTAAGTTTCCTTCAATCTCCTCTAGAACACGCAGATTGTCACTTTAAAAGACACGAAACCATACGAAATTAATAAATTAACCGCTTACGTTCTATTTCGGGCGGCAACTGAACTTAAAACACGTGAAAAACGAAAAAAAGCACCGCGTTACAGTTCCTGGCGGATGGCGCCTTAGGGGCGCCATCATACTCCCTGGCGTAGGGCTCCTCAGGGGAGCCACGAAAAATTTGTTTTTTGTTTGCCGCCAGGCGCAAAAGTTCGATAACAAGACTAACGCACGGAATCGGTTAATGGATATTATAAAATGTTGGCTGTGAAAGTAACAGTACAGGGATATATCTCACTGTGACACCAGATATAGCGAAACAAATCGCTTTTCAAACTAAATCTATAAATTCCTGTACCCTTAGTACGAGTTTTCATACCATACTCGATATAGTATATCGAACAAATTTGTAATGCTTACTTCACTAAATTTAGACCAATCAGAGAGCCAGAATAAGACGAAAACTATGTGAGATCTGTCGTCAAAACTATTTACAATGAAAACTCGTACTAGGGGACTGGACAACCAAACGGACACATGTATCCTCACTTAACATTAGGTATGAATAAATTTATACATTTTAGCCTGTATAACATAAAAGACACCACACCTAAATAGTCAACTGGTGTTGTACACCACATAACCTTACGTTGTTCTGGCACCACACAACCTCTGAGAGTCACAACATTCTAGGTCTAGTGTGTTGACCATTTTTTTTAATTGTAAAAGGTAACAGGACAAGCACGACGCTCGCCTGATGGTAAGCGATGACGTCTACCTATTACAGATACAGCGGCATGCAAAATTCTGGATTGCCAGAATTTTGTTACTTTGAGACATAAAGATGTTAAGTCTCACATGCCCTGTAATTTAACTGGACACCTTGCCATTTCAACCGAAAAACATTCCTATTTCACAGCTGAAAATTAATTGGCAAAGTGGTGGTACCGCCTCAGGCAGACTAGCAGAAGTCTACCACTACAAACATCTTCCATCTTCGACTGTATCATCTCTTACCACTAGACAAGATAGTGGTCAACGCTAGCCTATTCAAATTGTAATAAAGGTTTTTGTTTATTCCAGTGTAAGCCCCCGCATCACACATCCAATTGGCATCGACACCAGCAGTTCATCCGCATCACCATTAGAAGCCATATCACCAAGCACAAACATCCTGACTCCCATCACAACGTCTCCAGAATCTCCATCAAACGAGGACCTTCGAACGAGATCTATTCTTCGAAGACCTGATACTGAAAGAGGTGCTCCAGATGGACAAGAGCGTTTCACACCTCCGCAAACGACCCAGGTATCCAACGATGGGATCAGAGTAGCCGCTTGGATATCGAATCCACCGTCGCAAGTGTTTGAAGTTAAATTCACCGACGATGCGTTACAAAGATTAGGCAGTTTGATCGGTGACAGAGCTCAAGCTTTCAAAGCAAATATAGAAAGTTTGCTCTCAGAAGATCCGAGATCGAACTACGTTAAGAAGAAGTACCCAGATCATGAATACAGTTGTGTGTTGGAAGATTTATGTATAAGTTGTGTGTTTGATTCTTCGTCTTCTCTTTGTACAATCATTGCTTTGAAAAGTGCTGAAGAAATGCAGAGTTAATTAGATGACTTAGTTTGAGGGATCTACTACACAGTTCTTCTAAATGACTAGTTGTTGGTCTTTAAAAGAGATTTTATTCGAATATTTTATACAGGGTGTCAATGATTATGTGAAAGTATGCACCAGGATTGAAAATCCAGTGAAAATGAAACAATAGATGACATACCTAGTATTATATATCATTGTCAATATGTTCTATGATTTGTTTGCATATAAACTAAAGCCGGCTTTTGACTATGAGATATAATATGATGTATATAATATCTTCAGATATAAAATTTTGTCACTCGTCATAAATTTTGTATGAGACCGTTTATACTATGCTTTAATATATGTTATATCCCAAGCTATAAATATTTTTTCGAGCGACTGAGCGATATTTCAAGGTTTATATTTTACCTCACGTCCCCAGACACCGCGCCTCACCCTCAGTTTTTTTTGTTTTTTTATTTTATATTTATTATAGCTCCACACAATTAGTGTATTTAGCCAGTGTTTGAATGAAACCATAGACAACCAGAGCTGAACTTTATATCTTACAGTGTGAACAGCAATCGCGGGATGTAATATATATTACATCCCGGGATGTATAGCTCAAGATGTAATTTACATTATATCCCATAGTGAAAAGCCGGCTTGATAGGTGTTGAAGATATTTTACTAAATGTAATCTGCTTAATATCTCTGTTAAGCTGTTTGGTCCCTTTGAATATTTAGCACGCTAGACCCAGAACGGCTCCCAAGAATAGCTGCCGGAATAGGGTAAGGTTATGGCGGCAGATTTTCTCCTTGATGGTGGTAAGCTACTTGTGGGTAGCAAGTCAGGCGAAATATTATAATAGTGCTCCTTTTTCCGAATTCCGAATCCGAATTTTGCATGTCGTTGTATCTGTAATAGGTAGACGTCATCGCTTACCATCAGGCGAGCGTCTTGTTTGTCCTGTTACCTTGATCATAAATAAAATTGCTCATGCAGGTAAACATTTTTTTAAGTAAAGGCTTAGCTTTTGGGAGAACGGAATACGTGCGAAAATTTTCAATGAAACGCGACAAATAACTCTTATCATCGAACCATTTATGTATATTTTTAACCGACTTCACAAAAAGGGGAAGGTTCTCAATTCATCGGAATCTTTCTTTTTTATGTATGTTCACCGATTACTGAATCGATTTGGACTTTTTTTTATTTCAAAGGGTGGCCCATTTAAATTTCATCGAGATAATATTTAGTATCTCTAGAGATATGAAGACACCTCAAACTTACTACTGAAAAATGAAAATCGATGTTTGAAAATGGTTGATTAAATTTTTTAAAACAATCTTAAATTATATAATTCTAGATATAAGTTATAATTTCAATAGTATAAGATAAAGTTTGCAATAATTAGGAAATTAGAAATTGTAAAGAAAAGCTAAATCCTGTTATTTCATCGAATATCAAATGAATGGCCTAAGAATGTGACTTATCGCATAATTATTATATATGCTTAATATTTATTTTTGACACGCAATAAAGATTGTTAGCACTGTTGTAAATATTTTAAAAATAAAACTGCCTTTTTAACGAACAAATATTTATATTTTTTCTTTACTTCTAATTATAGGTCGTATTCGTAAAAACATTTTGACACATAGCGGTGGATTTGACACAATTTATGTCATTTTGAATGAATTACTATGCGTTTGGGGGAGCACTATTATGCCGGGTAGACACCAAGCCGAATATGGCAGAAGACTCATCTATACAGACGTTCATAGTGTTGTTTATATGTAGTACGGGGTTAAAGTATACTTAGTATATACTAAACTGTATGATGTATATTAATAAGTGCATGAACGTATTGATAATGTTTCTTTAAGATAAAATAGAATGTTTCTTTATTGTACACCAAATAAAAAATACAGAAAATATTTCATAACAAAACAATGGTAATAATTAAAGTATAAAATAATACATTGGGCGGTCTTATCGCTTGTAACGATCTCTACCAGACAACCTTTGAATGGACAGGATTTCACATATAAAGGGTACAGCTACAACATTATATATATTTATATGTTTTGATATACGTTTTATATTTTGTAAGAAATATTTGTACGGATCTTGCGTAAATCTATGTAAAGAAAATGTTAAATAAAATAGGTACAATTAACTTTTCTTTTGAACTGAATATTTTATTTCACAAATAAAGGTATTTTATTACATAATATGTATTGTAATGTAATTGTAACACAATCACAATACAATTTTTCTTATCCAGGGAACACACCGGGCCGAACGGAAGCTAAAGAGATGTAGCTATAAGTATGTATATATGTAGATGCGTATTCTTCCATTCGCTATTCGTTCGTTAGGTGTGTATCCGGCATTACACAGACCTAAAATTACGCTTTTATAAGGCAAAACCTTCTGAATCCTTATAGCTATATAATTATTTTGTAATATCTAAATACTCGTATCTCACACATTATTAAATTAAAAAAATAAATTTAATGCTTCGAAATCTTGCGAAATGAAATGTTGATAAACAAACTTACAAAACAAGCAACTAGACTTATCATATCTTATTTAAAAAATAGTACGTTTCTACCTGAGCCAAATCCACCAACCGATTCTAACACTGTCATCTCAAAGAATCTCATACTAACTTTTTCCATCATTATTACTTTAGTTGCGCTGTCGTTTTTCCAAGTAATAATATGTGACGATTCACTCCAAGATTTTCCGTCGACAGAATGACGGTAGCAGATTTTCAATAGGGTACCGTTTCCTGCGTCTTCTCTCGGAGTATACTCTATTTTTTTTATTTCATACACGCTTGACAAGTCAAATGATAAAATGATATGCTCATTTGCTTGTCTAGGCTGTTTCCAGTGTGTATGCCACATTGACTTGTCACACGTGGTCAATTTGCCAACTTCTTGCTTTGGCTGACATGGTATGTTACACTTTACCATCACAACTTTAACCACGTCTCTGTAAGGATTTGGTAGAGTCTGTATAATTTGGTAATCACCCCATTCAGATACCCCTTTGTCGCTAACAGATCTCATTCTAAATGTATGCTCAGAATTGTACTGTAGTCCTTCAAAAGTAAACGTTCCTGCTGTGATATTGCTGAATATGAACCCATCTCTTTCAATTTCGTAATACGATGCATTATTTTTCACCCATTGGAGATTGATAGAAGTTGCAGTTATTCCTTTTTCACTTGTAGCGAAAATTGGAGCGGTAATATTCTCATCAGATGCATCGTCTAGGCCAAAAATTGTGGCCTTAGTATCGTTACTTGTGAAGCCAGACACTTTGATTTGAATTTCCGTTTCTGTCACATCAGCCCTTTCAATTTTGATTAGCAAAAACTTTTGGTAAAGTTTATCCTCGCCAAATTTCTTGAGGTAAGGGTTTATCACGAAATGGCGGTCGTAATAATAGCCGTTGTGTTTCAGTTTGTGAAATTCATGTTCAGAATATACTTCCACCATTTTAATCGATTCTCCATTAACAGCAGCTTTCACATTTTGTACCTTCTCCGCTGCCATAATACGAAGAAGTGTAGTTCTTTCTTTTACGATATTTTCATAGTGACCCTTAGTTTTGTGTATGTGAATATGTAAATCGCCACTTGTGTTGGATTTTGGTCCAACTGAAGTTATCTTAGTTTTGGCATAATGGCCTTGCAAATAATGTGCAGATTTACCATCGTCTTCATAAACGACAAATTCCGTGCTCCTATCCGGGTAAAATGTAACGATCCTGCAATCTTTTTTAATTGCATGAATATTGTTGTTTTCGTTCACGAAAGGTATTATCGCACCATCTCTGACGAAGACGGGCATTTTCCATAACGGCGTTTTTACATGATTATATATCTTCCCTCCCTTAAATTTCCGACCGGTGAATAAATCGATCCATATTTGGTTTCGGTCAGGCAAATAGACGCCATGACGAACATGTGTATTTTCCTCTGATAACGACTTCTCGTAGACCGGTGCGACCAGCAAATAAGGACCCCACATGAATTGATACTGAGAGTCTTTCGTATATGCTGGCTCTTCATTAGGAAATTCCAGAAACATGGCTCTCACCATCGGCAGGCCATGGAGTGACTCGTGGGCAATGGTGTAATTATAAGGAAGCAACATTGATTTCAACTTAAGATAAGCCCTATTAATGTCTGTGGCTTCTTGGTCAAAGCTGAAAGGCATTTTGGGAGTACTTCCCCACCCGTCCATATTCAACTGCAAGGGAGTAAATGTCTTCCATTGATAATCGCGTACATTAATTTCTCTATCACCTCCACCATAAATGCCATCCATATCAGAGCCCACCACCGGGAGCCCAGAAAGTCCTGCACCTACGTATGTCGGTATGTGGAAACGTATGTATTCCCATTCTCCACCTGATTGGTCACCACTCCAAATTCCTGAGTACCGTTGAGTGCCCGCCCACCCGTCGACCATTATTACCAACGGTCTGACTTGTTTCTTTATTCTATGAACCAATATTTGTGTGGCGTGTTCTACAGCGTTTAAACCAAATGAATATCCCTCGCCTATCCAAGCAACGTCACACTTCAATGCCACAGCACCTACGCCTACTTCATGGCTCAAATCTCGTTCACCTTTCTTTGGATGTTGCGGATCCTTCGGTTCGAGATTACATTCAGTCCACAGAGCTACTTCGACTCCATGTCTGTTTGCATATTGAATGAACTCTTTCAAGTTTTTTATATCTCCCTCCAAGGAGTCAGTTTGTCCGTAACCTGATCCGTAACCATCATTGGGGATGAACCAACCCAAAGGCATATCGTGTTTCTTATATCTGTCTATCATAGCTCTTGCAGAAAATTGGTAGTTGTTTTTCTCTCCATTGAGAGATTCTAGAATTCCTTTTTTGCCATCCATTTCATTCGGCTGGTAACTTTTATAGAACTTGCCATCTTCGAATTTGATCGCTCCTTTATCGTCAGGCTTAACTTCAACCCAGTAGTCACGATTGAAAGTGTTCAGATGTGCTTCATAGAAAGCATACTCCGGCATGAAGATTGGTTGACCAGTGAGTTCATAATAATCATTCAAGATGTGATTTGGTCGTGAATTTATGAAATAAAATGCATCAAAATAGTAATCGTCGTGAGCAGTTTCAACTGTGTTTGGATTATATGATCCAAAATCATAAATTCCAGGCTGCCAAGTATTCCTGAGTACGCCATAGCCGCGTGAAGACCAGTAAAATGGATTTGGAGAAGTCACGCCTCCATCTACCCAGTTATTTGTATTCTCTATGTGTATGATTTCTCCTTTGTGATTGAACCTTCCATTCTGCATTCCTCCTCCAAAGAAATGCTCGTCTTTATTCTGTGACAATGTTTGCGTAGTTTTTTCGTTACTATACCGTAATGGTTTGTGTTCTTTTAAAACGGTTTTGTCAAGTCGTTTGTCATGAACAGTCATTGTTCCATTTGTCTTATGGAAAACTATTTTAATTTCTTCTGTATGTACTATGTAGCTGAACTCACTGTCTTTAAAATAAGATTTGTGGAATGCGTCTTTATCATAATCGTGTACACTTTTAGAATTTATTTTAGTTTTATCGTCTGCATTATTAGGGGTAGGATAGTCTTGAAATTCTCCAGTTGGCGACATGTAGAATCTGAATACATGGTGATTTAAAATGGTCAGCTTAGCTGATTCTCCGCCTTCGTATTGGATCATAAATTCGATTTCGG
The DNA here is from genome assembly GCA_954871355.1 of Cabera pusaria. Taxonomy (NCBI): domain Eukaryota; kingdom Metazoa; phylum Arthropoda; class Insecta; order Lepidoptera; family Geometridae; genus Cabera; species Cabera pusaria. The sequence continues at coordinate 6,894,256 of OX940909.1, read as the reverse complement.
ATTTTGTGAAGGTTTCGATGCCTCCAAGGATCATGTCATTTTCTGTACTCTCCAACATTTTGGGAACCGTAATCTGTAATAAAAAAATATATAATATATAACATAATAATTTTTAAATTGTCGCTTGTAGTTTTTGTTTGTATAAATCTATTAAACTCATATAATAAATAATATTATTTGTATACAGGTTGGATTAATGAGATGGGACCGGAGGGTTTTTTCTGCTGTAGCTTCAGTAAAACATTCTGTAGAGACTGTCTATTATTTTTGGTTTAATTTTGAGCTGCGTTCACAGAAATTAGAAAAAGATCAGCAATTTACACAAAAATGTCAATCGATCCGGTCCGACAAGGATCAAAAATAACTCAATAACATACAATACATAAACAAATATTGATATAGATACAAAACACAATCGGACCAACTGCACTTTGGGTTCTAGAAAAGTCAGAAATCACATAAAACTTTTCTATAATTTTGTAGCAGATGGGAAAATGAAAATTACTCGCAATCAAGAAAATGTCATCTAAATCGGTTTAGCCGTTTTGGCGATAAATCGGAACATAAGTTTTATCCACACGCAAACATCTTCTCATAAGCATAGCATACATAAACCTGCCCCCCTAGACAAAATCTAATTTTTTTGTCTAATTTTGTCTAGGGGCCCTGTTCCGTCATTGCTAATTGTGAAACTCTACGAATCGATTGGCGTCATGTCATTTTCGGTGGGTGGTTCGATGGCACGGTAGCAGACTACTAAACATTTTGATCGTGTTAGCTATAATTAAGCAGGCATTACAGATACAGGAAAAGGAACATGCAAAATTGTGGGTAGACAGAATTTAGTAGGTACGATACTACACAGGATCTTTTCTGTGCCTGCACTGCGCTTGTTACCTTGAGACATAAAGATGTGAAGTCTGACATGCCCGATACTTTCACTGGAGTTCTCCGAACGAACGCAATGAACGCAGCGTAGAAATGGGTGATGTGCAAACACGTGTGCGGGGTGTATGCTATGTAGCAGGTACCTTTGTAGGTGTGGGGCAAAGACATTGTAATGTCTTTGGTGTGGGGGCACAGTAGGTAGAGTAGATAGTCAACTGGTGGTAGCCTCGGCCGTGGCTAGAACCACCCGCCGGAGAAAGCAACATTATCTACATGCGGCTCGTCACTAAGCTGTTTTTATATTCCCGACAAACACGGTTCCACTTCGATCTGTAGGGCAATTCTGTAAGCTATCTCGGAAGCGAAATCCGCGGTGAGATTCGAATTTCGTAGTACGAAATTCAATCGTAACATGATCGTAATACGGTTGAATTTCGTAATACGAAATTCAAATCTCACCGCGGATTCCGCTTAAAGGGATAGCTTACAGAATAGCCCTATGAGACCGCATTTTCACCAGCACAGTACATTAAAGTATAAGGTGAGATAGCGGTCAAGTGTCTGTACAGTCGTTTATACGAGGTGGAAATATTAGATAAGTACTCCTTCCTTAGGTAAGACAGTTTTTTACAAACAATATACATTTATGCAAGATGGCAACCATACCAAAATGTATGGATTTTGTCTGTAGGCAGGCCAGGAGCAAAGTACGCTGCCGTAGTATTATTATCTGTTCTGTGACGCTACTTAAAATCTACTTGTTTTCGAGAAAATAACTAAATCAACCGACTGCCACGCCGCACGAGTCAGTTTACGTACTAAGTTTGAGGTGTTATCTCCATATCTCTGGAGATACTTATCAGACCTCGAGCTCGATGAAATCACAATGGTACCAACTCGGAAATATACCCTTCCGATGAAAAAAAAGAATCATTCGAATCGGTTCACAATTGACGGAGTAATCGCATAACATAGTTACATAAAAAAAAACATACAGACGAATTGAGAATTTGAGAACCTCCTCCTTTTTGGAAGTCGGTTGAAAATATACCGTTCAAAGCTAAAATGTCTACCCATCCGCCTTCGCCGCAATGCTCATATCCTTACCCTCCTGTTTAATATTTTGTTTAATCCTACTTCTCCTCCCTACCTTAAAGACCTCTTTCAATTCCTACACACTTCGAATTCTCTCTCTTTACGGTCTTTAGAGACTAATACATTGTTGATGCCCAGTCATCATAGCTCGTTCTACGATAAATCGTTCGCAGTACAAGCTGTAAGGCTCTGGAATGCGCTACCAGTTGAAGTAAGACGTTGCCAGACCATTAGTTACTACATTCAAAGAACGTGTCAAAGCTCACTATCTCTCGTAAGATTAAATTGCTACCTACTGATTTTTTGTTTTGTCTCCTTGTTATATTTATTTATATAGTATATGTATTGTCTATTGATAAATATATTATTTATGTATTATATTGCACTGCAGTGTAGTGTTTATGTATTTACTTATTTATTTTAGTTAAGGTATTTAACACCATATTTACCCCGCCATGTTCATTAAACAAATCCTCATTACCCCAAGGTTGTCTGGAAGAGATCGCTCTCAGCGATAAGACCGCCTTTTGTAACACTTATTTGTGAATGTTTACTTAAGTTTTTTAATGTTTTCTGAATGGTGTTTAATAAAGAGTTATTCTATTCTATTCTATACGACATAGGTACCCAAAGTATGACAATTATGTAAAGAGCACCCACCTACCTCTTGTAAAGTTTGAGAAAGAAACCAGTAGCAGTAGTTAGTTACGCATGTATAGGTAGGTATATACTAGTTAGTTATTACACGTATTAGCATTTAGCACAGAATACTTAATAGTACGTCCTACGTATTAGGTACGTAAGCGAAAATCTTAAAAGCTCACAAAATGCGAAACACGCTGCGACGGCGGAAAGCCCAGGCCGCAATGGCGGGACTTCTTACCAATAGTACAATTTACAAACAAAGCTCTTTTATGGAGAGAGGTTATGAGGTCTTTGCACTTTGAGTGGAACGACGGGGACGACCATATAATATGCATAACATAGGCCGCACAACTGTGTTTGTACTTTGAATATTTATAAGAAAATAACGTAGTATTATATTCTCTTTGTAAGAAAATTGCTATGGAAAAATTAGTACATTTTGCTTGCTTAAAGATACGCTGGGTATTATAATAAAAAGCCTACAACAACAAATTTGATAATTTTATGTGTAATAAATGTGGATTGGATTAGTTTGTTACTGACCAAATTTTACAAGTTTAGAAATAATGCACTATGTTGAAAAACATGCCTTTTTATGATGACTGAATAAACTATGAGTCATAGTATTTATATTCTCTTTGCTATTAGTATCGAGTTCATGAGTTGTACTATTGTTTATTCTGTGTTATGAGTTAAACTTGATTTTATCTTTTGACATGGCTTTACGACATATTTATACTACAGTTAATCTGTGGTCACGATCCGCGGGAAATCGAAAATATTTTTACAATTGGATTTTAATTGAAAATAATAATAATATGTGTTATATCCTCATCAAACATTCATTTGCTGGCAGTAAAAAACGCTAATTTTTCTGGATTATATAAATTCTACTGTTTTCGTAGGCACATTAAGCCTTACGTCGCTCCGACCGACCAGCCTAATAGGCTTGGTCAAGAAAATGGCATCTCAATGTAATGACTTTAATGAAGGAGTGCAAGAGAATGTATTAATTACTGAATCTACGCCCGAAGACCGTACACAATTGTTAGAAGATATGGAACTGGATATGCCTTGTAGCATACGGAAGCGGAAAGTCTAATGTAGGGAAGATAATTCATCTGATGGAGAATGGTTGCCCGCGCCCGTATCGCGAGGACGAAAAGCTACTAGAGTGGTGCAGGAAAAGAATGAAGACAATGTTCAGGTATGCGTAACAAGTCACTCTCTGCCGAAACAATTTGCATTAGCGCGATTATTTGAAGAAAATAATATTGCTGATATTTCTAAAGTGAAATATGTCAGTACTTCAAAATTATTTATATATTTTGACAAAGGTAGCAGCGCGGATGCCTTTTTGCAAAACAATGCAATTGCTCAATTGGGTTGGAGATGTTATAAGACGAATGAAGTTGGCCAGTCGTATGGTGTAATAAAAAATATCGAAGCTGGTCTAACTGACGAAGAATTGCTTAGGCATATTTCTAGCCCAATTGAAATTATATCTGCCAAAAGGCTTAGTCGACGCAGCGTAGCCGAAGCTGAAAAGCCGTGGATTATAAGCGAGTCGGTACGGATAGGTTTTAAAGGAACTTCAGTGCCATCGTACGTATTTATCCACAGTATGCGTATTAAAGTAGAAGCTTATGTACACCCTGTGACCCAGTGCAGTAGATGTTGGAAGTATGGTCACTCAACGAAATTCTGCCCCTCCACGAAAGTCGTGTGCCCAAAGTGTACACAAAAGCACGAGAACTGTGAAGCTACGGCGTTCAAGTGTGTTAATTGCTATGGTGCGCATATGGCTATGCACAAAGTTTGTCCTGTTTACAAAAAAGAACGAAAAATACGCGAATTGATGTCTGAGCATAATATTACATACCGAAAAGCTCTTTCTATGTATGTACCACCTACTCCTGTGTCAGATCGACTCGCTAGGCATGTTGAAATAGCTGACCATACCTATCATACACCTATTCCATCAACAAGTGCGCCTGCAGTTCCTGCGCCAGAACTCCCTAAGTCTAGTGCTAAGATGACTTACGCAGAATATGTAAAGAGTAAGCCCACCGAAAAGGAGACATTCCCACAAGCAGAGGTGCAAGAAGGCGAAAAAAAGAAAATGGCTCTAATAACAGAAAGCGCTCCGTGCAAGAATCTGATAAAGAGCTGAATCAAGGATTAGGCCTGGAGATAGGCAAAGGACGAAAGAAACAGAAGAAGCGTAAACAAGCATGCCCTCAACCTGAAGGGTTAGAGATTAATATGGATAAAGATAATTCCGAATCCTCCGATGATGACCTACCAGCTGCAAATACAAATACAAGATCAAAACCAAGAGAACAGTTAGATAAAGACTCAACGCTTACTGATTTGTTAGAGAAGTTAAAAAATATTGTTTTTAGTTTGAAACCATTTGATAAGAAGGTAGAACTAGCTATTAAGATTTGTATGAACTGGATTTTTTCCAAGGTAGTTGAATGCGTATCTAGCAGTTCCTTTTTAAGTTCTGTCCTTAACTATGGATAAAAGTCCTCATAATGATGTTGTAAACATTATTCAATGGAATTGTCAGAGCTTGAGACCAAAGTCCTCGTCATTTGAATTGTTACTTTCACAAGAGCATTTACATATAGCAGTCGTAAGTGAAACTTGGCTTGAACCTGAGAGCAAATTTCGTTTAAATAGTTATAACATGTATAGATTGGATAGGGATGATTCATATGGTGGTGTCGCCATATTGACGCATAGTTCAGTAAAATCACTCCGATGTCCAACTCGTAGTCTGAACTCTGGAATAGAACTATTACATGTAAAAATACTTAATTGTCAACATATTGAGAACATTATTTCTATATATTGTCCATCTACAATTAACGCTGCTCAAAATGAATGGGATCATATATTTTCTCTCTGTGATAAAAAAACACTTATATTAGGTGACTTTAATGCACACCACAATAACTGGTCATATAAAACGGATTATAGGGGTAATCAAATTATTGAATCTATGTTAGCTTCTAATTTCATATATTTAAATGATGGTAGCCCGACAAGAATTCAGCTAGTTAATGGTAGTTTGCAGCAATCATCACCTGACATTTCGTTTGCATCTTCTGATCTTTCCCTGAGCTTCACATGGAAAACTACCAACGAAACTCTCGGTAGTGACCATTTAATAATCAAAATGTCATTTATCAAAAAAATAAGTAGTAATGGTTTTAGTCATACAAAAAGAAATTTTAAGAAAGCTGACTGGAGTTTGTACAGTGCATTTATTGAAAACTCAGTCTCAAATTTTATTATACCTGATGATATTCAAGCTTTTTATGATACATTTATAGATATAATACAAACAGCTGCAGACGTACATATCCCAAATAAAAAAATACTTAAAAATATTAATACTACATTTGTTCCGAAACCTTATTGGAGTTCAGAATTATCAAGAGCTGTAGCAAAACGTCGCCTTGCTTTGGCTAATTTCAGATACTGCCCATCGCCAGCGAATTTAAAACAACTAAAAAAGAAAATAGCTGATGCGCAGAAATTAATACGTGTAGCTAAATGTAATTCTTGGCATTCATTCTGTTCTTCAGTAGATGTGACATCTTCTGCGTCAGAAATGTGGTGTAAGATGAGGTGAATAAAAGGTCGTTATTGCCCAAAACAAGCGATTAGTACAGTTCAAGCAGAACAGTTACTGAATGAATTATCTCCAGATTTTGTAAGTCCGCCAAACCCAAATTTTGATCATTCCAGTAACTCTGTTTTGGATTGTGATATAACAATTCAAGAATTAGACAACAGTATCAAGAAAAATGTCACTGCTCCTGGTATTGATGCAATTTCATATTCCATGTTAGGACGTCTTCCTTTAGCAGCTAAACTAATAATAATAAAATATTTTTTTTTAATCAATGCTACTCATCTAGTTTTGTTCCAATACAATGGCGAAATGTAAATATTTAACCTATACCTAAACATGGTTCACAGTCTGCTTTTCGACCTATTTCGTTAATATCTTGTGTATGTAAAATATTTCATTCAATCCTCCAGAAAAGACTTGAATGGTATCTGGAAAAACACAATTTGTTTCCTGATAGCATGGTTGGTTTTCGAAAAACGAGATCCTGTTTGGAAAATCTAACTTGTTTAACTTCACATATCCAATTAGGATTTACGAATGACTTGGTGACTGTTGGTTGTTTCATCGACATAACAAATGCATATAATAATGTAGATATAGGTAGTTTAATGAAAATTTTGAAAAGTTTAAATGTTGGATCTAAATTGTGTTCTTATTTATGGTCTTACCTTAAAAGAAAAGTTTTGCAAATTACAACTGATGATTGTACAATGACACGTTGGACTGGACGTGGGTTGGGACAAGGCGATCCGTTGTCTCCATTACTTTTTAACATAGGTACAATTGATTTGTGTAAAAATGTAAATAATGTCGATATTTCTCAATATGCTGATGATTTTGTCTTATATAATTCTAAAAAACATGTTATTGATGCTATGGACCAACTGAAATTAGCTATAGATGTAATGTATAATTCATTGAATGAAATTAGATTAGATATTTCTCCGTCAAAGAGCAAAGTTTGTGTATTTAAAAAAGGTTGTTTCAGAGGGTCAGTAGATTTTTCAATAAATGGACAAGAATTAGAAGTTAGTAATAATGTAAAATATTTAGCTTTATGGCTCGATAGTTCGCTGTCATGGGGCAAGCATGTTAATGAAACTGTTCTGAAAGTACAGAAATTCATTAAATTATTAAAAATTTTGGCAGGTTCTGATTGGGGGGTACATCAGAAACATTTAAGAAGGCTGTACATATCCATTATACGTAGTAAGATTGACTATGCTAGTTTTTTGTACGAAAATAGTAGTCAAACTAATCTCATAAAACTAGATAGAATACAAAATCAATCTATGCGCGTAGTTGGTGGTTTTATACGAAGTACACCAGTGCATGTTATGGAGAACGAGTTATGCCTTCCTCCATTGTTTGTTCGAAGAAAATTTTTTGCTGATAAATTTTGTCTGAAATCTATGTCTATTTATAACAATAAAGCTATTTTATACACAAAAAAGCTTGCTATTCAGATTCAATCAAGATATTGGACGCGCAAAAAGACTCCTATCCTTGTTACACTTTTCACATTATTAAGTTCTTTGCCTATTTGCGTCAGTAAACAGCTTGAAATGTTCTCCTAACAAACATGGGTCAGCAATATTAATTTAAGAGAAGTTATCTTCGATAACATTCCCGCGATAGTTCGGGCTAAGCGATCGTATTCTTGTAATGTTTTAAAAACGATTTGTATAGATTTGATGAAAGAAAACTACGATGGATTTTATGAAATATTTACGGATGGTTCTAAAAGTGGATCTGAAAGAGGAGCTGCTTTTTTGGATCCATCTATAAAAAGTCATATGAAATTTAGAATCGATTCAAATGTATCAGTAATGAATCTTGAATTAATTGCCATAGCAGAGGCGTTATCGTATATAGAAACTGTTAATTATAATAAACTAGCTGTTACCCGCGGCTTCGCCCGCGTTATTGTGTCTTTATTACCTTTGAGGTCTAGATCAATGATCTCTTAGCCCAAGTCACCATAGATGACCCCAAAGTCGAACTTAATATCCTCTTTTGTTAAAGTCATTAATCATTATGGTTAGGTATACGAAGTTGTGCTGTTTAATTGTTTGACTCAACACAAAAGTTCCTGAAACATTTCTTACAAAGAAATTAAGGTAAATAGCTGCGCGAGCGAACATTTTTTATGAATTTTTATGACCCTGACAGTTTTATAACCAGTCACTGTAGATGACTCTTAGGTCGAACTCGATATCGTCTACTGTTAAAGTCATTAATCATTACTTGGTAAACCTAAGCAATGTTTACTAAGTTTTGCTGTTTAAGTATTTGAGTCAGTCTAATGTATGAGGCAGTTAAAACACGCTATTATATGCTATATAGCGTTACTACTGCGCAAGCGAAGCGAGCGCAAATTTTTTTTATGATATTTTATGACCCTGACTGTTTTTATGACCTACTATGTCAACCCGATAACCCTAGGGTTTAACTTGATATCCACTTATTTTAAGGTAAATAATGATTATGATTATTGAAGGTTGAACTGTTTAAAATTATAAACTCGTTTTGATGCTTGTGGCTATTTAAATACAAAAAATGATGAAATATTCCCTACAAAGAATATAAAACAAATGCTGGCGCGAGCGTAGCGAGCGCTATCAATGCGCGAGCAAAGCGATGGTGAAAAATGTTTACGACTTTTTATGACCCTGACAGTTTTTATGACCTCCTAAGTCAACACCGATACCACAAAGGTTAAACTTGATATCCACTAATTTTAAGATTAATAATTATTATGATTATTGAAGGTTGTACTGTTTTAATCTTCGAGCATTTACCAATTGAGAAGTTAACGCAAGGCGTTCCCCTCTGCTGGCCATATAGCCATTTTTGGCCACATGAGCGTGCGTAACTACGCTGTATTTTTAATACAGTGTGCGTGTTTCAAGCTAGTGTGCGGGATCGTTAAAATGAGTGATTAGTGTGTGTGCAATGCGTGTTTACCTCGTCCCCAGTAAGTATCGGCAGAAAAAAATGTTTGCGGATTACAACGTTAACATCTCCATTGGTAAATGCTCGAAGATTTTAATTTATTACTCGTTTTGATGCATGTAGTTATTAATATACAAAATTTACTGAAATATTACCAACAAAGAAGATAAAACAAATGCTTGCGCGAGCGCAGCGAGCGCGAAAATTTTTTACGTCCTTTTATCACCCTGACAGCTTTTATGACCTACTAAGTCAACGCTGATAACCCTAACGTTAAACTTGATATCCGCTTATTTTAAGGTTAATCATCTTTATCATTATTGAAGGTTGTACTGTTTAAATCTATGACTTGTTTTGATGCATGTGGCTATTAAAATACAAAAGTAGCTGAAATGTTTTCTACAAAGTAGATATAACAAATGCTCGCGCGAGCGGAGCGAGCGCTATAACTGCGTGAGCGAAGCGAGCGCGAAATATTTTTACTACTTTTTATGACCCTGACAGTTTTAATGACCTTCTATGTCAACACCGATAACACAAAGGTTTAACTTCATATCCACTTATTATAAGGTTAACAACAATAACGATTATTGAAGGTTGTACTGTTTTAATTTATGACTCGTTTTGATGCATGTGGTTATTAATATATAAAAGTTACTGAAATATTACCAACAAAGAAGGTAAATCAAATATATGCGCGAGCGAAGCGAGCGCGAAATATTTTTACGGCTTTTTATGACCCTGACAGCTTTTATGACCCTGACAGCTTTTATGACCTACTAAGTCAACACCGATAACCCTAAGGTTAAACTTGATATCCACTTATTTTAAGGTTAATAATCTTTATCATTATTGAAGGTTGTACTGTTTTAATTTATGACTCGTTTTGATGCATGTGGTTATTAATATATAAAAGTTACTGAAATATTACCAACAAAGAAGGTAAATCAAATATTTGCGCGAGCGAAGCGAGCGCGAAAAATTTTTACGGCTTTTTATGACCCTGACAGCTTTTATGACCCTGACAGCTTTTATGACCTACTAAGTCAACACCGATAACCCTAAGGTTAAACTTGATATCCACTTATTTTAAGGTTAATAATCTTTATCATTATTGAAGGTTGTACTGTTTTAATTTATGACTCGTTTTGATGCATGTGGTTATTAATATATAAAAGTTACTGAAATATTACCAACAAAGAAGGTAAATCAAATATTTGCGCGAGCGAAGCGAGCGCGAAAAATTTTTACGGCTTTTTATGACCCTGACAGCTTTTATGACCCTGACAGCTTTTATGACCTACTAAGTCAACACCGATAACCCTAAGGTTAAACTTGATATCCACTTATTTTAAGGTTAATAATCTTTATCATTATTGAAGGTTGTACTGTTTTAATCTATGACTCGTTTTGATGCATGTGGCTATTAACATACAAAAGTTGCTGAAATGTTTTCTACAAAGTAGATATAACAAATGCTCGTGCGAGCGGAGCAAGCGCTATAACTGCGCGAATTTTTACGGCTTTTTATGACCCTGACTGTTTTAGTTTTGATGACCTACTAAGTCAACACCTATGACCCTAAGGTTAAATGTGGCTGTTAACTCGAATGTTTCTGAAATACTTCCCACAAAGCAGATAAAACACGTTGGGCAAGCAAAGCTATCGCGTAAATTTTGATGACTTTTAATGACCCTGACAGTTTTATGTCCTTATTAGGACACATATTAAGTTTAGTCATTATAGATGGATCTAAAGTCAAACTTTATTATACTATATATTTTATATATTTATTATACTATTTTATTATATTATACACTTAATTGCCGAAAAAGTATTCCTTGCCCTTTTATGCCCTATTATATACAATACTATTATTCTTTGTACAAAATTTCATCTGAATCGGTCAAGCCGTCTGGCCGAAAAGAGGCCACACATTCACAAAATTCCATAATAAAAATCTAGGCACCCGAAATTGCCAGACAAAAAAAAGTATTCGTTGTCCTTCTATGTCTTATTGACTGTCTGTATACAAAATTTAAGCTAAAAAGATTAACCCGTTTGACCGAGAGTAGGCCACACATTTGCAAAACTGGGCACCTAGACTCGACAGCCGGAAAAAAAGTATCCGATACCCTATTTCTTCCTATAAACTGTCTTTATACAACATTTCAGGCAAATCGGTCAAGCCGTTTATTCGATAAGAGGTCTTATATTTACAAAATTCAATTTAAAATATCTGGACCCCCTGACTCGACAGCCAGAAAAAAAGTATCCTATATCCTATTCTGCCCCATGACATGTATTCATACAACATTTCAGGCAAATCAGTCTAGCCGTTTATTCGAGAAGAAGTCTTATATTTACAAAATTCAGTTAAAAATATTTGGACCCCCTGACTCGATAGCCAGAAAAAAAAGTGTTCTATATCTTATTCTACCCTATGAACTGTCTATATACAACATTTCAGGCAAATCGGTCAAGCCGTTTATTCGAGAAGAGGTTTTATATTTACAAAATTCAATTTAAAATATCTGGACCCCCTGACTCAACAGCCAAAAAAAAGTATCCTATGTCCTATTCTGCCCTATGACATGTATTCATACAAAATTTCAGGCAAATCGGTCAAGCCATTTATTCGAGAAGAAGTCTTATATTTACAAAATTCAGTTAAAAATATTTGGACCCCCTAACTCGACAGCCAAAAAAAAAGTATCCTATGTCCTATTCTGCCCTATGACATGTATTCGTACAACATTTCAGGCAAATCGGTACAGCCATTTATTCGAGAAGAAGTCTTATATTTACAAAATTCAGTTAAAAATATTTGGACCCCCTGACTCGACAGCCAGAAAAAAAGTGTCCCATATCTTATTCTACCCTATGAACTGTCTATATACAACATTTCAGGCAAATCGGTCAAGCCGTTTATTCGAGAAGAGGTTTTATATTTACAAAATTCAATTTAAAATATCTGGACCCCCTGACTCAACAGCCAAAAAAAAGTATCCTATGTCCTATTCTGCCCTATGACATGTATTCATACAAAATTTCAGGCAAATCGGTCAAGCCATTTATTCGTGAAGAAGTCTCATATTTACAAAATTCAATTTAAAATATCCGGACTCCCTGACTCGACAGCCAGAAAAAAAGTATTCTGTATCCTATTCTGCCCTATGACATGTATTCGTACAACATTTCAGGCAAATCGGTCTAGCCGTTTATTCGAGAAGAAGTCTTATATTTACAAAATTCAGCTAAAAATATTTGGACCCCCTGACTCGGCAGCCAGAAAAAAAGTGTCCTATATCGTATTCTACCCTATGAACTGTCTATATACAACATTTCAGGCAAATCGGTCAAGCCGTTTATTCGAGAAGAGGTTTTATATTTACAAAATTCAATTTAAAATATCTGGACCCCCTGACTCGACAGCCAAAAAAAAAGTATCCTATGTCCTATTCTGCCCTATGACATGTATTCATACAAAATTTCAGGCAAATCGGTCAAGCCATTTATTCGAGAAGAAGTCTCATATTTACAAAATTCAATTTAAAATATCCGGACTCCCTGACTCGACAGCCAGAAAAAAAGTATTCTGTATCCTATTCTGCCCTATGACATGTATTCATACAAAATTTCAGGCAAATCGGTCAAGCCATTTATTCGAGAAGAAGTCTCATATTTACAAAATTCAATTTAAAATATCCGGACTCCCTGACTCGACAGCCAGAAAAAAAGTATTTTGTATCCTATTCTGCCCTATGACATGTATTCGTACAACATTTCAGGCAAATCGGTCTAGCCGTTTATTCGAGAAGAAGTCTTATATTTACAAAATTCAGTTAAAAATATTTGGACCCCCTGACTCGACAGCCAGAAAAAAAGTATCCTATATCTTAGTCTACCCTATGAACTGTCTATATACAACATTTCAGGCAACACGGTCAAGCCGTTTATTCGAGAAGAGGTTTTATATTTACAAAATTCAATTTAAAATATCTGGACCCCCTGACTCGACAGCCAGAAAAAAAGTATCCTATATCCTATTCTACTCTATGACATGTATGCGTACAAAATTTCAGGCAAATCGGTCAAGCCATTTATTCGAGAAGAAGTCTCATATTTACAAAATTCAATTAAAAATATCTGGACTCCCTGACTCGACAGCCAGAAAAAAGTGTCCTATATCGTATTGTACCCTATGAACTGTCTATATACAACATTTCAGGCCAATCGGTCAAGCCGTTTATTCGAGAAGAGGTTTTATATTTACAAAATTCAATTTAAAATATCTGGACCCCCTGACTCGACAGCCAAAAAAAAAGTATCCTATGTCCTATTCTGCCCTATGACATGTATTCATACAAAATTTCAGGCAAATCGGTCAAGCCATTTATTCGAGAAGAAGTCTCATATCTACAAAAATCAATTTAAAATATCCGGACTCCCTGACTCGACAGCCAGAAAAAAAGTATTCTGTATCCTATTCTACCCTATGAACTGTCTATATACAACATTTCAGGCAAATCGGTCAAGCCGTTTATTCGAGAAGAGGTTTTATATTTACAAAATTCAATTTAAAATATCTGGACCCCCTGACTCGACAGCCAGAAAAAAAGTATCCTATATCCTATTCTACTCTATGACATGTATTCATACAAAATTTCAGGCAAATCGGTCAAGCCATTTATTCGAGAAGAAGTCTCATATTTACAAAATTCAATTAAAAATATCTGGACCCCCTGACTCGATAGCCAAAAAAAAAGTATCCTATATCCTATTCTGCCCTATTTACTATCTTTGTACAAAATTTCAGTCAAATCCGTCAAGCCGTTTGACCGTGAAGAAGTCCCAAACAAACAAACAAACAAACAAACAAACAAATAAACAAACTGACTTTCGCATTTATAATATTGGTGTTGATTTGTCATTCTCAGTGATGCAAAGAGCGCGTTGCAGCATATAGTCCGTTCCACAACTCATGTGCGTGGCATGCCAATAGCATATAAAATATTAGAATCAATTTTAAAATTACAAATGGCAAATAAAAGCATAGCTATTCAATGGATTCCTTCACATATTCAATTTGAAAATAATGAAATAGTTGACATGTTAGCTAAACAGGCCTGCAGTGACGGTGTTCCCTTATCTATTGATCCTCATTATTTTGATTATGTTGTGTTGATAAAAAGTCAGTGTAGAATCAGTTGGCAAGAATATTTCGATAAGAGGTCAAAAGAGAAAGGAATATGGTACAAGACTATTCAGCCGCAGATAACAGCACATCCTTGGATTGACCACACTGATCTTACCCGAAACACTTTAGAACTGCTCTCAGGTTGCGGTCTGGACACATTCCAACAAACAGTTTTGCGTATCTTATGAAAAAAGTGCCTTCACCAAATTGAAGTGTGTGGAACGATAGATGATTTGCATCACTTATTGTTGGAGTGTGTTCGAAATTTTAGCGTTAGATCGCATTTTACATTTTCCAAAAGTTTTAATGTTGGGCAATGTAACTCAATTTTAGCTTATCCTTCCTCTGAGAAAGCAGTTCAATTGTATCGTTTGGCTGAAGGAGTTTTGCATAGATAGTTCGGATTAAATATTTTATGTTATATCGATTAGGCGATATGGTCGCTCAGCGACAAAGCCTTTTATTGTGTAAAATAAAAATTATTTATACTGTGGCACTGGCTAAATACACTTATCGCGTGGAGCCATTTTAAAAATAAAATAAAAACAGGTCAAGTGCGAGTTAGACTCGCGCACCGAGGCTTCCGTACATACTGGTCAAACTAGGTAGTTCGTTCCATAGAAAATGTATTGCACTAAGCACAAATAATAAGTTTGTAATAGTAAATTTCCTTTTTAACCGACTTCAAAAAAGGAGGAGGTTTCTCAATTCGACCGTATATATATATATACGGTCGAATTGAGAAACCTCCTCCTTTTTTGAAGTCGGTTAAAAAGGAAATTTATATATATAAGTATCTCCAGAGATATTGAGACAAACACCTCAAAATTGGTACTGAAAATGAATAGCGTGGCATTGAAGTCGGTTCTTTTTAAGTTTTTAAACGATATTATTGATTTATTACATCAATCCACACGAAATTAAAAATATAATGCTACTAATATTAATGTAAAATTTTGGCAATTATTATTATTTATGGAAAAAATTATCGTTCTACATATATTTTTTTCTTTTGTAAAACTTTATTAAATTCGGCCAAAAACGTCTTCAATGAAAATTTGTGCTAAAAGGAATAGAAATGATTATAACGATTTATTTTCGTATTTAGATTGTAAACCTCTAATTATTCGACGAGACAAAATCTCTCGAGGGTGCCTCGTGTACAGGCGAAACACGTGTGTCGGTACATAATTAATCGGGTTTCCTAACGTTCTAAAGTCCCCGTCACGAGAAGCTATAAATTATGTAAACAAGTGTTCAGGAGTTCACAACATTTGGACCAACAAAAAAAATGAATTTCGTACTCGTACGCATTCGAAACTCGAATGACGCGTTTATTTCAAAATGGCGTCCCGATAGTTTACAATCCCTGCGTCCGGTACCAAGAAACACAAACGATAGCGCTTTGCGTCGTTAAAATATGATCCGACTAATTAAATAGGTTGTTACTTTCATATAACCCGTCTATATTTCATGTCGATTGAATATGGTCAATTTATTATTATCTCGCAGTATAAAATGTTTACTTAGTAAAAGATGTTTGTTTACATAATTTATAGCTTCTCGTGACGGGGACTTTAGCAAGCTACTATGCCTCGTTAAGGTTCTGATCATAGTTTCAAAATAAGTACGGAAAATTTGTACTCTTATTATAATCTACTTATCTTTATTACATAATATAAAACAAATTAGCTTCCCGCCGTCTGTACGCTTAGATCTTTTAAACTACGCAATGGGTTTTGATGTTTTCATTAGTAGATAAATTCAAGAGGGAGGTATATAACCAGGATTAGCCGCGGGAAAAGCCGCGGGGCGCAGCTAGTATTATTTGTTAATAAACTACATATATTTACGGTTTTCAGATTTATTCCTTTATACCTAAATGCTTCAAGACCTTTTTTCTTGCCAAATTTCATGATTCTAAATCAACGGGAAGTAGATACCCTATAGGTTTTCGAACCAAAACCTATAAGGTACTTCCGGTGGACCTAAAATTGTCGATTTTGGTTAAAAGCAAGGGCTAATAAAGCTATATAGCGCAAGAAAAGGGAAAATTTCGAAAATTAAAAAAGTGGTACATTAAGGTACATTTTGGTACTTACAAGTTTTCGCGAAAATCTTAATTTGTCTATATATTTTCATCGTATTGACTCAGGACCTTGATTTGTATACACCTTATCGGGAGGGACTATAGACCTCGGTAGGTATCTGGTATACATTTCAACTTGGTAGGTCCCCCCGTTCCTGAGAAAATCGGTGGTGACACACGGACAGTAAGACAGACCGACAAGAGAGTGATCTTATAAGGGTTCCTTTTTTACCTTTTCAGGTACGGAACCCTAAAAATAGGTAAAACTTACTTACAGTGTTTGTTTACAGTATTTGTAGTTGTAGAATACTTTCCTCGACTTATTTTAAAGTTTCTATGTTATGATTTACAATCCGATACTGAAGACATTTCTGCGAACAAATGCATTTATACACTGATTGCTATCTCGATGTCCTCATTGAAGACAAAAGAACATTATATTTACGACATAGGGTAAATATTAGTCAAGCAGGGCTGGGAAGTCATAAATATGTTTTAATATTATTACATTACTTACTTCACTAAGTACTTGATAGGTAATATAGGTCTGGCATACATGTTCAAAATCTAGGTGCGGTAAGATCAATAACAGCAGATATATAGATATAGATAGCATGCTCAACGTTCTTAATCTTAGTTATTAGTAGTTTTAAATTTCCCTTTGTCATGGCTGATGACATGATGCATGAGTAATTTAATTTAATGAAATGACGTCCGTCAACAATAGATATGTATGAGTCATGACGAGATCTTCGAGCATTTACCAATGGAGATGTTAACGCAAGGCGTACCCCTCTGCTGGCCATATAGCCATTTTTGGCCATATGAGCGTGCGTAACTACGCTGTATTTTTAATACTGTGTGCGTGTTTCAAGCTAGTTGCGGGATCGTTAAGCTGAGTGATTTGTGTGTACGCAATGCGTGTTTACCTCGTCCCCCGTAAATTTCGGCAGAAAAAAATGTTTGCGGATTACAACGTTAACATCTCCATTGGTAAATGCTCGAAGGACGAGCTACAAAAAGTTACATGAACAACTTTTTTAGAATTTTTTCCTACTATATTCATGAAGTTTATTGTACTTTATTGTATTGTACCCAAAGGGTAAAACGGGACCCTATTACTAAGACTCCGCTGTCCGTCTATCTGTCTGTCTGTCTGTCTGTCTGTCTGTCTGTCACCAGGCTATAGCTCATTAACCGTGATAGTTGGACAGTTGACATTTTCACAGATGGTGTATTTCTGTTGCCGCTATAACAACAAATACTAAGAACAGAACAAAGTTAAAAATTAAAGGGTTTAAAACAAAAAACGTGTTTTTTACTATAGCGCTATATCATCTAGCATCATAGATGGCGCTATCGTGTTTACCTTAATCTCGGAATCTGAATCTGAATCTCGGAAACGGCTCCAACGATTAAATAAAATGTAGTATACAGGGGATTTCGGGGGCGATAAATCGATCTAGCTAGGATTCATTTTCAGAAAATGTTATTTTATTCGTGTTTTCAATAATGAACTTTATCGATAATCAACTTAAAATATGACTCTTCCCGACATCTATTGCCGAGTAGAAGTAGCTTTAGTGTTACTGTGTCGGTAAAGCAGTTAGTTGCTCTCAATTAAAAAAAAAAGTATTATTATTCGTCAATAGATGTCGGGAAGAGTCATATTTTTCTGTTTAAGTGGCAAAGCTCGGTCAACCAGATATTTAATAATACTAATTACTACAATTACTTTTACTACTATATAACACTATTCTACCTTTGTGTTAACGTTTACTTAGTTGGTGTTAGATATTCGTTAGATGGCGTTCGGAACCCTCCGTGTGCGGGACTAAAGTCTGACTCGCACTTGGCCAGTTTTATTATTTTATTTTTTTCACGAGCTCCGCGCGCTCGTTTGTTCAAGTGTCACTATCGTATGTAAACAGAAGATCTACTATGTATGGTAGATAATTATTTCGAAAGTTACGTGTGTTTAATACGGTAACTGGACATGTACATAATCAAAGCTTAGCCAGAATATTTATTTGAGTACCGGAGGTAGGTTCTCCGGTGGCGTATCTAGCCAAGTACAGTATCGGTCATAATTGGAGTAGCAGTCTCTTAAAGCAATAGCATGACAGCAAAATACGCACATACGACCTTCTTCTATACGACGTTTCGAAAGTACGATAATGAAAGAGAAGAGATCGAAAGACCCGTATATCGCACTCTTTCATTACGAACCTATAAGAAAGAGCGCATGTATTAATTAGTAGAATAGCTAGACCAGTTTTTCTTTTTTTATCAGTTTTACAAATAATGAGGGTAGATTTGAAACAAAACGTATTGATGGCATAAATGTATGAAGATAACATTGTCGGTTGGTGAACTTCGGTGGTGGTTGAAGTTTGGTTAATAAATAACTTAAAAAATCAAAATACAAGCAAATATAATAATTAAAGACGGCGAATATTGAGGCATTGCATAGAAATGGACTAAATAAATTATATTATCTCAAATGTATTGTGAAAGCGGCATAAGTATAAGTTATTGCTGAGTGATAAGTGTTGAGAAATCGTAGTTGTAAAAGTAAATTGTTAATAAAGTTTGTTAATAAGATTTGGTGTTTTCAGACGGATTTTATACGCCATTATGGAATGTTGGTCGCGCACTTCATTGGCATATTATTATCTTTTTTATGCCATGGAGTTTAATAATGCAAAGGTGAGAAGCGCGAGACGAGAGATGTCCTGAGCAGCTGTAGCACAGATTATATAATAGTTACTTGGCTGTAGGCTGGATCTAGTTTGGGGAAAATTTACGTGACAGACATAATATGTGCGAATATAGGGCTGCGTTCACGACCTACGCTCGGAGTGCACCCAAACGCTCTAACCCCGTTCACGACCTCAGAGCGTCGCACTCGGTTGTAGCAACTGTGTCGTTCACGACCTCGGTTGTTTCACTCCAGTTGCAACTTTTTAACCATCAAATTCGATGGTTAAAAAACTCTGACGTTTGTGAACGTAAATTTGGCGGGAAAAGCCGTAATTTTTTAATAGATTAAGGGGATCGGAAGAAATTTGCATTTTCGAGACCAAGACGTGACATGACGAGACATTAATAGTAAAAAGAAACGGAAAATAATTAAAAATAGAAAAATAAATGAACATAACCTCGAAATTCGAGTCTGCGCAAAATGTCAAAGTCACAATTTGAGTGAAAAACACCCGTGGTCGTTCCGGACCTTCGAGCAAAGTTGCAAAACAACCAAAAAACCTTCTTCGGAGGACGTGAACGGAGCCTAGTGGATAACGAAGGCTTCTTGGTTGAATACTCAAAGGCTTCTTATCTGTATCGAAAACAATAGAAGTCACACGAAATATTAATTTAAAAGTATATAGTATGTGTAGGTATAATATACATACCTACTGCACAGCAATACATACGCGCCATCTTTCGAAGTTCCGAGGGCACATAAAGTTTTGTACTGTATATACGTATATTATTTTTATTATATGTATATATATTATTTTTATTATATGTAGTATATATTGTACTGTAATATACAGTATATTGTCGGTGTAGGGTTGCCATCCGTCTGGGTTTCCCTGGATTTGTTTTCCCCGGTCCTAGTTTAGAGGGCATCCGGGTAGCGTTCGGGCGGGGCTTCATAGCAACATTGCAATTCTGCAAGCATCAGCAAACATTTCAATTCTATGTAACCCCACTGGGTTAGATATAGATTAGGTTAGATATGCAATTAAGAATTTCTACACTTGAAAAAGAAAGATCTGGACGTGAAAATTACATTCGTACCTTAGAAAATAGGCTTGAAGATGCGGATAGGCACGCTCGGAATACATGTCTGGAGATCAAGAGCATTCCGTTAAAGCCCAAAGAAACAAAACAAGACCTATGTTCTCTAGTTGAGAAACTTCACGCCAAAATAAACGCTGACCTACCCACGGTAAACACGATTAAAGATGTTTATCGCATTAGAGGCAAATCAAACGACGAAAGACCAATTGTGGTAGACTTCACCACCGTTATTAAAAAGACCGACACATTATCAGCGGTCAAGAAATATAATGCAGCCAACACGACGAATCGTTTGAACACAAGTACTCTGGGATTAGAGTGCAAAAAAAGTCCAGTATACGTGTCTGAATTTTTGACATCAAAAGCCAAGAGACTACACTTTCTGGCGCGAGATATTGCAAAAACTTGCAAATACGACTTCTGCTGGACAGTTAACGGCAAAGTGTTTCTGCGTCGCACTGAAGGTTCGGCCCCCCTACTTATTACAAACGAACAGCAGCTCCAAGATCTTAAACAAAAAAACTGAGCTATTTATATAGTGACAATAGCGATAATCTTATTACAACTGTAAATACATTTTTTTTAAATAATTATAACCTCTCATCACAAATGCACATCTTTACAATATTCACAAACACTCACATACTATATAACATACTTACTCATATCACTTACATCATTAAACATACGCCTAAATACACTAAAGGGCTAATATGTAGTCTGGGCTTAAAAATTACAGTCTTGGGCCGCCCGCGCCCCACGCACTGTGCCCGCATGCCGCGATCAACCGACGAACCGACTCGCTAAATTCAAAGTCTTCCTGCCGATTTACAACATTGACATTTTGACATGACATTTCAACTGTTTTTAGGGTTCCGTACCCAAAGGACCCTATTACTAAGACTCCGCTGTCCGTGTGTCTGTCTGTCTGACCGTCTGTCACCAGGCTGTATCTCATGAACCGTGATTGGTGGCTTTAATTTTCTCAGATGATGAATTTCTGTTGCCTCTTTTACATCAAATACTAAAAACAGAATAAAGTTTAAAATTATAGGAGGTCCCCATACAAGAAACGTGTTTTCTTTCGGCATTTCAATATAACGCCATCTATGAACGCTTAGGTAAACGTCCATAGATGGCGTTACATTGAAATGCCGATCCCTAACACCTTTGTGTTAACTTTCACTTAGATAGCATTCGATGTTAGGATGGCGTTAAAAGGAAATAAGCACGCGGCTTACAACTCTGTTATGATAAAGTGTTTATTCATTATTATTTTTTGCTGGCGAAAAATGATAGTGGTTTTTGATTTTTTGCTCGATATTATAAAATACTGTAGTATGGTACGGAACCCTACGAGTGCGAGTCCGACTCCCACTTGGCCAGTGTATTTATTACACTGACTATGTTTAAAAAAAACATGCAGACATGTACGGGTACTGGGCTCTAAAATCCAGGGTTTTCACGTGTCTTGTCCTAGTTACCAAATTTTAGAGATGGCAACCCTATATTGGTGTCATAGGGAAAAGGAAGGGAAGCGGCTCAGCTGACCGGGCTGACGCTGACTGACACACACACAGTCTAAGTACAGACACTGACTGTACAATGCGTCGGTTATGAGTTCAGAGACTGAGTATTCACCAAATTCAGAGTTCAAAACATAGATAAGAGTATATACTGGGTTCAAAATGATTTGCGCAACCTATATCTAGGTTTAATGTACTGTACCACAGACTATACTGTACTGAGGGCCCCTGCCAGACCGCTGAATTGAATTTAAATTAATAGGGTAACTACCTACCTTGATTGATTTTGATTGATTAATCCTTGACCTTGATTTAAGTTTACATAAAGGATAACTATAACTCATAAGATATTCAAGACTTTTGTTGGCAATTGCTGCGGCCTAGCAACGATGACATCATCAAGACGAACTACGAGAACCTCTGGTTTGGGGCCCCGGATGACGACGGTCAAATTTCAGTTTAACAATAACAAAGGCTGTGTATGAGCCCTACCATAGAGTCGATGGATTATTCTGATTGGTACCTTAGGGAACATCAGTCGAGTGTAAAGTTAATTGTAAATTCGGAGATATTAGTATTATATGCTTTGAACGTAACACGGTGTTTTAGTGCAGTTAACTTACTAGTTGTTCAAGAGATCTCTAACATCAGAAGTGCGTTGTAACCCACGTAAAATATGGGAAGAAAAAGTAAACGGAATAAGCGCCTAAAGCGAAAAAAAACTCGCTCGAGTTCAAGTTCTTCGAGCAGCAGCAGTAGTAGTACCGCAAGTACCAGGACTCCGTCACCTCCACGGAAACACATGAATAAGGTATCACGTAAGGCTGATACTGCAACTGTGAGTACAAGTAACACTTTGAGTAACATTATACCGGAGTTTGACCCGCTGCGAGATGACGTAAACGCTTGGCTTAATATTATTCAGTCTTACGCTCAGACCTTTTCATGGTCCGATGAAATGATTCGTTTTCAAGCTCTCAATAAATTGAAAGGTTCTGCAAAAGTCTGGTATGACTCATTATTACGATCCGAAAGTAATTGGCCATCATGGAAATGGATGGATTGGAAACGGGAGTTAGCTTCTAGTTTTCGAATTCGACGAAATATGTATGACTTATTAAAAGAAATAATTGATAAGAAACCCGATGACAATCAGTCCCTTTACGAGTTTTATTTCGAACAAAAGTGCAAAATAGGTAGATTATCTTTACAGTTTTCGGAACAAGATATTATTTCCATTATTGTCGGAAATATAGGCGATAGTGGTATAGGCGCTTCCATTGAAGCTAATAATTTTGTAACTTGTGACAGCCTAGCTAGCTTTTTACATGGCCGTACTTATAAATTGAAAAATACGAAACAGGTAAGTACTAACACTCGTGAAGGTCATTTGAAATTTATCAACCAACAACCTGTCAACCGAACACCTGTGACTATGATAGCGACTGCATCCTCTACGAATACGTCAGGACAAGCCGCTCTTACTGGTAATTCGCTTGATACTGGACTAATACAACTTCGGAGACAAATTAAATGTTATATTTGTGGTGGAAATCATAAAAAAACTCAGTGTGACGCCAATAAATGCGAATTTTGTGGTAAGCGAGGACACGTAGAATCTGTTTGTTATCATAAAAAAAATGTTGCAAATACCGAGAAACAAGAAATAAAATGCGTGTTGACCCCCGACCCTGACCCGCGAAATAAATTTGTAAAAGTGGTTTCCATAAATAATTTGCGCCATGAAGCATTTATTGATACAGGAAGCAGCTGTTCTTTAGTTTCTGAATCATTAACAAAAAAACTTGCTTTTAAAAAGACTGCGCTATCTGCGCCGATTACATTGCAAGGTTTCTCAAAAGAAAGTTTAAAAATCGTTACCCACAAAATAACAGTTGAATTAAAACTGGATTCAGTGTACTTAGATAACATTGATTTCTATGTTATAAACGATCTGGCTGACTGTGAAATATTGATAGGAAGAAATGTGACAGAACGATCCGACATAATGTATTCGCGAGTGGGTGAAATACTTAAGTTTAATTACGCGAATACGTTTACCGAATTTTGTAAAAAGTTAATAACTTTGAATTTGATGCCGATTTATGTCAGAATGAGTTAGCTATGCTATTCCAAAAGTATGGTGATTGTGTTGCGTCAAACGTCAAAGAATTGGGAAAAGTCAATAATCATGAAATGGTAATTGACGTAATTAACTCTCGACCAATTCAGTGCAGACCTTATAGGTCTTCGCATGCAGATAGGAAAATAATTCGCGAAATGGTGGATGAGCTTTTGAAAAATAACATCATTCGTGAAAGTAATTCACCATATGCAAGCCCTGCGTTACTCGTCAATAAAAAAAATGGAGAAAAAAGACTTTGTATTGATTATCGAGCGTTAAATAAAATTACAGTTAAAGAAAAATACCCCATGCCGCGCATTGAATATCTTGTAGATAGACTTCATGGGTATAAATGCTTTACTTGTTTAGATTTAAAAAGTGGTTACTACCAAATTGCTATGCAAGCTCAATCAATAGACAAAACGGCGTTCATTACTGAAGATGGCCATTATGAGTTTTTGAGACTCCCGTTTGGATTGGCAAACGCTCCATCTTGTTTCCAACAGATGATGAACAAAGTGCTGGGAAATCTAAGGTTTGAGAACGTAATTTTATATTTAGATGATGTTTACTTAGTAACACAAACAGTAAAAGAAAATTTAAAATTACTTGAAAGGATTTTACAAATTTTCCGTGAAAATGGGCTGACTTTGAATCTAAAAAAATGTCATTTCTTCAAAAGTGAGATTGAATTTCTAGGGAACAAAATTAAACCAAATTGTGTAATGCCGAATGAACCCAAACTGAAGGCTGTTCAAAATTATCCCACACCCAAAACGGTGCACCAACTTCGACAATTTCTTGGTCTTATAAGCTATTTTAGAAAGTTTATTCAGGGTTGTGCTATGATCGCTGCTCCACTAACGAAATTGTTGAAGAAGGACTCCGCATGGGCATGGGATACAGCTCATGAAGAGGCATTCCAGTTATTAAAAAATAAATTAACGTCTGATAATGTTTTATCTATATTCGACCCCAGTAAAGAGAACGTATTATATACAGATGCTAGTAGAGAAGGTATTGCTGCGATACTTATGCAAGTCACGAACGAAGGTGAGAAACCAGTACACTATTATAGTAGGCAAACTACGGAGGATGAGAAAAAGTATCATTCATTTGAATTAGAACTATTAGCAATAGTTAGTTCACTTCAAAAATTTCGGTTGTATTTAATAGGATCATCGTTCAAAATTGTGACCGATTGTAACGCCGTGCGGTACGCACTGACAAAAAAAGAGATTATCCCTCGAATTGCTCGGTGGGTCATCTCTACACAAGAGTTTTCTTTTGACATAGTTCACAGAGAAGGCACACGTATGCAACATGTGGATGCATTGAGCCGAAATCCCTTAACTTCTGGAGGAAAATCAGAAACAGAGCTTATAATGTCCATAACGGAGGCGGATTGGTTACTTTCGGTACAATTACAAGATCCTAAACTACAACACATTCGATCAATTATTGAAACAGGAGAGGCCGATGAGAATAAAGAAGTTTTTGATAAATACGAGGTGCTGGGTGGCAAAGTTTACAGAAGAACAGCCCAAGGTCGCCGATGGGTGGTTCCAAAGAAATGCATTTGGCAAATAATTAAATGTAACCATGACGACCTGGGACATTTTTCTGTAGATAAAACAGTAGAACGAATAGGCCATCGCTATTGGTTTCCAAGGATGCGACTTGTGATAAAAAAATATATAAAAAATTGTATTAATTGTATATACTTCAAGAACAAAGGTGGTTCAAAAGAAGGGGAATTATACCCGTTGCCAAAGTATGCGAAACCTTTTCACACACTTCACATGGACCATTTAGGTCCATTCGTAACAACTAAAAATAAAAATAAATATTTATTGGTTATTGTAGACGCTTTTACAAAGTTTGTATTTATTTCGGCAGTCCGTTCAACAAAAACTTCGCACGTGATTAAAGAACTAGAAATGATTTCTAAAACATTCGGTATGCCGCAACATGTTTTACTTCAAATAGTTTTATTCAGTTTTGTGCAAATAAAAACATACGTCGACATACAGTGGCAACCGGTATGCCTCGTTCAAATGGTCAGGTTGAACGTTTCAATAAAACGATTCTTGAAGCATTAAAAACAATGGGTGCTGATACTACAGATAGTAATTGGGACCAGTGCATAAAGGTTCTACAACAAGGTCTAAACAGTACCATTCATAAAACAACGAAAGCTATCCCTAGTGAAGTTTTTCTTGGTTATAGACTTCGCAGTGATAGTGATAGTTTGGCTCCAGAGCTTGATGACGACCAGAGGTTGGATGTGACGGGTTTGCGTGAAAGGGCTGATATGAATATTAAGTCCAACGCGGAGACACAAAAACAAAGATTCGATAAATCTCGTATGAAAGCACGGGTTTACTCAGAAGGAAATTTAGTTCTTACTAAAATACAAACCCAAAGTAACGACGGGAAAAGTCGCAAGTTAATGCCTGTTTATAAAGGCCCCTTTCAAGTACAAAAAGTACTGGGCAATGATAGATATGAGGTGACAGATATAAAAGGCAGCGAAAGAAGCTATAAAAAGTATACTGGCGTGGTGGCTGCTGAAAACATGAAACCGTGGATAAGAATTGATGATTGGACATCCTCCTAAATTGTACGTACTTTTATTAGTAATTTACCCGTGTTGGCAAGGTGAATTATAAATACCATCTAATATGATATTTTAAGTTAAATTATTTTCAGTTATAATGATTTGTTTATAGTGTGCGAGTTAAGATAAAATGCTTCAAACTTTAATGTATCGTAAATTGCACATAATAGTTAAAGAGAGTATTGCAGTTTAAAGTTACAAACGTAGAACGAATTTGGTACACTTAAGTGTGGCGAAACGCCCTTTGAGTGCAAGTGGTTCTACGATAAACATAGTACGCTTAAGTGTGGCGAAATGCCCTTTAAGTGCAAATGGTTCTACGATAAACTTAGTACGCTTAAGTGTGGCGAAACGCCCTTTGAGTGCAAATGGTCCTAGAATGAACTTGGGACACTTAAGTGTGGCAAAAGCCCTTTGAGTGCAAGTGCAAGGTTCTAGGATGAATTTGGATACGCTTCTTAAGTATGGTAAAAGCCTCTGAGTGCAAGTGAAATAAGAACATGGACACATAAGTGTGGCAAGTTCCCTTTAAGTGCCCATGGTTTATTAATGCTAAAGCTTACTCTCAGATAATTTAATTAATAATATGTGCACAGAACGATGAGAGAATTATATACTCAAGTCCAAAAAGTGCGCGTCCATTTTAATATGTGGTAAATTATTGTAAACTAACAAAATAAATGTTATTTCAGCACTTTATCTGAACTCGTGGGGTGCTTGGTGGGACAAGCACCAGGTAGAATGGCCGTGTTGGCAATTGCTGCGGCCTAGCAACGATGACATCATCAAGACGAACTACGAGAACCTCTGGTTTGGGGCCCCGGATGACGACGGTCAAATTTCAGTTTAACAATAACAAAGGCTGTGTATGAGCCCTACCATAGAGTCGATGGATTATTCTGATTGGTACCTTAGGGAACATCAGTCGAGTGTAAAGTTAATTGTAAATTCGGAGATATTAGTATTATATGCTTTGAACGTAACACGGTGTTTTAGTGCAGTTAACTTACTAGTTGTTCAAGAGATCTCTAACACTTTGCACTATAACTAGCTAAAAGCCGAGCTTTGTGAGGGCTCGCTTTGTTTTTCTGCCTGGTAATAATTTTTAAGGCAGTTTTTTTTATATTAAATTAAGAATCTGTCCGACAATGGCAAAACATTTGCCAAAACACCAACCACTCAAACAAATGCATAAAATTTGCCATCATATTATTATGGCATAAAATAAGGAATATAAAACCGGCCAAGTCGAGTTGGACTCGCCCACCGAAACTTCCGTACCAACGTTGGTGTGTATCAATTAAGCTAGACCTCTAAATTGTATGAGCGCTCATATAACTCAGAGGCCTATCTTGATTGGAGTGAACTATGTATGTATGACGACACCCTTTGATTATCAACTTTTTTTTAAAATTTTCCTTTATTTGTGCTATGAGAACTGGCTTCTTGCCAAATTTCATGATTCTAGGTCAAAGGGAAGTACCCTACAGGTTTTCGACCCAAAACCTATAGTGTACTTCCGGTTGACCTAGAATTGTCAATTTTGGTTAAAAGTAAGGTCTTACAGTGTAAGTGAAGGAAAAATTACGAAAAATAAAAAAGTTGAAAATGAAGGTAAATTTTGGTACTTACCAGTTTTCGCGAAAATCTAAATTTGCCCATACCTTTTTATCGTGTTCACTCAGGACCTTGATTTTTACATATATAATTCAGATTATTTAATTTAGATTTCAATATCTGGTATAAATTTCAACTTGCTAGGATCACCCGCTCCTGAGAAAATCGGTGGTGACACACGGACGTGTGTCTGTCTGTCCAGACTAGATCAGATACTTTTGATACTTATTTCAAATTGAAAAAATCTGTGATTTAAATTGGAAAAGTTTCCGCGTCAAAATAGCTTACAGATTTAACAAAATGAAAAATTAAGCTTCTAAATCCGTATAGGTTTTGGATTAGGTAATTGAAAATCAGGGGGCAGGTGGTGTTTGGCAGAGCAGGCTACGTGGTTATGATGGAGATAACTAGATAGACTATTGAATATCTACTTATTTATTACATGAAGGCACTACTTAAGTTAGTAAAATTAACTACATTTGCGTAGTTATTACCGACCTTATTTTATTCGCATTGACCACTAATCGGACACATCATCATAATAGGTATCTTATCATTCTGTTGACATCATACCAATGCCACATTGGCATTGTTTTGGCATTGCCAATGACATGTGACGATGTGGTAGAGCACGGATAAAGACAGAAGAATAGGAAACTGACGTCTTAAAAAGTTCTGAAAATCTGTCGCAGAGTAGTGCTCAGGGCCGCCGTTTCAATGCCTGTGTCGCTAGTGTAATATATCGACGGCAGAAAGCGGAAATGTCGTATCTAAAAATTTGCCTGAATGAATTTTCACTATATTGTTGTACAGAAAAAAAAGCCGCGTCGAATAGTCTTATGTCTAGTCTTTTTTAACCGACTTCAAAAAAAGGAGGAGGTTTCTCAATTCGACCGTATATTTTTTTTTTTTTTTTTTTTTTTTTTATGTTTGTTCGCGGATTACTTCGTCGTTTATGAACCGATTTCGATTATTCTTTTTTTGTTCGAAAGGAGATATCCCAAGTGTGGTACCATGGTAATTTTATCGAGGTATGATAAGTATCTCCAGAGATATTGAGATAATCATCTCAAAATTGGTACTGAAAATGAATAGCGCGGCATTGAAGTCGGTTGTTTTTTAGTTTTTTAAACGATATTATATGATGAAAAAATTTAATGATACACCATTGATTTGTTTCTAGGTTGTCTACTGTTCACTCAAAAATTGTTTTTACAAATTTCAAGACGTGAGGAACCCCCCCCGCACCATCTCCCTCTGCCGGAAATGCATAGTTTAAAAATAAAATATATATCAAAGTTTATTAACGCTACTCCATTGAAACACCATTGATTTAGGGGGGGGGGGGTGGAGTGGGGGAGGGAGGGAAAGGGAGTGGGTTAGAACCCCCTTCTTGAAGGAAGAGTTGTGAAACCCCCTCCGTTAGGAGATATGAACATCTTAATATTTTGAGGTTAAGTACTAAAAAATTGATGAATAATTAGTTTAAGGTGAAGAGGATTTGAAATGGACCACTCCCCTATGCGCGCAAGAACGCGGCAACATAGTTGACGAGAAAAAATAAAGACTGTTTTAATGAAAATTAATTGACTTTTTATAAAATCAAATTAGACGGACACTTAACAGAAAACGTTTTCTGTACCCTGATAATTATAAACGCTATAAGCGTCGGTTCTGGTGACGCGCGGCCGCTACCGCGGCTCCCCTCCTCGCTACGCTCGTCGGCACACGTCACGCGGTGGTCACTGTTCGATAGTGTGTTGCTTTAGTGTCAGACTATGACTTTACCTAGGAATGAAACGATACCACCTGGCTATCGATACTTTTACTTGATACCGTATCGGTCATGAGGTATCGATTCCTAATCGGTATCGCATGAAAAGTATCGATACCTACTTGTATCGGAGCGTATTTTCAGTATTTTCGTCGAAATTATAGAAGCAAATAAGAACACGAGTATGCGGTATGGTCATGAGTATTTATTAAAAAAAATTACGAAAAGAAATCAGTTTTGGATGTGCTCCCTAGAAACAATAATTTTTCCAGATGTTTTCCGGTTAATCGATTTCTGGTAGCAGTCACTGTTGCGCCAGCCTTAGAAAATAACCTTTCGTACCGATACAAGTACTTACTTTACGATACTACTTGGTACTCAGTTCTAAAGTATCGATGCCAAAAGTACTTGGTATCGAAAGAAAAGTATCGAGTAGTTACTTGTATTTACTCGTATCGTTTCATCCCTAACTTTACCAAATATTTACGTTCCATTTCATGCATTAGCAGGTTTTTTACGCGAATACACAAAAAGATAAATATTAATTTAAAATATTTTGACTTAACTCCGGCAGCTAAAATCTATTTGGGAGGATCAATACCAACCCCCTTGACCCTCCCACAGCAGCAGAATCCTCAAATTCAGGTGACTCGTTTTAAGATCCCAGCCCTCGATCGCGTACTCCGGCCCCCATGAGAACGACCTTGAACGGAGTTGGTCCCTTTCTTTTGTATGGACAACTTATATTGTTGAGAATTGATCAATTGACAGCTGACTTGAACGCAACCCAACCTTGACCCTACTTCACACCTTACTTTTGTTCATATAGAGTCAAGTTGGTAATAATGTATTTTTAGATTTAGTAAGTTGGCAGGCGGTAAACATTTTTTGATAACTTCATTAGATAGCACCTAAGCGAAAGAAAATGGGGGGGATGTCAGTGGAACGTCGGTACCGCGAGACTTCAAAAAATTTCTCTGGTTTTATTTTATTAATTCTTATAAGTAATTTAGGGTTTTCTTCTCCAAAATAGCTTTTTGTTAGCTTAGTTTGTTGTACTTTATTATTATTACTGTAGTGTAGCTTAGTTTTTTTTTATTTTCAGTGTAGTTTTTTATTCTCCCCCTAATGGAGGATGGCGATCCCCCCGACCCCGGTGGCGGGGCTTGGGGGGATAAAAGTCTTCCTCCCTCTCCAGCAGCTTTCACTTCTGTCCATACGTCCGATGAAAGACCCTTTGAGCTAGTAATTAATAACCGCTTGAAACGTAGAGCACTAAAGCGTGATGTTAGAGCTTGTTCCCCGAACGACTCCTCGGGAGACGAATTCAAGATTGCTGACGATGAAATTCTAACTACACCCATACCGTCTGCTGCGTCTCTTCCCTCCTCTGCTCCGTCCTCATCCGCTTCGCTATCTATGCCTCTTGGCCAGAAGTCTGCTGACTCAGTTGCGTCTTCCAGTTTGCCCCCAGGACAAAAGGTTGTCCCCACGCCAGTTGCTCGTCAGAAGTATGTAAATTCAGACGCCGGTCCCTTTGTGGTACATGTCCAAAAAATTGAACAGTCTCCTTCTGCGGGCACAACTTTGCACCCGGTTACTTTTGGACGATTTCTTTTCGGGCGCGCAAGAGAATTCCAGGGTATAGTGGATGGTTCAATAAAAAGTATAGGTCGAAATAGAATTGCTCTAACCTTTCACTCCGTCAATAGCGCCAACTCATTTATGGAGTCAAGTTCTTTAACGAACAACGGATATAGGGCTTTTGTGCCCTCATACAATGTTACCCGATTAGGCTTGGTTAGAGGCATTCCTACTGATATGTCCCTGGAGGATATCATAAAAGAGGTTCGTGTTCCTCAAGACTGTGGTCCCGTCATTAAGGTGAGGCGCCTTAATTTTAAGTTGATGTTGGATGGGAAGGTAACTTGGAAGCCATCTCAAACTTGCGTACTTACTTTTGACGGCCAAGTTTTTCCGTCCAGAGTTTATTTGTGCTATAATGCCTTCCAAGTAGAACGATATACACTCCCAACGATTCAGTGTTTCCAGTGTTGTAGATATGGTCACACAAAAATTCAATGCAGATCCAAACCCGCTTGCTACAAATGTAGTCAAGCCCACGCAGGAGAGACATGCAATATTGAAACCGAAAACATTAAATGTATTTGGTGTCGTGGCAAACATTTCGCCACAAACAAAGCTTGCCCTGAAATGGCCCGGCAAGTTGCTATCAAAGCTGCTATGACTCAAAATTACTCCTCATACGCCGAGGCTGCGAAGCTTCATCCGCCATCTAAGCTGTCGTTCGCCGAGGTTGTTTCTTCTCCCGTAGATATGACTTCCCCTGCTCTCCCGTCACAGTTTCCAGGCTCTTTTAAAAATGTAAATGTTGAGCCTGCTCATGTTCACTATAAAAAAAAACCAAAGCCTGCTGGTTCATTTGCACCTTCTTCGGTTGGTTATGATCGCCTGGCCCACTCAAACATAATAAGGGGAGATTTTTCAGAATCTGCTCCTAATGGGTGTGCCCTTAACAACCCTGAAAAACCTTTAGATACCCCAACTGTTCAATCTATCATTAGCGATCTTCTAAAACTTCTAAACCTTTTATCCACTCTCCTGAACTCTTCTCCCCAACCCCATTCTTCACCGTCCAACGCTGCTTTTAACCTAAATTCACTAATTTCACTCTTACATAATGGCTCTCAATCTGCTTCAATGGAATAGTAATTCTCTGACAAATAAATACTCTGAGCTTGTTTATTTAATAAATAAGTTCAACGTAGCTGTCTTGTCTGTTACCGAGTCGTGGCTTAAGCCTGGTTCTCATTATGTGATCCCGGGCTTTGTTGATGCCCGGAGTGACAGGCATGATGGCTACGGTGGCGTTGCTTTTTTTTTTAAAAGTAACGTTTCTTTTTCTCGTATATATGTCCCCTCTTATAGTGGTTTTCAAATAATTGCGGTTCGAGTTAAAGAATACACTTTGGTATCGATATACATTCCTGACCCTTCTAAGGCTATCCTCCGTAATGTAGTCTCAGTTTTGAGCTCTCTCCGAAAGCCTCTTCTGGTTCTTGGTGATTTTAATTGTCATCATCCTGTTTGGGGTTGTGGTAAGGCGGACGAATTTGGGGAGTTCTTATTAGATTCCCTTGATTCCCTAAACCTCTGTATTCTTAATGACGGTTCCCCTACTTTGAGAACTCGACCAAATAAATTCCGTAGTGCTGTTGATCTTTCACTGTGTTCTCCGGAGCTTGCTACTCTTCTGACTTGGCGTGTCCTTCCTTCTACACATGGTAGTGATCATTTTCCTATTCTTTTAAATTTTCCTCAACGTAATTCCTGTCCTATCCCCCCTGGCAACCCCCCGCTTCTGAAATATATTTTGAATAATAATGATTTTTCTGGGTGGCAAAAATTTCATGATCACACGGTCTCAGTTTCTAAAAAATTTCCTGTTATAAACTTTTACAATATTTCTTCTTCTTCTGATTTTTTGGTTCGCTCACTCCTTGAGTGTGCAAATAAATCCTTTTCTATTAAAAAACCTCCGTCTAATAAGTTGCCCCCTCCTCCTTGGTGGGATAGGGAGTGCAATGATGCCATAAAGGCCCGTGAGGTAGCGGAACATTCCTTTTGCTGTGATATGACACAGGAAAACTTTTCCAATTTGAATAAGTGTATTGCTAAATCCAAAAGACTTTTTCATTCCAAAAAGCGTGATCATTGGAAATGTTTTTGTACAAGTTTGAGCCCTAGTACCCCTGCTTTTGTTATATGGACGAAAATACGTTGGTACAGGCGTTCGTGGTGTCCCCTTTCTCGGCCCTGTAATCCATCTCAGTCGTGGGCTGAAGCGTTCATGGACAAGTTAGCCCCCCAATATTGTCCTCTTCCTTCTGAATTACCATCGTTGTCTGTCCCTTTATCAAATGATCCTTTAGATTGTCCATTTTCTATGATAGAATTGAAAAACATTCTTAAATCGGTCAGAGATTCGGCCCCCGGCATGGATGGCTTACCTTATTCTTTTTTTTCGAAAGCGAGTGACTGTTTACTTTTTCATTATCTGCGCCTAGTTAATTGTATTTTTGACACTGGCTTTGTTCCGGTTAGTTGGAAATCTCAGTATATTATCCCAATCCTTAAACCCAATAAAGATTCGCAAGATCATAATTCGTACCGCCCTATTGCTCTTTCCTCGGTTCTGTCTAAACTTGCTGAACGTCTGGTAAAGAACCGACTTGAGTGGTTCCTTGAAAGCAACGATCTTCTGGCTAAGTCTCAATATGGATTCAGGAAGGGCAGGAGCACCATGGACAGTCTCAGTATTTTCACTACTGACATTAGGCTTGCCTTTACCCGGAACGACTCTGTTGTCGGTGCATTTCTTGATATATCTTCAGCGTATGACAGTGTTCAACTTCCTCTTCTTAAGAATAAACTTTTAGTGTTAAAAGTGCCCCCTAAATTATGTAATTTTATTCTGAACCTTCTTGCCGAAAGAAATATATACCTTCGTTGTAGTGACCCCGCTATTTCTCCTCATAGAACTATCTGGCGTGGTTTACCCCAAGGGTCAGTTCTTAGCCCTCTTCTTTACAATGTTTATACTTATGATTTGGAAAGGTCTGTCGGTCTTTGCCGTATCCTTCAGTATGCTGATGATATACTTTTATATTCATCACATAACAAAATTAATCTAGCTAGCAATTGTGTTTCGCGTTCCATCCAATGTCTAAACTCTTGGCTTCATGACAATGGTTTAGATCTCTCCCCCTCAAAGAGTAACATAGTTATTTTTTCCCGTAAGCGCTATACTCCTGATGTGCAAATTTTCTGTAATGGTTCCAAAATTCCGGTTGAAAATTCTGTTAAATTTCTTGGACTTCTTTTAGATAGTAAATTAACTGGTAAGTCACATTGTGCCTACATAGTAGACAAATGTGAAAAAAATCTGAACATCTTAAGATGCCTTTCGGGTGTTTGGTGGGGAGCGCATCCATTTACTTTGAAATTGCTTTATAATGCCATTATTCGTAGTGTCTTGGATTATGGATCCTTTTTACTGGAGCCTGCTAATAAGGGCAGTATGAGGCAGTTGGATCTTATCCAGTCCAAAGCCCTTCGTATTGTATCGGGTGCTATGAAATCGTCTCCTATTAATGCACTCCAGGTAGAGTGTGTTGATGCCCCGCTCCACCTTCGTCGTCAGTTTCTTGCTAACCGATTCTTCTTCCGATGTGTACAATACTCCTCCCATCCTCTTATTCCTAAACTTCAACTTCTTCGGCGTTTCTCTTTTACATCTCGGTTCTGGCTTAGCAAGAAACCTCCTCCTCTTTTGCGGAGTTTTAATATTTATAAGTCACTTAAAGATCCAGTTATCCGTTCTCCTTCTCTTCCCCTTTTCTCCTTTAGTTACGAAGTCATCATCGCTCGGCCTACTGTAATTTTGGACTTTGACATCTGTGCTGGTGACCCACATGCTGATGAATATCTCCAAGGCCTTTTGAGGAGAGATTGGCGTGGTTGGCACTGTATTTATACTGATGCTTCGAAACTTTCCCCTCTTGGTTGTGTTGGGTGTGGTATTTTCCATGCTCAATACAATATCGTTCAAAAAGTTAAATTTCCACCTGAAACTTCAGTCTTCTCGGGTGAATGCTGGGCGATACTGGAAGCGGTTCGATATATTCTGATTTTTAATCTTCGTCGTTCTCTTATCTTTTCAGACTCTCGGAGTTCTCTTCAATCTCTTCTTTCAAATCCATTTTGTACTAAATCTTCTATTTCTGTAATTTTTCTTATTAAAGAGTCTTTAGCAATATGTCAATCGAAAGGGCTTGAAGTTGTTTTTATTTGGATTCCTGGCCACGCTGGTATTTCGGGAAATGAGCGAGTGGACGGAGTGGCAAGAGATGCAGTGGCCCATGGTGATAAAATTCCATTTTGCATTTTTCCGCATGATCTTTTCGCAATTCCGAAAGTACTTTTGTTCAGATCTTGGGCAAGCTCCTGGGCTGCCTCTAGCAAGACCAGGGGCTCAGCGTATGCTGCTCTCCAACCGGATATCCCGCGGAGACCTTGGTTTGCTAAATGGCATCTCAGCAAGCAGCTGTCAAGTTCTATCATCCGGATGCGTTTGGGGCACTGCTGTGTACCCACCTTTTTTAAAAATAAATTGCACATAAGGGATTCATCCCTATGCGAATGTGGTCTGGACGAGGGAGACCTCAACCATATATTTTTTTCATGCCCGCTTCTTAATCATTCAGCATTTTATTTTTCTCTTAGTCTTGTTATTCCTCTTCCTACTTCCATACCTACCCTTCTATCATCCAATAATTTGCAAATATTTAGAATCATAAGTAATTTTCTTGTCAATAATAACATTAAAGTTTAATTATTATATGTATTTTACTGTTAGTGTATTCTTTTTATATCTCGTAACAATTATTGTAAATATTTGTTTTTATTTTTTCTTTTCTTTTGGGTGGAGTTCCCTAACTTATTTTTCTTTTACTTTCTCTTAACCTCGTTTACCATTACCTTTTTTATTAATATCAAATACTAACTTCATTACTGAACTGACGCGATACTGGCAAAAATGTCTCAAAAGAAAGACGATTGCCATTAAAAAAAAAAAAAAAAAAAAAAAAAAAAAAGAAAGAAAATGGCGAAAAGCTAATGTGTTCCGAATTGTTATTCCGTTTGTTATAAAGTATTGCGCTACAATCTGTAGATTGTTTAGCGAGAGTTTTGTTTAACAAAACAAGTAGTGTCAGAATATTCAAAAGGTATGTTAAAAGATGTATTCAAAATCTTGTCGCCACATGCTAAAATTTTGTTCATTATTTTTCTTACACAGAATTATTAGAAATGTAAACAAACATACAAATTGTTATTGTATCGAGTCATGAATGATTTTCTTTATTATAATTGTTAAAGTTTGGTACTGATTCTTTTGTATGTGGACAGGTACCTTTTGATGCATTGTTCAATAAACCGAACATTTGTCAACTTTGGACTTATTTTATTTGCAACAACAAACCCAGATCCACTGAAATTAACATCAGGTTATGGGCCCAGAGGAGCTGTAAAAGGGTTTCGTTGGAAGCAAGGTCAGAAAAGCGACGGAAAAGTCGAGAAAGTAGTCCAAAACGTCAGAACCGGCACGTCAGACATAACCTACAAATTAGCGACATCGGAGCAGCCATCGCACAGCAAGTCAACGTTGAATAACGTACACGCAAGTCGCTTTAAGTCAGACAATCGCCACGTAAGATTGTAAATTCATTTTGTTTATTTAAAAATTGTCAGAAGTCAAGTCAGATTGTAAAGTTTAAATGCAAAATGGATACTGTAAAATCTCAGTTGGAGATGTTAAGTGAAGATAGTCAGGGAAATGTCAATTTCATTTCATGGCGATTTAAATTAAACCTAGCACTTAAAAACAAAGACCTGTATGATATTGTGTCAGGCACGAAAGTCAAACTAGCAGATGCTGCGACAGATGCAAACGTTTCAGCTTGGATAAAGAAAGATATCGAAGCTCAAACATTGATAGGTTTAAATGTAAACAGTAAGATAGCTAACAAAATTGCAAATTGTAAAACTTCCAAAGACATGATAGACAAATTAGTTAGCTTATATGGCACAAAGACTGATGTAACTTTAGAAACGTCCCGAATCAAATTCTTTACTTTTGAGTATGATCAAAACAAGTCAGCAATTGAGAATTGTATGGAGATTATGGATCTGGCTGAAGAAGTGAACGACTGAAAATGATCCTATGAGAGAAAGTTGGGTCATGACGAGGATCCTGAGTGTCTTACCGTCAAAATTGGCACATTTCAGAACAGCATGGAACAATGTGACAGGACCCACAAAGAACCTGGAAACTCTCATCGAACGTCTGAGACTCGAGGATGAGCAACTTACGGAACCGACAAATGCAGAGGGCAGCACTAGCAACGCTCTCATGGCACAACGTGACAAACGAGGAAAGTCATCAAGTAAGCAGGACAAGTCACAGTTCGCATGTTATAAATGTGGGAAGCCAGGTCACGTGATCAAGGAGTGCAGAGGAAAGGCATGTCAGAAATACATCGAATATTGCAAGAAGAAATACTCATGCACTCTCGACAGTGGACAATGACATCTCGCAGGACAGGGCAACCTCATGGTATCAAGACTGTGGAGCCAGCCAACACATGACGTCTCATCGAGAATGGTTTGTACAGCTTCATGAGCTGGACGAGCCAATTCCAATTGTGATCGGAGATTCAACCAAGCTAGATGGCGTTGCAGTTGGGAACATTGAGATGGAGGCTTTTGATGGTCAAAAGTGGTACCCAGTGGTACTTGAAGATGTGATCTACGTACCAAATCTCAACTTTAATCTTTTCTCAGTCAGTCAGATGTTGGACAAGGGACATGTACAGAAGGCAAATGGAAACGAGTCGACGTTTTACTGTCAGAATAGCAATGAGGTTGTGGCAATAGCAAAGCGCAAAGGAAGTTTGTACAAAATGATGCTAAGGAGGGAAGAAGAGACAAGTTTGATGGTCCAGTCGATCAAAGTATGGCATGAACGACTCGCCCATCAAAACGTAAAGTATGTGAGGGACATACTGAAAAGGAAAGGGATCAAGTATGTTGATGACTGGAATAATTATGTGTGCACAGGGTGCTCATATGGCAAGCAACATCGATCCGCACATCCGAACAATCCCAAGACAGCCCAGCAGTTATTAGATCTTGTGCATGTTGACACCGGCGAGATGAACATCCCATCTCTGGGAGGAGCGAGGTATTGGCTTATGTTAAAGGACGACTACTCTCACTACAGAAGCTGTTATTTCATGAAGACAAAAAGTGAGGCCCCAGAGAAAATTGCAAGCTACCTGAGACTTGTTGAAAATCAACTAGGGAGGAGAGTGAAGAGTCTGAGATCTGACAACGGCACGGAACTGAAGAATTCAAAAACGAAAGAGTTGTTGGACAAGTTGGGAATCTTTCACACCTTTACGAATGTACACACGCTAGAGCAAAATGGAAGGGTTGAAAGAGAGATGAGAACGATGGTCGAGGCAGCCAGGGCAGAGATACATGCAGATGATTTAGACGAGAGACTATGGGCAGAGGCAATGAACCATGTGATCTTCACGATCAACCAGACAGGAACCAGCAACGTACCAGGAAAGAGTCCGGCAGAACTGTGGTTTGGAAGGAAAATGAAGATCGAGAAACTACGATCTTTTGGCTGTGAATGTTATGTGCTAACCCATGCACAGAAGAGAGGCAAGATAAACAGAAAATCAGAAAAGGGAATTCTGGTTGGCTATGACATTGATTCACCCTGCTACAGGATTTATATGAAAGAGAAAAGAGAAGTCATCAGTTCAGACAATGTAATCTTCGATGAAGAAACGACCCGACAGAGGCAAGGCACTGAACTAGAGACATTGGTAACAGAGGACAAAACTGAGAAACAAGAAGAAAGCAGCAACGAATCAGACGAAGAAGAGGACAACTGGACGACTGGAGAAAGTGCAGAAGAGGCAAGTGAAGATGAAAGTGGGACACAACCGCCAGAAGAAGAACCAGGAAGGAGAATTTTGCGAGATCGTCGAACATTGCAACCACCACCGAGACTGAGAGATTGCGTACTTGACACCAGACGTGGAGGAAGGAGCGCACTGGCAGCAATGATTGGAGAAACTGAAGACATCCCGGTGAGTGAGGCACTCAAAGATGAGAAGTGGAGACAGGCAATGCAGGAGGAGTACGACTCGCTAATGGAAATGAAAACTTGGGAACTGGTGGACTGTCCTGAAGAAGTAAAACCTATCACATGTCGGTGGGTACTTCGAAAGAAGGCAGATGGAAGATACAAGGCCAGACTCGTGGCAAGAGGATTTGAACAAAAGGAAGGAGTGGACTACGCAGAAACATTCAGCCCAGTAGCCCGCCATGCATCGATTCGACTACTTTTGAGTTTTGCAGCGTCAGAGAAAATGAAGTTGGTGTCGTTTGACGTGAAAACGGCATTCTTGTATGGAAACCTGGAGCAAGTCATCTATATGAACCAGCCTGAAGGGTTCGACGATGGATCAGGGAAAGTTTGTAAGTTGGATAAGATATCTTTACGGGCTCAAACAAGCACCAAAGATGTGGAATGAGAGAGTCACCACACACTTTGAAAAGAAGATTGGCCTGATCAGCACAGATGACGACCCGTGTATTTACTATAACAAGGACAAGAGCATTATGCTCTCACTCTTCGTGGATGATGGATTGATAGTCGGGAAGGATGAAAAGGAAATATACAGACTCTTGAGTGAGATAAGCAAGGAATTTCAGATCACATACAGCAAGAAAGCTCAGGACAAATTGACGTACTTGGGCATGGAAATCAAGATCGACAAAGATGGTATCTTCGTGAATCAGCCTCGCTACACGGAGAAGATCTTGAAGAAGATGAAACTCGAACAGTGCAACCCAGCATCTACACCCATTGAGCAAGGAATGATCACCAAGAAGATAGACTTCAAGAACAACGAGGCACTTCCGGCGGACAACAACTATCGTGAGGCGATAGGGAGTTTATTGTACCTAGCTACAATAACTCGGCCAGACATCAGCTTCGCCGTGAACTACCTGAGTCGATTCTGCAACAAGCCCATGAAAAGCCATCAGGCGATGGTGAAACGTGTGTTCCAGTACTTGAAAGGGACAACGACAGCAGGAATCCACTTTGGAGGAGGCAAAGAATTGGTGGCATATACCGATTCAGACTTTGGAGGAGATCCTGAGACAGCAAAGTCGACGAGTGGAGTGTTGGTGATGAGAGGAGGACCAGTGATCTGGTACTCACAGAAGCAGCGTTTGGTGGCGACTTCAACTGCAGAAGCTGAGTACCGAGCCGCTGTGACAGCGATTGATGATGTATGCTGGATCAAGAGAATCGCATTGGAACTTGGTATCCTGGAAAGTGATCAGCCGATCACCCTGAATGTCGACAACATGTCAGCCATTCACATGCTACAGAATACTCACGAAGGAAAAGCGACCAGAGGAAAGAAACACATTGAGATACCACGTAAGCACATTCAGCAACACGTCGGCACCACGGTCACACTGCAACACGTCGAGAGCAGCAAGCAGATTGCAGACATTCTCACTAAGCCACTCAACAGGAGAGTTTTTGAGACGCTCCGCTGTAAATTGATCAAGGAGGAGTGTTGAGAATTGATCAATTGACAGCTGACTTGAACGCAACCCAACCTTGACCCTACTTCACACCTTACTTTTGTTCATATAGAGTCAAGTTGGTAATAATGTATTTTTAGATTTAGTAAGTTGGCAGGCGGTAAACATTTTTTGATAACTTCATTAGATAGCACCTAAGCGAAAGAAAATGGCGAAAAGCTAATGTGTTCCGAATTGTTATTCCGTTTGTTATAAAGTATTGCGCTACAATCTGTAGATTGTTTAGCGAGAGTTTTGTTTAACAAAACAAGTAGTGTCGAATATTCAAAAGGTATGTTAAAAGATGTATTCAAAATCTTTTCGCCACATGCTAAAATTTTGTTCATTATTTTTCTTACACAGAATTATTAGAAATGTAAACAAACATACAAATTGTTATTGTATCGAGTCATGAATGATTTTCTTTATTATAATTGTTAAAGTTTGGTACTGATTCTTTTGTATGTTGACAGATACCTTTTGATGCATTGTTCAATAAACCGAACATTTGTCAACTTTGGACTTATTTTATTTGCAACAACAAACCCAGATCCACTGAAATTAACATCATATATACATATATACCATACGTATACCATACATGTAGTATAGAACATATATAGGACTATCAAGTTGTTAGACAAGGACACACTCCCACCCTGGTGTCTCGGGCCGTTTTGTTCTACAAAGCAATTACAACCTTATCGTTAAAGCATACGGATTAAATTAAATTTGTCAAAATTTTCCCTCCACAGGCACCATCCATTTTATTACGTCTATGGTCGAAACAGCCCCCGTATCATGAACCTCGACGACAGTTATGGCTGTCAATGTGGGAAAGACAGCCGCGCTACTTACAGGTGCACAGCGTATTCTGCCCCCTCCACTGCAACTTCGAGGAGAAGATATCCGATGGGAAAAGTCGGTTAAGTACCTCGGAATCCACATTGACCGGTCTTTAAGAATGGGGCCACAGGTGGCCCACTCCGTGAACCAGGCCAAGGCGGCTAGGGGTATGTTAAGACCGGTCCTGAACTCGAAGTTGCCACTCAAAACCAAGATTGGTATATATAAGACGTATGTGCGAACACGTCTCTTATACGCTGCACCATCGTGGTATGCATTATGTTCCAATACAAACAAGCACAGTTTGCAAGTTGTCCAAAACGTCGCCCTGCGGATGTGCACAGGAGCCGGCCGTTACGTACGCAATAGCCCGAGACGTCAAGATCGAGTCCGTGGAGAAGTTTGTTGTCCGGCTGGCGCGCGGCATGTACGACCGCGCTGACAACGGGCCGCACTCGCATCTCTGGAACATTGCGCCGCTTCACGCCCGACCGCCCGACGTAACGGCCAGGCGTGCACTCCCTCGAGACATCATCCCGCCGACTTTGGATGACAACGAGGCAGTAGACGGCAACTCTTAGATGAGGCACAGCAACCACAACGCCAAGAACGGCCCACACGACCTCTAAGCCGAGATGGCCATCGATGTATACAACCACTACGCCAAGATATGGCCAACAACCATATCGGATACCAAAAGGGCTTTCCAAGCCCACTCCATTGCCGTAGGGTAATCGCCCCACGCGCCCAGCCCGGGTAAAGAGGACTGCCTCGACCCCGTCCCAAAACATAATTATAATTAATTAAGCTAATTTTTCGTGAGTCTTAGGCTGGGTTGCACCATCTTACTTTAACCGTAACTATAACTATTAACAGGTGTTTTTTTTTTTTTTTTTTTGTTTCTTTATGGCTCCACACGATTAGTGTATTTAGCCAGTGTCAAGTATTGAAATTTTTCAAGTTTTTATGAATGTTAGTCGTAGAGATGGGTCAAAGTCACATTTCAGGTCAGTTGTCAAGTAAAAGTCTAGTCTAAGTCATATCTTCAGTAAAAATGTGGTGTTTACTGAAGATTTTCAGTGAAATTTTGGTGAGAACGCAAATAGCATGTTTTTCAACATTGTGCTGTTTCCCTACACTCGCACACATTCACCGGCACTTAATGGTTAATAATCCACATTTATTACATATTAACACGCGGAAGAACACAAGTTTTAGGAAAGAATACAATGAGATGACACACACTTTTCCACGTTCCCGCCAAAACTCCACTGGTGTTTTTATATGGATTTTGACAGATTTTTTACTTTTGTTATAGCTAAAGTAAGATGGTGCAACTCAGCCTTATTGAATAAGAGCTCTGTATTAGATAAGGTACCTGCGTGTACAAAATGTTTTGCTGAATAAATGAATGAATGACGACAGTTATAGACGTAATAAAGTTTAATATGTATGTAGCCACAGACCTGCTACATATTAAACTTGATCGCGTACACCGGCCCCCATGAGACCTTTAACGGAGTTTGTCGCTTTGTTTTGTATGAACAACTTATATATATACCATACATATAGTATAGAACATATATAGGACTAGCGGGGGGCTGATCACGAAACCCATTGAATGAACTAAATAAATGACGGGGACGCAGCCTTGTAGCTGTATAGCTCCATCTCTGTCATGCTCGTTCATTTCCACGTTCATTTCAATCCCTATCAAACTAAACTTTTTCACGTTCCCGCCAAAACTTAATAATTTATTTCATATTTGATGAGTTTTGGCGGGAACGTGGAAAAGTGTGTGTGGTCTCATTATATTTTTTTTCCTAAAACTTGTATTTTTCTGCGAGTTAATGTTATATATATAA
Organism: Cabera pusaria; assembly: GCA_954871355.1. Classification (NCBI taxonomy): domain Eukaryota; kingdom Metazoa; phylum Arthropoda; class Insecta; order Lepidoptera; family Geometridae; genus Cabera; species Cabera pusaria. The sequence goes on along the minus strand of OX940909.1, from coordinate 6,850,290 downwards.
AATGTTAATAAATGTGGATTATAAACCATTAAGTGCCGGTGAATGTGTGCGAGTGTAGGGAAACAGCACAATGTTAAAAAACACGCTAGTTGCGTTCTCACCAAATTGCACTGAAAAATGAAAATCTTCAGTAAAGTCCACATCTTTGCTGAGAGAATGACTTGGACTAGACTTTGACCACAGAGTACTGAATCACGCTACTACGTTATAAGAGTTGGCACTTCCCTACATTGTTGATAACCGAATTATGAAAGCACTTTGTTTCCAACCTTACAATACAAAACTAGACTACATTATAAAAACAGGAATATTGGTCTAGGGATTGAACATAACGAATTGCTTTTGTTTATCGATGTCGATAAAAGAAAAAATAAATGAAGAGTAGTGGTATAATTTAATCCTGTGTTAATTTGGTATAGTAAATAAAACGAAGCTACGTTCTCTGCATTTTTTTATAACATTAAATAAATCATAGTAGAATTAAGGAACCTATATCCAGCAGCAGACGAAAATTGGCTCTTAATGATGATGGTTACAAAAGAAAATTTAATTGGTGCACGGCGGTTTGAACTCGGTACCTAGGCATCAAAGGCGACCATTCTACCGATTACGCCACCGGGCCCTCGTATTCAGAAACGATTTAATTTTAAAGCCTTTGGAAAGATGTTATCCAGATGTGCGACGTTAAACTTTTAGTTGGTACTTGGTACACCAAATCTTCGTTTCCGCCATATCGTGAGTTTGACCCATATTCGACATCTGCAATAGCACATTAAATGGATTATCGATAAGTGTTGCTCATCACTACTTTACACACTTTTTCACGTTCCCGCCAAAATTAAATCCAAGTTTATAATAAGGATTTTTCACTTCATTTATGACTAAATCTTAGTAGACTTGTAGACGAATCAATGAAATAAGCAATGCTAGAGACTACAGTGTAGTCTCGAATAATTCTAGACATGACATGTCTATAATTATATAAATATTAAAATTAAGACTTCAATACATATCAACACACCGGTCAATGGATATCTAGCCAAAAATATGCTTGAATGTATTTTTCTCACTCTCCTCACGTCACAAACTTCACATTTTCGCAATGATTTTCCACCCATTACAATAAAACATGAGTTTTTCATGTACAAAAATAATTAGCAGCACGCTCACAAAGGTTTCAAAAATTGCCACAAAAATTCACAGAGTATAAATATATTACTCTTTGATTCACAGACTACTGTATCACCAGATCGGATCAGATCAGATATTAATCGTAAATCGTAACGTAATCGTAAACAACCAAAAATCCTTCTCCGGAGGACGTGAACGAATTCTTGGTAAAGAATTTTTTTTTTACGATGTCGGTACAAAGTACGTTCATAATTATGAATTGTTTTATTACAGTGCCACAATTATAACTTGGCGGTGGTGGTTTTTGGAACTAATTCTTTTAATTGAAACTGTGAGTTTGACGTTTGAGAGATTACCGCGGAATTATTGTTGATAAATCTGCTACATTAAAATAGTTCAATAATGCCAAAAGTAATTAAAAGTAGTTTAAGAAAAACTGTTATCAAAGTACAAAGTAAAAGCACAGTGGCGCACAGGCACGCCAAGTTATACTTGCCGGACTGTATCTGTCTGTAGTCTGCGCTTTATTATGTATCCAATGTCGCAAGCCTGACTTTGACTTCAACTTGACCTGAAATTTAACTTTAACCCTTTTGATCTTTATGACTTGGATTCTCAAAAATTTGAAGAATTTTAATACTTGACACTGGCTAAATACACTAATCGTGTAGAATTAAACTAAAAAACAAGTAATATATTATTAAGACTAATAAACCGTACTATCAAAGCTTACACGATTTAAGAATTATTTTTGACATAAGTTTAACACAATGACTGACATTTTTGAAAATCGTTGTTTAGTTGTTTGACGCTGACTGAGTTTTACGAAATTTTGCAAATTTTATAAATAATTCTGCTTAATTCAGTTTAATTTTGTAAACTTCAGGGTGAGTTAAACTGTAAATTCGACACAATCATTTTAGTTGTAGCAAGAGACATTAAAATACTTCGAATCGCTTTGTCAAGTCATGGTGTCCTAACCTTTGCGGCCGGTCTAATTATGTTAAATATTTCAGATGTTCCTTACCCGTTCTGAGTATGACCGCGGCGTCAACACGTTCAGCCCGGAAGGGCGCCTGTTCCAAGTGGAATACGCTATAGAAGCTATAAAATTAGGTTCGACAGCTATCGGTATTTGCACGTCTGAAGGTGTCGTGTTAGCCGTGGAAAAGAGGATTACCTCTCCACTGATGGAGCCCACTACCATTGAAAAGATCGTGGAGGTTGACAGACATATCGCCTGCGCGGTGTCTGGTCTGATGGCAGACTCTAGGTAAGATTCATCTGTCACTTATCTTCTATACATCAACCTACCTGTATCAGTAATTTTAAGCTTATGTTTGTAATTTTTGCTTGTATCCCAGCGCTATACTCTGCTTATATCACTTGGGTTTTCAAGTGTCTCTTAAATTCTTTTAAATTGATGTTCCTTGTCCTAGTGTATAAAGTAAAAATGTATGTTTGAAATGTCCAGGACTTTAGTGGAACGTGCTCGTGTGGAAAGCCAGAACCATTGGTTTGTGTACAATGAGCGTATGAGCGTGGAGTCGTGTGCTCAGGCAGTCTCCAACCTCGCCATACAATTTGGTGACAGCGATGATGACAGCGGCACGGCCATGTCCAGACCTTTCGGAGTTGCTGTTATGTTTGCAGGTATTTTATTGTACCTATACTAATTATCTCTATTTACATATTTTTTTCAAGCCAAAATAAAATTATATCATTAATAGTCATTATCATCACAATTGCCCTGTAATTTTCAGGAATCGATGAAAAGGGACCCCAGTTGTTCCACATGGACCCCAGTGGTACTTTCGTGCAGTATGATGCCAAGGCAATCGGCTCGGGCAGTGAGGGGGCTCAGCAGAGTTTGAAAGTAAGTTTTAACTATATATGATAGGGTTGCCAGGTCGACAAACCTAATAGCGGGACAGACCAGCCAGTTTGGCCGGACATTAGGGTGAAAAGGTTGGACACCCTACATTATTGAGGATTTTGTGTCTCAGTATAAAAAGATATGACAAAAAAATTGTATGTAAAATGAAGCTTAAAATCAAGTCAATGTCATAAAGCTTGTTAAATTCTAATAAAATATAAATAAAATCAAATTATTAATCAGTGAAAGTCATATCAAAATCAAAAGTTCAAAAGGTCTTAAATGTATGTCTTCACAACAGTTATCCCTTTCGGGCGTACAATATTCTGTACCTACTAATAATTAATACTAAAAAGATAAATAAAATTTACAATTTTATAGGAACTAAAATTAAAAATCTTTTCCCTATTTTTAATGGACATATAAAATTAACAACATATACTAAACAGGTACAAATAATTATGGTGAGCTAATAACTCTGTAAATATTCTTCTAAGTTTTGAGAGCAAAGTATTCTTTTAAATTATAAAATACTAGCAGCCCGCCCTGGCTTCACACGGGTAGAACATGCCTACAAAATTTGCATCAGTTTGTTGCATCAAATATAAAATATTAACATATTTAACAATCATCGTCATATTTCAACCAATTTACACAAAACCTTAACGAATTATGTACCTAAACCTTCCTCATAAACACTCTGGCTATTGGTGAAAACCGCATGATAATCCGTTCAGTAGCTATTGAGATTATTGCGAAAAGACAGACACACGCAGTGATGGACTTTGTTTTATAATACTTACGGAGTGATATTGGATGGCCCTTTGGCGTAAAGGATAGTTACCCTGATTCTGACCCGACGGTCGTTGGTTCTAATCCTAGCTATATACCTACCAATGAAAGTTTTATGTGCATTCATGAATCATGGGTTCTCGTACAGAGGTAGTGGGATCATTGAATCAAAATCAATCAAATCATGGGAACAAAGAAGGGGTATTATACGTTTAACGTATGTCTGTCTGTAGCATCTTAGCACCCAACCGGATGAACCGATTTTGATTTTATTATTGATATTTTTTTTTGTTTGTTAGATGTCTTCATCGAGAGTGTTCTTAGCTTTGATTCATGAACATTCGTTCAATCGTTATAAAACTATGAGCATTTTTCTAGTTAATTGCATCAGCATCAGACCTATGAAATCAACTTTCATAGGTCTGATCAATTCGAAAATCTTCTTCAACGATATTGTAAGAACATGGAAGCATTGACCTGATGCTGGGACATCTCCTGTACTCTACAGAATACTCAAATCCACACCAACTTACAGCTCAGATTTTAAATGTCGTGTTTAGAGTCATTGGAATGCTTTTATTGAAAAGATTATACATAGATCAGTCGGGGTGGTTTATATATAGATCATAACTATATTATACAATAGAATTTTAAATATTACAGTAAAAATATATTATTATACTATATTGACTTCAAATTGATTGTGATCGGTGGGGATCTACAGCATCGCTAAGCTTATAATAATATTTTCTTAGTAACTATGACCTAATCTGTGGTTTCACTGCAGATATTTTATTAATTTTGCGATGCGTGTATGTGAAATCCATGATATCTTCTAGAGTTTTCATTTGAATTATATACTGTAAAGGACAATTTTAATCTATAATATGTGGCCAAGCTAATTAACGTAATTATTTGGATAAGGATTAATACTATATACTTGAAAATAGCCTTGGAAGTTATGTAATATTTTTTAACAACAAATTAAAAATTAAAATGGTTACTGTGAGTCAACCTTAAGAGATAGACATATGCTGTCGCGGACTTTTTTGTAGGTCTTATTAAGTTGTACAACTCTTCCATAGAAAATATTCTTCCATCTGTTTTCAATTGAGCAGCGTTCGTAAGAAACTTGTTATTTCGACCGTTTTTTAGTCGACTTAGGTTGCAAATTAGGTCTCCACGAATGTACCTTTGATTTAAACGGGATAATATATAGCCTATTTTCATTCCGAAAGTCCATTCTATATATTAGTGAAAGAATTTTTTTAATCGGTCCAGTAGTTTTTGAGCCAAATCATTACAAACATACAAAAATACAAATGTTCTCTCTTTATAATATTAGCATAGATGTGAGATGTCAACCATTCTTTCAGATCTCTCTTGAACTTGTTGCAATTTAACAATTTTAAAATTATTGGGAGATGATTATATATATTTATAGCACTTATATATCAGCTTTTATGGTACATAGAACTATTGCTTTGGGGAATACTAATATTATATTTATATTTACTACGTTGACTATTATTACGTACAGATTCTACTTTGAAAAAATATTGCTTATTACATTTAATGAAAACACATATTTCTAAAATATATATTCCAGTGACAGTAAGGAAGTTGTATACTTTGAAAATTTCACGAAGCGATTGCGTGTAATGAAGATGAAAAATAGACCAGATACAACGCTTTTGTAACAGAAATGTCAATTCGACATCTACTTGGTGCGTGGGCTGGTTTCCGCAACTAGGCCGTTTATCGGCCCTTTTTGCGTGAGGTTGGTCGCGCTTATTCAAGCCACCCGATGTCAGCGAGGAAGGCCAGCAGCTCGCTGATGTCGGCGCAGGCCCCTCGCATCGTCGTCGGTGACCCGAGGAGTGTCCTCCGCTGTGACGCCACGCTACTGCACTCCAGGAGCACATGCGCAGCCGTTTCCTCGGCCTCCATGCAGCCTCTGCATAGAGGACTGTCGGTGACACCTATAGTAAATAGGTGTTTATTAAATGAGCAGTGTCCGGTGACTACCCCGACAATATGTCGGAGTTTGTCACGTTTAAGGTTGAGCAATTTACGGGAGTATCTCGGGTTTAGTTCCGGGAATGCCTCCTTCGATTGCCTACATTCCTTTATACCTGCCCAGTAGTCTTGATGTTGTTTCCTGATGTTTTCTCGGATCCAGGCTTTGATTTGGCTGAACGGTATAGGTATCATTGGTTCTACTCCTGCAGGGTGCAGGTTAGAACCTCTCCTTGCCAGTTCGTATGCCGCGTCATTACCTCTGGATCCACTGTGGCCTTTTATCCATTGAAGAATGATACGGTTGTGTTTACCAACCTCTTGCAGAAGATGATGGCACTGCACGATCAGCCCCGTCGAGAAGTCATACCTTTGCGCTATCGGAGAGTATTCTTATAGTTTGATCATATACCTTCCTTTGTAGCACTGCTGAGGCCGCCTGGATTATCCCTACACATCCGCTTGGAATATGGAGTTGTGTGCGCCCAGGGGTGTTGATATGTGGATGTTGAGGTCGTCTGAAAACGCCCCCGCACCTGATCCTGTGTTCATTTTTGATCCGTCTGTGTATATCCTCACTTCATGTATGTTAGAGTTATCACTGGGATCTTCGTGTAGTTGTATGGTATAGTGTTTTGTGAAAAAGTATTGTTTAGGTACCCTATCATAAATAGACTTCATCATAGTATTAGATGTGGCAATGTCGTTTGTTATGTGTGTGTGGGTTGCTTGGTTATTTAGTTCCCAGAGATTTAATGCTTTTAGCCTGTAGGCAGACGCGGCTGCCTCTTGTTGAATGTGTAGGTGCAACGGGGCTAGACCCATCAAAACCTCAAGAGCTGCTGTTGGAGTGGTTCTCATACAACCTGTAACCGCTACACAAGCTAATCTCTGGAATTTTAATAGTTTGTTTATGCAGGTGTTTAACTTAGTTCTAGGCCACCATACCAGGGCTCCGTAGGAGACAGACGGTCTTATTACTGTATTGTATAGCCATAGGGTTATCTTTGGGCTTAGTCCCCATGTCTTGCCCATCATTCTTCTACATTGCCAGAATGATATGGTGGCCTTATTTATTTTGTTATCAATATGTTTCGCCCAATTTAGTTTTCTATCGAGGGTGACGCCCAGGTACCGCACCTCGTCTGACAGTTTTAGTTCGGTGTCGAAGAGGTGCGGCAACGCGTAGCCGCCCAGATTTCTTTTATTCGTGAACATAACCAGTTCAGTTTTTGCTGGATTCACGTTTAGCCCGTAGTCTATACACCATTTTTCTACGATCTTAAGTGCATTGTTCATTAGATTGCATGTAACGCTAGCAAAATGACCCGGTATTAGTATAGCTAGGTCATCTGCGTATCCTATTGTGAGAAAGCGTTGTTTGTTTAGTTTAGTGATGAGGTCATTTGCAACTATGTTCCATAAGAGCGGTGAGAGGACGCCTCCTTGCGGGCAGCCTTTAGAGACTAACCCTCTGGTGGTGCCTGTTGTCTCTACTTGTACCGCTCTCAGTTGAAGCATGTTGATGACCCATTCTACTAGTGTTTCCTCCACCCTGTGTTTGTCTAGGGCTGCTTTGATACTACTGAAGTTAGTCTTGTCAAAAGCTCCTTCTATATCAATGAAAGCGCCTAGACAAAGGTTTTTGTTATTAATGTTGCTTTCTATAGTTTTTACCACTTGGTGCAAAGCAGACTCAGTTGATTTACCCGAACTGTAGGCGTGCTGGTTTGTATGAAGTGGAACTGTGTTTAAATAGTTGTCTCTGATGTACCGGTCACACAACCTTTCCAGCGTCTTGAGAAGGAAGGATGTGAGACTGATCGGCCTGTATGATTTTGGATTAGTGTAGTCGCTTTTGCCTGGTTTGGGTATGAAAAAGACTCTGACTTCGCGCCATCCTTTGGGTATATATCTATGAGCAATACAAGCCCTAAAGATGCTTGCCAGTGTACTTATTATAAGTTCAGCTCCCCATTGGAGAAGTCCGGGGAAGATCCCATCTAGGCCAGCAGTTTTATAAGGTTGAAATGTGTTGATTGCCCACCCAATTCTGTCTTCCGTTACGACCCGCTTCGCTACGCTCCAATTGTCGTCGTGGGGGTCTGTCCGGTTTGTGGTTTCCCATGTAACGGTGTCTGTGATGAAACAGCCCGGAAAATGGGTTTCCAGCAGTAGGGTGTTAGTTTCAGTTTCTGCCTTGGTATATGTGTTGTCATTGCGTTTGAGTGTCCCTATGCTGCGTTTTGCATCTAAGGATAGGATTTTCCTGACTCTATTTGCTTGTGTATTGTTTTCATTGTTTGTGCAGTAGTTTCTGAACGACCTTCGACTTTTACGCCGTATGCGTTTCTTATATTCAGACTGTGCTTTTTTGTAGTTGTCCCAGTCTTCATCGTCGTAGGTGTTCATTGCTCTGTTGAGGAGTTTTCTCACCGTAGCTCTTAGTCTGTCCAGGTCTCTTGTCCAGCCTTGATTCCCTGTGATGGGCTTAGGCGTGGTCAGCGGACATGCGTCTTCAAAGCTTTTGGTTAGACTGTTAGTTAAGTGTGTTACTGTTTGTTCTATCTCTTCCGTGTTTGTTGTGTGTGCCGAGTGAGGATTCGACATCTAAAGAGTTGCCCCAAAATATATATATATATATATACCATAGCTTAAATGTTGATAAACGTATCCGTAATATGCACTTATGGCAGTTGACTTATTTGATATGTTTGATGGAACGGATAGTGCATAACAGAACTGTGATATTTTACCATTTACATGTGCGACTTTTCCAGTTCCAAGTTTATATCTATATTTAATCCTAAAAATTTTGTAAAATCGACTGAATTTATAGTTTTTCCTTTATTATGTTTATTTAGATGTAATGGCACCATTTTATAATTTCTTAATTGGATTGAATGAGTTTTTGAGATATTAACTCTTAAATTAATTATGTCTAGCCAATCAATTACTGTTTCTAAAGTTTTGTTGATTTCATTCTCGAAGTCTTTACATGCAAGGTTGTCTTGTGGAATATAAATGGTGGCATCATCGGCAAACATCACACATGCGTGTTTAGTTATAAGTGGCAATTCATTAATGTATATCAAGAATAGTACCGGCCCTAGCACGCTGCCCTGTGGCACGCCTAACGTAAAGTGTTTATATGCTAATTTTATTATTTCAATAGTTTTGGAGTTCATATGATAGGTTTCAATTATTGTTGATTGAAATCTATTATTTAAATATGACTTAAGTAAATTTAAGGCGTTTCCTCTTATACCAATGGACTCTAATTTGTGTAACAAAATGTCATGAACTACACAATCAAAGGCTTTGGTTAAATCAAGTATTATGATGCCGGTTTTTTTTAAATTTAAATTATTGTGCACTTGCTTCAAAAATTTAAAAATTGCTAGTAGATGTACTTTTGCCAAATTGATTTTCATTAAGTATTTTATTATAAGTTAGGAATGAAATTATTCTTTTGTAAATAATCTTTTCAAATACCTTTGAAAAGTTTGACAGCAATGCAATGGGCCTCTAGATCACTCGTTTGCAAAATGTAAAAAGCCTAACTGCCTAAGACAAGCCGGACACGGTTTATTTTGGCCTGACTTGCAATCAAAAAGCCTAACTATGTCCAGCTTTATTCGGACACCTGGCAACCCTATTCTATGAGATGTTTAGTCTACATTTTTTTAATGTATATTCAGACACTTGAAATCCAATGATTAACTAGAATATTTCAAATATTTCTATATAGCTATCCTAATTTTATTTATCATACCTGCTCATAATTCTAAAACTTTAGGGGTTGATGTCACTCACTGGGGGGTTATTTTTACCTACTTGCATCCGTAATACCGCAACCTCTATATATATAACGGTTCACAAACCAATATTTTGACAGCTCTTGTAACCTGTAAGCTGTTATGGTACGTTTACACGCTTGCCAAGCCTTGGCAAGGATCGACAATCGCAAGCATGTAAAAAGGGCGTTTGGCTTGGCTTGCGTGGGCTTATGCCTGCTTGCTTCCGATCCAGTCGAGTGTCGGTTTTTTTACGCAGATCAAAGGGCGTTTGCAGTTTTTTTGCAGTTGGCAAGCGTGTAAACGTACCATTTCAAACGCCAAACGAGATTTGTGGAAGCTTGGGACTGTTTGCAGTTTTCCAAGGCTTGGCAAGCGTGTAAACCGGCCTTTAGCTAAAGCTGTGTTGACATTAGTCAACAGCTCATTAACATTGTGCTGCCTCGACTTTTTGCTAGCCAGACTTTTCTCATTTAAATCATCATACATGTGCACTCCGTAGTGTTATTTTCAATTTTAACTATTGATTAATTTGTGAGCTATTTGGTCACAAAAACTTGTCTGATTAGAAAATCTAATTTTTTCGAATGGAAATAAAATATTTATTTTTTAGATTGGAGCTTGTGAATTGCTACGAAGGAGAGGCGGTTTCCGATTTGTTTCGAATGATTATAAAAAGCCCCGGAGGTGTTTGTCAGTTAGCAACAAAAACAATGTTAATAACCAAATATAATATTTCCCATTTCCAGGAAGTATACCACAAATCCATGAGCTTAAAGGAGGCGATCAAGTCGGCGCTCACCATCTTGAAGCAGGTGATGGAAGAGAAGCTGTCGGAGAACAATGTGGAGGTGGTCACCATGACACCTGACTCTATGTTCCACATGTTCACTCGGGAACAGCTCGCAGAGGTCATTAAGGATATCCCTTAAACGGTTATGTAGATATGCAGGTAGATGTTGGCTGGTTTTTTTAAATTATTATCTAACATTGATCTAATAATGCAGTAAATTATTTACGAGTCCCTGTGAAAATTCAATTATAATACATTAGAACGAATAATATTAGAAAAAAACATTCGCAAAACGGGAATCCAACAAATTAATTCAATAAATTTACAATTATTTTAGAGATTTTAATTATTATTTAATGCATATTATTGCAAATATAATAACCGTTGCCTTTACATAACATTTATTTTTTATTTCTTTTTATGATTTTCAACGTAAATTCGAAAGGATTGATGGAATTTCGAAAAAAAATTCAAAGACTGCTGTAGGTTTATTCTGAAAATCAGCCAACATCTACTCTTTATTGTACTGTATTTAAGGGTATGTAATTTAGAGTAATATTTAAAGTAAATTGAAGGTATTTTGCATTTCATTAAATTTGTTAGTATGGGTGTCGGAAGGCTTTTAAATTGCTCCGATATGAATGTACAAAAATTACTTTGCATAGTGAAATGTTTTCATTGAATTTAAAAACGACTAATTGTAGAAGCCAGATAGAGAAAAAATTGGTGTTTATTTGATTTGTCTAAGCAATCAAGCAAATTCAAAGTATATACTACCTACAACCTACATAATATAACTATATCATTATAATACATGTGAGTAGTTCTTTCACTATCAAGTATTTATTATCTGCGTAATATTTAAAATTGATTTTTTTTAATAGTATTTGACTTATTCATTTTATATAGAAATATGTATATTGTATATTTATTTCACTATAAAAGTTGTCTACAGAGTTAAAATTTAGTTTAAATACTACTTTAAAGTAAAGATGGGATTTGTCGAATCTACAGTAAAGTATTTCACTGTTTATTAAATATAATCTTTGATAATGTGTATTTATTAATTAGAATCTCATTTATATTTAGTAAGTATAAGTACTAATTTGTAGAAATTCATAAATTGGTTACTTTCACATTTCTGCAGCTATCCATCAGAGCCAGTTCCCATTCTATGCCTAGCGTGCTACCATCCTCGACCGCATCATCACTTACCAACAGGTGAGATAGTGGTCAAAACTCTAGCCTATATGAAATTAAAAAAAAATCTCGATCAAACATGTTCCATCTTCGACGGCATCAGCACCTTCCATCAGGTGATATACTGTGGCCAATGGTGGTAGGGACTGTCTAGCTACTTACCAGTTATCATGTTGGAAAAATTCACCAAACACTATGTTCCGACACCTGTCTTCGAGAGTCAGTTACCATTCTAGGCCTATCGTGCTACCAACCTCGGCTACATTGTCACTTACCTATCGTGCTACCAACCTCGGCTACATTGTCACTTACCTATCGTGCTACCAACCTCGGCTACATTGTCACTTACCTATCGTGCTACCAACCTCGGCTACATTGTCACTTACCTATCGTGCTACCAACCTCGGCTACATTGTCACTTACCTATCGTGCTACCAACCTCGGCTACATTGTCACTTACCTATCGTGCTACCAACCTCGGCTACATTGTCACTTACCTATCGTGCTACCAACCTCGGCTACATTGTCACTTACCTATCGTGCTACCAACCTCGGCTACATTGTCACTTACCTATCGTGCTACCAACCTCGGCTACATTGTCACTTACCTATCGTGCTACCAACCTCGGCTACATTGTCACTTACCAACAGCCAACAGGTGAGATAGTGGTCAAATGTTAGTAAATGTGTAACAAAAAAATCTTGTGTCTCGGACAAAATGTAATATAATTGTTTCTATGTCTACTCGGAAAACTCATTGGAAGCCGTGTAAAGATATAGACAATAATGCTTTGCTTGATGAGATATAATATCGTGCAAAAGCAAATCTAAAAATGCCAGATTCACGCAATATTGTAATTTTTTTGTGTCAGACTGACGAAACTACCACTTGACACGACCAGTATCTCAATTCTCACCTGATGTTAAGTGAAGATGCAGTAAAATGGAATCTTCCTTATTTAGAATTGGAAGATGGCATTGAGCCGAGGCGGAGGACAACTAACTTTGGTCCTACGGATACAACGCAACTATCCCAACCCTTCTTCAAAGTCAACTAGCACCGAATGTCGGAACTCTGCGAACCTATTGGCGATATGTCTTTGTTCGGTGGTAGTTTGGAGCTACGGCCGAAGCCTACCATTAGTAGTCGCCCATTTAGCATAACCTAAAAAAACGTCTTAAGATTTGGTGGTAAGATTTCCATACAATAGTATAATGCACAAATATGAGTAAAATTAAGGAGCAAAATCTTGCACTGCTTATGGGAAATTATATTTACCTGCAAAATAAATTGAATAAAAAACATATTATTCAAACAAATGATGTAGGTAAATATAATTTACCATGTGTATAGACTTATAAGTATAAGACCAATAGATGTGATTTCGGGTGCAAATTATATTTGTACATTATACTTATGTATGGAAATCGGACTAGGAAAGTAACACTGACTCTCTCGAGGGTGTCGTTGACACCAAGTTACCTAGTTTATTTGATTTCCTTCTCTTGACTCCTATTCCTGCTCCCTCCAGTTGATATCAGGTATTCCAGAGCTGCAGTGCAGTGAAACAAGCTCAAGGAACACCATACAAGACTTGTCTAAGCTTCGATTGGGAAGACAAACTGTTTGAGATGGAAAATACGAGTCTGTGCAAAAAAAAACCGTCGTAGAAATTGGGGGCGCGCGTGTTGAAGGTTTAATTTACTGGGGCCTTATTCAGTATGACCAATGAGGTAACGCGTTCCTTAACGCGCCACGTCACGTTATTGAAAAATTGTATTCTGTATGCCACACGATAGGTAATTTATACAAAACGCGCGCGTTACACGTCCTCATATGTCACGATATTTTGACAGCTTAAAACGCGCTCATAACCTTACCCTATCGCGTTTTAATTGGCATAGAGAATACCATAACGCGGAGATAACGTAACACGGCACGGTAAGACATTAAAATGGTCATACTGAATAAGGCGTTTTTGTTGCGTTGACAACATTGCTCTGTCAAAGCGAATACGACTAAAACTGTTTGATACCTTGGTAGGACCTACTCTTATTATTATCGTGTGCTACACTAGGTAGGTATAAACTTTCCTTCCTTACCATTGAATGTTAGTTCACCGTAAAGCCACGACGGTTCTCTTTTTGCATAGACTCTAGCATAACAGTTTCTAGGAAACTATTCAAGTTGGTGGTCGTGCTTGTATTAGCAAAATATAGTTCATTTATTTCAATAAATATGTTTGAAATGTTTAAGTGTTTTGAATATCATCAGTACCGTATGTTCCCAGTTGTCACTACTATATTCGATGTTATTGGTGAAAAGAGGAGCAAGAATCAGTGGCTACTCACGATGCAATTTTGTATTTAACTCGTTGATTCAACTTGAGTAGATTCAATTCAATTGCGCGATGAGGAGGCAAATTGACGCATACTTTCAACATGTGTAGAGTCGACCTTCCGTTCAACAAATTGAACACGAAATTCCATCGTGAGTAGCCACTTTTAGTTGTCGCTAGTAGTGACAAATAGCAAAAAAACCCTATTACTGAGACTTCGCTGTCCGTCCGTCCGCACTTTACAGGGCTGTATCTCCTTAACCGTAATAGGTGCCTAGATACTTCATATGTTCACGAAGTATGTATTACTATAGGGGATTTAACAACAAATACAAAACAAAATTAAATTAAATATTAAACGTGTTTTTTTTCGACGTTTTTTTGCTTGAACTTATAAACCATAAAAGATAGAGACGTGAAATCTTCACAATGTTTGTATTACTATGGCCGCTATAACAACAAACAAATACTAAAAAATATATACGGTCGAATTGAGAAACCTCCTCCTTTTTTGAAGTCTGTTAAAAATAGAATAAAGTTAAATATAAAAGTGGGAGATACAAGAATCGTGTTTTTTCAGACGTTTTATGCTCGTTTGCACAGACCTTGTAATATACTGGTCTGTGGTAATAGATAGAGACTTGCTCATACTGTGTATAACAATAGTTAATTTAACATCAAATATATACTAAATGGAATTAAAAATTAAAGAGGGTTATTCCCTCATAAAAAACTAATTTTCCCGCAAATGTTCAATCGGAACCCTACGTATGCGAGTCCAACTCGCACTTGGCCAGTTTATTTTTCCCAGTTGTCTCAAGTTTTGTCTTTGATGTCGGCAGTGATGTCAGATATACTGGCAACTAGGAATAGAGATTTGTCACCATTGGTTCCCACCAAGCTTTACTCACAGATTTTCCGATTAGCTTTCATGCAACTCCTGTTACAGAAGATTTTTTGACATTTATAGAAGTTTACTGCTGTAAAATATAGCCTATCCATATTATATTGTGAACGGTATTTGCCAGTGCATTATTTATTTACCTTTTTAGGGTTCCGAACCCAAAGGGTACCGACGGAACCCTATTACTGAGACTCTGCTGTCCGTCTGTCACCAGTACGGCATGAAATATTCGTTCATTTTATCTATTCGAATATTACCATACCTAATATTCAAAGTATTCGAATAAAATGAATATTTCGAATAATCAGGGAAATACTATGTTTTTCCTAACTAAAACACAATACTCGATGTTTTCTGAAAGCCTCACATACCCGTACAACAGTATTTATTTATACTGTAAAAAAAACAGAGTTCAAGAAAAGATAAATCTACCTCTGTTTTATTAGGTAAGCTAAAAAATTTTCTTTGAAATTAGCAAAAAATTGCTTAATCTATCTATCTATCTTCTATACTATAATAAAGCAGTAACTAAGCGAAAACTGTACATTGAATATTTTTTTGAAATTTAAATTAGGGGAAGCATTATGAACGCTATAGAAGCCGAAAATATAATTTTTAAATTTTTTGTCTGTATGTATGTCCGTTTGAAAAATCATCACGCCGAAACTACTGGACGGATTTTAAAGAAACTTAAAGTGAGCATAGCTTATACTATGGAATAACTTTTAGAATATTGTTTATCCTGAAAAACATAAAGGTTTTGGTGGGACACGGGAAAAACAGGATACTTTTATGTAAATGTTATGCAATGTATTAAGTAAACACTTCTCAAATTATACTTTGATCAAATGTATATGTAGAACTAAGTTTTCATGAAAAAAAAAGAAACAGGTTACGGGAATTGTTCCTGAATTATACGTGCAGATTTGCACTGTTATTCTTAAATTCGCTGCATCACATATGTGAATGATTGAATCAGGGGGAACAGAGCTTACTTTAAGAAGCAAAGGCTGTAGGTTCGAATCTCAACACGTGAGAAATTTTGTCAAAAGTTTTTAGTTATTTTGCGCTAATTCTCAATCATTCGAAAACATATTCGGATTCTGAAGCTTCATTTTGAATTTTAATTTTTTTTTGATCCCTGAGCTGTTTTGCGCGGAAACCTTTCCAATAAATCACTGATTTTTTCTAATTGAAATATCAAAATTTACCGATCGGAGCATTGTGAATTGCAAAGATACAAGTCGAAGTAAAGGCAGTTTCCGAATTAGAATTTGCTTTCGAATGATTGAGTATAACCCTGCTGATAGGCTTAGCGTTTGAGTACTATCTCGCCTTGTACTAAGCGATGATGTCATCGAAGATTGTGAATCCGCTAGGCCTAAAATGATCCTGAATACTAAGGGCTTTTTGTTGGTGGACACCGTAAGGATACGCCGGCAGATGTTCTCCTTGATGGTAAAAAGCTATTTTATGTGAACAAGTCAGGCGGAACATCGATATAATGCTCCTACTACGTGTGGCTAAAGGTGGTTTGAGTTGTGACTCGCCGAACCAGCCATCAATCGATTAAAAGCATGTCGCTAATCGATTCGCTCTCAAGAAATAACATTAATAAAGTAATAAATCTTTGAGAAAGATATTCGGATGATGGTGGTATACGCACTCTCTTTTGTTATCTTAAGTTTAAGTTCGGCAAACGACACTCGATCGTTCTTCTGCCGATGATGGATTAAACGCAGGCCTCATTATTGGAATATAAGCGAAACGAAGCTAGCGCCCAACTATCTTTGAGTTACTCAAAGCCAACTATGTATGAGAGCTAAGTAAGATAACCGAATTAGGTTTCCATTTGAAAAATGAGATGTAGATGACGAATTGCTATGCCAGTCGATGAAAACAACGATGATTAGAAGTTTTTACTTTACATTACACATTATAACTGCACATATTACAGGATCGTCGGGTTTCCCAGCTTCTGAATTCGTATCGCTGGCGTAGTTCTATTAGGTAGAAATGTTGTGCAGTTTCGTACCATTTTAGATTCTTCATGTCTGTCCGTCCGTCTGTCCGTCCGTATGTCACAGCCATTTTATTCCGAAACTTTTAAGACTACACAGTTAAAACTTGGTAGGTAGATGTATTCTATGAACAGCTTTACGAGGTCGTTGAAAATGACATTGAGGTTTTAAAAAAATGTTTATTCAAAGTCATTCGTTTGAAAGTTTTACACTTCTAAAGTGGTAAAATGTGTGTGTAAACAGTGAAAAACCTAAAAAAAAAAAATATCATGTAGATCTCAATAAAACTTTAACCGAAAATTGGTTAGAAGTCGATAGTTTTTGAGATATAGCACATTTTCGGAACCGTAAATATAAATTTGTTTTTCATAATACGCTTATGTTACGGAACCCTACGAGTGCGAGTCCGACTGGCACTTAGCCAGTTAAGACTTTCTATTGTTTAAGTTCATTCTCTTTAGATAAATATCCGAAAAACTTAAAACATGCTTTAGACAAAGCAATAAATGTCGGTTAAAATTGATCTAAAAACCACGCTATAGAATGCATTTTCATCGATATTTTAGCTTCCCTGAAACTTTCAGCTGGATAACTAATTGGAAAGTTTTTGAAACTTAAGTCCGACAGACAAACAAGAAAGTAACTTACTATTTCGTGCTAAGAAATAATCATAATAATATTTTGCAAAAAAAGAGTGTGTTAACTTTTATTATGAAGATGGTCAAAAATGTATCTATGAGTACTCTCTGTACTCTAATTTAAATCGGATACATTCAAATTCATTGAAAGTGTCATTTAAAATTATAAACATAATTATATTTCCATTAAGAATCCCTGATTTAACGAATTGAAATGCAAGTATCTCTGTTCCGATAATTGTGAATTGCAAAGATCTAAGTCGAAGGGGAGGTAGTTTCTGAATCCGATTTTTTTTTGTCTAATGATTGTGAATAGCCCGGCTGAAATTGAAAGGTGCCTTTTATTAAAGGTTATATATGATCGTTTTTAATAAGCCTATACCCGGTTGTCGAATTTATTGGAGTCGTCGTTGATGAGTTTTTCGATTCTGCTATCAATAGTTTTAAGCATCTGCTTAGCTGGATTTTTTTATAACCGTCAACCATCGCTTTGATATAACTGCTGTCCCGGGTGAAATATAGTCTCACTTTAGTCAAAACACCAAGTGGCTGACTAAACTTTAAATTCAACTAGCGACCCGCCCCAGCTTCGCACATATGCCTGCAGGGCTAGCATGGCCTTATCTCCAAGGGGGAAGACAAAATTATTTCCCTATTTTCGCCACTGACAAGAGATCAACACAACAATTTAAACGCTTGGTGAAGTTTAACCACGAGTTTTGACTTTGTTTCGATTTAAAAAGTTTAAAAAAAGAATTGATTAAAAGTCAACGGGCGTTTATAATTGTCGAAAAACTTTACTTATAATTGGCCTTCTTCACCAAACAAAACACGGATAGGTGGAAAGACAAAATAGTCCCCTTGCCATGTTAGCCCTGCTGGGTAGAGCATATATGCCTGTATCTGTTTGCATCACTTTGTGGCGTCGAATATGAATTAATCTTTACTAAAACCTTAACGAATTATACACATAAACCTTCCTCATGAATCACTTTATCTATTGGTGAAAACCGCAAATTCTGTAGTTTATCGCAAACTGACAGACAGACGCGGCAGGGGACTTTGTTTTATATTATGTAGTGATATAAAAGTAAAATTAAGAGTTGATGCTTAATGAGATGCCGAGAATATCAAGGCGGTTAGTTGTCGTTATAGGTATATCTTTAAATGTAGGAGATCAAACGTTGGACGAGCGCTTTGCTATGAGGCTGGATTTTTGTGCGGCTTGATGCATTATAACGACGTTGTATCTACTTACCAAAGTACAATATTTGCCAAATTTTCGTTAGACAATATATTATGTAATAGTATATGCAATTAAAAATTGGCTAAGTATTCCATTTAAAATACATTGTCATTAATATTGTAACCCTGTCTACCAAACTGGGCAATGCAATAGTGCCCATATATTGATGGTTAATGTGGATTATTTAAATTAAGACTATTAAGACATGAATTGTTACATTAAAAAAAATTACAGCGTAGCAGATATAACTTCTCTTGGCCTCATCATAATGTAAGGCATTGATTGGAACCTTAATGAGACGAATAAAAAATTAAGTGTAGCCACACTAACGTTAAGGTTTTGTTAAGTTTTTGTAGGAGTCGCGAACGAAGTCGCGGGTACAGCTAGTAATTTTATAAATCACAACTTATGTTTTACATGTTACTTACTTGTTTATGTACTCGATTCTCTGAAAATGTGACCTTAGGAATGACAAAAAATCAAATCTGCACGAAGAGAATATTCCCTTAGACTCCACACTGGTTGGGGGAATCGAAAGCAGCAAGTTATAGGCTTGCATCAAGTGGATATTGTTAAGACCCCAGCTTCAAAAGATGCCATCTCCACATCATCATCATCAGCTTATAGTCCACAGCTGGACATAGGCCTCTCTAATTGCACGCCACTTAGCACGATTTTCGGCTACTCTCACCCAGCTCTTTCAACCGTCTTGTGCGAAGATCATCGCTCCACATAGTCTGAGAGCATCCTACACTACGTAAGCCGATCCGCGGTCTCCACTCAAGAAACCAACAGTCGGTTCTTCGGCTAATGGCTGTCCCACTGCCACTTCAATTTGCTAATCCGCTGAGCTATGTCCGATAACTTTAGTTCTTTGTCGGATTACTTTATTTCGGATTCGATCCTTCAAAGAAACACCGAGCATATATTTAGATAGCCCTTTCCATAGTTCGCTGAGTGACTTTTAAATTATGTGGACCAGACGAATCGTGAGTGTCCACGTTTCAGCACCATATGTCATGACGGGTAGGACGCACTGATTAAAGACTTTCTAGACTTTGTGGAATTGGCGATGTGAAAACACGACGCAGTTTCCCATATTCTAGCCAGTCCAGCTTACTTAACCAGTATTCTTCTATTGGCTTCTTTCTCGAAGTTGTTGTTACCCTACTGCAGAGTTTGCCCGAGGTAAGCATACTCCTTAACAACTTCGAGAATACTGCTCTGAACGGCGATTGGTTCCGGACTTACATGCTCATTGAACATCATGACCTTCGTCTTATTCAAGTTTAACCGGAGACCAATGCGTTGAACGGAATCAGCGAGGCCGTTCAGCATATGTTGTAGATTTTGCAGCATTTGAACAGACGATGTCGTCCGGAAATCGCAAGTATGAGAGGTATTTGCCATTGATGTTAATTCGGCACTTCACTATAACGCCACCTATGAACGTTTAACTACCCTAACAACTTTAGTGTTAACTTTCACTTAGATAACGTTATACGTTCGCTAGATGGCGTTATAGTAAATAAGCAAGCACTATTCGTAGTTCACTACTCGGTTTTGTTAAGTGTTTAGTATTGTACTGTGGCACAGAATAGATACTAGTCCTACGACTGTCTGTGGTACGGAACCTTACGTGTCCGTGACTGCGAGTCTGACACGCACATGGCCAGTTAATTTGTATATTAAAGCACTTCTGTACATTAATTAAATTGTATTGTAGTACAGTATTATTATCTTTTCTATGGTAGTACATTGAAATACCGTTTCGATCTAGGAGAAAGGAAGAGCAATAATAAAACTATTTTTAAACACCTTTTTTATTAATATAAAAAATATTCCATTGACTATATCACATTTTTCTTAGTAAGTAAAATGAGCTGTTATCATAAAAAAATAGTTCCTCTAGGCTGGCTAGATGGCTTCTGATGCGAACCTACTGACACGGTAATATAATAATACAGTATTGTGACTCGGCCCTGTCCATGAGATCAAAAACTAAAGCCGGTACATACGTACACGCGCGATAGGGCTGCCCGCCTACAGTTACTGCTTAAACCGCCATTACACTACCGTACATTCACACGGTTCGTTCGTCAATGCGGCGCAACCACATTTATCGTGAGCTGTGTACCGAGTGTGTACCGAACTCGAGGCGCGTAGGCTTAACGCGCGATCCGACCATTTGTATGGAGTCACAATACTGTATTTACCGTGCTACTGATATGTTTATTTTTTTGCGAAAATATTTATTAAAGCAAAGGTCGTCGAAAAATTACAAATGTAAAAAAATTAAGGAATTAACATGGTACCGACATCAATCGAAAACGAATTAAAAGATAACATGAGGTTTGTCAGATTAATGAATCTTACAAACCTCATGTTTTCTTGTGATTCTTGTGTTTCTTGTCAGGTGAGATAGTTGCCAATGCTAGCCTATACGTTATAAAAAAACTTGTTAAAAATGTCCTGTGCTGTATGTTTAAATATCAAATTTAATCCAAAACTGTTTAGCCGCTTTTGCGTGATTTAAAAATACGAGTACACATTTTCACAGATTAGTATGAAGATAGGATTTAATATAATATTGTTTACAAATGTTGAAGAATATACGGCTCCAAATCCAGAGGATTTACATTAGGACCCAACCTTGCTACCGGCAGTCCATTCCTATCCACTATGAACTTAGAAAAGTTCCATTTTATAAAGTCCCCCAAAGTACCACCTTTGACTTGTTTTAAAAACCTCCATAACGGATCTGTATTTTCACCATTAACGTCTATCTTTTCAAAAATGTCGAAGAGAATTCTCTTTTGTTTGGTAAAGTTGATTATGTCTTTGGAAGTGCCCGGTTCTTGACTGTTAAATTGGTTGCAAGGAAAGGCCAGTATACGGAGACCTCTGTTTTGGTACTTTTCGTATAGTTGGTTAAGTTCTCTATAATTGGTGTCTGTGAGTCCGCATTGAGAAGCTACGTTGACTATTATTAGAACGTATCCTTTGTATTTGTCCAGTTTAACGTTGTTGCCGTTTATGTCTTTTACTGTAAAGTCGTATACAGTTTGCTTCATAGTTGCTGAGGTGCTGAAATAAAATGTTTACATTAATTATTATATAATTAACTAGCAGCCCGCCCCGGCTTCGCACGGGTAAAACATCTATGCCTACAAAATTTGCATCAGTTTGTTGCATAAAATATAAAATATTAACATATTTAACAATCATCGTCATATTTCAACCAATTTACACAAAACCTTAACGAATTATGCACCTAAACCTTCCTCATAAACACTCTGGCTATTGGTGAAAACCGCATGATAATCCGTTCAGTAGCTATTGAGATTTTTGCGAAGAAACAGACAGATGCAGTGATGGACTTTGTTTTATAATACGTACGTAGTAATATTGGACGGCCCTTTGGCGTAAAGGATAGTTACCCTGATTCTGACCCGACGGTCGTTGGTTCTAATCCTAGCTATATACCTACCAATGAAAGTTTTATGTGCATTCATGAATCATAGGTTTTCGTACAGAGGTAGTGGGATCATTGAATCAAAATCAATCAAATCATGGGATCAAAGAAGGGGTATTATACGTTTAATGTGTGTATCTGTGTCTGTCTGTAGCATCTTAGCACCCAACCGGATGAACCGATTTTGATTTTATTATTGATATTTTTTTTTGTTTGATAGATGTCTTCATCGAGAGTGTTCTTAGCTTTGATTCATGAAAATTCGTTCAATCGTTATAAAACTATGAGCTTTTTTCTAGTTAATTGCGCTATGAAATCAACTTTCATAGGTCTGATCAATTCGAAAATCATCTTCAACGATATTGTAAGAACATGGAAGCATTGACCTGATCCTGTACTCTACAGAATACTCAAATCCTCACCAACTTACAGCTCAGATTTTAAATGTCGTGTTTAGAGTCATTGGAAAGCTTTTATTGAAAAGATTATACATAGATCATAACTATATTATACAATAGAATTTTATACAGTAAAAATATATTATTATACTATATTGACTTCAAATTGATTGTGATCGGTGGGGATCTACAGCATAGCTAAGCTTATAATAATATTTTCGTAGTAACTATGACCTAATCTGTGGTTTCACTGAAGATATGTTATTAATTTTGCGATGCGTGTATGTGAAATCCGTGATATCTTCTAGAGTTTTACTTTGAATTATATAATGTAAAGGACAATTTTAATCTATAATATGTGGCCAAGCTAATTAACGTAATTATTTGGATAAGGATTAATACTATATACTTGAAAATAGCCTTAGAAGTTATGTAATATTTTATAACAAAAAATTGAAGATTAAAATAGTTACTGTGAGTCAACCTTAAAAGATAGACATATGCTGTCGCGGACTTTTTTGTAGGTCTTATTAAGTTGTACAATTCTTCCATAGCAAATATTCTTCCATCTATTTTTAATTGAGCAGCGTTCGTAAGAAACGTGTTTTTTCGACCGTTTTTTAGTCGACTTAGGTTGCAAATTAGGTCTCTACGAATGTACCTTTGATTTAAACGGGATAATATATAGCCTATTTTCATTCCAAAAGTCCATTCTATATATTAGTGAAAGATTTATTTTAATCGGTCCAGTAGTTTTTGAGCCAAATCATTACAAACATACAAAAATACAAATGTTCTCTCTTTATAATATTAGTATAGATTTATTATTTAACTAATAGAACCGACTTCAAACTTCGCGCTAGTCATTTTCCGTACCAAGTTTGAGGTGTTTATCTCCATATCTCTGGAGATACTGGATATATCTCGATGTAATTTAAATCGGACCACCTGGGAAGTATACCCTTTTAAACAAACAAAATAATTTTCCAAATAGGTTCAGGCGTGTTCGAATAATCGGTAAATAAAATAAATAAATATAAAAATCCTACGCTTCCGCAATCGCAGTAGCCGATTAATATTTATCATAATTTGAATTATACAGAAGTAAAATAAAATGTATGATCATAATTTATATTTAAAATAAAACTAGCGGATACCCGGCGCAAAAAAATAAATATGACCGAATGTGCCTAATGCACTATTTTAGTGGTCTAAAACAATCTTCGTATTATTACCTATAGTCTGGCCATAACTCCTGTACACTCCCTGAGGTATGCGCGCGGCGAGACGGGGGGGGAAGGGTGTATGCGCGCGGCGAGATGGGGGGGGGGGCGCGCTCCGTCAGTCTGCCTCTGTTTCCCCGGCTCCCACCTCGCCGCGCATACCTCAGGGAGTGTACAGCAGTTATGGCCAGACTATAATAAAACTGGTTTGGGGCACATCGGTTGAATGGTTTCAAAGTGGATAACGGACATAGTACATTGCGACATAAAAGAGTTGACAGTAAATAAGGCGCCACTATTGCTTTTGTATGTTGTATGTAGCAACACAGTTACAAACAAACGTTTTTGATACTTGTATTATTTTTGCAAATATGACATTTTAAATGGAAACCTATAAGTATCTATATACATTTTATATATATACTAACTGACCCGGCGAACTTCGTACTGCGAATATAAATAAACTGTCCAAGTGCGAGTCGGAACTGCACACGCAGGGTTCCGATTAAATAAAATTTGCCGGAAAAATACGTTTTTTGTACGGTGATTTGTAGGATGTATTTTTAAAGTATTTTTTATTATTTTATGGAATAGCAGCCATTAATACACACCACGAGTAAACTTCAAGTCTCTATCTATAAAGGTACAAACCTTAATTACTTAGTTACTCATGCAAGATCGAGGATAAAAAGCCTGACAAAACACGTTTCTTGTATGAGGACCCCCTTTAATTATTTAATTTTATTTTGTTTTGTATCGGCTTTTATACACAAAATAGCGAATACCCATGTATGGAAGCGCCATAATGACGAATATGTCGATACAATGACAAACATATCTGAGTATTTCACCAATGACAACCTGGGACAACCATAAAAATTCAAAATATTAAAATGTAAATACCTACGCGATAATCAAAATCAGTAGTCGCGCAATAAATACTATTTTTTTGGTGTTGCCTGTAAGAGTGACTAGTAAGTTCTTAAATAATTAATTTCTACTCTTTTATGTTGCACTGTAGAAACAATTTTTGTGTTTTATATATATATATATATATATATATATATACAGTAGAATCCGTTTATTATGACTCCGCCTATATTGACCAACCGGTTATTATGACGTAACTATACTACGAAGTTTGGTTTTCATATGAAATTCTTTATAAATAGTCGGATATAATGACTTCCCACTTCCCTTACAGTGACATGTCGCTTATTATGAGCCATTTTTAATACAAAAATGTAAATTATGTCCGGTTATAATGACCGACATGATTCTGTACACCTTCGGTAATGTTCGTTGATTCCCGACGAAGTTCGGCACGTGGCTCGTTTTTGTTTTGAACTATGTTTATGTATTAAACTACTTAAGTACATTCATATTTACATAAAAAAGGTTTTTCATTTCACAAAACGCTTTGTAGACGTCCGCTTATTATGACTTGTTTGTCAGTTCTTTTCGATGTCATTATAAACGGACTCTACTGTACA
Source organism: Cabera pusaria (assembly GCA_954871355.1). Taxonomy (NCBI): domain Eukaryota; kingdom Metazoa; phylum Arthropoda; class Insecta; order Lepidoptera; family Geometridae; genus Cabera; species Cabera pusaria. The sequence goes on along the minus strand of OX940909.1, from coordinate 6,824,945 downwards.
TAGATATAATCACTAAAGCACTTACGATTGTCCATGAAACTTCCTAAAATGATCCACAGCTCGGTAGATATCCTCAGCCAATAATTGTGTACTCTCCATAGCAGCAAAATGTCCACCGTCTTCTACCACGGTGCTTTGTAGATAGTTCTTGTATTTCATCTTGAGGAGCGTGTCGGGAGTATACGCTAGCTCGTGTTTAAACTTGATGCCTGCAGTTGGTACAGTTGTTGGGATTCTGTTCAATTTAAATTATAATTTTAATTAATAAAATAATAATAAACAGATATAAAGATACCCCCTAACTCAGATGCCCCCGTGTTTTAATTTTAGTATGCTTTAAGTATTGGTTGTGTTTTTGGAAAGAAGTAGTCTCTGCCAACGGGAAATGGGCGTGACTTTATGTATACATTTGTTGTTGAAATTGATACAATGTATGATTTAAATAATGAAGCAAAATGTCCGCCGTCTTCTACCACGGTGGTTTGTACATATTTCTTGTATTCCATCTTGAGGAGAGTATCGGGAGTATAAGCTAGGTCGTGTCTGAACTTGATGCCAGCAGTTGGTACTGTTGTTGGGATTCTGTTGAATTTAAATTATAATTTATAAAATAATAATACACAGATACCCCCATACACATATACACACACGCACAGATACCCCAAGGTTTTAATTTTATTATGCTTTAATTATAGGTTGTGTTTTTAGAAAGAAGTAGTCTCTGCCTACACCAACGGGAAATGGGCCTAACTTTATGTATGTATGTATTAATGGTTGTTAAAATTGATACTATGTGTGATGTAAACAATTAAGATTTATAATTTAAATCAAAATTAATAGGCTAGCGATTGACCACTATGTCGCCTGGTGGTAAGCGATGATGGGCTCGAAGATGATGAATACGCTAGAATACTCTCGACTCTCAAGGGGTGCTTCCGGAACACCATAAGGTTATAGTGGTAAGCTAGTTTTAAAGTCGGAACATCGATATATGCTCCTAAAAATTTATAAAAAGTATCGTCTAACTAAAATCTACATGTGGTCCCCAGTAGATTTAGAGTTTAGTTAGACGTAAAATAAGCATATGAATGTTTCGAAAAATCCATTATTGCACGTCGGATTTGAACCCACGACATCTGCAGTCAACTGTTCTTTCGAATACGTCACAGAAAAATATCATTCATTACATTGTATTATAAATAAATAATATTACATATTAATATATCATCGTCGATCGCGTCGCTACTCAACATCAGTTGAGATAGCGGGGAAACGCTATATTTAGTATAAGAACAAATTGTATAAATAATGAATTATTAGCTAAACTAATATTATAAAGAGGATAGAATTGATTTTTTGTTTGTTTGTTACAATTTAAGTCAAAAACTACTGGACCGATTTCAAAAGTTCTTTCATTAATGGAAAGCTACATTATCAGAGAGTAACATAAGGTATATTTTATTCCCGTATTCTCACGGGAACGGGAACTACGCGGGTGAAACCGCGGGGCGCATCTATTTGTTTAATAGAGTGTTTTTCAACCTTTTTAATGACGCGACCCCCTTTGTATGAAAAAGAAATTTGCAATCCCCTACCTATCACTGTTTATAGTCGTATTTTATTATACTACAACGTTTTTCGTCAATAGCTTAAATAAAAAGTTAACAAAAAAGTCGTATACATTTAGAAAACGATTTCATTTAATGTGTAGCTAAAACAGATTCACTATGGGAAATATTATTCAAAACGAAAAACAGGCGCAACCTTCACATTAATGTGAATGTAAGCCAAACAAGCCATGACCCAATAGGTATCACATCTGTATGAGTCACATCTTTTGATTATTGTTTTATAAGTGTTAACCTACAAATGCTTATATTTTTCTAATACAATTATATTTAATACTTTGTTTTTATCCTTTTACTGAGGCTTCGTGACCCACCGCAACCCCCTTAGAGGTTTCGCGACCCCACAGAGGGTCGGGACTCACACGTTAAAAAACACTGGTTGAAAAGATAACTCACCGATCAAAGATCATAGCGTGAGACTTGGAGCTGAAAGACTCAGCATAGAGCCTCATACTCGTGGTGATAGACCCGGTCACCCAGTATATCATCACGTTGTCCAACAGCTGGGTCAGAGAGAACTTCTCCAGCAGGCTCCCGTCATACGCTTGCTTGAAGCCAGGGTCGGTCCAGGTGGAGAACTTCTCCAGAATGTATGCTGCTAGACCAGCCGGAGAGTCGGTCAGAGCTGCGCCTGGAGTTATACGAGATTGTTGGATGTTAACCCTCGACACAATAGGCCAAGTAAATAAAACTGGCCAAGTGCGAGTCAGACTTTTGTCTCGCACACGGAGGGTTCCGAACCGCAGTATAATCTATACTAATATTATAAAGAGAGAATATTTTTGTATATTTATACTTTTGTATGTTTGTAATGATTTGGCTCAAAAACTAGTGGACCGATTTAAAAAAATATTTTACTAATATATAGAATGGACTTTCGAAATGAAAATAGGCTATATATTATCCCGTTTAATTCAAAGGTACATTCGTGGACACCTAATTTGCAACCTAAGTCGACGAAAAAACGGTCGTAAAAACACGTTTTATACGAACGCTGTTCAATTGAAAACAGATAGAAGCATTTTTTTTATGGAAGAGTTGTACAACTTAATAAGACCTACAAAAAAGTCCGCGACAGCATATGTCCATCTCTTATTCTTTTGTTAAAAAATATTACATAACTTCCAGGGCTATTTTCAAGTATATAGTATTAATCTTTATCCAAATAATTACGTTAATTAGCTTGTCCACATATTAAATAAATAAAATAAATAAATTGTTTATTAACCAAAATCATTTACAGATATCTTGTACACTAACTCTTAAACTAAGAAAAACCTTGTATTTTAAAAGCTAGCTTTCATACCTAGGAACTAATTAAACAATCTTGGTACGAGATGCACACACATTTGATGGAGATGAAAATGTATTAATACCTATCCTATATAAAAATTAACGACTTACCAGCAAGTGGATGATATTTACAATAATTTTAATTTTATAAGCCGTGTGTGTGGTTGTGTGTGTGTGTGTGTGTGTGTGTGTGTGTGTGTGTGTGTGTACTGTGTGTGTGTGTGTGTTCGGGAAAAAAATAAAAAATAAAAAAAGAGAAGAGAAGAAAGAAAGAAAGGAGAAGAGAAGAGATATTACATTGTAATGCAATTTTTATTCATTGTGCATAATATAGGTGCGTTACAATGTATGTCAAGATGGAATAATAATCAGATCTTCCGTTTCTAAATAGTTTAAGCCTACTAACAAATTAAATATTATTTTCTTAAACAAATAATTGTTTAAATTTATAGTTTTAAACTGCTTATCAATGTTTGCGTAGAGAGTTGGAGCAATAAAGTTTATATGACGTCGAGCGAAAGTGCTTTTAGTCATTGGGGTTGAAAACTTGTTGCGACGCTTGTTGGTGACCGGGATTAGAGGGACTATGAACCTATGGTACCTCTGCAAGCAGCGATACACAAAAAGCTTTCTCACACTGAGAACACCAGCTTTGATGTATACATCCGTTGTCGGATGTCGGAAAGGAAGATACATAGCAACTTTTAACACAGCCCTTTGTGACCTTTCCACTTGTAGTATAAGAGTTTTTGTCATCCCTCCCCAAGCATTAATGCAGTATGTTACGATACATTCACATAACGCTCTATACGTTCGAATAATCAGCTTTCCATCGGCTACTGACCTCAAATTTTTAAACACGTAAATCAGCTTGCTAATACGAGAAACTAAAAGATTTACATGTAAGTCCCAGCGCAGATACTGATCAATCAGGATACCGAGATACTTTATGCTGTAGACACGTCCTAGTTCCAAACACCGACAGCCTTCTTGAAATGTTGTTCTGTTACATGGAAAAGTATGAATTTTTATATTGAAAGCAGGTGCAGCTGCTGAGACTGATGTTTTACTGAAGCAGATATATTTAGTTTTGCTCGTATTAATCGCTAGAAGGTTATCTTCTAACCACAAAGTTATAAGTGCTAGTCCGTTTTCGGCCAAGGCTTTGGTTGTCTCCCATGATTTGGAACGAAAGAGAAGTAAAGTATCGTCTGCAAACATTATGAGGTCTGCTTGAGGGATACTGGTTAAGCAAAGTTGGTTAATATAGATTAGAAATAGTGACGGACCTAATGTGGATCCTTGCGGGACACCATAAGTGCAAGGAGAGCATGCACTTAAACGATTATCCACCCTAACACACTGTTGCCTGTTTGTAAGATAATCTTCAAACCAATTCAGGGTTATTCCTCGTATGCCTACATTCTGAAGTTTTGAAAGAAGGATGGGGATCGAAACGGTGTCAAATGCTTTTTGCAAATCAAGGAAGATGCCAAGGCACTTGTCACCACTATCAGTATACGAGGTAATGAGTGAGGTTAGATGTAGAACTGCATCTTCCGTGGATCTACCAGACCTAAAGCCATATTGGTTTGATTGGTTGCAAGAATCTGCTTAGTTTCTAGGTAGCTCATAAGTCTCTTGTTTACCACTTTTTCAAGGATCTTCGATAATACTGACAGCAGTGATATTGGCCTATAATTGGATGCCTGTGACTTATCACCTGCCTTATGAATCGGGGTAACAATAGCTTTTTTAAATGCTCTAGGAAATGTACCAGATTCAAGGCTAAGGTTGCATAGATAAGCAATTGGTTCTGCTAAAATCTGACAAAACATTTTAATTATCTTTGTATGTATACCATCACTTCCCGCTGAATTAGTAGTTTTTAGTGACATGATTATTTGTTTTATTTCTAAGGTATCAGTAGGTATAAAGACAAAGGAAGTCAACGGGCTGTTTGTGAGAGCCTTACGAGCGAGTTCGCTATCAGTAGACTGGATATTTTGTAGCGTCATGGTTGCTAGGCCATGTCCGACAGAAGTAAAATAATTATTAACTATATCAAGAGAACTGGAGGGGTCCGCACCCAACTTTAAAAGATCAGTAGCTGATTGACGTGTAGGGTTAAGATTGCATACCTCTTTTATAACATTCCATGTGCCCTTAATATTACCTGCATTTTTAGCCAGTTCATTTTCATAATACTGCTTTTTCAGTGATTTAATTAAATTATTACATATATTTCGGTATTTTTTATAGTTTTGCTTTAGAATATTATTATTTGGCGATTGTTTAGATTTCATATGTAATTTATTTCGTTGTATTGTATTATTATATTGTAGATTAAAATTGTCCTTTACAGTATATAATTCAAATGAAAACTCTAGAAGATATCACGGAAAATTAATACATCGCAAAATTAATTAAATATTTGCAGTGAAACTACAAAATAGGTCATAGTTACTACAAACATATTATTACAAGCTTAGCTTTTCTGTAGATCCCCACCGATCACAATCAATTTGAAGTCAATATAGTATAATAATATGATCTATTGTATAAAATAATAATGATCTATATATATAATATAATATTTTAAACCACCCCGACTGATCTATGTATAATCTTTTCATTAAAAGCATTCCAATGACTCTAAACACGACATTTAAAATCTGAGCTGTAAGTTGGTGAGGATTTGAGTATTCTGTAGAGTCCAGGTGATGTCCCAGCATCAGGTCAATGCTTCCATGTTCTTACAATATCGTTGAAGAAGATTTTCAAATTGAGTAGACCTATGAAAGTTGATTAAAGCTCAGAGTTTTATAACGATTGAACGTATTTTCATGAATCAAAGCTAAGAACACTCTCGATGAAGACATCTATCAAAAAAAACTATCAATAATAAAATCAAAATCGGTTCATCCGGTTGGGTGCTAAGATGCTACATACAGACACACAGATACACACGTTAAACGTATAATACCCCTACTTTAAATCAAAATCGGTTCATCCGGTTGGGTTCTAAGATGCTACATACAGACAGACAGACACAGATACACACGTTAAACGTATAATACCCCTACTTTTTGCGTCGGGGAATGCTGTAAGGTTACGGCGACAGATGTTCTCCTTGGTGGTAAGCTATTTTTTAACCAACTTCCAAAAGAAGGAAGTTCTCAATTCGTCTGTATGTTTTTTTATTCTTTATTTTTGTGTGTGCATGTTACGCGATTACTCCGTCAATTGTAAACCGATTCGAATGATTATTTTTGTAATCTGTAGGGTACGTTTCCGAGGTGGTCCCATTGTAATTTAATTGAGATGTGATAAGTATCTTCAGAGATATGACGATAAACGTCTCAAACTTGCTACTAAAACTGACTCGCGGGGCAATGAAGTCAGTTGTTTTAGTTTTTAAACTATCTTAATTATTGGTAGATTTAATGATCCCACTACCTCTGTACGAAAACCCATAATTCGTGAATGCACATAAAACTTTCCTTGGTAGGTACATAGCTAGGATTAGAACCAACGACCGTCGGGTCAGAATCAGGGTAACTATCCTTTACGCCAAAGGGCCGTCCAATATCACTACGTAAGTATTATAAAACAATGTCCATCACTGCGTCTGTCTGTCTGTTCGCAATAATCTCAATAGCTTCTGAATGGATTATCATGCGGTTTTCACCAATAGTCAGAGTGTTTATGAGGAAGGTTTAGGTCTTAGGTGCATAATTCGTTAAGGTTTTGTGTAAATTGGTTGAAATATGACGATGATTGTTAAATATGTTAATATTTTATATTCGATGCAACAAACTGATGCAATTTTTTTAGACATATATGTTTTACCCGTGCGAAGCCGGGGCGGGCTGCTAGTAATATATAAGTATAATATTATATGTTACTACCGTGTCAATACCAAACATGCTTATTAACTACAACGCCATCTAACGAATATCTTACGAACTTCTAACACCAACTAAGTGAACGTTAATACAAAGGTAGGTTAGTAATATTATTTATTAATAAGTTAAATAATCGTTCATAGATGGCGCTGTAGTAAAAACGCGATTTTTGTATGGGGACCCCCTTTAATTTTTAACTTTGATCTGTTTTTAGTATTTGTTGTTATAGTGGCAACAGAAATACATCATCTGTGAAAATTTCAACCGTCTAACTATCACGGTTCATGAGATAAAGCCTGGTGACAGACGGACAGCGGAGTCTCAGTAATAGGGTTCCGTTGGTACCCTTTGGGTTCGGAACCCTATTACCATACCGTCCGTTCAAAAAGAAGAGAAAATACCTATTTTGCGCGCACTTATTGAGGAACTAATCACCGCTTTTAGAATAGATGGGATATAAGATCGTTTAAAAAACTAAAAGAACCGACTTCAAATGCCACGCTATTAATTTTCAGTGCCAAATTTGAGGTGTTTATCTCCATATCTCTGGAGATACTTATCAGACCTCCATGAAATTACCATGGTACCACACTTGAGATTCTCCTTTCCATCAAAAAATTAATATTCAAAATAGGTTCATAAGTGACGAAGTTATCCGCGAACAAACAATATATACATTATATATATATATATATATATATATTGTATATATATATATATATATAAATCCAGGATTTATATATATACAGTCGAATTTAGAAACCTCCTTTTTTGAAGTCGGTCGGAAAAGAGAGGTGTTTGACGTGTGTATCTGTGTATCTGTAATGCTGGGGCAATAGGCATGACGACAGTATTAAAAAATCGAAGATTTAATGATTTTAGGGGAAAATACACATAACAATTTAAAACACTAGTTTAGTTTTATATAAAAAATTTAGATTATTATTTTCAATAAAATAATACATTAAAATACTGCAATCGGCCATTGGCCACAAAGCCACAAAACTGGGTCAACATACATGGCGTAGCTATATAAGGAGATCCCGTGAACCAAGGAACCAAAAAAGATGTGGTGTTTGCTACGTATAAATAATAAGTCCGAAAATGTAACTGCGTTAACAAAATGACCCAACAACCTCCCTGCTTTCGTTCCGAATTTAATTCAATCTTTAAGCCAATCATTTGTAACTTCTAAAGTGGTTCTTATTTTGAATCTACGTCGTTTTAGTTTGAACGAGGGCCACTTTTTGTGTGGAATTTGTTCTGAATTACACTTCCTGACTATTTATTCTTAGGGTGTTTGGACCATCCTGTACAGTTAAGTGTATAGTAGTAACTAACCGATAGTGTCAGGTTTGGTGGCCTGTAAGTGCATATATCCGGTCTCCTCAGCAACTAAAGCATATTTCTCAGCGAGTGGGTACAACCGAGATTGGAGCTCTGGTGACGGCTCTATTAGAGACGGCCAGAGGGACCCTGGAATCAACAGAATAACACATAATTATATATTACTTGTCTACTGATTCCGGTTAACTTGCTGACAAAAAGCACCTTACCAACATTACATAAGATAGTTGTCAGTACTACATTTGACGTATTTATCTCCATACCTCTACATTTGACGTATTTATCTCCATACCTCTAGAGATACTTATCAGATATTGATAAAATTATAAGATCGTTTAAAAAACTAAAAATAACCGACTTCAATGTCGTGCTATAAATTTTCAGTACCAATTTTGTGGTGTTTATCTCCATTTCTCTGGAGATACTTATCTGACCTCGATAAAGTTACCGTGGTACCACACTTGAGATATTACCTTTCCAACAAAAAAAAGAAAATCAAAATCGGTTCATAAATGACGAAGTTATCCCGCGAACAAAAAAAAAACATATGTACGGTCGAATTGAGAAACATCCTCCTTTTATTGAAGTCGGTTAAAAATGTGACCAAATGAAAGCATAAACAAAAAAAAGAATTTTCCAAATTGGTTGAGCAATTACGGAGTTCTGAGGTAACAAACATAAAAAAAATATACAGGCAATATGAGACCTTCCTCCTTATTGTGAAGTCGGTTGAAAAAAAAAAACAATGATACGCTACAAATTACTTCAATAAATAAATTGGGTAAAAAAAATGTTTTTATGTTAAGACGTAACATTGTTACATTATTAATAAACTAGATGGCGTTGTATACCGTTAACACACGCTATCGTTTGTTGCACAGTACTTGTGGGGGTTCGGCTTCGATATTAACTCTTTGATGTGGTCGAAGATGTTTGACTAAACTATCTCACCTGATAAAAAGTGTATTTTTAATCGGGAGCTAACCTTGTCTAGGCAAGGGCTCTCTTGTTAATCATTATATCAAAGAGAATATAAATACTCATTATATAATATTAGTCCATCATAATCAGCGTGTGTCAGTCCACTGCTGGACGTAGGCCTCTCCCAAGATACGTCACTGAGCCAGATCTTCGGCTCATTCATCATTGGGAGGTATATGCCCTAATCGCCCCGCTGGGCAGACGGGTTGGCGATCGCAGGATTTAATAATTATTAAGTTAGTACTTAGTTATAATAGAATAGTCTTGAGTACTAGGTTAAATGCGCCCCGCGTTTATCAGATCTTTTGTTGAAAACCGCATTGAAATCCGTTGCGTAGCTAAGTTTGATGATAGATATCACATGAGTAAAGATTCCTTCTTTACTCATGTGTTGATATTGTGTGTTGTGAACACGTCGGTACTTGATCTGTTCGTACTTTCCACTCCGTCCAAAGATTGTCTGTAGAAGATCACTTTAAGCGATAAGCCCGCCTATTGTAAACATTCTGTATTATATTGTGACACGACATGTTATGGTGTACAATACATTGTAATCTATCTCCTAACCAATTTTTTTTTTACTGCTAAGCAAACGTTTGGTTACAGTCTCACCTGATGGTAAGTGACGATGTGGCCGAAGATGTAGCACACTTGCTCAGTATCAATGTCAATTGTCAATCAATTGCTCAATGTAATTTTTCTCTTCTCTTACGCTGTTAATTTTTTGAAACCAGAAAGTACATTTAAGTTTCTATATTTTTAACCGACTTCAAAAAAAGAAATATTATTTTTAGTGCATGTTCCCCGATTACTCAAAGACACTTGGACCGATTAGGAAAATTCTTTTTTTGTTGAAAGGGTATTAAGTTACATCGAGATCTGATAAGTATCTCCAGACTTGGATATAAAAACCCCAAACTTGGTACTGACAATGACTAGCACGGCATGTAAAATCTAATCACTTAGTTTTTTTTAAACAATTTTAAATTTAGTGTAACTCACCAACAGCGATCCAAAAGTGAGCGACTCCACTAAACAAGAGAACGGGTAAGTTAGTGTGGAACCCTCGCACGGAGTCAGGGTACAACGTGGCCAGTATAGACCCCACAGTGTGACCCGCGTCCCCTCCGTGAACGTAGTATCTTGTGAACCCGACACGACTCATCAACTTGTTTAGTATTACTGCAGTCTCCATAGGACCAAGCCCGGGACGGGACGATGCCTGAAAGATGTTTTTTTTAAAGTCAAACTTTAATTACATCAGGTGATGTACATGGATAATTTAAAAAAAAAACGTGTGTACACGCGTTAGAAGTTATACTTCTGTGGCGTATGAAAAAAAAAAAACTAAAATGCAGTAGTGATTAACGATAAATATTAAAATTAATTTAAAAAGATTTTATTTTAATAAAAAAGGTTTTATTAACGTAAAAATATGACGTTAAATATGACGTTCTTACGAAATGACATATACAACTTGAACATAGTCATGCCACCTAGAACTAACTTCACGGTGTAGAATTTAGGTGTCGGTGTGCGCGCATCGTAAAAATTCACTATCATCATTTTTCTCTATCGCGCCAAAAGAAGTATAACTTCAAAAGATCTGACATTAAAATTAAAATAATAATATGAGAAAGATAAAACTATACAATCACTAGTATGAGTGAGCGAGACGGACAACATTTTTTTTATCCTTCTCGCGTATGCGATTTTGTTTGCCACCAGCTCTGCCCCCAGCTCTAGCGGCGCCTACTGGCTTTCACCCGGTGTCATATATAACTCTTCCAAATTACGTTGTTAATTATATCTCATAGCTGGCATATGTATCACGTGTTCATCATTTTAGACGGGTTATATCTCTATAGCTATTTCATTTATGTTCACGGATAAACATGTTTATCCGTGAACATGGTGCTTGCAACAGCGCCGAAATATCGGAAGCTCACAAATAATGAAAAACATGGTAAATATCCCGTTCAAATATCTTGTGAAAGTGTTAGTGACCATGAAAACTTAAAAACTGTTAAGGTTTTGTGTATATTGTTGAAGGTTGAAGATGTTAATTCATATTCGATGCGAACATGCAAATGCAAAAAAATGTAGGCATATATGCTCTACCCGTGCGAAGCCGGGACGGGTTGCTAGTGAACTATAAAACATAGCTTGTCTTGTACATTGTTACACACAATCCAAAATTTCATAGTACCGACGGGATTCGAACCCGGACCCACCTGCGAAACATGCCCAGGTACTCTGACCAACTAAGCGACAGTACAATCCTATCAATACGACGAAACTATTATGGAATATGCATGAAGCTCAGATTCATTGGAAATACATTTTTTTCGATTCTTTGTTGTCCTGGAGTTATATGTAAAACCTTTTTTTTAAATTTAATTCCATTTTATTTGCTAAAATAATAAATTAAAAATGCAATTTAAGCGAGGGAAATTTAAGTTTCTAAAACAGATCACCATTGGTCGAATCGAAAATTGACGTCATTATGCACAACTCTACGTGATAGAATCATTGAGCGCGGGAACATAAAAATAAATAAGAAATAAGAGTACGAGATTAGAGAAACTGTATAATTTAATAAAAACATGCCATTGGCTAAATACAATAATCGCGCGGAGTTTTAGTTAAAGAAAAAGAAGCTAGCTTGCTTCAAGCGGCGTGTGTCTGACGTAAGTGCGTGACGTCACAATGTATTACCAAAGAATATAATATTATATAATAATTTGAGCCCGGGAAATGATGGCTAAACGCCATCATTTCCCGGGCTCAAATTTATTTGTATATTTAAATGTTGTAGGGGGGTGGTGTCGAAGAAAAATGCCCAATGACTTCAACAATCTGTTTTATTTCAGCTTCCAGTTCTACAGAGGTTTTCTTCTTAGGTTTTAACCTTTTTAAAGAAAACTCCTACGTTCCCTAGGAAGTATCGGAGTGGACTGCAGAGGCTATCGCACTCCTAACTTATAGGTGACGAGCTACGTTAGGTACCTAGTCTAAGGCGCCAGAGTGGACTGCAGGTGGCTATCGCACTCTTTTGCCTACTCGACTTTCGCTAGAGGACTGCAGGTGGCTATCGTTCTAGCTCGGTGGCTAGCTAACTGATTACTGACTGAACACGGCCGGTGGACCGTTTATATAGCAGTCGCATCGGTGAGGGAGGGGGTGCCGCGTCGCGGGAAGGCTTGTAATGGGGAAGACGGCGCTTGATAAGACAGATAGTGTGTGTGCGAGGGAGAAAGTATTCGAATCCACGCGGTAGTACTTTAGTGCCTGTTACAATGTTTATTTAAAAAATAATTAGTCAAATTCCAGCAGTATTTTATTTTTTTAATGAGTGAAATAATAATATTAAAAAAAAAACATGCATATTCCCTATTGATTGCATTTTAACCAATTATGCACAGCAGATTGTGTTGAGCACTAAAACACACACTAGCTAGGACATTCCTGTGTTGTGCGGTTCAGTATCTTCCTACAATGATATTACAAAAGCCTAGATGATTTTAATAACTAAGTATCTTATCTATTAGTAATAGTATGAACATAAATAAAATTAAAAGTTATAGAGGTATGGTATTAGATTAAGATTTTTAGGCTATAATTTGACCACTCCCTCGCCTGGTGGTAAGCGATGATGTGCTCGAACATGATGAACATGTTAGGCCTAGAATACTCTGACTCTCAAGGTCTGTGTGCTACCGGAACACCGCAAGGTTATGGCGGCGGATTTTCTCTTAGATTATGTAATTAGAAAACATAGACAGATAGAATTGGAGCCCCGTGGATGTCCTCAGGGCTCCAATTCTGTAAGCTAGCTAACCGCTATAAATGAATACCTAGACTTACTTTAACTGTACTTTAACAATCATTTTTGCAATGGTGTACTGTACAATAAGGTTTTATCTATGTATTTTTATTTATATCCAAAACATTACAAATAAATTTATGAACACTTTATTTGACAATTGATATAAACTATGTATTTATTTATTCTGTAAGTATAAATGATATATATGAATATATACGTATATGTTTTAAATGTATTATATGTAGGTATATAGGTACGTATTAGATGTGTATAATCATATTTCTTATTATAATATATACTGATTTATTTTTATTATGATTTAAAATGTTCTATTATAATTTAGTTGTAATATTCCTTAATTAATGTAATTGGTTTTTGTACCGTTTTGATTAAGGTTAAATAAATAAATTGTCCATTTAATAGACATATATGTATATATACATATGTCAGAGATAATGAATTTACGCGGGTATACGACGTCACTTATTTTATTAGAATGGCAACTCCACACAGCATAGTTGACGTCTTACAGTTGTCAAAGTCAATGTCAACGTGTCAGTGGTGCGCGTGATCGTTTGTCAAGGGGAACTTGCTCTCGGATCAGCGCCTGCGCCAGACGTGCGCACTGACTCATTAAAATAAAATCATCATGTCGGTCGACGAGGACGGCCATTTAGATGGCCCTGTTCAAACGCGACTTCGTATGTGTCTCGCTATCGAACAATTTGACAATAAAGACATCCAAATACCTATATCACACGAAATACATACTAGACATATTACACAGAATAAATTAAAAGTACCAAAAATGTCAAACTACTATGGACGAAGAACTATCGAGTTTTTGATCCCAACTTTTCTCAATGAAATGCCACACACTCTGCTTAACAAAATAAACAGGACAAATTATAAACGGAAATACAAAAATTACTTTCACGACATCGTCAAATCAGCAGACAAATTTTAATGAAATATTTAACCAAAAAACTACTTAAAAAATGTATATAAAAGATATATATATATATATATTTATTTAAACAACTTAAAATTAATCAAATAAAAAAATAAAAGAAATAAAACATTAACATCATCTTCCTACCCGTATCCCACTAGGGTGGAGTCGGTGTAATATGTCATTCAAAGCGATTGGAATAAAAAAAAAAAAAAAAACGACAAACTTTAAATTACAATTCATTATTAATACACAAATTACAAAACATAAATATACAAAATACATAACATCAACAAATCACATCCAATCAATCACCCTGTATATATAGATCAACAAAACCGGTTCCGCATTTGTCTTGTCCAAGCCTACCGCTGAGTACAAACAACTTAAAAGCGAATAGTTGCTTTTGTGTTTATTTCTTATACTCATTCATATTTTTACCTTTCATTTGAATACATTAAGTTTTTTTTTTTGGTTTAGTTAGAAATTAGTGTAGATTTAAGATTATTATTGTTATATACCGGCTGTAATTCACGTACCTTTAGTCGAATTTTCTCGACCTAGGTTTCGAGCGAGTCAGTCGCTCTTCCTCGGGAGTGAGGTCACGCGGTGAGATCGAGATGTTCACTGCGGGCCGCCGCTCGCTGCGCTCGGCTTGATAGCCGGGGTGGCGGCGGACTCGAGAAAATTCGACTAAAGGTACGTGAATTACAGCCGGTATATAACAATAATAATGTTACAAATTCACGATAATTTAAATAGATTTAAGATGTAGATTAGTAGTTATTAATTATTAGAAGTTGCACGTTGCGGATGTGAGTACCAGCACAAACAAAAAATAGTTTATTGGTACTCAATTCTTTGTATAAAATGTATTATATTTAAAGATTAATAAATTGAAAAAAAAAAAAAAAAATTACAATCCATTTGAATCTGCGAAACATATATATAAATATATTTATACATATTTTATTTCATTTTTTTTATTATTTTGCAATAGAACACCTTGCTCAACTCACTATTTCTCATACTCCATCCAAAGGTTGACTGGAAGAGATCGCTCTTAGCGATAAGCCCGCCCATTGTACTGTAGTTTTTATGAGTTAACTGTTTCGTAAGTTACTTTAAGTGGTGTACAATAAAGTATTTTGTATTGTATTGTATTACCTGAGAATATCCAAATCCAGGCAGACTAGGTATAATCAATTCAAATACGAAGTCCTTCCCAGTTTGAGGTTTAGTTAATAACGGTATCATCTCGTAAAATTCTCTGAATGAGCCCGGCCATCCATGCAGCAGCAGTAAGGGCACTACCTGAAAATATGTAATACTAATTTTATAGTAACCCTCAACCATAAAATGGTGTGTTAATAGTCATATGTGTGTATCTGTATTTGAGGTTACATATTTGAATGTCGAAAGTTAAAATATCTACTGATAAAATATCGAAAATGAAAATATCGACTGTATGGAAATATCGAAAATTAAAATATTGAAAGTTTATATTATCGAATGGTTATAAGATCTACGTCCAATAAATCTAAAATCTAAGTATCGACAAAAGTAACATCGAAAGTTTTAAATATCGAAGTACAGAATATCGAAGTAAAAAACGTTGGCAGCAGGTAGATTGAAAAAAAAATTGAAACAGGGGCCGATTAGGTTCTAGCACTCGCCGGCCGCTCCACGGCACGCTCGCTTCGCTCGCTCGGCTCGTGCGTTGTGGTCACATGAATTCTAACCCCTCCTCCTCGCTTCGCTCGACGTCGGACCTATATTGATTTGCCCAAAAATTTGTTGTGTTCAAAATTTGTTTGTTTCATATCAAACTGTTTTTAATAAAACAAGCGTATTAAAAAAAGAATATGGTTTTTTTTAAATTAAATGTTAGGGCTAAGTCATATATAGGTCCGACGACGAGCGAAGCGAGGAGAGTTAGGTTGCTAGAACCTATTCAGCCCTTGTTTCAGTTTTTCTTCCAATCTACAAACGTTTTTTTTTCACTCACACTACCTATACCAATTTTTTTTCGATATTTTAACTAGTAGGTATTATAAACTTCGATGTAATAAATGTTGACATTTTGAACTTCGATGTAGTAGATTCGTCGACATTTTCAAACATTCGATATTTTAAACACTCGGCATTTCAATGATATTAGATATTTTATGCTTCGATATAACAATTTTCGATATTTTAATACAGTCGATATTTTAATTTTCGATATTATGAACATCGATATTTTATCAGTAGATATTTTTACTTTCGACATTACAATATGAAAACCGTGTTTAAATGTATTTTCTGTAATGACGTTTCATAATATATCAATTAATAATATAAGACGATTAAAAGAACTATTAGAACCAACTTCAAATACCGCGCGCTAGTCATTTTCAGTACCAAGTTTGAGGTGTTTAATCTCCATATCTCTGGAGATACTTATTAGATCGCGATCAAATTACAATGGTACCACCCTTGGGATATCTCCTTTAGAGATATTTATCAGACGTCAATGAAATTGAAATGTGACCTCCTGGGAAGTGTACCCTTTCAAATAAAAAAATAATTTTCTAAACCAGTCCGTGTTTGAGTAATTGGTGTAGTAAAAGTAAATACATAGAAAATATTCCTTCGTGGTACCGAGTTCAAACCCCGCCGTGCACCAATGGTCGAGGGCCCGATGGTGTAATCGGGACAACGGTCGGCTTAGATGCCGGGGTCCCGAGTTCAAACCCCGCCATGCACCAATGGATTTTTCTATAGAAAAATGTATGTGCGCTTCTCACAGTAGCCCTCGGGTGAAGGAAAACATTGTTAAGAAACCAACAACCCCCGCATGGTGGTAGGACACTATCTAGTGTCCGCCTGGCCAGCTACCACCCTCAAGTTAGAAAATATGTCGCCAAACATCTAATGTGCTCCTGCAGCTATCCTTGAGAGCCAGTTCCCATTCTAGGCCTAGCGTGCTTACCATCTTCGACCACATCATCACTTACCAACAGGTGAGATAGTGGTCAAAATGCTAGCCTATAAGATATTAAAAAAACCACTCGTATTCCATTAACTTTTACTTTCACTTGAATATCGCTTTTCTTATTATCTATACTATATTAAGGTCACAGACCTTTGATTAATTTAATGTTGTGAATCCTAAGTTACCTTATTTGATAAAGGTACTAAAGGTAATTGATTAAGGTACTTGTACTAAGTATAATTTATTCTGTGATTAAGGCGAAGATACTCTTTTCTCGTTTTTTTGCAGTTAGTATTCACTGAAACTAATATTCACTGTTATTTTACTACACAAACTCAAAAGTTTTTTAGTCTGTGACCATTTAAAATCTCCTGACTGCAATATTAAAAATGTCTTCTTTAAGTTTATATGTTGATTCTCTTTTGAGATTTAACATTTCTCTTGGCTGTTCATGTTCTAAATCAAATTTCTCCTAGTTAGTGGGTGGAGAAGAATTAAAATATAAATCAACAGCAATACTATAAATGCGAAAGTAAATTTGTTTATTTGAGTCTTCTTCACGGTCAAACGGCTGGACCAATTTAGCTGAAATTTTGCACAGGCATAGCCAGTATTATGGATTAGGCTATAAGGATACTATTTAACGCGGGCAAAGCCGTGGGCCACAGCGAGTAATAAATAAATACTTACTTCAACATCCTCTGTATATTTAGGCGTCACATGTATAAAGTGTACATCCAATCCTTGTATATTGGTCAGAAAATGCTGGTACTGATTGAGGAAATTCTCCCTTTCTTTACAGTTGTATTTATTCTTCCAGTAGTCTACCACTTGTATGAGGAATTTAGAGTTGAAGCCGTATGTGAATCCTGCGTCTTCCAATGGTGGTGGAGGCTTGCGGTAGTGGAGTAGGCGGTCTTTTAAGTCATTTATTATCTGTAAATTAATAATGATGATTTTTCATAATATGCATAGACTACAGGGCATGTGAGACTCAACATCTTTATGTCTCAAGGTAACAGGCACAGTGCAGCGACATGCAAAATTCTGGATTGCCAGAATTTTGCATGCTGCTGTATCAATAATCGGTAGACGTCATCGCTTATAATATATATCAGGCGAGCGTCATGCTTGTCCTGTTACCTTATTACATAAAAAAAAACTATTAAATATATTTTTGAAGGCCTGATCCAGAGTTTATTTGTTAGAATGGTTGGCGAGCATGTATGTAGACGCTCATGAAAGTGGAAGAAGTGAAAGAGGTATGTCAGGATCGTAGCATGTGGAAAGAAGTAGTATCTGCCTACCCCAACAGGAAAAAGGGATGATTTTATGTAAGGAACTTACCATATCAGAAAATTCTATTTTAAACGGCCGTATAGATTCATCCCGTTTCACTTCTATAGGGTATGGTCCCCAATACTGATCTGGATCTGGTGTAGGCAGGGGTGGGGGTGTTGTTACATAGTTGTATCCTAGATATACTGCTAGGTATACAGCACTTGAGTATATGATGAAGTATAGGAATTTTATCTGTAAACAAAAGACAAATTAACTGGAATTTTTTTTTATAATGATACATAATAGGATAAGCAATATGATCAGCTAATAGTAATTGGTGATGTCTGTATTTAATTTTTTTAAGTCTTCTGGATATTACTTGTGGGCAAAAATGAAATAATTAAAAGATTATTTGATAATAAAAAACTGCACTTTTCACAGTGGCCCTCCAGTGCAGGAAAACATCATTAAGGACACTATCTAGTGTCCGCCTGGCCACCCTCAAGTTAGAAAATCTGTCGCCAAACATCTAATGTGTTCGGGCAGCTATAGAGTCAGTACCCATTCTAGGCCTAGTATGCTTCTTGCGTCTTCGACTGCATCATCACTTACCAACAGGTGAGATAGTGGTCAAACACTAGCCTATAAGATATTTAAAAAAAAGATAAAATATACTAAAGGATCACACCTATTCAAGAATAATGAAACTCAGTTCATTTTCATTGAAAACTTTGAGGTGTTTATCTCCATAATTATATTTGAACATACTTCAGATCTATTGTAATGGGACAATTTCACAGATGTGCCTGACTTATAAAAAAATGTTTCAGTGTCAACTGGAAACCTTCATTAGGATCTCTAGTGTGGGATCCTTGCAACGCTTCCAGCCTCGCACTGCGGGCTGCTGCTCACGCAGTGTGGTGGAATTTAATAAGATTTAACAAAATTTGCCAAAAAACCATGTTACTACTTAGTGAAAATTTCAAGTTTCTATCTTTTATGGCTTGTTCAGAATCAGAATCAGAAGTCATTTATTGATGCTATTTAATCAGAAGATACAGCCTTCTGACGGTAGTCTCAGTATGAGTAATAGGGTCCCGTTGGTACCCATAAGGTACGAAATCCTAAAAAAGTGTAATAATTATGTGGATATCATTACTATAATCATATCAGTTACTGGAAGTTACACTTACCCCAGCCCCGGTGCTAGATTTAGGCGCTTCCTTATTTGAACCTTTAACTGTACCAGGCGGCGTCTTAGTATTTTTACTCATTTTTTCAGCGGTTACCGGCGCGACCGGCGACTGCACTGAAATTTTCCGTATATATAAAGAACTCTGTTAGTCTGTGACTGAAATTAAGTAACGTAAATTATATTTTTATTTTGCACTATTATGAGTTGCATATTTTATTTGTATTGTATTTCAATACCCACCGTTCTATAATTTGTTTGCACTTTGCAAAGAGAAGAGAAGAGAACATAAATCTGTGATATAAATTTTGTTTGTTTGTAGTGTTTGCCGGTATTCTGTAGTCTGTTGTCTTGTCACTTTGACACCTTCACTTCACTGTTCATATGACGTAGTAGAGTGATTCAGTACTCTGTGACTTTCACCTTTCACAGACCAAGTAGAGATCACAGATTACTATATGAGTCAGTAGAGATGTAGTCACTATCACTTAAGAATATCAATTTATCAAAGTAGAAGAAGTCACAGCTGGCCTATCAAGCCGGCTTTTCACTATGGGATATACTGTAAATTACATCTTGACCTATATATTACATCCAGCGATTGCTGTTCACACTGCAAGATATATAAGGCCTATCACAAACTTAGGCTGAATGAACGAAAAGAAATAAATGGAAGCCCGCCCCCGTATCACGAAAACCATTGAACGAACTGTTACACAAAACTATATTGCTGACATGGGCTTCCCTCACACTATTTTAGTGGATGTCATCAATATATTTCGTATATATAGTCATACATTTACGAGCCCGGCGCTCTTTCTTATCTTAATCGCATTACGCGACCTGATTCCGGACCCGGTCCTAGGCCTGCCGATCAGCTTGAGGAAGAAGTTGGGTAGGCCGCTACCCTAGTCTTTACTGATAAATAACGGTGTGGGAATTATATGCCAAGTGTTGTAGTGCAGTGTGAATAAAATTAATGTTGTGGCCCATAAAGTTTTTTTTTTAAACAACTCACGGGTCCACTCAACAGAACGAAATTAACTATATGACAGGGACGCAGCTATGTATCGTTCTATGTTCGTGATCGAAATTGACTGTGTACGGCAGCGGTCTTTGAGCATTTACCATTTTAGTAAATGCTCGAAGGCAGCTGTATCACGAAAACCATTGAATGAACGAAATGAACTAAATGACGGGGACGGAGCTATACAGCCTACATAGCTCCGTCCCCGTCATTTCGTTCATTCAATGGTTATCGTGATCAGCCCCCTGCCCCCGTATCACGAAACCCATTGAATGAACTAAATGTACGAAATGACGGGGACGCAGCTATATGTAGGCTGTATAGCTCCATCGACTATAAATAATATAATACATTTGGGGTAATCCTGAAGAAGCCCAAATCGCCAAATCTATTTTTTCTAGGTAACCTAAATGCACTAAATGGCTACTGGTAGCGGATTGGATTTTTAATCGCCATTTGACCCCTTAAGGTAGCCAAAATGGCGAAAATTCGCCTAATCTGGCACCCATATATGTATTATGTACTATGTAGAAGTGCGAGCGAAGACAAATTTATTTAATATTTTCCTTGTACTATATATTAAACTTGAATGCGTGTAAAACCGCAAAACCGGCCCAAATGAGACCGGACAATGGAGTTTGTCCCTTTCTTTTTGGTGACCACAAGTTTAGGAATGTCTAGAACCTACTTAGATATGTTATGGGCAAAAAATTATGTATGTTAAATTCATTAGTTTCTGTCACTGTTTTTCTGGATATCTGTGGAAATAGTAGATTGTATAACAACAAGGGTCCAAAATAGTACGTTTCTGCGAGGCCGCTATTTTGTTTCTTAAGTTTGATTCCGTAGAATCCTGAGTCTTGCCCCCGTATCACAAAAACCATTGAATGAATGAAATGAATTAAATGACGGAGACGGAGCTATACAGCCTACATAGCTGCGTCCCCGTCATTTCGTTCATTCAATGATTTTCGTGATAAGCCCCCTGAGCGTAGCTAGGGATTTAAAGTACGTCGGCCGTAGTCGTGGGTAATTCCGGACACAGTGAATAAAATGAGCCGAAACCGCACGCGGACCCGAAGGTCCTAATGATTCCACCCAAATATTAACGATTCCGAGGAGTCATTGGCTCACCGTTTCGGCTACCGAACCCGACCGTTCGTACTACGTGCGTGAGGCGTGAGCCCGGAGCCGTGATCGGTAGCACAGCTCGGTCGGCGTCGGGTGAACTCGGGTGAGTGGTGTGGTGACTCGATTGTCAGTCGGTCGGTGGATTCCATTGTTAAAACCGAACTTGTTTTTTATAAAAATCTGAATTGGACATCACTTAAGTCGTTGCGCGTGAAAAGGGAACACCCACACGCGACGATACACAAAATCTTTTCTAGGCACCTATTTACCAAAAGGAAATGTGACTGCGGAATAGATACAAGTGTACTAGTAAATGAATCATAGGAATAAAGGAATCGATATGAGGAATCGGTTCCGAGAGTGGAGCCGGAATGAGTGAATGGTTTCACTTTGAGGAATTAACATTACCCATCGCTAGTCGGCCGAGAAACAATATTTTTTCGGCCAAGTTATACACTCTGCTTTTCATCCCGCTTCGACGAGAAAAGGATTGTCATGTCAGGTCTCGTCAAATCTCGTCAAGTCTCCTCAAGTCACGTCAATTCTCGTCGAGTCTCATCGAGTCTCGTCGCAAATGTTTACATAGTAACTATTGTCTAATGGTGGTTTCGCTGCAACTATTTTGATGCGCATAAGTTTAAATCTCTGATATCTTCTAAAGTTTTCATTTAAATTATATACTATAAAGGACAATTTTAATGTATAATATATGATCAAGGTAATTAACGTAATTATTCAGATAAGGATTAATACTGTACAGTAGAAAGTTGCCTTGGAAGTTATGTAATTTTTTTTATTAAAAAATTAAAGATTAAAATGGTTACCGTGAGTCAACCTTATGAGTTAGACATATACCATCGCGAACTTTTTTAGGGTTCCGTACTAAAAGAGTAAAACGGGACCCTATTACTAATACTCCGCTGTCTGTCTGTCTGTCTGTCTGTCTGTCTGTCTGTCTGTCAGTCTGTCACCAGGCTATAGCTCATTAACCGTGATAGTTAGATAGTTGAAATTTTCACAGATTTTTTTTTTATACGTTATAGGCTAGCGTTTGACCACTATCTCACCTGTTGGTAAGTGATGATGCGGTCGAAGATGGTAAGCACGCTAGGCCTAGAATGGGAACTGGCTCTCAAGGATAGCTGCCGGAACACATTAGATGTTTGGTGACAGATTTTCTAACTTGATGGTGTATTTCTGTTGCCGCTAGAACAACAAATACTAAAAACAAAATAAAGTTAAAAATTAGAGGGGGGTCCCTATACAAAGAACGTGTTTTTAAACGCCATGTATCTAATTAGTTTCGGCAAAATGACCAAACCAAAAATTCTTGGTAATATCAATTAATCAAATATATGAGGTTGATACTCTGTTATGATTCGTATTGTACGGAACCCTCCCTAAGTGTGCTACCTTTTTAAGTTGTACAATACTGTAGTACATTATTTCGATCTATCTCGTAATGGTCGGCCAGCGTTTGCAATGTAAGCGCAAAAAAAGTGTTTATTTACGACATCACATTAGAAACCTCTAAAATTGTCAGTGTTTCTCTACTATATTATGCATGTATTATACATATAAATCTTCCTCTTGAATCACGCTATCTACTAAAAATCTTATGTATCTATATAATCTTATATAGCTATCGCTTCACAATCCGTTGCGTAGTTTTAAAGATTTAAGCATAGGTACATAGGGACGGACAGACAGCGACAGCGACTTTGTTTTTAACCGAAACACATTAGAAACCTCTAAAATTATCAATGTTTCTCTACTATATTATGCATGTATTATACATATAAACCTTCCTATTGGATTACTCTGTCTATTAAATAAACTGGCCAAGTGCAAGTCGGACTCGCACTCGTAGGGTTCCGTAACACAGTAAAGTATTCTACAACTATGATTTTTCGGACACGGGGGACACATTTTACCACTTTAGACGCGATCTTTTAAATGATTGACTTTGAGAAAAAATATTTTAGGAACCTCAATGTCATTTTTAAAGACCTATCCAAAGACTCCCACACGTATAGGATTGAACAATTTTTTTTTGTTACAGTTCCATGTATCGGATGCCCCCCCTTAAACTTTTATATTTTTCATTTTTGTATAAAAATCGGAAAGCGGTTCACAGAATACATCTATGTACTAAGTTTCAATTCTGTAGTCCTGACAGTTTCGGAATAAAATGGCTTTGACATACGGACGGACAGACAGACAGACAGACATGACGAATCTATAAGGGTTCCATTTTTTGCCATTCGGCTACGGAACCCTAAAAGGCCGCATCAAAATCTTTTGCGTAGTTTTAAAGATCTAATACATAGGGACAGACAGCGGGAAGCAAAGTGAACTTCTCCACCGCGTCTGTCTGTCTGTCTGTTCGCAATAAACTTAAAATCTACTGAACGGATTTTCATGCGGTTTTCACTATATCCAGAGTGATTTATGAGGAAGGTTTAGGTGTATAATTCATACGTTAAAGTCTTGCTTAAAATGGTTGAAATTTGACGATGTTTGTTAAAGATGTTAATTAATACTCGAGTCTCGACGCAACAAAACGATGCAAATTATGTAGGCTTATAATTATGTTCTACCCGTACGAAGCCGGGGCGGGCCGCTAGTAATGAATATTTTAATTATTATTATATTTCATTATTAGTTTTATAATAAATGTCAATATAAAAACCACGGGTTGCACTCCGGGAGTGCCGGCAGAAGTGAAAACTAAATATTTTTGAATATTTTGGAATGGGTTAGGGAATAATTTCGCACGAATTGCTTTATCTTGCAGTATAAAAGTACGTAGTATTATTATCTTTTCTATGATAAAAGTACTATCATTTATAACTTGAACACGTCATTATTAAATATTTTGGAGTGTCATTCCAAAATATTTAATAATGACGTGTTCAAGTTATAAATGATCGCGCAAGCACCCTGCAATCCGTCTTACGAATTTTTGTCTTACGATCAGGACACGTGACCCTGACGCGAGTTTAACATTTTTTACCCATAGCTAAAAAGGCCACAACGCCGCTAAAGAAGTTTTTGGAATATTTCATTTATAGACTAGCCTGCTGTATATCCGCATCTCAAAAGATACGGATTACGGACATATTATAGAGTTACTAGCATAGTGTCATTCGACGTCTGTGTACCTACTAGGTATTTTTTGATAAAACGGCCAAATTTTGGTACTGGTCTAGTTTTTGGCACCAGCCATCAAAACTACTTAGGTATAAGGTTTATTACAATATAAGCAGGAATTCATTTTAAGTATAATTGTAGTAGGTAAGGTACTTGAAAATGCAAAAATCATGCACAATAAGTAACTCACAGTTTTGATTTAAAACTCGGGTGCTACCTATACCAACCTAGTTTAATTTGGTTTAAAAATACATATTATTCCTTCTTTCCTCTAAGTATTTAGGAATATTTTCAGTGAAAATATTTTTATTATCTGTAAATTTCTTTAAAAACTCAATCAAAACGAGGCATCAAAACAAAAGTTCCACAATAACCGATTTACCGGCGCGTGAAAGCGAATATGGGAAATAAATCCAAATGAACGCGCCGTCAGCCTCGGCCGCAATACGCGTTAATTGAACCAGAGGGGGCAATGGGGGTTCTTTTTAATTTTTCCACTCAACCGGAAATGGATTAGGGATGGTGCTTACTGAGGCCCGTAAAAAATATTTCTGTAGGTATTATTTTTTTGCGCTTGTGAAGGTCTCAACTTGACTTTTACTTAGGAAAATATTGGCGTTGGACCACTGTTTAACCTGATGATAAATGGTAGCTACGCTTACGCACTCTTCCGCGGCTCCGACAGCATTTGTCTCGTGAGGACACGCCTCGGAGGGTTATCAGGCTTTAGCTCTTCCAGTTCTCCCCCCTCGTCACGACGCACCAGAGCACATGGTGCGTCGTGACCTCCTTCGGGGACCATGCCAGCACATAGGCAGGTAACATGTACATGTACACACGAGTAATGGAAGCTCGTAACCTTGGGCTCGTACTTGATCCTCAATTAAAATTTGAGCGTCACATAAGCGATATTGTAAGGAATTGTTT
The DNA here is from genome assembly GCA_954871355.1 of Cabera pusaria. Lineage (NCBI taxonomy): Eukaryota > Metazoa > Arthropoda > Insecta > Lepidoptera > Geometridae > Cabera > Cabera pusaria. The sequence continues at coordinate 6,799,319 of OX940909.1, read as the reverse complement.
TTACAGGCTTAAGATTCTCTACAAAATTAGAAATTACGTTAGTACAGAACTTCGAGTATTGCTAGTAGATTCACTTGTACTATCCAAGTTTAATTACTTAGATACAGTGTACGGTCCTTGCATTTATTCCAAAACTGCCCGCCTCATTCAGAGAGTTCAAAATGCTTGCGCGCGGTTTTGCTTCAACATACCCCCCCGTAGTCACGTTACGCCGTTTTTAAATAGTCACAATATTCTAAGTATGTTACACCGAAGAGAACTCCATCTGGCAACTCTCATGTTTGGGGTTTTAAAAACACAAAAGCCACAGTATTTATTTTCAAAGTTACGATGGTCTAGCAAACAAAAGACGCGTGCTTGCTCCTTTTCATTGCGAACACCACGACACGGATCAGCAGCATTTCGTGGTAGCTTTCGATTCAGCGCCACGAAGTGCTGGAATTCACTGCCCCCGCCAATACGCGAGCTAAATACCAAATTTAGCTTCAAACTGAAATTTAAACGCCTCCTTTTAATGCAACAAAAGTCATAATTATTTTAATTATCTCTAATATATTTCACAAATATTCAAATATATAATTTATTTCATTAGAACACATTATATTTATGAATTGCATGTTTTATTATATATGTATATCTTTTGTAGTGTTCTTTAAATCTTAATGTATATCTACGGATGATGAAATATAACATGATCTGTAGAAGTGGTGTCCGCAACTAATGCATGGATAATAAGGATTAGGCATATCTTATTATCTGGTAACAATTTTACTTCACTAAATATTCTGTTATCTGGGTAGTCTAGTTCTAGCTGTCATATAGTCAGACTATACTTATTTAATTTTTATTTTTTTATTTTAATTTTTATCTTGTTTAGTATGGACTCTTTTAGTTATTGTATTGTTTAACTATTTCTTCATATTTGTATTTATATATCTTTACAATAAGTATTACATATTTATAACTTATCATATTTATGGATTTTAACGCAACATATTATTTTTATCGCATCAAGTATGTTATCCGTTTTGTCACCCGAGGTCTGTGCTGAAAATCAGCGTTGTAGTCCTGACTGCAGCAATCAGCTGAGCTCAGACCTATTCCGGCAGTACTGTACACTACAGCAACAGCAATACACGTCATTAAATAATATGTGTACCTACTTTTTAGTGTCCAGTATAAGTAGTAGATATAATTATGAGTAATTGAATTAGGTAGTTACTCTTTATATGCGTATTGTTGTTGTACAGTGTTTTTGCCTGAATAAATGGTTTTCTATTCTATTCTTCTTTCTATTAACGCCGGTGGTCCCCTACGATCGATCAGGTCAATAGTCCCGTCGCTAGCCTCTTCGGTCGAAGGAGATAGGGAGAGCGGCGCATCGCCACATCGACACTCCTACTCTTCTGCGGCCCTACCGCTTTCGTCATCTACGGGTGTCGGCCCAGTCGAAACGGCGAAAGGTAGGGAGAGCGACGCACCGCAATTCCGGCACTCCTTCCTCACTATGCGATCTCTCCTCCTCAGACGCGGTGCAGCCCATAAAATGCTACACTACGCACTGCACTGCTACGGCTACACTGCAGCCAGCAACATCCTAACCCATGTCGCTGACCGCAGCCCACGTCAGTCGCAATACCGCCCATATACCACTGTGACCTAACTAGTTACTTGTACCACTCACTCCCAGGCTTTGCAATATAAGCCCAGTGGAGTGCGGTCCACTCCAGCCTGAAACAGCGTAGCCACGAGAGCCCCCGCTTCGTCAAGGCGGGAACCTACAGGTTGATTTATCATCACATAGGCCAACGTGGTCAGGCGGATTCACCAAAGAAGACAGAACACAGAACGCAGTCCCTTAGAAGTTTTTTGATGCTCGGCATGCACTTGATCGTGTTAATATTCTGTCTTCCTACCAGTTGCCAATAACTTCAAATAGAAAATTCTTTTTTTTTCTCGTTTCCGGGATTGGATTTATTATTTTTTACTTGCACATGTTGTAATCCACAACTACGAATATAGGAAAGGTAGGTATTCCTTCCTCCGCAAAATAAAAAAAAGACGCGTGGCACTCGGGGACTGCCGCGGTAAAGCTATTGCATAGCATTTTTTTATTTATGCAGAATTTTTTTTCTTTGATAATTATTCAAGTTACACTTTTTGAGCGTGGTGACCGATAAGAAAAAACATTTTTTTTTCTTTCATTAAATAAATGAGAAGTGAGCTACTTTTAATATCGCTCATTTTAATATCAAAAAATTTGGTTATCTATATAGCAGTATTATATATAAATTAACAAAACAAAAATGAATACTGCATTTGTGATAATAATAATAAAATGTATGTATATAGAGTACTCACTCATTTTCTTTGACTATTTTTTTTGTCACTTTCGTCATTAATAAATGCACTTTGTTTAATCATATTTAAAACACTTTGTACACAAATTATACGAGTACAGATATTCACTGTTGTACATAGATGATAAATACCTATACACCTATCTGTGTCACGGCTACATGTATGAAGGCAGTGAGTGTTTAACAAGGAGGAATTATGTAAAGTTCCGAGGACTTGTTCACCCTTGACATAATTTGAAAATAGAATTCGGAATTTATATTTGAAAAAGGAACGATAAGACAAAATCTGTGCAACTGCAAAAAACAACTGTCCATTACAGTTCGATCTAACGAACCTCATTTTTTAAGCCTTAGCGTAGTAGAGATAAGGTCGTCTTTGGTTTCTTCAATTAGTAGTGAAATGTTGCTGGATAATGATATTTAATTATTTGGGGTGTTAGATTATTTTCGTTACGGAATTTCTGGATTCGGTCTCCACGCTCAAGGCCCGCGACAGAAGCTATGCAATAGCTTAAAAATGCTAGTAGCAGCCCTACCACATTTTCCCGCGCTATCACGGCTCTCAGCTTGTCACCATTTTCCAATTTTTCCCGCGCACACCGCTGTTGCAAAGAAGTCAGTGCCGCAAACTTTTACAAGCAAAATATCAACCTTACTGCACATAGAACTAAGAGTGAAATTAATGTTTGCAGTTATTTACTTACGCCGTTTGGTATTCAATTGCAGATTAGCAATGCGGTTTTTCGAATGAAATCCTCTTCAACAAAATTGACGGGTGAATTTAATATTGGTTACTTTTAACTGTTTAATTTGTTTTATCGGATTGGTACAGGCAGTAGTTCGTGGTCAAACTGTAATGAACTGATAAATTTTGCGATAACCTGTTGTTGGCATTTGGACGATTATTTGTGTATATTTTCGGAATGATTTCATTTGAACACGATATTATTTTAATGATAAGAGGGCAAATTTTTATGACATTGATATTAATGTCAAGCAAGGAAAACATCCTGTGGAATGCTAAGTTAACTTTTACAGGCGTTTTTCATTTATGTAAATAAACACGATGGGTACGTTGTGAAGATATTTATCAAATCTCGTTAAAATTAGTATGGATCAAATGGGAAGCATATATACTCTCTCAAACGAAAAAGAATTTTCCAACTGAGGAAACAAACAATAAAAAAATGAGAATAATTGAAGATCGTTTACAAAACGAAAAAAACCGACTTAAAATGTCGCGCTAGTCATTAACCGACTTCACAAAAAAGGAGGAGGTTCTCAATTCGTCGGAACCTTTTTTTTATTTCGTTTTTTTTACAGTATTATGTTTGAGGTGTTTATCTCCATATCTCTGATAATACTTATATAGATCTCAATCAATTACAATTGGACTAAAGAAAGCATACTCGGGAAGCATACCTACTCGCTCAAACAAAAAATATTTTTCTAAATCGGTTTAGAAATGGCCGTGTTCTGTTTGAGGTCACAAAAATTAAAAAAAAATGCTGGCAAATTAAGAAACTTTTCCTTGTTTTGTGAAATCGGTTAAACGTACAGGCGAATTGAAAACCTCCTCCTGTTTTGTAAAGTCATTTAAAACATAGCATACGAGCAATTCAATACCAACTAATTCATTCGCACAGCGAAGGAATAGAATTCCCTGCCAGAATCTGTTTCCTGTTAAGTACAATCCGCGGGCCTTTAAATCGCGAGTGAATAGGTATCTTCTAGGCAAGCCTGCTTCATCTTCACTTAACATCAGGTGAGAGAGTGGTCAAACCTGGGTCAAACGCTTGGTTATCTACCATTTTATCCTAATCCTAACTATCCTAACTTAATATTATAAATGCGAAAGTAACTCTGTCTGTCTATCTGTCTGTCTGTGTCACTTTCACGCCAAAACCACTGAACTGTTTTAAATGAAATTTGGTACACAGATAGTCTAGAGCCTGAGAACAGACATAGGCTACTTTTTAATGCGAAAAGAGGGTTGTAAGGGGTTGAAAGGGGGGATGAAAAGTTGTATGGAAGTATCGTCATTTTAGAAGCTAGATGCTTGAAACTTATTTTTTAGGCTGTTAGTTTGATATAAATAAATATGACATTCTAAGTTTCTAAAAGTTTTACCCTCAAGGGTGTAAAATAACAATAGGGGATGAAAGTTTGTATGGACATATGTAAGGTTTATGTTAATGTCCTACTAAACCGATTTAAATGGAATTTGGTACACAGATACTTTAGTAGAGCCTAAGAAAGGACATATGCTACTTTTTAATGCGAAAAGAGGGTTGTAAAGGGTTAAAAAAAGGTATGAAAAGTTGTATGGAAGTATGATCATTTTTAGAGCTAAAACCTTGAAACTTATTGTTTACGCTGTTGATTTGATATAAGTTAATGTGTCATTCAAAGTTTGTGAGGGGGAAGGGGGAGGGAGAAGGGGAAAGGAGGAGAGGGATGGGAGGTTAGGGAAAGGGGAGGGGAGGGGGGAGAGAGGGGGTAGGGAAGGGGGAGAGAGGGGCTAGGGAAGGGAGAGAGAGGGGTAGGGAAGGGGGAGTTGGGGGGAAAGGGAGGGGAGGGTGTGGTTAGTGGGGGGAAAGAGGAGGGGGAGAACGAAGTGAGGCGAAAGGAGGTGGAGGGAAGAGAGAGGGAGAGGGGAGGGGAGGGGGAGGGAAGGGGGATTTGCGCGGCGTGGTACGGTGCGGTGTAGGTGGGATTACACATGTCTTATTTGTAAAATAATTAGCCTAAATATTTAAAAATGCTTCCCAAAGACACTTTTCCACGCGGACGAAGACGCGGGCACAGCTAGTGTACTATAATAAATACAATAAACAACTCTAACACGACCTTTCAATGCCTACAAGAGGAAGGTACACGGGTAACTATTTTCCGAAAAGCACGCCACTATATTCAAAGCTGCTCAAGTCAGAAATGGTTATATACTGATAGGGAACCAACTCCCCGGAGGAGCAGCCTTGGCGTCTTATCGGGTGGCGGCAGTCGGCCGAGTCTTAACACGGTTTAGCTAATACGACCATGACAGTGTCACATTATATATATCCTAAACCGTCATAGGACTCTATTGATCTTGACTGAAGTTTTCAATTGACTGTATTGTTTTTTAATGTTTGTATTACTCCGCTAATTGTGAACCGATGTGAATGATTCTTTTTTCATAGGTAGGTAGTGTTCATCTCCAACTCCCATTTAAAGAACCTATCTACAGAATACGATAGAATTTTTACGCAAAAACACTGACCAGAACTATTTTCTCGTTATTCGCGCCTGGACTGATGTCCAGGCGCGAATAAAGATGTTCACAAGCTGTGTTCACATTGGCTTCGCCTGTCTTCAGCTTCACTATTATTGATTTATTGAACAAGTTACTTCAAGATCTAGGTAGTGTAATGATGACTCAAGGAAAACTAATTTTAAAATAATTCCCTATTTAATCGACGGTATAAGTAAATACCTGAAACATAGTAGGTAGGCTCGGTAATATTCTGATAAGCCTCAAAAGGTGAGCCTTCTAAAGAGGGTGACAATTTTCTTACGCTTCACGAAATTCCTTTTCCCACTGAAAGTTATCGTTTCATAACAGCAAATCCTTGGATTACTCTTTAATATTGTACGACGCAAAATAGTCTTTAAATTGCGGAATATAAGGCTTAACTTTGCTTGAAACCTGTCTAATGCAAGGGGGGTGCTCTAATTCACAGTATTGATAACGGACAGTGACCAAACTTCATACAAAAGTTTATATTTATATATCAAGTGTTATGTAATCAATAAAACATTCTCTTAGGTTTTGTATGGGCTAGCCTTTGACCTCTATCTCATTTGATTGTGGTAAGTGACGATTTTGTCGAGGATAATAGCATGTAAGGTCTAGCTAGACTCTAGAATGGCAACTGGCTTTAAAGGAAATCTGTCGTAACGCACTAGTGTGTGGCGACAAACGGTGGGAACAATAAATGACAGGTACCTAGCTGGGCCTGGTAGACCTACCACATAATACATAATCAGTCGGTATTAGTCTACTAGACTCATTTGTTTGTTACACTGCTTTTCTTTTCCGGTCACTGCTCACCGCTTTACGAATGTAGTCGTTCCAGGGTTCCACCTAGTCACAGGGCATCCTACGCTATGTTTGCCAATTTGTAGTCTCTATAACCTAGTGTATAACCATTTTTCAAAAAATTATGTGCTTATGATCTGCCTACCGCAAAATCATGTTTCAAGAAGACCGATAATTGTAAGAAACTTAGTAACTGTAACAAACTTAGATAGTAGCTAAGTGGAGTTAGATAACGTCACAGGTTGGCTTAGCGACGAGTCTCGCTCGACGCTCCGCTCGCTCAGAATGGGGATTTGAACAATAATGGCTCAAGATTTAGGGTTGTCTAATCCTGTCTAATCGTATAAAGCTTTTTGGTTACGTAAGACTGCTTAATATACTAGGAAGGTGAAAAACATAGTAACTTTGGGTAAATACACTAGTTGTTTGAAGCCACACGTATGATGATTCTAGTTTTTAAGCGGGAACGAGAATTGACGATGCGTCTTGCGGTCTAAAACAAAACGAGCTTCTTCTTCTTCTGGAAGTAAATAACGCGAGACCAAGTGGCTGGATAAGTTGAACTTCTGTCTAAGCCAACTGGCATAAATTCTTCAACATGTTTTTTTCAATCAGCGAACCACCATCGTTACATTTGAGCATCGCCTAAGGACCACGCTTAGGTATAAGTAGATAATCATTATGTATGCAGAAATCAGAACACATTCGCTTCTTTAAAAGCGACGGGCTCGAAGGACCATTAACTTTAGAAATATCATCTTCTACTGTATCCTAATCACAAGACTTAAATAAAACACAGGCTTAAAGCCATTGTACTTCTTTTAATAGTATCGAGGATTCCAGGCATAGAAAAGCTCAAAAGGAATCCGACAACCCTACGTCATCTCGTTACGTAACCGGCCTCTCCACGGAGTGATCAGATAAGGGCGGGCGCTCAAGTTTAATTGAATTTCCTCACAAAGTTCCGCTGCCACCCCTAGGTCTCGCGCGCTCTGATTGGTGCGGCGTCCGCTCGTGTCAAAGACATTGTTCCCGCGCTCGCTCCTAGGGCTGTGCTATATGTATGAATGCGGATGTACATGAATGGTTTAGTAGGTAATTGATGTTCTAAGTTAGGTGCGAGCGTCTTTTGTTATGTGGAAATAGCTTGTGAGTTCGTTTTATGGCAGGATTATATGAAAGTATGTATCTTATATACTTATACATTGAACTAAGGACACGTACGTACAAGTAGAAGTTTAGTAGTTAGTACCTATAGCCGACTATGATGTAGGTAAGGGTTTCAAATCATTACCGATGGTTGGGAATAATTTTTCAAATTAGAGCGTGAATTTTGCGTAGTCGAGTTTTAGTTTTTAACATAATTTTATTAGTACGAAAATATAGCTTAAATAAAATAGAAAATAACTACTTTTTTATACTTGATAGGGTAGCGATTGATCAATATATCTACTACTCACCTGGTGGAAAGCGATGATGTGATTACGGATAGTGAACGTGCAAGGCCTAAAATGGTCTGACTCTCAAGGGCTGTGCTGCCGGAATACCGTAAAGTTATGGCGACAGTTATTTTCCTTGATAGTAGTAAAGTTACTATTTGGTAGCAAGTCAGGCAAAACATTGAAATAATGTTCCTACCACCAGTTCGAACTACTTTTTGGAAATGAAGTATAAACATTAGTATCATAATAAAATTTACAGATAACAATCTATACAAAATCAAATAAAAACGTACTACCTCGTTACTGCAAAATACTTTTACATTGTGGTCAACGACATTAGAGTAAAAGTTGCCAGCTGAATATTAAAATTGTCACGAGATTCAATTTACATTAGACAATTTGGAGAGTCCAAACCACAATATATAAAGATGAGCCTACTTAAAAAAATCAACACGTGTGACGAAGAATCTATTGCGTAACTTTAACACCTTCTTTCAAATATCTTGAGCTTTAACGTATTGCAGTAAAGGTCATTTTGGCGTGTTTTTTTTGCAGTTTTCAGCGTCCAAGGTTGCCATTAAGCCATCCTGTTAGTTCCACTTTTGCGAGAATCTGGAGCGGAAGTCGGCAGATGTTCTGCGTAACTTATGCAGATAATAGAACTGGGTAGATTGTTGCAGTTGCGTTATGAAATTGTTGCTAGACGGAATTGCAGCTCTTTAGGTGTGACAGAAAAGTGCGTGGGCGATAGAATCTATATATATATACCTAAGTGTGCTTTCACTGCGACCTAGTCAGCTCTTTTACGATGTCATCAGGACCATTTTGCTCATTGGCGCCAACTGATGAGTGAGAAAAATGTACCCCTCATTACAGACAAGCACGCTTAGCATCTTAACTTAAATCTGGTAAGATTGTGTTGTCTGTCAAATATAACGATAATAAAGATAGTTTAAAAACTAAAACATTCGACTTCCATACCCCGCGATTCAATTTCAGTAGCAAGTTTGAGACGTTTATCGTCATATCTCTAGAGATACTTTACTAAGTATCTCTAGACATTTCATCGAGATGTAATGATCTCGATGAAATTACAATGGGACCACCTCTGAAACCTCGTACTCATAACATACATACAATGTTTAATGAGGATGTTAATTCATTAATTAACAAGTAACAAAATTAACATTTTGAATAAACACCCACGACAATGTCCTTTAGAAAATTAACGTCATAACATCTATCTAAGATCCACCACTGATTAATTACGAACCGTTTAACGACAAAATCGAACTAGTTTCGGAGAAAAATGGCAACATGGATTTGCACACAAACGAACAAACAAACAAACATCCTGTCACCCCAAACGCATATACAGTCTTCGTTCCGTCGTGGGTAACAATGTTGATACACAATTAATTAAAAAAATAACAAATTTAAATTTGGAAAATGCCTCTCGGTTCAACTCGGATCTTTGCAAATAACAATGCGCCGATTGGTAACTTTTACTGTACTTCACCTGTTCTGTGGTAACTTAGATAATTTAATTTTAAAAAAAATATTGATTTTAATTGGTAAGGTTTCCGCGACCAAGTAGCTCACAGATTAATCAATCTTCATAATTTAAGTTCGTTTATATAGGAAAAAAACAGACTTCGAATGCCGCGCTAGTCTTTTGGAGTAAGTACAAAGTTTGAGAGATTTATCTCCGTATTTTAGGTAGATCTCGATGAAACTACAATGGTAACTAACGAGAAGCATGCTCTACCAAACAAAAAAAATAATTTTCTAATATGGTTGATAAAATGAGTTCGGAGTTCTGTTAGGCTATTCTGTAAGCTAGTTTACGGACGCTAGTTAGCGGAATCCGCGGTGAGTCGTACTACGAAATTCAAATTTTAACGTGATTGTAATACGGTTGAAATTCGTAATACGAAATTCAAATCTCACCGCTTGCGAGATGCGTAAACTAGCTTACAGAATAGCCTAGCTGAGCTAACAAACATAAAAAAAATACAAATGAATTTTAATCCTCCTTAAATCCAATATTTTTTTGTGAAGTCGGTTAAAAATACAAAATCATTAACATCAGCAGCAGCCTGTGTTAGTCCACTGCAGGACATAGGCCTCTCTTAATGCTCGCCACTTAGCCCGATCTCCGGCTCTTCGCATCCAATAACTGCTAGCTACTTGCGCAGATCATCAAACTGCAAAATGACGCTTCCGAATTCAATATATATATACATACTTATAATGCAGGCAGGTAGCGAATTGTACTACTAATACTAATACTACTAATACTTCACTTAGTTGTACATTTCCCAAGAGCTTAAAATCCTTCAGCATGTTTAAAACAGGTAGCCAAGTCGAAACATAAAATTGACGAGGTATATTCGCTGACCAATTATAAACAAATTAGTAGTTACGCGCAGTCGGGCTTCATACTCCGATTATACATTAGATTAGTGGCATTTAAACCTATTTATTAGAACTGTTAGATCATAGGCACTTTCGGTTATTATTATGCTATTAAGTAATTAATATTGTTTCCTTTCATAATTGTTGAGAGAAACAAAATGAATAAGATCGTTTAAAAAACTAAAAGAACCGACTTCAAATGACGCGCTATTAATTTTCAGTACCAAGTTTGAGGTGTTTATCTCCATATCTCTGGAGATACTTATCATACCTCAATGAAATCACCATGGTACTACACTTGGGATATCTCCTTTCCATCAATAAAATAATAATTAAAATCGGTTCATAATCGACGAAGTTATCCGCGAACAAAAATAAAAAAAATATATACGGTCGAATTGAGCAACATCCTCCTTTTTTATAGTTGGTTAAAAAGGAATGTCGGTTTTCTATACCACCTTTTAACCATCCAGGTTCATGAGTGCTACTTATACTATACAAAAAATTTGATTTTAGTAGTACATCGGCTTATATTTCTCCACTGCTGGACGTACCTCTCCTAAGGAACACCACTTAGCTCGATCTTCGGCTTTCCGCGTCAAGTCACTTCTTTCGGTTTTTATGAAGACAGTTTGAGAATGAAATTGAACACTAGAAGCAATTAGAATTATTTTCAGCTAAATATAATAATGCAGGAATTATTATCATTAATTACACCGCTATCTTATCTGATGTTAAGTGACGATGTCGAGCAAGGTAGCACGCAAGGTAGCACGCATGGTCTAGAATGGGAACTGGCTCTCAACTTCTCAAGGACAGCTGCCGGAACACATTAGATGTTTGGCGGAAGAGGGAGGTAGCTGGCCAGGCGGACACTGGACTGCCACCATGTCGAGGGTTTTTCACGATGTTTTCCTTCACCGGATGGCCACTGTAAAATGCACACATACATTTTTCGATAGAAAAATTAATTCAGGGATCTAAACGATCGGGGATTTAAACCTGCTGCCTCTGGCGTAGATGTCGACCATTTTCCCACTGCGCCTGAAATCATCCAGACTTATGGTTACGCTAAATGAATTTTGCATGCCGCTGTATCTGTAATAGGTAGACGTCATCGCTTACCATCAGGCAAGCGTCATGCTTGTCCTGTTACCTTATATCATAAAAAAACCCTACATCTGGTTTGATAACAGGCTACAGTTTGATAGTTTTGTTATGCTACCTCTACTGACTCACTGGACTTTCTAGTAATTACATTTAAGTAACTTTTTCTAGTTACAGTTAAACAGTAACTGTTAGCTTTAACAACATTGTTGTAACGTACTGGTAATATTGAATAATGTTAGCGATAAATATTCTGTTCTTATGTTAACTTACTTATACATTGTATTACGTTAAGACGTACTTAGGTACTTATTTCAGTTTGCCTGTATGTATCTTTTTGTCTGTCTATGGCTCCGTAGTTTCCTATCGAATTGGTTCTGATGAGGGAATGCGGGATGCACTTTTCCATGCAAATGTATTCCCCCGTTTCCTTCCTGGAAAATGCTTCTAAAGAAAAATTTGTTTCTACAAACAATCAAAGTCTGCTGTAGCTACGCCCCAATCATTTTCTTTTTTTTGTAAGCTAAGCTTTATCTCTACTTCACAGCGAATTTATTTGTCCGTCACAAATCTTGCGATTGGTTTTAGACTTCCAGGCGTTCGATTGAGCTGAAATTTGGCATACATGTATAAATAGCATGACAATGCAATATTATGATGACTTGGTGCTGATCTGATGATGGAGCTGGAAGGTAGCCAAAGGAACTCCTAAACTACACATGTTATACCCGTCGTGTTTGGTTTTGTTGGATTTGTCTTGACTTACTCTGGCCCTAGGTTATGTAAAAGCTTGTGTTTAAAAAGGTTTTTTAAAATATTACTTGTTGATACATCGTTTGGTCAAAAAAGCAAATGATTAGGGCATAGCTACAGCAGACCTTGATTATTTGTAGAAACAGATTTTGCTCTAGAAATATTTTCCAGGGAGGAATACATTTGTATGGAAAAGTTCACCCCGCGTTCCCCATTAAAGGTGACTTGAAAAGAAGTGTTCTTAGTTATGATTCACGAAAATCTGTTGAAAATTTCCTTGGATAATCATCTCGTCATGAATTCTTTTATAGTCGATGAGGATGTGAGAGCAACTGCAAAATGTATGATCGATTCGAAATTTGGTATCCTGCTACTTGAATAATATTTCAAGCTAACCTTGACCTGATGATGGCATCTCGTGGAACCTTAACGATACCTAACTCCTCACCCTCAATTTGGATAATCTGTCGCCAAACATCTAATGTGTGCCGGCAGCTGTCAATGAGAGCCAGTTCTTATTCTCAATCAATCAAATCAATCAACATTATTTATTTGCGAACATAGGTATATAGTGTTAGTACAATTTTAAGTAACCGCTACATTCTGCCATTTGGCGTGCAAATATAAAAAGTATTACAATAATAATAATAATTTACGACTATCCTATCCGCGAAAGGCTAGCGTTTTCGCTTGGAGGTCAGCGATGATGTGGTTGAAGATTGTGAACTCGCTAGGCCTAGAGTGTTCTGACTCTCAAGGGCTGCGTGCTGCCGGAACACCGTAAGGTTGTGGCGGCAGATTTTCTCCTTGATGGTGGTAAGCAACTTTTGGTAGCAAGTCAGGCGGAACATCGATATAATATGCTCCTACCACCAGTGGATTGTTTTCATTCTTTTATTCGTAATATTTATTTCAACCATTTTGTTTATTTTAAATCATTTCGCCTAATGGTATCCACTAGTTTTCTTTTTGTAGAAAGTCTTTAAACTAAATCTATGTAACTTTAGAATAATGAAAGTTATTCTAAAATTGTGTGTTTGCTAAGTGAATGTGGAATTTGTTATTAGATCTAACGACTTATTCACGCTGAGTGGCTGCTATTTTCTTTTGAGAAAAGCAATTAGTCTAATTAACGGTACGTATTAGGGATATGAAGATCGGGCTCAGTGGCGCATCTTGGGAGAGGCCTACGTCCAGCAGTGGACTGACAGACTGACACCGGCTGATGATGATGATTGGGGGATATAATCTAACAGAAAAAGGCAAGCGCCTGATGGTAAGCGATGCGATTATGTCTGTCTATAACATATATTATTACGTAAGTTAAAAATAATACGTTGCATTACTATAATAATTAAGTTAATATTCAGTTTTAACATCGTATAGTATATTATCGTAAATTGAAACAGCATAATTTACATTGAAATATAACTAAATTTACCTTGACGTTGACTGTATGCGATGTCGATATGTTTGGACGTCATCCGGAAGCCTTTCCTCAGGATATCGAATGCAGGGCGTTTGCCGATGTCGATGCGTCCAGTCAAGCCCGCTGAGCCGGCGCGGCGACGTCGCCGATCGCCCCGCACTCTATATCCTGAGGAAGGTTTCCGGATGACGCCAAGATGGCTTTCTTTGAGATTAGCTTGCTTAAAATAATTGACCCTACCGGAAGAACTGATAATCCTGCTAGCAGGACTCCGGGCGATCTATCAAATATAGCGGAAAAATCGAGTTCGATACACACAAATAAAAAAAAACTCAGACTTATTGGGAAACTTGGGGGAATCTTTATGGAGACGAGCAAAAATCATAAAAACAAACGAAAAGAAAATCTTTTTCATTCGACTTCCAAAAAGGAGGAGGTTCTCAATTTGTATGTATGCTATTTTTGTATGTTTGTTGCCCGATTACTCCTCCAATAGTGAACCGATTTCATTGCAAAAGATTCATTCCGACGTTTGGGTTTCATCCTCAGGACTGCTAAAGACTTCCAGGATCAGCACGTGATACGTCTCATTTTTGGAGCCTTGGTACGGAGTAAGCTTGAGACTGCAATGTGCGTGTGGCATCCTCATGAAAGCAAATACTCATTAATGCTCGAAAAAGTACAAAAAGCGTTTTTGAGATATTTGTATAAACGCATCAATGGATATTACCCGTACATGTATCCCACTAAGTTTCTCTTGGGATCATTGGGTTACAATTCTCTTCAAGTTAGACGACAAAGGCACCAACTTACTTTTATGTGCAAAATTTTAAGGGGTAAAATTGACGCACCGGATCTGCATGATGAGCTGTGCCAGGTGTTTGTCCCCGACAATTACTTGCGCAGCAGACGTCACAAGCTGTTCGCCGTGGGGCATTGCCGCACGGTAGCACGCAGCATGTCGCCCATACCGCGCTCACTCGCAGCTTTCAATGCTCTGCTGTCTACCGACACCGACTGCGACTTGTTTGAGGATGGATGGCAGAAGATTATGTCGGATTGTCTCATGTTTTCTGAGAGATATGATTGAAAGTGTGCTGTGTCATTTAAATTTAATTTTAATTTTAATATATGTAATTTAGTTTTATATGATAATTTGTTATTAGAACTTTTAATACTATTTATTTGCTTTGTTGGATTAATGTGATATAATTTAACTTTTATAATTCAGATAACTATTTATGACATTCTAGACTGATTTATTTTTATTATGATTTAAAATGTTCTATTATCATTTAGTTGTAATATTCCTTAATTAATGTAATTGGTTTTTGTACCGTTTTGATTAAGGTTAAATAAATAAATAAATAAATAAATAAATTGATTCTTTTTTCGTAGGTAGGATTCATCCACAGATCGTCGCGGGGGTACCGCAAGGAAGCTGCCTGTCCCCGGCGCTCTATGCCGTCTACACAGATGACATCCCGGTCCTGGAAGAGAAGCATCTTCGACCTGGCGAAAGGGGTGTCATACTGGCGCTCTTCGCTGATGACAGCGCCTACCTAACCTCGTCAACTAATGCTACCATATCCGCAAGCTGAATACAGCGGGTGTTAAACCTTCTGCCAGAATGGCTAGATAAGTGGCGCATGGCTGTGAATGTGGGAAAGACAGCCGCGGTACTTACCGGTGCACAGCGTATTCTGCGCCCTCCATTGCAACTTCGAGGCGAGAATGTCCGATGGGAAAAGTCGGTAAAGTACCTCAGCATCCACATTGACCGGTCTCTGAGAATGGGTCCACAGACCACCCACTCTGCGAGACAGGCAAAAGCGACGAGAGCCTTGCTGAGACCGGTCCTAAGCTCGAAGTTGCCACTGAAAACCAAGATCGGTATTTATAAGACGTACGTGCGAACACGTCTCACATACGCTGCACCATCGTGGTACGCATTATGTTCAAAAACAAACAAGCAAAGACTGCAAGTTGTCCAAAATGTCGCCCTGCGGATGTGCACAGGAGCCGGCCGCTACGTCAGAAATGACGTCATAGCGAGGGACCTCAACATTGAGTCAGTGGAGAAGTTTGTCGTCCGACTCGCGCGAAAAATGTTTGACCGCGCCGACAACGGGCCGCACCTCCACCTGCGCAACATCGCGCCTCACCATGCTCGGCCGCCTGACGTCAGGGCTTGGCGTGCACTCCCTCGAGACATCGTCCCGCCGACATTGGACAACGACGAGGTTGTAGACGGCATACCAGATGAGGCAAACTAACCAAAGCCATGACAGGCACGAAGACCACAAAGCCAAGAAGGCCCACGATAACCACCAAGCCAAGATGGCCAACAATCACTCGGACCTACAAGGGTAGTAACCCGAATCGTTCCCGTGGGGTAGTCGCCCCACGCGCCCAGCCCGGGCCAAAGAGGAATACCTCGAACCCGACCCAACAATTTAAAGTGTAGTGCTTACTTTATTATATTATAAGAAACCACTGTACTAGATTAAGGTACCTACGTGTACAAATTTATTGTTGATGAAATAAATGATGATGGATTCATCCATCGACGTCTTATTACAATGATTCATCTCTATAGTGGTCCCATTAAAATGTTATCAAGATCTGTAATAATCTGTAAACCTTTTTACAAATAAATGAGTTTATGAGTATAATAAGAATGAAGTATAGTAGATAAGTATCTCCAAAGATATGAGGATAAACGTCTTGCTTGCTACTAAAACTGATTCGCGCGGCAGGGAAGTCGGTTGGTTTACTTTTTAAGCTATCTTAATTATTGCTTTGAGGGTTAAAATGATGATGACGATAATCGAAGAACATGATCACAGCTACATAACGAAGCATGCAGAAAGCATTCCAGTATAATCAGGTTACGTAGGTGCAGACCATTAACTAGTTACACTTCACGTAACTTTAATGCGGCATTATGAAATACTAGGCCATAGTCTCCTATGCGCATCTATCGAAGCCGTTGTAAGAGGTGTGGTTGAGTTAGCGATGACCGCTTTACAATTCAATACAAAATTCTTTATTGTGACACCTCTTATCCTAAAACTACATATGTACAATAAATATATAGTTTAACAATGGCCGGCCTCATCGCTAACAGTGATTTCTTCCAGGCAAGCTTTGGACGGACAGGACTGACGGTTTAAACTGACGGTTAAAAAGCTTTAAACTGACTTGACAAAAAACGAGGAAGTTCTCAATTTTTTTCCCTTACTAGGTGCGCCCCCGCAGCTTTGCCTTTCTTTTGAATCACTCTATCTGGGGTAGACTGGGAACGTTTGAAACTAAGGACGGTTGAAACAACACGAATATCTCGCAAACTGTTGGCGGGGCAGTGAGGGGTCCAAGGGGAGAACGAAGAGGGTGACCTGTCTGGAAGCGATTCTTAGTGTTTCGTCACTCTCCGTGCGCTTCAACAGTTTATAGGACCCTATTGTGTTTTGTTCACCGAAAGTAAATATTTTGCTCGCAGAGTTTTCTAATTATTGAGATTTCTATTTGAGTGAGAGTATTGAAAATATAAGGGCCCGGTGGCGTAATCGGGAGAACGGTCGGCTTTGATGCCGTGGTACCGAGTTCAAACCGCCGTGCACTAATGGATTTTTCTGTCGAAAAATTTATGTGCGCTTTTCACAGTGGCCCTCCGGTAAAGGAAAAACATCGTTAAGAAACCAACAACCCCCGCATGGTGGTAGGACATTATCTAGTGTCCACCTGGTCAGCTACCACCCTCAAGTTAGAAAATCTGTCACCAAACATCTAATGTGTTCCGGCAGCTATCCTTGAGAGCCAGTTCCCATTCTAGGCCTAGCGTGCTTACCATCTTCGACCGCATCATCACTTACCAACAAGTGAGATAGTGGTCAATCGCTAGCCTATAAGATATATAAAAAAAATGTATTTGTTTGAAATAATGCATGTAGAATATGGCACTATGACTAGTTTTTATTTATCTGTGTTGTCACAATTACTGTAACTGCGTTTTACCTAAAGTAGGAGTTGGGGACGGTTGAAACATTTTTTTTGGGTACGTTGAAATATTGTATTTATAATTTTTTTTATTATTTTCTAGATGCCGAGAGTACGCGTAAGAAAGATTTTGAGAGGACAAGTAGACTTTTACAAGTAGATTTTTGATTGTTTAAGTTTATGTTCAAATTATTTTTGTTTAGTTTATTTTGTTTAAAAAAAAGCAAATGGATGATTTTCGTTTTATTTTATTTTTGCTAATTTACGAATATGGCATATCAATGTTAAATCATGTATAGTTAATGTGACTGATAATATACGTAGATTTTAACTTGTGTGCTCTAAAAACGTTAAAAGCTGATTAAAATGTCGTTTTAAGTATTTAATACAATAAAGACTGATTACAGTTGTTAAGAGATCCTTAATTATTCTTTAAGTTTAAATAAAAAGTAAATAAATCATGTAACAACATTATATTTTGTGTTATTTGCATGTGTTTCAACTGACCCCAACCACTGTTTCAACCGCCCTTGGTATGGGGACGGTTGGATCAAATCCGTTTTTTCTTTGTAATGTGATATTCTATTAAAAATAACACACCTGAAGCTAAAATCACATTGCCCATTTGTAGATAAAAATGTGTTCTTTGATTTAATAAATCTTTGTCATCGCTCGGACTATAAAAAGCAAAAGTATGTACCATACAAGTGAAATTGTTTCAACCGTACCCAGTCTACCCTACTAACGAAATTCGCATTCGCGTTGCGTAGTTTAAAGAGATCTAAGTGTACAGACGGGGGAAGCGACTATTTTTTTAACCGACTTTACAAAAAAGGAGGAGGTACTCAATTAGTTGTTTTTTTATGTATGTTCACCGATTACTCGAAGATGCCTGAACCGATTTGAAAAATTCTTTTTTTATTTCAAAGGGTTCCCAGGTTTATTTTATTTTTACAGATTTTCAATAAAATAAAACATTAAAGTACTGCAATCGGCCATTTTGATTGAAACACCAATCACAGCGCATGACGTCACGCTTAGGTCCTCTTATGTGAGGTTTTCTTGAAAATGTTATTAAATTTTGAAAAACCCGTGTATCCATTGTCACAGATTATATAATAGTTACTACGTTAAGTATGTCATTAACCTATGCGTGACGTCACAGCCGACGCCATGACACATGTGAGCTGTTTTCGCGCACTATTGAAAAAATATGAGAAAAATTGCTTTTCGTTTAACTTAAGTTTATCACCGAAATAAAGGTTTTTTTCGTAAATAGTAAATGTGTTCCCACATTACGGAAGAGGATTTCAAAATCTTACGTCGCGCCTCTTACAAAATTACCTGTTTAATAGCTCCTGTGCAATATCCAAGGAACGCAAGTGAAAGAGTAACTAATAACAATAATATATAAGAATAATTAAGAAACATTGATTATGTAAGTATCCGACTTACCCAGTTATGTTTTTCGAGTGTATGTATTTTTTAACCGACTGCCCAAAAATGGAGGAAGTTCTCAATTCGTCTGTATGTTTTTTTTTGTGTGTATGTTACGCGATTACTCCGTCAATTGTGAACGGATTCGAATGATTCTTTTTTTAACGGGTAGGGTACGTTTTCGAGGTGGTCCCATTGTAATTTTAACGAAATCGGCCGAGCCTTTTTTAATATATCAACATTTGTATTACGATGCATTTACTTATCTCGACGATTTACTACTTACTACTGGCACAGATTATATTAGCTTAGATATATCCGCAGATTTTCTTTCTAGGCTTGCCATTTTTATTTTTATTTAAACAATATTATGCAGCTGACAGACGGACTATCAGTTCCATTTGGATCATGATATGTACTGTGATCGGTATGCGTTTCTCTATGTTGTGTTTCACTATTTCACTTTTTTATTTTTTTTATTTAAAAATTGTCTGAAGTACTGAAACACACACTTACATGTATGGTTGGTTTTAACCTACTTTAATTTTTTTTTAATATTCTGACGTAAACGATTGGATGACAGCTGAATGGTTCATTACTTTTTTTTTCTAATTCAAAGCGTTAAATTCTGCTTTTGCTATGTTTACTTGATAATTGGTTATGATTTATTTTATGATTTATGATTTTGACGTGTATATGTGCGTATATTTATACTGCCTACATACTGAATAAATGCTTTGATTCTTTGATTCTTTGATATAATAGTTACTTAGAATTTTCTAAATCGATCCAGGCATCTGGGAGTAATCGGTGAACATATTTACGTCATAATAATTAAGATAGTTTAAAAACTAAAACAAACCGACTTCAATGCCCCGCGAGTCAATTTCAGTAGCAAGTTTGAGACGTTTATCGTCATGTCTTTGGAGATACTTATCAAATCTCGATGAAATTACGATAGGACTAGGTACCTCGAAAACATACCCTACCGATTACAAAAAGAATCATTCAGCATAAGAAGCAACCCCTAAGTCAAACAACTAAATGGAAAAGTACACGCCGCACTTATAAAGTTTTTCGGGTACCGAGATTTAGAACTACCTTTTGTCAAAGATTTCCGTGTTTTTTGGCTGTATTTATCTATAAAAAGCTTTCAAAAGATATTGTTTTAAAAAACTTGTATAATTTTAAATTAAAAAAAAATATAACAAACAAATTGCTTTCCCTAAATTATACAAAGACTAAACATCTTCTAACGTTAATGAATTAAATAATAATCATAATAATAAGCATTTCACTCACACACATACACACACACACACACACACACACACACACACACACACACACACACACACACACACATTTATAGTTATAACGCCACCACTTATAATGAGCTAAATTTTAACTTACTAATTTATTATAATTTTACTTTTGAATTAAAAAATGAAAATATTTTGACTAATAAATAACTTGTAAAATGTATGTATAACTTATGAATATTTAACCGAATAAATATAATAATAACAACAATGTAAAAATTATATAATGTTCTTTTTAAAATTCTTATGTCAGTTTTTTTTGTACAATTTTATACAATTATCTTATTTTGTATTTTACTCGCAAATTTTTGACATGAACTTTGTACTAATTTATTTAAGATACTAATAATTTGTCATGTAATGGAGGAGCGCAGATGCCTATAACACAGGTTTTTCTTAGCCTAGCGTAGGTTTAAACTGTTATAACGCAAAATGTATCTATATTTCAATAAAAACATTTTTTACTTTTTTACATTCGATTGGTTCACAATTGACTGAGTAATCGCGTAACATACACAAAAAAAACATACAGACGAATTGAGAACCTCCTTCTTTTTGGAATTCAGTTGAAAATAAGATTCAAATGAATTGAGAACCTCCTCCTTTTTTGAAGTCGGTTTTAACTGGATTGCGCATGGTACCTTTTTAAAATTCAATTCACACGAGAAAAAAAATAATTCGGAAAGGATATGACGATTACTGATTTACGACAGTTACTAAATTGGTTTTACAGTCGTATACTGTCGTTATTACAAACGTTAATTGTTAACGCTGAATTAAATCAGATATTTTGGTATAACTTTCACGGACCTTATCGCGTTTCTTTATTTTGTCAGCATTGTACGCATTTTTCGAGCGTTATATTCTTTTGCTCGATTTGAAAACAGTTTAAAAAAAAAAGAAAAAAAAATTACAAATATGTGGTCTAAACCTATGTTTAGTCTATTATATTTTTGTTAAAATAGTAATAGTAATATAATATATAATATAATGAAAAATAATAGTAATATAATAATAAGTCTAGTGATAAGACTTCCGCTAGTACGATTCGGGAGGTACTACAGTTTATTAGTGTATTTAAACTGTGGAATATACATTTTGGCTTGATTTGCAAAAAAAATTGAAGCCTATTTTCAACCGACTTCCAAAAAGAAGGAGATTCCCAATTCGTCTGTATGTTTTTTTGTGTTTTCTGTATGTTATGCGATTACTCCGTCAATTGTAAACCGATTAGAATGATTCTTTTTGTAATATAATAATAAAAATAATAATATAATAATAAAATAAATAATGTAAATAATTTCATGGAGATCTATATAAGTATCTCCAGAGATACGACGATAAACGTCTCAAGCTTGCTACTGAAATTGACTCGCGGGGCATTGAAGTCGGTTGTTTTAGTTTTTAAACTATCTTAAGTATATCGCCTCAAATTGAAGCCAATTTTTTTTATTGTCTACCTTTGACTGGTATCTCCTCTGTTGGTAAGTGATGATGTGATCGAGACTCGTAGCACGCTACGCCTGAAATGGGAACTGGTTCTCAAGGACAGCTGTCGGAACACGAATGTTCGGCGATTTTTTCTAACTTGAAGGTGGTGGTAGGTTTCCAAGCGGACACTAGACAGTGCTCTTACACCATGTAGTATTACTTAAAAACTGAGCTAGTTACTAAACAGCTAAATACTATCTAAAAAAACTGTATGGTCAAAACCTGTTAATATCAAGTTGTTTCACTTTTTCAAATCCACCGGACAAGTTGATCATTAAAATGCTCTCATAAAACGATTCACCGGCCTACTATGTCAAGGCGATGCTTTCGATGCATTCTTTATGTGTATAATATAAACCTACTCAATACTCAATAAAATTGTATCATCGTTGAGATCACGACTTGACGACTTATGTAATCGAGGTGATCGCTTTGTGGGAGCGGCAGCAATGAGCGACGGAAGTAAAGGGTTTTGTTTTCATTTTTATGTATGACGAATATAGATTACAAAACGCTAACGTAATTAGATATTCGTCAAGTTCCAGCATGATATTTCGTGCTAACTGCTGGAAGATTGACCCAATTGCGCTCTGCACAATGGAGTAAAAAGTAATTTGTCCAGGGCCTCGTCTCAGCGCCGTCTTTCGTTTCCAGACAAGTACGATTCTATCATGGATCTTTAAAAATCAGGTGAGATAACGGATTGTTTGTCAAAAAAAATTACAGCGTTTTATGATAATTTGGCTTTTAATTGACTATATGGCCCTTTTCTTCTTTTTGACCCAGGAAAATCCTTTCTGGATACAGTCGCTCAAGAGAGCCACACTTAAATTCTAGAGTGAGCAATCCTCCAAGATAGGGCAAGAGGGGTTCAATCATATTGCACCAATGGTAGATCCATTTAGGGCCTCTGCGGCTGCAGGAATGACTTTGGTGAGCAAAGCGGCGTCTATTGTAGACCGCCCCGCTTTTTCAACCCATATTCGGCCGGCGGGAGCTCAGGTCCAGTCCCAGTCAAGTCGTTTGATTAAACACCAACTCCTTAAGGCTTAAATATTCCAATTCGACAAGTTTTTGATTCAACAGCAAACAATGAAATATTATTTATCATAATAAATAATATTTCATTGTTTGCTGTTGAATACATAATTTTTTTTTGATCATAATCAAAAAAAAATTATGATGTAGTTCAAGAAACATTCTTGATTGTTTAATGGTTCAAAAAACGATATTTACGATTTCACTCGATCATAAAAAATTACGAAAACAAAGAAATTTAAATCGATTTTTGAGTATTACTTAAAGTACATTAAACTTTGACTCACAAAAAATATGCATATATAAAATATGCAATAGGAAAATAAGTTTAAA
Source organism: Cabera pusaria (assembly GCA_954871355.1). Taxonomy (NCBI): domain Eukaryota; kingdom Metazoa; phylum Arthropoda; class Insecta; order Lepidoptera; family Geometridae; genus Cabera; species Cabera pusaria. The sequence continues at coordinate 6,776,109 of OX940909.1, read as the reverse complement.
ACGAAATTGAATTTATAGGTTTTGTCAAAATAGCTCTCATTTTTTTACCATAATTATATACCAAAGCGGCCAGCGCGCCTCATTTCAGTAGCCCGGGAGGCGTCTTCGAGGTAGGACTGGTGTCACTTTTGCTAGCTGGCTAACAGTTCCCCGATATGCGATCGGAATATCCGTCACGGGGACGGAGGTATCGCTAAATAGCTACTGCGCTGAAATATAGTGGCCTTAATCACCGCTGTAGTATCTCGTCTACATAGCTACCTTATATTATTTGTAGCACCTCAAAATATATAACCAATACAACCACAGAACAAATAGAAGGTACACATACACGTGGTGAAACGAAAGGCTGACACTTGCAATCACATCTACCATTCACCAGCTTTACTGACCATACAAGTATCATACAAGTCATGCAAGGTCGTTCAAGATGCAAGGGACCATGAAATATGTGAGACACATTGCGCCAAATAGCATTGTTAGGCAAGGTGAAATTAAACCTTGCAATTATGACTCGATTAAAATGTTGTGTTTTTTTTTCTACTAGATAGACATGTTGGGGTAGTGGCCATATATGGATTGATCGCAAAGCAAAGACATATTGCTTGTAGTGGTGGTAGCTTCACTTCGTGCCATGGGCGGATCAGAACCTATTAGATTAGAGTGTCGTTACTTAATTGCTTTTTTCTGATGTTAATTTTCTTTTAATACCATATAGGCTAGCGTTTGACCACTATCTCACCTTTTATAAAGTTACCAATTTTTCTAATTTATTAAGTATAAAAAGATTTTTGTGTTTCAACATATGTGCAGCTTTTGAAATGTAATTGTTTCGATATATAACTACCCGCTACCACTAACTACTAACTAAATCTTGTTCTATTCATAATGTTAGCATTTATGCTTGACTAACACCCGAGTTCGAGCAACAGGGTACACTGAAAATTAAAAACTAAAACACCTGACTTCCATGCCCCGCGAGTCAGTTTCAGTAGCAAGTTTCGGACATTTATCGTCATATCTTGGAAGATACTTATATCAGATCTCAAAACATATATACAAAAATAAATAAAAATAAAGTACAGATGAATTGAGAACCTCCTCCTTTTTGGAAGTTGGTTTAAAATTAGCTCTGCGGAGATTTACATCTCCTCAGAAAAGTGCTGTCTATTGCCATTTTTACGGTCAATTTGTAATTTAATGTAAATTATAACTATATTTTTTTCAATAAAATATTTTTAATTTTATTTGTTTTGAATTAAGAAATACCGGCCGAACTGTGTTATAATAAGGCCTAGCTTCGATATAAGATGATAGAACTCAGCAATATTTCATAGTGATTTAGTAAATCAGACTTTTTGTGCGGTCGTTAGCATTTAATTAGTTTATTTTTAAATTATTGATGTAACTATTACCACAGCACGCATGTATTAATTTTAGATGCTTTTAAACTGTTGTAATATTTGAATTTTTATTATTTTTGGATTCTACTTTCTATGTATGCTATCTAGTATCTACCTGTTTAGTGAAGATGGCGTAGTTATTTTTATTTAATCTGTTGATTATATTTTTGTAAAGCGGACCCAATAGACGTTGTCGTGTCAATGTTTTATAATTCCCACTTCTCCCAAATATGCAATTTGCCGGACATCTTTTTGCATTTTTCTTTGTCTAATAACATTGTTTCGACTATCACAAATATTTAAAAACAAAATAATAATAATAAACTCAGTCTAGACGTTATTGAAGGCCCTCTTGCGCAGTGGAAGAATGGTCGGCATTGACTCCAGATTTAGTGGGTTCAAAACCCCCGCCGTGCACCAATGGCGCGGTCTATCATCTTGCTTGTCTGGAATTCAAAGACGGCACTGAGACGAGGCGTGGACAACAGACTTTAGTCAAGCACTCGCCCATAGCTACAGTGTTTTATACGTAAACTGTCGACCAGCGCCGGCGCTGCTATCGCCAGTCGCTTGTCACTGCTCAGTGCTCACGCGCGCGCAACGTGTTTTATTAATAAAATGTCTGGAGTAAAGTATTGTTCATTTGATGGAAGTCAATAGAAATCAGGAGACAAGGCACTATAATTTTTTAAATTACCTGTAGATGAGGAAATGTCAGCTTTAATTTAATGTAAAAAACTAGCATCATATGTAAATCAAAAGATTAGTACATAGCTCAATTGAATAATTTTAAATAATAAGCATATTTGTGAGGTAAATAAAAAGCTTTCAAAACTATTTTTATATACATTTCATTGAGTTAACCCTACTCTAATGCATATCGTATCGGGCGCGCGCCGGTACATCGCGCGCTTAACGAAATAATAACAACGCTAAGTCGAGCGCCTTAGATACATTTTTGCTTGTATTGTCTGAAATAAGCGTTGGTATTGTGTTTATGTAGGGGAGTGAAATATCTGTTACGTAGTAAGTATTATATAATATCATATCTGTTTTCCAAAATGGTTAGCACTGAACATCATATAAATATATGTGTATATTTTTATATCTTACAGGCTAGCGTTTGATCACTATCTCGCCTGGTGGTAAGCGATGATGTGGTCGAAGATGATGTACGCGCTAGGCCGACTCGGCCTAATAGCTGTGCTAATAGGGAGTATCTAGTGAAACAATCGGGTGCTGGTTTAAGACTAAATGTATATGGAATTACACATTGATAATATACCTTACTACTATAATACTAACTTACTATACTACAAGGGCTGTGTGCTGCCGAAACAACGTAAGGTTTTGGCGCCAGGTTTTCTCCTTGATGATGGTAAGCTACTTTTTGGTAGCAAGTCAGGCGGAACATAGATATTATATGCTCGTACCACCTGTGAGAAATTCCGAAATAGGATCTGAATTTGGCGCACGATTGATTTGAACCTACGACCTCTAGAGCCGAAGTCGACCTATCTCCCAAGTACACGACAGATCGTTCAAAGCCAAGTTAGTCGTACAGAAGGAAAACATTATTACCGGCCAACAAAAACATTACCTACACCCTTATTTTAACCTTGTTTGGTGAGGTGTATTATAACGATGTTACGCCTGACTTGCTAACAAAAAAGTAGCATATCACCATCAAGGAGAAAACCTGCCGCCATCACCTTACGGTGTTACATACAGCCTTTGAGAGAAAACAAAACAAAACGTTAGGCCTAGAATACTCTGAGGCTAGCGTTTTGTTTTGTTTTCTTAATTTAAACTACCGTATAAACTCAATATTCAGTAAAACACTAAAATCAACGTGAAGATAAGATCGTTTAAAAAACTAAAAGAACCGACGAATGCCGCGCTATTAATGTTCAGTACCAAGTTTGAGGTGTTTATCTCTATATCTCTGAAGATACTTATTAGATCTCAATGAAATTACAATGGTACCACTCTTGAAATATCTCCTTTTCAACAATAAAATAATCATCAAAATCGGTTTATAAACGACGAAGTTATCCAACAAACATAAAAATATTAATATTAATATATACGAAGGTCGAATTGAGAAACGTTCTTTTTTTAAAGTCAGTTAAAAAGAGTAAAACCAAGATATATGGCCATATTTTTTGCCTTCAATCAATCCTCTTTAGTCTACATGCAACCTCCGTTGAGGATTTAATATCTTCTCGCCATCCACCATCACAATTAAAAATAATAAAAAGCACAACCTCGATGCTTACTATCGACTTACGTAAGCTCACGATTTTTTGTTTTTAATATGTTGGCGGACTCCTATCACCTACCTACCAGACCTACCTAATTATTGTTATGCAAGGAGGTCTACATGTTGTATAATAATAATCTGTCTGTGTATGTGTATCAAATCACTGTCTGACTACAGTGATTGTAAGGGACCAATGAGGTTTTAATTGAGCTTATATTTTTTTGTTGTATTAAAGTAAAACTTTTAGTACATCGCCAACGTCGATGTAAATCGCCTATAATTTTTTTCGTTTTTGCGATAGATGGCTATCGCATGTCGCGACATGAATGTCGCCGGTGCTGATTGGTGGATATTATGTATGACATTTAGATCTAGCTGTGATTGGCGGATGCTTCCACAGCCATATTTGTATACATGCTATGTGTCATGTCTGTTTGCGCCAATTCAATATTTTCGATGATAGCAATTTAATAGTAAATTGTAATGTTTGGTTGATGCAATATTTCCCTTCCTTTATCCCGCTCCCGCACATACCTACTCGCATATGTAAGAGCGAGACCGAAAATACTCGTTTCGGATCGCTATAGACAGTGCTGCCTCTCGCGGAGGTAGAAGGAACAAATCTCGTCGAATAACTCGCAATGGAGGCGACCGCTCTCGTGCTTTAAATTGAAATACCTATGTAATTGTGCTATCAAAGCTGTGAAGTTTACCATATCTGTGAAGCTATCTACGCAGGCCAGCTCCAAGGACTCAAGGTATTGTGCACTCCTTTTCCTTTCGAAAGCTGCCTTTTTTCTCTTGTCTACTCCCGCGCAGTTTTTGTAGTCCATCACATGCATCAACCAAAAATCAAATATACAGTCCACTATTCGTCTAACCCGCGCACACATTTCGTGGTCCTTCGAGCCGGATATTGAATTAGTGTTAGCTATCACTCGGATATCTCGCTAAAATCAAAGATCTCGTTGATAAAATCGCTTGGTCGCCCCGCTCAAAACTACCTTCAATTTCTTCATTATTTCTCGTTCGTTGTCGCTTTAACTTGCAAACTCATTCTTTAGTTTTATTTGCGTTTTATTATAATATTCGTACTTATTACTATAATATACGTATCACTTATCGCTAGTTTACCTAAATATTCGATTAGTCGTTTCGCTTGACCCGCATCTACATACAAAGTGTACCTCCATCGCTACTTGTAAATCTCGTTATTCTATTTAATATAATATATCATTATATATTAGATAGATACATGTATTGAAAATAAAATATTATTGTCGTTATATTGCATTATAAAACTATTGGTCGTTTCGCTTCAACTTAGTTGAGTTATTATTAGTTGTGTCATGTAGGTACCTACATAAAAATCGTCTAAGTAAACCGCATCGCTAATTTCTTATATACTTATAGGTACTTACCAGGCTGAAGTTTCTTGTTAATCACATTGATTATATTGATAAAAGATATACCTAAGTAATCTTATTGTTGTTCATCCCACTTTACTATAAACTATTATCATACCTACCTACCTATAAAATTGTTAATCACCCCGCTTAGTTAGTAAATCGTAAATCGCTTGTTTAAATACATAGAATAAAATTTTGTTTTATATTCGGTCGTAAATAGCCTTCAACTTGCCATATTATACCTTACTATAACATTATTTAATTCTGTCGCGTCGCATCATATAGGTACTTACTTCGCAATTACTCGCTGGCGTAACAGCTGTATAGCTACTCGTTTCTCCGCCGCTTATCTGTTTAACTATTTATAATAGATTAACTTGTTGAAATGGCTCCTACAGAGTTAAATTCACAGTTAAAGATGCTTTATGCTAAAAGAGACAGGATTTTTGCTCGTATGCAAGGAATTTCTAATCACTCTAGTGACCTTCAATCGGAAGCAATTAGGGAATCATTTTTGATTGAAATAGAAACCGTAGATGATTTGCATACTGACTTTCAAAGTGTGTTGGACAAAATAATTAGCATCGAGCTAAAATTAGATCCAGACTATAGTATTGATTATCAGTCGCTTTCTTCGTTTGAGGATCTATTGGGCAGCGTTCGTCGTGCCGCCAAAACATTGAAATTGCAGATTAGTGACGTCAAACCCGTGACGCAATCTCAACACAAATCGCCTAGATTACCACCGATCGAAATACCCGAATTTAATGGTGATATAAAGAATTGGCCGCTATTTTTCGCTAGTTTTCAAAATGCTATACATAATAACAGCTCGCTAACTGAATCTGAAAAATTGTATTATTTGATAGGTAAGTTAACTGGCAAAGCTCGATCCGTTTGCGCCGGCATAACGCCTTGCGCCGAAAATTATTCGTTAATTTTCGATTTGCTTAAAAATAAATACGAGGATAAACGGCTGGTTGCAACTTCGTATTTAGATCAAATGTTCGATCTCAAAGCTATTTCGTCCGCAAATCCTAACAATCTTGAACAATTTCTCGATAAATTTGCATGCTCAGTCGCCGCTTTGAAAAACCTGAAAGTCGATGATCTCTCAGATTTCGTATTTTTGTATATCGCACTCAAAAAATTAGACCCAGAAACCGCCCGTGCATTCGAATCATACAAACGCACTTGTGAAATGCCCTCATTCGATGATTTATCGTTATTTGTTCGTGATCATATAAAAATATTGCAACGCACTTCTTCTGTAAAACATGAAGCAACGAAGAAGAGTTTCGATCGTAGAATGGACATGACATCTAAGTCGCATAACACTTCCACTACGCAAGTCTATGTAAATGCCACCTCCAGTTCTCAACAATCCTCGTGCTCCTTGTGCAATAGTAAACACGATCATCTATACAAATGTTCCGTGTTTCATAACTATAACCCGAATGAGCGTTTTAAATTCGTTAAGGCAAATAATTTATGCATTAATTGTCTAAGTGCAGGACATCGTCTATCCACTTGTGGGTCGAATTCTTTGTGTAAAAAATGCAATTCGAAACATCACACTATGTTGTGTTTTCGAAATGCATCCGTAGCTAATAATAATAACAGAAACTCTCTCGTAGCGCGCGCGCACATATGCGCCCGCCTGCCCGCTGTCGTCCCCCCGCCGCAGACCGCGGGACAGGAGGACACGTCCGTCGCATTGACTAACCCCGCTCGAACTGATGACGTCACTCTTTGTGCGTTATCAGATAACAAAGTCGTTCGTCGTGGCCCTACCACGATCTTGCTCGCAACTGCGCGTGTCGTTATCGTCGATTCTCGTGGTAATGAACATATCGTTCGTGCTTTGTTGGACAGCGCCTCACAAGGTAATTTTATAACTAAAGGTTGCTGTCAGCGTTTAGGTTTGAACATAAATGATAACCGCACTATTACTACCGTGAAGGGAATAGGTGGTTCGACTAAAAATGTTCAAGGGTCGATAAATATTCGATTTTTCTCTCGTTTCGATCGTGATATTAATTACAATATGAAGTCGCTGATTATAGATAGGATAACTGATTGCTTGCCGACTGTTTCGGTCGATGTTTCGCATTTGTCGAACTTTAAAAACTTACAACTCGCGGACGATACGTACTTCGCCTCCGGTTCGATCGATTTACTGATCGGAGCCGCAATCTTCCCGCATCTTCTCTTGTCGCACAAGGTTCAAGGACATCCCTCTCGTATCTCCCCGCTCGCACTGGAAACTGTCCTTGGCTATGTGATTGTTGGTGAGACACCAACTCATGTTGATCGTTTCGAAACCTCTTCGTATTGTTGTATTGCTGATCCTCTCGATTCTGCAGTTCGTAAATTTTGGGAGCTGGAGGAAGTGAACGTTCCACCCCTCCTCAGCCCAGACGATAAAATCTGTGAAGAAATATATACACGGACGACCTCTCGCTCTGATGATGGCCGATATGTAGTAGCGCTGCCTTTCAAAGGAGATGTACATTCACTTGGTGATTCTCGACAAGCAAGTGAACGTCGATTTCTTTGTCTCGAGAGAAAATTGCTGGCTTCTCCAAAGTTGAAGACGGCCTACGACGGTGTCATCAACGAATACTTAGACAAGGGTTATATTTCGCCTGTACCTGCAGACACAGAATCCTCGGATGACCAATCTTATTTCATACCGCATCATGGAGTCGTAAAAGAGGACAAGGTCACGTCGAAGTTAAGAGTTGTCTTAGATGGTAGTTGTAAGACAAGCACTCACGTCTCTCTTAACAACCTCCTCTATAGTGGACAAAATCTTCAAGGGAATTTGTTCAATATACTTGTCAATTTTCGCTTATTTCCAATCGCGCTCTCGGCTGACATTCGCCAAATGTTTCTCAGCATCGGTGTTCGCGAATATGATCGCCAATTTCAACGAATATTGTATCGCTTCTCCCCGCAACAGCCTTTACAGGTTTTCGAATTTAATCGTGTCGTATTTGGCCTGAAATCTAGTCCATTTCATGCGCTACGAACAATTAAACAACTTGCTGTCGATGAAGGTGATTCTTTCCCTAAGGCAAAAGCCATCGTTGACCACGGTCTCTACATGGACGACTTCGTCTATTCGGTCCTAGATGAAAAGGAAGGCATATCGACCTCTTCTGAAATGATTGGTCTGATGAACGCCGGCCAATTTGAACTAGTCAAATGGACTAGTAATTCGCAATCGGTACTCGATTCGATTCCGCAGTCGCATCGTCTTTCATCCGTTAAGGAATTCGATGAATCGGAACAACACAAGATACTCGGCTTGTGTTGGTCACCTGCATCTGATTTGTTTAGCTTAAAGCTTAGTGCACCCGCACGAGCTTGTACAAAACGCACCATACTGTCATGTGTCGCGAAAATATGGGACGTTATGGGTTTCGTTGCACCTGTCGTCCTTCATGCAAAACTGCTCATCAAACAGCTTTGGCTGTGTGGATGTAATTGGGATGACACCCCACCCGATGAAATTGCTCATGCTTGGGCTCAGTTCAGAGAAGAACTCCCTTTGCTCTCCAATATAAAAATTCCGCGACATGTCGGAATTGTCGCTGATAGTGTCGTCACACTTCTCGGCTTTGCTGACGCAAGTGAAAAGGCTTACGGAGGAGTGGTTTATTTCCATGTTCACAATTGGGACAAAAATACCGTAAGTCTCATAAGCGCGAAGTCAAGAGTTTCTCCGCAGAAAGTCGTATCTCTTGCTCGTCTTGAGCTTTGCGCTATACTCATTCTTGCTCAGCTCTTGAACAACATAATTGTCGCTTCCCAAAACCGCTTTCATATTGACAAAGTTTTCGCTTTTTCGGATTCGACTGTTGCGCTCTGTTGGGCACATTCATCCCCTCATCGATGGGATGCGTTTGTAGCCAATAGAGTGACAATAATACAAAACACTTGTCACCACATGATTTGTATCACGTGTCCGGTAGAGAAAATCCGGCGGATTGCCTCTCTCGCGGACTAAAACCGTCGCAATTGATTGAACACCCGCTCTGGTTTGATGGCCCTCCATGGGCATGCTTAGATGTCTCGCAGTGGCCTATCGTCCCCTTCAACCCTTCTATGATAACAGAAGTATTTGAAGAGAAGAAACATTCGTTACTTACCGCTTCGCCACCTGAAGATTCTCTTATAATTTCGTTGGCAAATCGCTTCTCGTCCTGGTCGAAATTACTGCATTGTGTAGTTTATGTTTGTAGATTTGCAAAACTTTTACCACAACGTAATCGTATTTCGGCTTCAGATCTTGACTTCACAGAGTTATTGATACTGCGCGAATTGCAACGCTTGCATTTCGACGCTGAATTTTCCAATCTACAAGCAGGCAAACCTTGTACGCGCTCTTTTCAACATCTAAAACCTTTCATTGAGAATGGAATCATTAGGGTTGGTGGTCGCTTAACCAATTCGAATTTAGGCTATTGTCAAAAACACCCTATCGTACTTCCTCGAAAGCATCACATTCTCGATTTACTGGTTGACTATCACCACGAGGTGAATTGTCACGCCGGTCCTGATTTGTTGATGTCACTCTTACGCCAGAAGTATTGGATACTTTCTGCCCGCAATTTAATTAGATATAGAGTGCATAAATGTCTGCCTTGTTTTCGACTTCGGCCCAAGCCGTCTTTTCCGGAAATAGCAGATCACCGCGCGTGCCGTGTTGTTGAATCTGCAAAGGCCTTTGTCCACACTGGAACGGATTTTTACGGGCCTTACAGGGTCACCGTAAGTCGCGGCCGTGGTATTCGGTCGACGAAAGCCTACGTGTGTCTATTCGTTTGTATGACAACTCGCGCGGTGTGTATCGAATTAGCTGGAAATTTGAGCACCGCAAGCTTTTTGGGAGCTTTTAAGCGGTTCCTATCCCGTCGTGGTCCAGTTGGTAGAATTTATTCAGACAATGGAAGTAACTATATCGGCGCCAAGCGCACACTTTCGGAACTACACGAATTTTTGTGTTCAAAGTATCATAAAACTGATTTCGGTAATATGTTAGCAAAAAATCGCATAGAATGGCCACTAAACGTCCCTGCTGCAAGTCATTTCGGCGGCAATTGGGAAGCAAATATTAAGAGTTTAAAAAATCATTTGTATCGCGTTATCGGTGATCAAATACTTTCGTTCAAAGAGCTTAGTACTGTACTCGCTCAAGTAGAATCAGTCATGAATACAAGACCTCTATGTAGAATGCTATCTAGCGATCCTTCGGAACCTCTCGCTTTAACTCCAGCGTACTTTTTGTGGTCCTTCGAGCCGGCCGGAACTACAGTCATAGTAGCTAGCTACCATAGCTACACATAGGCAAAAATAGTCAAGTATTTGTATGACCGTCATAATGCAAAGAAATTACATATACTTTTTATTGCAGAATTCAAATGTTGAAACAACTCATTCTATCACACTTTGAATTATCAAACTTAAAAGCTATACTAGTAGGTATAATCTAATTGGATTTAAGTGTAACCAATAAATCTTGACCTTTCATATTACGAGACCTCGATGCTGTCGAGGATCTAGTTTAATTGGTAAAAGTGTCACGAGGCAGAAAAACTACAGACCTCTTACCTACACTATAAAAAAACTACAGACGAGTATTTGAACCGGTTTATTTGCTCGATTTATTTTAATTGCTCAGTAATTAAACACTTTAAAAGCTATAAATAAATGAATTATTTGTCTAGTTTACATAGATAAAGTATAATGTGACGATCTCTTGATTAATTGCGTGTAAATTAGTCACATTCGATAAATTTGATCACGTTTTGTTCGATATGTTAACACGTTTTTACATTACTTCACCGACTTGCCTCAACTATATAGGATCTAATGCTTATAAATATTCTATTTGTTATAATTATTGTAATTTGTACAAAATGTTTACGAAGATCGAGCTCAGTGGTGTTTCTTGGGAGTGGCCTTTGTCGAGCATTGGACTGTAACTGGCTGATTAAAATGATGATGTTATACACAATTAATCAGTTCTTAGATTAATGTGAACAGTAAAATTAGACTCACATTATTCACCCTTATTCACAAACAGTATTTACTATGAGGTCTCATAGTGCTCGCAAACGCAAAAGGTAATTGAAACCATTACAAACGCAAAGGGTCACTCAAACCAACACAAACGCAAAGGGTCATTCAAAACAACGTAAACTCAAGGGGTCATTCAAACAGAAACATAATTTTACGACTATAAGGTACAGATTAGACTTATTATTATTATTTTTTTTTTTTTTTTTCAAATAATAAATACACTTTATTTTAACAACTTAAAAATAATTACCTAATGACAATATCAAGATTATATAAACTACAATAATAATATCTATACTATAAATAAAAGACAGAACCTAGGTCGCTACCTGCCGGTAATGTTCCCAAAAAGCTAGCGACGTTACCTCGTTGTATAGCTAGGCTAATACGTTGGCCGAGGTAAGCGCCAGCTCTTTGGTCACGGGTGATGTCAATTAGGCGTCTGGACAACTCCTTAACAAAACCTCGGGCATCTCGACCCCATGGGCCCATTGTTTCGACCGCAAACGGAAGAAATATGTATCCATCACCAATGGTAGCATATTTCCTCCGTTTGAGGTTTTCTGCAGCATCCGCTGCCGCGCCCGCTGACCGTGAGGTCCCGCATATATGGGACGCCGCTAATGTGTCAGCACATGTGGCGTCCCACACCAATGGTCTTCCTCGACACCATGGCACCAACGTCATACCGTCGGGCCTCTTACCATCGTCACGTGATATACCGTTCGGCTCTAATATGGCCGGCACGTTCACGGTGGCAAGGGCCCGACGGATGACGTCGTTTATTGTAGCGTGGCGTGAGAGACGCCCTGCACTGCGGCGGCATGACAGGCCGTGGTGGCCTAATCTGTCCACTTCACTGCCGCAGTGACAATTGTGAGGTTCCGTCCTAGAGATGCCCAGACGCAACCCTATGGCAATAGAAAAACTTTCATTGTCCATTAGGGTACCAATGTTGGATGAATTATTATTATTATTCTCGTTATTTATTTTCTTTCTTAGTTTTAGGTTTTTTTACAATAAAGATATCCAAACAAAAATAGAAAAAAATCATTACAAATAAACAATATTATAAAAAAACCTAAACCTAGAGTGCCGCCAGCAGCGGGGCAGGGCCCAAGCTACCGGTGGTTAGGGCTGCAGAGAGAGGAACCTCCTGACGATGCGTGCCGTGTCAAGAAGTACCGCCTTCTGTATCTGGCCCTTGATCCAGCCGTCTAGCGAGAGTCTCTTGAGATGTTGGTCGAGACTCTTCGCTATTAGGCCGTTCGCAGAAACGACTATTGGGACAATGCTAGTCGAATCAACATCCCACATGGCGGTAACCTCGAAAGACAAGTCAAGGTACTTGCTGATCTTGTCCTTTTCAGCCTTCACGAGGTTCTCGTCATGCGGGATGGTGATGTCAACTAACACTGCCCGCCGCTGGGACCGGTCGACTATCACGATATCAGGTTTATTGGCGACAATAGTCCTGTCCGTGATAACCGATCGGTCCCAATAGAGCAAAGCATGACCATTTTCAAGAACTGGCGCAGGTGCGTACTTATAGTACGGCACCTCAGACTCGACAAGGCCGTATTGAAGAGCAAGTTGCTGGTGGATGATCCTGGCTACGAGGTTATGTCTGTGCAAGTACTCGGAGTTAGCAAGATGAGAACAACCGGAAATGATATGTCTGAGTGACTCTCCGGGACGGCGGCATGCCCGACATATGTCGACCGTACCGTCCTTCATAATATATTTCCGGTAGTTGTTCGTCTTGACAACTTCGTCCGCAATTGCACAAACAAAACCTTCGGTTTCCCCAAAGAGGTCCCCGAATCGTAGCCAGTTCACCGACGCGAGCAGGTCCACATCGGGTCCCGTTAAGACTCGATAGAACCGGCCATGCAGCTCCTTGCTCTTCCATACGTCCTTGCGGTCCTCGGTGCTCAGCACCTGAGGCTTGCGTCAGTTCTCTTTGCCTAAGGACAGAGGAGTGAAAGTCTTGTCAACTGACACCACATCGCAATGCATCCCACACTCGTTGTTTAGGAAATATTCCCGGAGACTGCATACCTCACGGTTGTGGAGTGTCTTGGCATTTAAAAAGCCTCGACCACCCCATTTCCGTGGGATATACAGTCTCATAACAGACGAGCGTGGGTGAAGCATGCGATGTGATGTCAATTGCTTTCGAACTTTTCTATCCAGGGCGTCTAGTTCAGTCTGAGTCCACCTTAGTATGCCAAAGGTGTATATAAGTAGGGGCATAACCCAGCCGTTGAAGGCACGTACCTTGTTGCCTCCTGACAAAAGACTGTTAAGTACTTTTGTCAGGCGACCGAAGAAACGTTCCTTCACCGACTGTTTTATCCCCCCACTCTCGATACCCAATGACTCAGACATACCAAGGTATTTATAGGTGTCGGCTTCGGAGAGAGATCTGAAAGTCATTGTATCAGAAAGTTGTAAATTCATTGAATTAACAACTTTCCCCCGCTGCACGTGCATGACCGCGCACTTATCTACACCGAACTCCATGTTGATGGCGTTGCTGAAAGTCTCAGTGACTTTCAATAACTCCATCAAATCATGGCGCTTCGGTGCAAAAAGTTTAAGGTCATCCATGTACAGCAAGTGTGAAATGAGTTCACCCTCTCTCCTAAGCCGATAGCCTAGCCCTGAATCCTCTAATAATGTGCTTAGAGGATTTAGGGCTAGACAGAACCACAAAGGACTCAGACTGTCACCCTGGAAGATGCCTCGCTCAATCCTTATAAAGTCCTGCGGACCAGAGAGACTGTCCCAACCACCCGGTTGACGAAGGACTGTGGTCCACTGCCTCATACAAGAACCTAGAAAAGACCTCAGAGTTGTATCAATTTTATACAACTCCAAGATCCTCTCCAGCCAGGTATGAGGCACTGAATCATAGGCCTTCTTGTAGTCAATCCAGGCGGTGGAGAGAGCACCTTTGTTCCGCCGGACTTGTTGGCAAATGGCCGTGTCGATGAGGAGGAGCTCCTTAGTACCACGGGACCCAACCTTACATCCATTCTGAGAGGGGGCCAAAATATTGTGCGCAACAATGTGCGAATTAATTTTAAACCTCAGAATAGATGTAAGAAGCTTGTACAGCGTTGGCAAGCATGTAATGGGTCTATAGTTCTTCGGTTCCGTGGTACTACCGGACTTGTGGAGCAGGAAGGTGACACCGGTTGTCATGAATGTTGGCAAGGAACCAACCTCGAGGGCTTGTTGGAATTGCGCCGCTAAGCAGTCGTGTGAGCATCGAATCCACTTTATCCAAAAGTTGTGTAATCCGTCCGGTCCTGGACTTTTCCAGTTCTGGGCCGTACGGATCGCACAACTAACGTCTTCGGGGCTAATACTAATAGCCCCCATGGATTCGATAGGCTCACACGCGCGCTCAACGACGCTCATCCAATCGCCCTCCGTGTGTTCGACGGGCACCGACCAGATACTACGCCAGAAGTTATTCATGGTAGTAGTATCCGGACACTGCTCCTCATTCACACGTTGATTGGTTCCTTCCCAACCTCGGTATACCTTCCTTTGGTCACTTTGGAAGAGGCGATTTTGATAATAGCGATCTACACGCGCTCTATAGCGACGAATACGGTTTGCCAATGCATAAACTTTCTGCTTCAGAAAGTCAATGCGTTCCGTGACACAAGTCATGTAGTCCCGGGGTCTAATCCCGGTCCCAGCAAAGGCCTGATTCACGAAACGCATGACTCGGGGGCGATGATTACCCCCTCTGAAGCAGATCAACTTCGCAATAAGAGTCCTAAACATATTGATGCGACACTCGATTCGTTCTTGCCACGCAGGGATAGCGGGGCGTCGCGGTATTCGGTCAGTATCCGGAAACTTGACGCGAACAACGCGACACGCCGCTATAGCCGCGCAGTAAAGAATCGAGTGTGTATCAACTAATGTTTCACTAGTCTGCATATATGGGACTAGCAAAACGTTTAGGGCTCCCATTAACGCCAGGTTACGTTTATTCATTGGCAAACGTGGTAGTCGCGGCCTAGAGTCAGGAGTAGTGCGATACTCCAAAATCGCGTCTTCCAAAGCCCTCCTCAAATGCTCATTAGTCTGGGTACTTACGTTAGTATTCGTACAATCGTCTGCGTCTAGCGCGGCATCCGCCGGGGCAGACGTCGAAGCCGAGCCTGTCGGCCCCTGCGTCGACGACACACTGGGCGGGTCCCGCGCTAAAGCAGAAGTAGTAGGAATAATAGGTAACGCCTCCAGACGCAGCCGATCAAGCGCAGAGTCGTCCAACAGCTTGAGCCGCTGGATGGTCCGCACCTGATCCGATAGTCGTTGTGCGGTAACGGTGACGGCTGGTTCAAGGGCCTGAAACAGAGGTAGTATCCTATCGCGGTACGCGGTCAGGTTAGTTCCTCCCTCTGTAGCCCCGTAGTAGGCGCGCATGCAGTTCTCATTTAAAGACTGGGTCCATCGCATGCGACGCGCTACACCACCGGTAGCGAGGGCCGGGCGCGGAGCAGAATGCCCCACAGGCCCCAAGCGTGCCGGTAGCGGTGGCCGTCCTCGTCGTCGCGTAGATGGTGGTGGCGGCGGCGGCGGCGTAGGCCCGTCGTCATCACTCGACGAGCTGCCCTCCGGGGGAGTGACAAACTCGTCTCCCGACGATGTGCTCGGAGATGATGCGGCGGGCGGAGGTGGTGGGTGCGCGCTTCTTGTCTCCGCTAGACATCTTCGAGATCTCGTTATCATTTTTTATCACTTTTATCGTAGTTATTTTGCTTGCACATTATTTTGGGTTTGTTGATATATGACATGATACGTCAAATGAGAAAAACGATGTAGATTAAATTAAATGTATACTGAATTTTGAACACTATTTTCTTGATGTAAGATTATTTGTTTATTGTATTTACTGTTTTTATGGTATAAAAGGGATGTAAGGGAGCATAATTCCACCTGATTGCTCTCAGCCAACCTCACCTGCACGTGGTGCATCCTGCCGATCAGCGAACGAGGCTCTGGCGACCGACAAATGGCGGGATATCCATTCAGAAAGACGTAGCTAAATACCACAGGCCGGTGACGGGCAGCAGCGTCACCGGTGCGAGAAGCTACGTCCTGCGATCACCCAACCCGACTGCCCAGCGCGTGGTGATTATTTGGGCAAACCCTTCATGGCAGACACAACCACACAACGGCCCCCAGTTCCCGGTCGCCCCGCTATTCCTGACCAAGGCGGCGGTTACGGTAACGGCGGGGCAGGGGGTGCTAAGAATCCCCGGGCGACGGAAGGCCGCCAAAACCGACTGACCCTGGCTACATTTAACGGACGCACGCTACGGCTCGATACACACTTGGCACTTCTGGAGGAAGAGCTGAAAAACATAAGATGGCATATTCTGGGATTATGTGAAGTCCGAAGAGAGGGGGAGGACACCGTTACCCTAGAATCAGGCCATCTTATGTATTTCAGAGAGGGAGAACAACCATCCCAAGGTGGCGTCGGGTTCTTGGTCCATAGGATCCTCTCTGATAACGTTTTAGAAATCTCCAGTGTGTCGACAAGGGTAGCGTATCTTGTGATTAAACTCACCGAGAGGTATAACCTCAAGGTTATCCAAGTATACGCACCGACTTCGGCACACTCGGACGATGAAGTGGAGGAAATGTACGAGGACATTTCCAAAGCCTTGCACAGAACCCAAAAGGCCCACTTCAACGTTGTCATGGGGGATCTCAACGCAAAAGTGGGAGTACAAACAAGCGGCGAATCGGTAGTAGGACCACACGGATTGGGAAGCAGAAATCATAGGGGGCAAATGCTCGTCAACTTCCTAGAAAAAGAGGGGCTTTTTCTGATGAACTCTTTCTTCCAGAAAAATCCCCAGCGGAAGTGGACGTGGCAAAGCCCCGACGCTATGACCAAAAATGAGATCGACTTCATTATGACGGACAAAAAGCGCATATTTAGGGATGTCTCAGTGATCACTAGGTTTAAAACCGGCAGTGATCACCGACTAGTCCGAGGCTCTCTAGATATTGACTGCAAACTTGAACGTGTTCGTCTAATGAAGTCCACGCTCCGACCCAATATGCTACAATCCGTGGTCGGGTCTGAAACGTTCCAGCTGAAACTGGAAAACCGATTTGCTGCACTGGAAACCACAATTGACGTTGACCAGGATCTCGACCATGTGGTGGACATCCTCAGGGAGGAAGGGACAAAATTCTGTGAGACGCGAGGTGCTGGCAAGAAGTCCAAGCTTTCAGAGGAATCTCTGCAGCTAATACAAAAGCGACGTGATAACCCTGCAGTCACTTCGTCAGATCAACGGACCCTAAATAAAAAGATTTTTAAATTGGTACGACGTGACCTCCGGAGCTCCAACACACGCTCAATTAAAGAAGCGATCGAGCAAAACCGGGGGTCAAAAGTCTTTGTCCAACAGCTGGGCCGAAGCCATCTGACGAAGTTGACCACTTCTAGCGGGAGTGTCGTCGCTTCTAAGCCGGAGATTCTTAGGGAAGTAAAAGACTTCTACAGCCAATTATACACCTCACAAGCGTCCCTTCCCCAACCCGGCATCGAGGATCCTAGAGCCACTCTGACCCGCCACTACACCGAAGATTTGCCAGAAATCAGCCTAGATGAAATTGTGATGGCTCTCAGGCAGCTTAAAAACGTAAAAGCCCCCGGAGAGGATGGAATTACAACGGAGCTCTTAAAAGCCGGTGGAACTCCTACGCTACTACAGCTTCAGCGTATTTTCAATTCCGTCCTCTTTTCGGGGAGAACTCCGAAGACATGGAGTAAGAGTGTGGTTGTTATGTTCTTCAAAAAGGGAGACAAAACCCTTTTGAAGAACTATCGACCTATCTCGCTCTTAAGCCATGTCTATAAGTTGTTTTCTAGAGTCATCACAAATCGTCTCGCGCGTAGGCTCGACGAATTTCAACCCCCCGAGCAGGCTGGGTTTCGAGGAGGATACGGCACCATAGACCACATCCACACAGTGCGGCAGGTTATACAGAAGACTGAAGAGTATAACCAGCCCCTGTGCTTAGCGTTTGTGGACTATGAGAAAGCCTTTGACTCCATTGAAACCTGGTCTGTTCTGGAGTCTCTGCAACGGTGCCAAGTCGATTGGCGATACGTCCAAGTGTTGAGAGGTCTATATGACACCGCAACTATGACCGTCCAAGTACAAAATCAGCAGACTGAACATATCCACTTACATCGAGGAGTTAGACAAGGAGACGTTATTTCCCCCAAATTATTCACAAACGCTCTAGAGGATATGTTCAAAACGCTGAACTGGAAAGGACGGGGCATAAATGTCAATGGAAATTACCTCTCACACTTGAGATTTGCGGACGACATCGTCATCATGGCTGAAACCGTGCAGGACCTGCAATACATGCTGACCACCCTCGCTGATTCTTCTGCGCGCATCGGTCTCCGGATGAACTTGGATAAGACCAAGATCATGTTCAACGAACATGTTATTCCGGAACCGATTGCCTTAAATGGAGTCCCTCTCGAAGTTGTTGACGAATATGTCTACCTTGGGCAAATCTTGCAATTGGGCAGAAACAATTTCGAGAAGGAAGCTCGCAGAAGGATACAGCTTGGATGGGCAGCATTCGGAAAACTTCGTCGAGTCTTTACATCGCCCATACCACAAAGCCTGAAGACGAAAGTCTTTAACGAGTGCGTCCTTCCTGTTATTACCTACGGAGCCGAGACGTGGACACTGACAGTGCGACTAGTTCACCAATTCAAAGTCGCTCAGCGAGCTATGGAGAGGGCTATGCTCGGAGTTTCTCTGAAGGATCGAATTCGAAACGAAGTCATCCGTCAGAGAACCAAAGTAATCGATATAGCTCAGAGGATTAGCAAGCTGAAATGGCAGTGGGCCGGTCACATCTGTCGGAGAACCGATAACCGTTGGGGTAAACGAGTTCTAGAGTGGAGACCACGGCTCGGCAAACGTAGTGTGGGACGCCCTCCAACTAGATGGAGCGATGATATACGCAAGCTGGCTGGCAGCGGTTGGAAACGAATAGCTGAAGATCGAGCTCAGTGGCATGCCATGGGAGAGGCCTATGTCCAGCAGTGGACGGAAATTGGCTGATAATGATGATGATGATGATGATGGTATAATCAAGGTTGAAATAGCAAAATTCACAAATAAAAGTAATATAAAAGAAAAAAAAATTCTAAAAGACGTCTCGTCTGAGCGGTGTCAAATTTTTTTTTTTTTTTTTTTTTTTTTTTTTTTTTTTTATTATTATTATTTTTATACTTTATAGGCTAACGTTTGACCACTAGTTTATATCACTTGGTAAGTGATGATGCGGTCGAAGATGGTAAGCACGGTAAGCCTAGAATGGGAACTGGCTCTCACGGATAGCTGCCGGAACACTTTAGATGTTTTGGTGACAGATTTTCAAACTTGAGGGTGGTAGCTGGCCAGGCGGACACTAGATAGTGTCCTACCACCATGCGGGGGTTGTTGGTTTCTTAACGATGTTTTCCTTCACCGGAGGGCCACTGTGAGAAGCGCACATAATTTTTTCGATAGAAAAATCCATTGGTGCACGGCGGTTTGAACTCGGTACCACGGCATCAAAGCCGACCGTTCTCCCGATTACGCCACCGGGCCCTCAGAAACATAGTCATTATTAGCACAAAAGCATGCCATGAATGATCAATTTCCACTTAGTAGCATTGTGCTCGTACTTTGCTAGAAATAAGTAGGCTCATTTCTAGTATGCTTAATAATTTAAGATTAATGATAATTAAAAACAAAAAAAAAACTTCAATAGCCGCGCATAAATGTATAAAATAAAGTTTAGTGATACAGTGCTAAATGCTATACATAATAACACTTGTGTTCAACAATGTGTTCAACCTTTATTAAAGACAATAAGAAAAGTTAATGGACATATTTTTAATTTAGTTTACGAATAAAGTTTAGGCTTAAGTAAAATTGCCTTTAAAGGCCAGATTGTAGTGATATTAGATACAAATAATATACTCTATAAAAACGAACAAATGTCGCTCCTTTCATTTTCAAATTCTAGTGTTCATTCCCTTAACTCTGCAGATTCTTCTCAGATCTTGATGAATTTGTATACTTCAAATTGTGAATGAGGGATTGAGCATAATAATATATGTTCTTGAAAGTATAATCGATAATATCTTGTGTCTAGAATTTCAAAATGATGTATTGAAATAGTTAGACTAAGCCACATAAATCTTGTTTCCATCTGCCAAAAAACCAGTTTGATTCAGACCGTTCGATTATAATATTTATTTCGAAATAATTTGCAGTTTGCATTGGTGGTGCATAAAAGTTCAATGCAATATTAGCTAAGGTTACATTATGATAAAATATCTGGTTTACCAAGCTATGCTCGGTATTGTATGTATATATATATTTTTGTTAAATTAAGTTTTTTGGATTTCTTTTGGCTCCCATCAATAGTTTTACTCACAAAAGAAGGAAAAAAATTAGAAAAAAAGGGATAAATAGTCATCTCATCTGGTCTCGAACCAGGGACCTCCCGAACGCCATCCAATCGATTTTCCACCGAGCTATCATAACTTTGTCAAATGAGTCGAAATTACCCTTTGTATTCTAATGATATTGTAGCAGTTTTTCAATGCCTAAAAACACGAATACAACAACATTTTCTGAAAATTAATTCTAGCTAGATCGATTTATCGCCTCCGAAATCCCCTGTATACTAAATTTTATGAAAATCGTTGGAGCCGTTTCCGAGATTCAGATTATATATATATTTATATATATACAAGAATTGCTCGTTTAAAGATATTAGATTAAGCATGTGCTTTGAGAGTAACTTTCGATGTATCGGTAACATTAATGACATAATATAATAATACATAATATTACACACATACATACATAATATTTAATTAAAAAATAAGCTTTAATACGACAATGTTTCGCTTGAGTTGCTATCAAAATGTACCACGCAACAACGTTTGAAAGACTTTTGCATGCCGTGATACTAAATAACTGAATAGGTACTGATGGTAGGCTTCGGCCATACCATCCACTGAATAAATACATATCGCCGTTAGATACGTGCTAGTTGAGAAAACGCCTTGGGGTAGTCACTATGTGGATTGTTGTGTGGCGTTTGGGGCTCGTTAAAAAACCTGACTTACATAAGCGGAGCGAGCGCAATTTTATTTTGTCATAGCAACTTTCCCCGCCAAGCCACCCTATTGTTACGCCACTGTTTCTTCTTCTTCTTTGTTCTACGGTAGAACTAATGATAATTCACCAGTTTTTTTTATAGCTTACTAGCAATGTAGCAATGGGGGTCTCACATTAGCAGTAATCTTGTTAACCCTCCAACTAAGCTAAATATGCTTATGTCTGGAGTGGATACACGATAATAGTGCGTTGGGTGGGGATCGAACTCACGACCTCTCGATTGTCAGGTCGACGCCTTAGCCGTTGGGTTATTGCCGCTATAGAAATCACTATAATATAATCTCCAGCTAGGCAGAGTGACGAGATTGAAATGAACGAAATTACAGAGATGGAGCTATACAGTCTACATAGCTGCGTCCCTGTCATTTAGTTCATTTCGTTCATTCAATGATCAACTGTCAAAGTTCGTGACCGTGGTGCGATCTGCGGGCGCGATCTAAATACTTTTCAATTGTTTTCTGATCGCGTTTGGTGTGAACCGGTCAGTACAAATACTACTGCGATATCCGATCGCCGCCTAGATCGCGCACGCAGGACGCTGCGATGTGTTACGGCCTTAAGAAGCCTATGTCCTATGATTGGTTGGAAGTGGGCTACTCCACGGCTTAATGACTGAACCGATTGGACTGCAATTTTGGAGAGCGATTCTGTTAAAATGACATCTACTAAAGCATTTTATACTTTGAGTAAAATTGAGTGACTGGTTTGTTTATCTGAGCTTTTGTATGATTTAAAGCTTAATATTCGCGCGAAATTAAACTTTTCGAGAAAGTTTAAACATTTAGCTCTTGGGAAAAGAACAGGAAATACTTTGACACACATACGAAGTATTAAAAACTTGCGTATTAGCGTTATAATTACAACATCATTGGTAAATATGTTTGCACTGTTAAAATTCGGTAACGCTACGAATTACCAGTGCGAATAAAATTACAAATTTGAGACATTAAATATGAAATGTTTATGTGTCGTAAATACTTTTACGCAAGAAAATTCATAACTATAAAGTTATTTATTAGTGACTGGAAAAGGTTAGCCGAAGATTGGGCTCAGTGGCGCGTCTTGGAAGAGGCCTATGTCCAGCAGTGGGCTGACACTGGCTGATTAAGATGATTCTTAACTATTGGTTAAAACAATTAGTTAACCTTTTTTTAAAGTAGCGTGGAGTCAGCTAATCATTCTACTAGCAATAAAAAAATATGTAAAATTCAAAGCAGATTCAGTTTATCATCAACATCATCATCATCAGTCGATTTAGTCCACTGCTGGACGTAGGTATCTCCCAAGATGCGCCACTGAGCCCGATCTTCGACTCTTCTTTTCCAGTCACTGCCCACCGCTTTGCGTATGTTATTTAGTTTATATTATTATTCAAAATTAATGATTATTTTTTGTTATTTTTTAATTTTGAACTGCTAATCGCTCGATTATTATCTTATCGGTAGAATGCCAACTCATATTGTGTGGCTTTGAGATATAAAACCAGGTTTGTAAGTATCTATGTATAAGTAATTCATGCGAGATAGTCATCAAAGTTCATCGCGAGAAGGTCACATAATATGACGCAAAGCTCTGCGTAGGCGAGCGCATTGGGTGGCATGCATACTTTATACGAATTATCTTTTCTACATTATGATAAAATCGTTAAAAGTCCCGCACATTTCATATTTTGAGGAAGAATTAATCTCATCAAAAACATTTTGTTTATGATAAAGGTAACAAACAAGCAACGCTGGGCGCTACGATGCCACAGACAGACATACTCGTCAAACTAAAAAACACCTTCTCCTTTTTGCGTCGGGGGTGTAAAAAAACTGTTTCAATGACTGCGTTGTTAATGCACATGATACCTCAGACTAAGATGTTAATGTAATGGGTCTGAGTACTTTCCGATGTAGTTTTGATTTTGATGATACTGTTTTAGGAAAAATAACAACTGTTATACCTTTTTAGAAAGCTTAATAAACTAGGAAGTTTTAATAGTAATTAATTTGTACGCTTGATATCATAGTGTTTTTTTAAAGGAAAATTACATTGATAATTTTTACGATTAGTGAATCGTAAAAATTATCAAAAAAATGAAAAACGTTATACTTAAGACATTGTTTTTAAATTCTAAGTATTTTTGGATATTTTATTACTTCTTAAGCTTAGGCACTAAGTTTCCTACGAATAAAAAAAAATTGATTAACATTTAATTAGCCATTTTTTAAAATTTTGTTACAGACCTCTAAAATTGGGTATTTTTCCAAAAAATTGCTAAATTCCAAATATCTCATAAATCATTAACTTTCGGCCATACATTGGAGCGTCTAAATAAATATGTCGCATTTTAGTCCCCCTATCTGCTTCTGCCGGGAATACGTCAAATTACCAATAACCCTGTATATCAGAACGGGTATCTACTCGTCAATACTCTTTTACCATTACTCATACCATTTCATAATGTAGATGGCAAAATAAATAAGGTATTAGTGCAAAGGTATGAGAGACTTTCTAGTGTCCTGGCTACCACCCTCTCCACACAGCTGTTATTGAGAGTCCGTTCCCATCCTTGACCAGTTGACCTCATTGTCACTTTGAAAGTGGCCGAACGCTAGTCAATCAACACCTTAGACAACATTTCTTACTTTATGATAAATGCTAAGATCAGTTCGTTTTTTATAGCTTATAGGCTAGCGTTTAACCACTATCTCACCTGTTGCTAAGTGATGATGCGGTCGAAGATAGTTAGCACGCTAGGCCTAGAATGGGAACTGGCTCTCAAGGATAGCTGCCGGAACACATTAGATGTTTGGCGACAGATTTTCTAACTTGAGGGTGGTAGCTGACCAGGCGGACACTAGAAAGTGCCCTACCACCATGCGGGGTTAGTTAGTATAATTGTTTGTTTGGGACTTCTTCACAGTTCTGGCTGGACCGATTTAGCTGAGATTTTGCACAAGGATAGCAAATCATAGAGATTAGGATATAGGGTACTTTTTAACGCGGGTGAAGCCGCGAACTACAGACAGTATTTTATAATAATAAATACAATTACAAAACCCAACGTGCTCTGAAAACTCTACTTACTAATTTCATATCATATAGTAATTATCTTTTGTTACATATCCAGCGTAACTGCAGCATACAGTCTCAAGCCCGTAAATCACAGACTATATAATTCCTTACGTAACGATTTGTCGTTCTGATCAGTTGCACAGATATTCAAGGAATACTCGTTAAACTATGTTTTAGCATACGCTACTACGTGGTACTATTATTTATTCTATGACGTTACGCAGACAAGATTATAGTAAAGGCAAGGGGGACTATTCTGATTAACCGGTCAAACTGAAAAAGTGTCAGGTTAAGGCCCAGTTTCACAGGTTTCTGAAAAGTCTCCATACAAGATTTAAGAGTCAGTTCTAATTCTAGGCCTAGCGTGCTTGCCATCTTCGACCGTATCATCACTTACCAATAGGTGAGATAGTGGTCAAAAGCTAGCTATAAGTAAAAAATAATATGTTTTTTTACAGGCGGTTTTTGCACTAATAAACTGTAATAGATAGAGACTAGAAAAATCGCTCAAAGTGTGGCGTATGAATGCTATAACTAAATAATAATAACATCAAATAATGAAACAAGAAACTTATTTTTCCGGTAGGTAAATTTTGTTCAATCGGAACCCTATGTCTATGTGTGTGACTTAGACTCGCACTTGGCCGGTTTATTTATTTTTGAAACTACCTTAATTATCGAATACTGTAAGAATCTTTGTCCTGAGGGTCCTGAGTTCTAAGAGGGTGAAATGGGGTAACAAAGTGTGAAAATCAATATTGTTTCGGTATGCGCTGAAATTTGGCATGTAGATAGTCATTACGATATTAGTTACCTCTGAGAAAGGATTTTCTAAAATTCACCCTTTAAGGAGATGAAATGGGGGTTCAAAGATTGTATGGAGAAACAAGATTAGATAGTATTTTCTATCCGAAACTTTACACAAGTGCTTCAGTAAAAAAATAAGTAAATACGTGTTTCAGGTTTTTTTTTAATTCCACCCCTAAGAGGGTGAAATGGGGGGACAAAGTGTGAAAATCAATATTGATTCGGATTGCGCTGAAATTTGGCATGCAGATAGTTATTACGACGTTAGTTACCTCTGAGAAAGGATTTTCTAAAATTCACCCCTGAAGGGGATGAAACGGGGGTTCAAAGTTTGTATCGTGAAACAAGATTAGATAGTATTTTCTATTCGAAACTTCATATAAGTGCTTAAATAAAAAATAAATTAATAAGTGTTTCAGGTTTTTTTGATATTCCACGGTCCACCCGTATGAAATGGGGTAACAAAGTCTGAAATCAATATTGCTTCGGATTGCGCTGAAATTTGGCATGCAGATAGTTACTTTGACTTAGGTATCCACTAAGAAAGAATATTTCAAAATTCACTCTTCAAGGGGATGAAGCGGGGGCTCAAAGATTGGATAGTAATTTTATTCGACATTTCACACAAGTACTTCTGTAAATAAATACGTAAATACGAGTTTCAGACTTTTTCAAAATGCCACCCTAAGAGGATAAACTGAGGTAACATAGTCTAAAAATCAATATTGTTTCGGATTGCGCTGAAATTTAGAATGCAGATAGTTATTATGACGTAGGTATCCGCTCAGAGAGGATTTTCTAAAAATTCCTCCCGGATACGAAACGGGGATTCAAAGTTTGTATGGCGAAACAAGATGAGATAAAGTACGTGTTAGAGGATTTTTCGAAATGGGGTAGGTAACAAAGTCTGAAAATTTGGGTTTTTTGGGTTTTATAAATATGAATCCCGAATTGCCTTAGTCGCGGTATAACATGAAAACGGTTGAAATGATTTGGCTAATTCTTATTTGATGTTTTTAATGATAGAATCGTTTTAAAAAAAGTTAAATGTTATAAAAAAAGTTTTTAACGCGGGCGAAGCCGCGGGGCACTTCTAGTTTTAATATAAACACTCACATTCATTTTAAACTTATTGATTTGAAAACGGGTCTTTAATGTGACTTACACGATGTCGATATATCGATCGACATATGTTTCGCCCTCATCCGGAGGCCTTCTTCAGGATCTCGAGTGCGGGGCGCTCGCTGACGCGTCCAGCCTCGCTCGTAAGTCACGTGAAAGTCCCGTTTTTTAAATCAATAAATCTTAATTATTCATGTATAAAGATTGTACTCCTTGTTTTTACCATCCTTGTAGTAACTGTTATACTAAGCTACTCGTATGCTCGAGGCTTTATTTTAGATCGAGTTAAATCAATACCTTTCCCTTTCATGAATACTTAAGCAAGTGGTATTAAATAATCAAGCCTGTTATTACACATAGGATGTAATCAACGTGCACAATTACGCTATTTAATAAGTCGATCATTGTCATAATGTGTAACACTTTAGTGTTGAGTCATTTTATATTTAGGTATACGACTTATTTTGATCCCCCCACGCAAAGAAGGCGTGTTATAAGTTTGACGTGTGTTTCTGTGTATGTGTGTGTCTGTCTGTGGCATCGTAGCGCCCAAACGAATGAAACTATTTTGATTTAGGTTTTTTTGTTTGATAGGTGTCTTCATCGAAAGTGTTGTTAGCTATGTTCATGATAATATCGTTTAAAAACTAAAAAACAACCGACTTCAATGCCGCGCTATTCATTTTCAGTACCAATTTTGAGATGTTTATCTCAATATCTCTGGAGATACTTATCATACCTCGATAAAATTACCATGGTACCACACTTGGGATATCTCCTTTCGAACAAAAAAAGAATAATCGAAATCGGTTCATAAACGACGAAGTTATCCGCGAACAAACATTAAAAAAAAAAAAATATATATACGGTCGAATTGAGAAACCTCCTCCTTTTTTTGAAGTCGGTTAAAACTCCGTTCAGCCGTTTGAAGATAATGAGCATTTTTCTAGATGATGTGCTATGAAATAAACTTTTGTAGTTGTGTTCAATTCGAAATTAAGTTACTTCAACGATAATTTAGGAACTTGGTAGCGTTGACCTGATGCTGGGACATCTCCTGGCCTCAATTAACAGATTATTAAAAGATCGGTCGGGGGTGGTTTTAATTTTGAATGTAAGTCTTGTTGTCTATCTAGGTCAGTGGTGTCCAACCAGTGGTCCTCAGACCACCAGTGGTCCGCAAGAACTTAAATATGGTCCGCGAAAGATTTAAAACTGACGAAACAATAGTTATGTTCTATATAGAATGAGCAAAAATGTCCCTCTAATTCAAGAAGTTGTACAGAAGATGCCATGCTCACACATCTTATTGATGCAAATTATTTTTTCCTCAGCCTGTTCTCTCCCACTGCAGTGCAAAGGTCTCTTCTAAAAAAACTAAATTATACAATTGATACAGTTTACTTTTTAACCGACTTCAAAAAAAGGAGGAGGTTTCTCAATTCGACCGTATATATGTTTTTTTTTATTTTTTTTTTGTTTGTTCGCGCATATCTTCGTCGTTTATGAACCGATTTGATTATTCTTTTTTTGTTGGAAAGAAAATGTCCCAAGTGTGGTACCATGTTAATTTTATCGAGGTCTGATTAGTATCTCCAGAGATATGGAGATAAACATCTCAAAATTGGTACTGAAAACTAATAACGCGGCATTGAAGTCGTTTCTTTTTTAGTTTTTTAAACGATATTATGTTGTTTACTATGTGGTCCCTGCTACTAATAATAAACTTAAACTGGTCCCTGGTCACAAGAAGGTTGGGAACCACTGATCTAGGTCTTAGGATGTTATCAACACTTTAGCAGTTATTTAACCGTTAAATAATAAGATCGTTTAAAAAACTAAAAACAACCGACTTCAATGCCGCGCTATTAATTTTCAGTACCAATTTTGATGTGTTTATCTCCATATCTCTTGAGATACTCATCAGACCTCAATAAAATTACCATGGTACCACACTTGGGATATCTCCTTTCTAACAAAAAAAGAATAATCAAAATCGGTTCATAAACGACGACGTTATCTGTGAACAAACTTAAAAAAAATAAAACATTTATACGGTCGAATTGAGAAACCTCCTCCTTTTTTTGAAGTCGGTTAAACAAAACCGTTTCAATCGTACAGCAACACAATTGTAAGGCATATAGATAGAATAGATAGAAAATTATTTATTGTCACACTTCATTACTTAAAAAGTAACATTCAAGACATTAATTTAATTAGTGTTACAATGGGTGGCCTTATCGCTGAAAGCGACTTCCAGGCAACCTTTGAATAGAGAGGACTTGTAGAAAAAAAAATACAATAGACGGCAATGTCTAATATATACCTACTAACTTTACTTCTTAAAATACTAACCTACCTTACCAATTAAAGACATGGAATACCTAGTAAGATTGATTTACAAATCAATTTCTGTGAATATCAATAACATACAATAGATACAATAGCAATTTTGATTTAACTGTAATATTATCAATTTCATACAATATATGATAATAAAACAATATTTATGTACTTTTGACGTCCTTGGACCGACTTTGTCTCTGCCTTTCATTAAAACAGTGCTATTACGCAACTGATACCAATTTTAGCCAATTTTTAGAGTTTCCGTTAGCCTATTGTTCGTAATATTTTAGTTGTTGTATAGAAATATCTGGAACGATGGTGATTTTGTATGATTATGGATTAGGTTTGTTTTGTTAGATTAGTGATTCTAATGGGTTTTTAATATTCATGTACTGAATTTGAAGTTGATTTCAGCTTCGAATAATAAATTAAGTAGATGAAGCCTATTTTAGATAACGGAATACCTACCTATGTACAAATTACTGAATAGTATGTATTTTTTATATCTAATGGTGTCAGGCAAACACTTCACTATGATTTCATCTGATACATATTTGAACAGAATAAACTCAAAATCAAAATCAAAATATATTTATTGTAAATTGTGTACAAATTTGTGTACAAAAAAAAGTAATTTATGTACAAAGATAGTATGTTTTGTATTTGCGTAACAACAGTTTACCCTTTTCGGGCGTAAAATAAGGCTCAAAGCCAATGTTAAGGTAGACCTTAATCTATTAGTAAGTTAAGTTAAAACTAGCGAATAGTCTTTAAAAGTATAAATTATTTAAATTATTAACTATCACATGTTACACTATCATATTTGATAAGTATACTATCTAATATTATTAACTATTACTGAATATAATACAACTATATTTTTACACATTACATTTTATTTTGAAAAAACTCATTAATATTATAATAACCCTTATTAATCAGCCAAGATTTTAAGTTTTTGTTAAATTTAGGGTTTTTTAGCGCCTTGATGTCAACTGGCAGATGGATATCTTGATTGCTGTGAAATAAGAACTTTTATGGAAGAGAGTGTTATTGGCTTGAGGCATATATATGTTATACTTATGTTTTGTACGTAATATGTCAGAACGACTTGATTTGTTTGCAAAAAAAAAGGTTGTATTTTCTTTAACATAATATCGTTTAAAAACTAAAAAACAACCGACTTCAATGCCGCGCTATTCATTTTCAGTACCAATTTTGAGATGTTTATCTCAATATCTCTGGAGATACTTATCATACCTCGATAAAATTACCATGGTACCACACTTGGGATATCTCCTTTCGAACAAAAAAAGAATAATCGAAATCGGTTCATAAACGACGAAGTTATCCGCGAATAAACATCTCAACTCACATCAACTATCTAAGCGATAAATACATCTAAGACATGTTTTTTGTAAGAGAAAGGTAGATCCTACTTCCACAGAATTACCCCAGAACATTACACCATAGCTAAGGAGGGGAAAAACGTACCCATAATATGCATTTATTGCAATTTTTTCTGAGGATACTTGCTTGAAACGACTCTTGCTTCTTTATATATTACTAGCGGATCCGGCAGACGTTGTCCTTCCCGCAGCGCTACCTATCGGGTCCAATTGTGAATCTAAACCATCTATGGACTAACTCAAACACAGATACCAAAATTCATCTATATCGGTCCAGCCGTTTACGAGGAGTTCAGTGACATACACACGTACAGTAGAATTATATATATAAGAAAGATAGGCTAGCGTTTGACCACTATTTCACCTATTGGTAAGTGATGATGCGGTCGAAGATGGTAAGCACGCTAGGCCTAGAATGGGAACTGGCTCTCAAGGATAGCTGCCGGAACACATTAGACGTTTGTCGATAGATTTTCTAATTTGAGCCTGGTAGCTGGCTGACACTAGATAGTGTCCTACCACCATGCGGGGGTTGTTGGTTTCTTAACAATGTTTTTCCTTCACCAAAGGGCCACTATAACAAGCGCACATACATTTTTCGATGGAAAAATCTATTAGTGTACGGCGGGGATTGAACTCGGTACCTCTGGCATCAAAGCCGACCATTTTCCCACTTGCACCATCGGGCCCTCGGGCTTTATAAGGTTCAAAGCAAGCAGGGGTATATTAATTTAAAACCTAGAACAGACAGAACTGAATTTTTCGAGAACCTCTTACTCTATTCGAGTAGCTTCTATTCATTTTATACCTTTGATGTTTGGATATCTTTTCAACCGACTTCCAAAAATAAGGTTCTCAATTAGTCTGTATGTTTTTAGGGTTCCGTAGCCGAATGAAAAAAAACGGAACCCTTATAGATTCGCCATGTCTGTCTGTCTGTCCGTCCGTATGTCACAGCCATTTTATTCCGAAACTATTAAGACGGAAGAAGACAGAATTGAAACTTGGTAGGTAGATGTATTCTGTAAACCGCTTTCCGATTTTTATACAAAAATAAAAAATATAAAAGTTTAAGGGGGGGCATCCTATACATGGAACTGGAACAAAAAAAAAAAATTCTTCAAACCTATACGTGTGGGGTGGGTGTCTATGGATAGGTCTTTAAAAATGACATCGAGATTCCTAAAATCATTTTTTCTCAAAGACAATCATTTAAAAGATAGGCGCGTCTAAAGTGGTAAAATGTGTTGTCCCCCCCCCTCTAACTTCTAAAGTAAGGGAGTGAAAAATCTAGAAAAAATATATTCTGTAGATCTCAATAAAAACTTTCAACGAAAATTGGTTTGAACGAGATACAGTTGCAGCAGTTGTTGAGATATAGCGACCGCAAGTATAACTTTGTTTTCATACAAAAACTATGAAAAACAAAGTTATTTTTGTAGTTGCGAAAAATCAAAGTTATAGAATACTCTACTGTGTTACGGAACCCTACGAGTGCGAGTCCGACTTGCACTTGGCCAGTTTATTTGTGTGTATGTTACGCGATTACTCCGTCAATTGTGAACCGATTTGAATTACTGTTTTTGTAATCGTTAGGGTACGTTTCTGAGGTGGTCCCATTGTAATTTCATCGAGATTTGATAAGTATCTCCAGAGAAATGACGATAAACGTCTCAAACTAGCTACGGATACTGACTCGCGGGGCATGGAAGTCGGTTGTTTTAGTTTTTTAACTATCTTAATTATTAGATGTCCAATCCCTAAAATCACACAAATTACATATAACCTCCTTTTTGAAGTCGGCTAATAATATATTAAAATGTGGGAATGTAACGATTTCTTAATTATAAATTGGCCTATGTATCCCTTCTATTTTTGTCAATGGAGAATCTTTGCTAACCGACTTCAAAAAATGATCAGTCAGTGATGCAATGTTTTGTTATATTAAAATATTCAGAAAACCTGGCAATTAATTCAGTATACGAAATATTACAAAACAAAAAAGAAAATTTATTAGTGTGTGAATTTTTAATCGCAACAGAATAGCAGAACCAATGTCGATGTGTTACAAATCATCATTGCGAAAAGCATAGCAAATTCCTTTTATTTAAAAAACTGTTGAATTATCTAACGATGAGATTTTGTTATAATTAAGATAAAAAAATTAGTTTAAAAACTAAAACCACCGACTTCCATGCCGCGCGAGTCAATTCCATGTAGCAAGTTTGAGACGTTTATCGTCATATCTCTGGAGATGCTTATTGGATCTCGATGAAATTACAATGGGACCACCTCGGGAGTATACCCTGTCGAAGTAAAAAGGTTTTTTAATCGGTTCACAATTAGCGGAAATATCGATGAACATACACAAAAAAGAAATACAAACAATAGAACCTCCTCCTCCGTTTTGAAAGTCGGTAAAAAATTGAATTAACATGTATCTGTACACAGTATTCTATTATATCTCTTTTATTCTAGAAAAGAGACAAAAACTCAAATTGAAATATGTAAAAATACTTATTAAACTTATATTCGATCCCAACGTCGACTCAATTTAAGTTTTTGTCTCTTCCTTAAAAAGGGTCTTCCAAATGATGGCAATCGAAATTCATACGAATTATTTTTACTCAATTTCTAATAATAGGCATGTTTCTATTAAATAGCACAAATACTATACATTAAGAAAAAAGGAACACACAGACACACATTTTAGTTTCGAATGCAGATATGTATGTGTTTCTTGTGATGTGCACAAGAAACACATACATATCTGTATTCGAAACTAAAATAATTTAAGATCGTTTAAAAAACTTCAAATGCGGCGCTTTTAATTTTCAGTATCAAGTTTGAGGTGTTTATCTCCATATCTCTGGAGATACTTATAAAACCTCAATAAAATTACCATGGTACCACACTTGGGATATCTCCTTTCCAACAAAAAAAGAAAAATCAAAATCGGTTCATAAACGACGAAGTTATCCGCGAACAAACATAAAAAAAGACATATATACGGTTGAATGGGAGAAACCTCCTCCTTTTTTGAAGTCGGTTAATAATTGAATCGTTTAAAAAACTAAAAGAACCGACTTCAAATGCGGCGTTATTAATTTTTAGTATCAAAGGTGTTTATCTCCATATCTCTGGAAATACTGAACATATCCCGATGAAATTTAAATGGAACCAACTGTGAGATTCGCTTACAAACAAAAAATTTTTTTTCAAATCGGTTCACGCGTCTACGAGTAATCGGTGAAGATACATTAAAAAAACCGACGAATTGAGATCCACCTCCTTTTTTGTGAAGTCGGTTAAAACAGTCTCAATGTCGAGTCTATACCCTACTTTAACCGTATCTTAATATAAACATGACTGAGAGGGACTGCAAGGACTTTTTAATATCATAACAAAGATTAATTATATCAGAACTGCTGAACTGAACTAGCTGATATATACGATATATATATAAAATTCATGATGTACAATCGCCTTGATTTGTGCGTATCCACCTTAAGGAATAATTTCCTGTGCACTCTTATTGAATTGGCATCTCGCTTCTGTCTATGTTGACATTGTTGACCAATGACAAGAAGGGACAAAGCCAAAAATTATTTTTTGTTTTTGGTTTTGGCTCTTCTGATTGGTAAGAAAATGTTTTTTTGGTTTTGGCTCTTCTGATTGGTTAGAAAAATAATCGACGCTTGCAACCGAAAATGTTTTGAAACTGGATACGCACAACTGTACGCGATGGTACGTGAACAAGTCGCGGGCGACTTGATCACGATTATGAATTTTATCATTGTACAGCTCTATCAAACAACATATGTGTGATCTGATTTATTTAAGTTATGTGTAAAAATCATAATCATAATAATCATAATCATAATCATAAATTATTTATTGCTGAATTGTAGTCGGTACAGATGGTGAAGTTACAAAATTGTTTCATACAATCTACCATGAAAATGGTGTGCAATGGTTTGCCAGCAGCAGGGCTAGCATGGCGAGGGGATAAAATATTTGTCACCTGTTTTTCTCCTCTGAAAAGAGATAAAATTGTTTTCTCTACCTGTCAGAGCATGGCTAAGTGGAAAGACAATATTTATCCCCGTATATCATTTGACGTTTAAGTATTTCCACCTTGTAAAGCATGGACGACAGAGGGAAAGGGAATAACTGCGATATTTGACATTTAAAGAGGACAAATTTATCTACTATCATAAGAGGTGGGTTTATGTTTATCTATCACCGCAATTTGCCTAAAAATGTCGCGTGCGTATTAAATCTACATTTTCTCGTTATTAGAAATGCACAAAATGGAACGTCAATTACATATTTTCGGATTTTACCGTTAAATGGACATCTTAAAGATATACACAATACTTAATTACTTTTTCCCACTCCATCTATGCATTTCTTTTAAATACTATTTTCTTTTAATCGCGAGGTATGCCGAATAAATTTCCAGACACGGAACTTGACTTAAAGCAGTGCCAAAGAGTAGGTTAGTGCCTAAAAATTAACAAATAAATCGAAACAATCTCAATCTCACGATTCTCAAACTAACTTATGGACCTTGTGATCGTCTTCGTAACTGAAAAATATATTGCAATTTAGTAGATTTTTTCTCAGGTATTACACTTATCACTCGCGGAAGAACACAAATTTGAGGAAAAAATACATTAAGAGAACTTTCGAAAACACAAACAATTTTATATATATACGTATAATATGCGTCCCACGACTTTGCCCGCGTTTGGGCCACCCTTAACACTTAGGGGTATTAAATTTTAGTTGTTAACCTATTATCATACCTACTTGATATACATATAAAATTTCATCAAAATCAGTCCAGCCGTTTCGGAGGAGTATGAACACTAAAACTGTGACGTAAGAATTTTATATATATACTAGCGGATCTGGCAGACTTTGTCTCGCAGCGCCACCTATCGGGTCTAATTGTGTATCTAAACCATCTACGGACTAACTCAAACACACATACCAAAAGTCATCTAAATCGGTCCAGCCGTTTAGGAAGAGTTCAGTGACAAACACACGTACAGTAGAATTACATATATACATAAAAATAGGAAGAGATAATAATGTACTTAACACTGGCTAAATACACTAACTGTGTGGAGTCATAATGAAACTAAAAAGAAAAACAAAACATCAAAACTGATGACTTGAATCAAATAATGATGACTGATAATACAATATTAATTTATTTTCTATGTATGGCAACAATGAAGGGGACAAGGCTTTTCCCTCCATATCCACCGTGACAAATATATCCACCTGTGCGCCCATGCTCTGAATGTGGACAAAATGACAGACGGGGAAAAGATTTTTGTCTATTCCCCGGGATAAATAGTCCCCTCGCCATGCTAGCCCTGAGAGGCTACAGACATATATCAAGTATAATTATGGGCTGCGGAAACTTTGACATTATAAATAAATATGACATAATATCATAGTATTACATTGTACAATTAATTAATTTGTATTTGATTCAACAGAAAAAATGTTTACAGAGTAAAAATAGTATAGGTAATATAATAGAATAATAGAAATTGATAAAGGTAATGTAAAGCAATCAAAATGTTGAATCTCAGTAAAATGTGTGATAATAAAATATTACATAATATAAGGTGATTCAAGCAATGTCAATAATATTCAATCAAAGTTATCATTTAAAAAATCGTCAATAGCATAGTAACATTTGGTCGTCAACATTCTCATGATTTTATTTTCACAAAGAGTAGCCTATGTTCATCTCATGCTATCAAGTATTTCCTTGTTAAATTTCAGTAAGATCTGATCGTCCGTTTAGGCGTGATTAGGTAACAAACAGACAGAGTTACAAATTTTGATTTTATAAATTTTGTTATTTGGAAATGTAAAAACAATTCATACAACTGTTTTAAGCTTTCTGTAAAATAGCAGGTTTACTTTACATTTATTTGGAAACACTTAAATACACACGAGTATGGAACTTCCTTTTTCGAAGTCGAGTAACAAAGATTCGTCATTGACAAACACATATGGGGTAAGCTTTATTTGATCGGAACGTAATCGATTGCTACAATTGGAATTCACACGAAGTATAATCGCATCTGCATTCGAAATTCAAAATGAAAAAAAATAAAAATAAATTGTAGTCTCATTATCGAGCCTATACCCTTCTTAAACCGTATCTTAACACCAGCATTAGTGGGAGGGACGGTATATATGCTGTCGGTGTTGCGGATTCGACACACAACCGGTCTTCGGCCACGACGAAGACACGAAGCAACATGAAGTTCTTGGTGAGTCCATGTGATAGTGAAGTGATGTGATGGAAAAGTGTATTCGATTGTTCGGACGGTTTTTCGCAGTGCATTGGAGCATCTCTAATTGTTAGCGAAATGTGACGGTAATATTTTGTAATAATTTCTAACGGTTTTTTAATGAGTGTTCTGAGAGAAAAATGTTTTATTGTTTTTCATTAAATAGTTCGTTACATCTGCGAAATAATTATTTGGAATAACTAATATAATTATACGATATAGAAAATAAATAGAAACCTTTGTTAGAGATGCTCTACTGTGACTTATGGTAACGAAAAATAAATAGATTTAAATGTTACTTATAATAATTTAAAAGTGCTGCTCATTGAGATCTTATATAATTTTATTTAAGAGATTTTATAATATTAAGTACATTAGCGATTGTACAAACGCTGATAGCCTCGGATTTTTAATTAATGTAAAAATATTTAATCAAATCGGTAATATTATATACATTAATATATTTTTAAAACTACCTACCTAACTATATACAAACAAATATAATTAATTAGGTAATTTCTAACATCAATATATATTTTTGTCATTTTAACCGACTTCACAAAAAAGGAGGAGGTTCTCAATTCGTCTGAATCTTTTAAAAAAAAAAAAAATTCTTTTTTCACAAACATAGTTCACCAAACCCCGATCAATCTCTATTTTATGTGACTTAACATTTTTAGGTATATAAAACATTTATGTGTAACATATTTTAATGTACTCACGCATTTTTATTTAATTAATGCGCCCCTCATTACAATTAAAATATAAATCAATATTGGAATGCCTAAAAAAACAACACTATAAATAACTAATTCGAAAATTGTCTTCAAAGCTAAAATAATGAACAAAAGAAGACAAAGTTTTAATAGAAATGAGAATGAAAACAGGGTCAAAATTATTATCTATCTAATATATAAAATTCTCGTGTCACAGTTTTCGTTGCCATACTCCTCCGAAACGGCTTGACCGATTTTGATGAAATTTTTTGTGCTTATCCGGTATCTATGAGAATCGACCAACATCTATTTTTCATCCCCCTAAATGTTAGGGGGTAGTCCACCCCTAAATTTATTGTTTTATTTTTTATACAAAATTTTTAATTTCTATTTTTTTATGATACAACATACAAAAATACATACAATCCTCAGTTTTCACCCTTCTACGATCAACCCTTATTTTTTAATAGCCATTTTAGTAATTTAATCATTTTCCTCCATACATACTTACAATAAGTAAGCTATTTTTTGTCTACACTAGAAATTACTACGAAATTATTTATATGGCAAAACAACGTTTGCCGGGTCAGCTAGTACTTTATAATATCGATTTTTTAATTCTATTGAGCACGCATATTTGATCGCTTTGAAATAAAAAGCTTTTTAATTATACATTCCAAATAATAATTAACCTTATAATAAGCATAAGTATACTTATTAGATTGTCAAATACTTACAGAAAAAAAAGTTTGAATGAAGATTATTATTGCATTGTTCAACCTACGAGAATAAAGTCAATCAACAAAAAAATGTGCTAAAATCCTCAACAGTCACTAATATGTGATATACGCCTAAAAACACTATCTAAAGAAAATAATAACACTTTCTTATTGAAATTGAAAATATAAAACGTCAGGCAATAAAATTCACTTACACAACATGTTTCCTACAAATTTTCGGTGCAGGAAAGCAATCATAATAACTAAAAAAATGAAATAAACGAAAATAATTAAAAAGATAAATCAAAAATAATCAGAGAAAACATCGTAAGAATAAAATAATCTCAGTGATACACTTTAATAAGGATAGTCTAAATTTAATCAGATTATCTGCAATAAATAGACAAGTAACATGCTACTAAAAATTGTTCACAACACCTACTTTGGCTATGCTAACTATACTATAATTTGCTGAGCCAAATCTACGTTAACCTCTTTTATCGTACCATAGATAAAAGGTCACAGATTTTCCCGCCAGATCCGCCAGTCATAATCGTACCTCATAATTTGTATAATTATTATTTTAATAATTACTGTTTACGCAACGGCAAGTAATTAATAATAAATTATAGTTCCCACACTAAACATTGGATTCCGGACATCTTGTAATTTTCTTTTCACTTTCTTTGAGACGAGAAAGCAAGAAAATTGTATGATGTTTCGTTTAATTTCATATCATTTGCGTACGTACGAGTATGTTTTGTTGGATAAAATAGTTCCTTTTCGAAGTTGCCAAGCATATTTCATTATTGTGATGCATGCTGTTTATTTGTGATGTTGTTGTATATGCAATATATAGTCAAATTATAGACCTGTCAAAACGAGTAGTAGGTACTTATGAGCAAATAGATCGTTGGCTGTAAAGCTTTCGTTTTGGTAAAATTAAATTAAATTTAGACATTTACCATTTTATAGCCACGTTTATAACCAGTAAATTTTTGTGATGTTACCGCTAAACACAAATCATATAACATTAAAAATGTTTGTGAATTCCACTTAATAATATAATAAAAAATTGCGTACCTCATAAGTAGAGTTGCCACCATTTTTTACATACATTCTGACATACAAATTTTAGGCCGTATAAAGTTTTATTACTTATTTCATTTTAGCACAACAAGAATAAAGTACCTACAAGCTTTAAAAAGTATAAAATAAAAGTTTTATTTTTATTTTAGAAACGCTCAATGTTATTAAACGCCCAAATTTTATAGCGGAGGATACCAGTCTAAATAGTCTTTATAAGTTTTCATAACTAGTAACAAGCCAGTAGCGATCAGTTTTACTTAAATGGAATATTTTAGCATACATTATTGATGTGGGAGATTATAAAGAACGCCTATTAAGTACATGAAAAATATGAAAATAAGTACCTACTCAATTTCAGAGTATGGATGGTGACCTTACTCGAACGAGTCATAACTCATAGTACTTGTCATCATTATTCTGTGCTCATAGCTAAGCAAGTCTAGCTACAGGTTAAGCTACAGGTCGCCCGTTGAAGTCTTTTCCACTAGAGATCGCACTTTAGAATTATAATGAACCTTTAGAAGCACACAGTCAAGCCTCTTACATGATTTTTGGTATGTTAATGATATGTTTTAGTTAAAGATTACCCTCAAATAAAAATCGAATCCGTAAAAGAAGTGGTACGTTGATTAAAATAAGTCTAAAGTAATTTTAGTTAAAGCTCCACGTTGATATTTCTACGATGATATTATTTATTAAATACTTGCGTGTGATCTGTGACAAAAATTACCGAAACAAATAATGAAAACAATGAACATTCTATGTAAAACATGCTATCATGCTTTATAATTAATCAAAAGGTATAATATATTAAGCAATTCCAGTAATACAAATGAATATTCATATCGATAATCGTTATGAGTGGTTTTTACAACTCGATGTGATTTCTTACAAGTGAATCGATTGTTTGACTAATGATGCGTTAACGGTGATCAATCTTGATACTTATTCCAATATCTTTTGCCAGAATTAGATTAAAGAATCGATTAAAAAGTATTTTTTCCGATAAGTAGTAGTTAGAAGCCAGTTTAAAAAAATGGTTCTAACAAAATAATTGTAAGATGTGTCTTAATGAAAATCTAGGTCACTTTTTAAAAGATTCAAATGATTCTTTTTTTAATCGGTAGGATACATTTCCGAGGTTAATGCATTGTAATTTCATTGAGATCTGATTAGTATCTCCAGAGATATGACGATAAACTTAGAGTCTCAAACTTGCTTATTGAAACTGACTCGCGGGGCACGGAAGTCGGTTGTTTTAGTTTTTAAAATTAATCATAATAAAAGATAAAAAATCATGCACAAAAACTCACAGTTTTGATTTGAAACTCAGGTGCTAATAACACTGTCAGTGCTGAAATGTGGTTTCTTTACCCTAAATAGATATCCGTACTATATATATATAGTATATATAATATTATAAAAACGTTTGTAACTAATCACCTAATCACGCCTAAACGGACGATCCGATATATATCGATCCGATGTAGATCCGATGAAATTTGGCATCGAAATACTTTATAGCATGAGGATGAACATAGGCTCCTAAATTCTTGGTGTACGTGAACGAAGTCGCGGGTTTCAGCTAGTAACACAATATATTATATCCATCTATTATAATTATGTTATAACATGTCAAAACCATACCCACTCACTCAAATGAAAACAAAACAACATCAAAACCTGTGAAACCGGCTGTATACAGTAGAATTAGTGTGTAATGTGCATTAACTATTACGCTACGTCCAATTGAGCTTGACGGATGCCGTGATAGTTCACAAGCAATGGTTGCGTAACTGTGTCTATCACTAAGAGTATGTCACTAACTTTGCTAGGTATGTGACTTGCTAGTTTGTCTATGGTTTTTAATGAAATACACAAATTAACAAAATAAAAACATTCTTATAAAAAACAAGCTTGTTAAGAGTCTCTTCATCCTTTCTAAATGGAAAGTACTCGTGACAATAAAACAATCGAGGCCCAACTCGACTATCTTAGCACTTCTCATCAAGAAATTCTAGTCCCTACATCCCAGTTCCATCGTCAGATCAACCTGATGGTATCATATATTGCATTGTCATCAAAATTACGTAAATATGCCAAATTTCAGTCTCATCAGATACCTGCAGCAAGTGGTTAAAAAATGGTTAAAAAATTTTGACTGGTGTTTGGTGTACTGATGGGACTCAAACCTATGCCTTCTGGGGAACATGCCCAGGCGATGTACCGATTCAGCTACCGTACGACCGATACGACGAAATTAAAACTAAAACATAATTTTCAACAATATACATAAATATAACCTCACCAACCAACTTAAAGTCGCTCAGCGAGCTATGGAGAGAGCTCTCGGTATTTCTCTGCGGGATCGAATCCGGAACGAAGTAATTCGCCAGAGAACTAAAGTTATCGACATAGCTCAACGGATTAGTAAACTGAAGTGGCAGTGGGCTGGTCATATCTGCCGCAGGACTGATAACCGTTGGGGTAGACTTGTCCTAGAGTTGAGACCGCGAATCGGCAAACGTAGCGTAGGACGTCCTGTGATCAGGTGGAGCGACGACATACGCAAAGCGGCGGGCAGTGACTGGAAAAGAAGAGCCGAAGGTCGGGCTCAGTGGCGCATCTTGGGAGAAGCCTACGTCCAGCAGTGGACTGACACCGGCTGATGATGATGATAAATATAAAGTGTAGATAACACTTTAGATCACTTCAGATCTAGATTCACCAGATCACTTCAAATCACAGCGTCGCGTCGTATTAGATGAAATTATTGTTAAGAGTATTTGCTAATTTAGTGAGAAAAGAAACATTTCGCAAAATAAATTGTAGATTAACCCATTAAGAAATGGAATCTCTTAAAAGTTAATGAATATTATGAATATTCAACACGCATATAAATTATGGAATACTTATTTAGTAACATTTTTATTCGTTTCTCAAAAGATTGACTGGCAGCACGCAAAACTTAAATTAAAATTTAACTGTTACAGTACCCTACTGATACTGAGTAGATCAGTCTTCAGCAAGGTAATTAAAATAAAAAACTACCTATTATATCGATTCCAAAATAAAGCTTGTAATTTACAATGCTAGTCGGAAATTCTCATATTTCAAATCGAACGACAAACAATTTTTTATCAGTAAGATTTCCGGTAAGAGCTCATAATTTTTCTTCAGTGCATTGGCAGATCCCAAAGATAGTTTCCGATCGGACAATGAATTGACTTCTCATTAACTTCACATTCTCATCGTCGATGAGTTCAGTATTCGAAAATCGGAAGTTTTGGAATTTTAATGCATCCGATTTCAATTAAAATCACGATGCTCTCACTACGTAAACTACTCTACACTCTACCTACCTTCATCCAAATCTAGATGCCTCATCCGTTCAAAATAAAATCTCAAATAATTATGATTCTGAATGTACCAAGATCTCAGACTGGAAACAGAAAGCTGTCGTATCAGGATGTCAAAGCTGTCAAACAGCCTATTCAGGTGTCAATACCTCCTATACGTACTTTTGCCTTTAGATTGCTGCTTTACACTTGAATTTCTATTACTACTTCCTACGTATCGTGAACTTCCTCTGAACCTAAAAAAGGAAGTTCAACTCGTTAAAATATCTCTTGCTTTGGTTGCCAATAAATAATACTACGGCAATTATGAATGTTTTACCACTAAGTACCTATAAGCAAACATAAACTTAACGTGTGTTTACAAGTCAGAACACTGCATACTAAATGTAGACGTTTACTCAACCGTTTAAGATCGGGCTTACTTCCCGGTGAAACCTAAGCTTCCTATACTTCCACTGTCAATGCACTGGACTGGTTTAACTTGCCCGTAGGGTGTATTTATACAACGATTTAGTTAGTCGTTCGATTACTTAGACTGAAGGATTTATACGGCCTTTTGTATTGAGATAGACGAACAATGGCCGATTATGTTGTGGCTATATCTAAACTAAATTTGACAGACAATCGTGAAATCGTGCTGTACTTTCAAATAAAATAAATAATTACATGTT
Source organism: Cabera pusaria (assembly GCA_954871355.1). Taxonomy (NCBI): domain Eukaryota; kingdom Metazoa; phylum Arthropoda; class Insecta; order Lepidoptera; family Geometridae; genus Cabera; species Cabera pusaria. The sequence goes on along the minus strand of OX940909.1, from coordinate 6,733,058 downwards.
TTTGAGGTTTTGTCGCTGACCAGCCAAATCGTCCTATTAGAAAGGAATTACAATTAAATTAATTTTACCTACTTTATTATATTGTTTTCTTGTTTTTTTTATTTGTTTCTTATTTTAAAATTACCTATAAAAATGTTTGGTTTATGATATTTAGGGCCAGTTTCACCAGTTCCTGATAGCGCTAATATGAAAAAATCTGACAGATTTATGACAGCTTTTATATGGCGTCATGTGTCAGATAATTAGTAAATCATATTATTATTTTTAAATTGTATAGAATTATAAATTTTGGATTGTGTTTAACAATTTACAAAAATATAAAGTGTGAAACACTTCAAAGAAACATAATATTTGTATAGAATTCTTGAAAATAGAGCAGTGTAAACGCCACTTTATTATCAGTAAAATATGGCAGAGTAGGCAGGACATTCCAACGAGATTCTTGGATCAAATGTTTATGTTAATTCAGCGCTGGAAAAGCGACTGCAGTCCAAAAATCATAATCATAATCCTAATACGTCTTCCATCTTTGACGCTTGTCTATGATGTATATTTATTTTTACGGTAATCACATAATTATTAGGGTGAGTATTTAAACTGTTAATAAACTGCCCAAATACATTTTAACAAAATTTGACCATTAAATCTTTAAAATGTATGATCATCGTAACATAATAGTGAATTTAAAAGTAGTTATTACTTATCTCCTTATATTGCCGTAATAATTAAGCCTTTCACATGTTACAAAAGTGACATTGGATATACCTAGTCCCAGTTTTCCCTTTCACTAAGTGAAATGTATTAATAGATTTACCTTGACTTACTATCGATTTAAAGTAGGTTAAAACAATCAAAAAGCATTTCAAAGTTGTGGAACATTCATGGGTCATTGTTTTTGAAATATTTGACAGCAATAAAAAATCCTCTTATTTCAAGATTGCTTACAGCATCTACAATTACCTAGTCATATTTACAACGTGATATCGCAAAAATATAGCCGTAGTTGTTTGGTATACATTTTCTAGTAAATATGTCTGTCTGTCATGATGTAACAAGCAGTGATGGCCAAGATTTTTAACGATTACTTTTAGTGACATCATTACATATTTGTCAGTGCGCCATTTTCACACGTCTGTGACACACAGATGTTCAAAATTCAAATTTCGAAACTGATTTTGGAAATACGCAATACGCATAATTTCGCCTAATATATGTCAGTTTGAAAATTAATTCAATGAACGCGCATTTTCGTTATGCTAACAATCATTATGTAAGATGCGTAGAGATGTGAAGAATGGTTAATATTTACACAACTAAACTTAATGATAGGCGTGACTGTCGAATTAATAATGTTCAACGAATCGATCATCATAATATTGTGTGGCAACACATGATTAACTTTGGGCAAATTTATTATGTCATATTGAAACCTATAAAAAAGGTAGGATTTCTAGAGTCCAGGAAATAAGCTTCTAATTCGGGCTAAAACAATATAAAAAGTTTGTAATAAATTAAAAGTGTTGGCATGATTTGCTCACTTATTTTTTAATTTACTCTTGGCTTCCTCATTTGAGACAAAAACTACAGTTAGAATTAGAATATATTAGAATATACTCTATAAAGAGATATATGACGTTTAAGATATGACCGTATTTATGCTCAGAAATAGTTGAGTTTTTCAAATTAACACTGTCAATAAAACGTCGTCATTGTTTCTTTCCTAGGATTTTGCTTTGCAATAGCAAGAGAGTACAAATTTAAATCATTGTTAAGGCATGAGGTGTTCCTCACGCCTTAACAATCAAGGAAGTAAATGTAATATCAATCACAACAAAATAACCTACTAAATAATAATCTCGACGGATCCAGCGAAACATGACTCGTGCAGATTATATCGGAACTATTAACTCTACTTGCGCAACCGTAAATTACTACGCCAGTTAAAAGTTACGAAAACTAATAAAATAGATCTATGAAGTATTACGCCTGGGTGTATTACTGAATGATTTATTAGAATTATTAGCAATCATGTCTACTTAAATACTCCATTGTTATGTTTTCGGAATTATTAACTAGATTCTATTACCCTTTATCTTTTTGACTTGGCTCAGTGGTGAGCTTTAGGAAAGATCTAAATACGTTGATAGAATGATCTATCGCCTAAAAACAAATCTTTGCCATATCTCTAGGAAATTGTACACAAGGACAATTTGTTCTAAAATTCACATCTCTACATTGTCTACAGCAAAAGTTATCTATACTTTACTGTTTTATAATATGCGTTTAGTAGATTTTAAATTTTGTAAAGAGTCTTGTGTAAAGTTTTTTAAATTTGTCTTACCTTAGTGTTTGTGTTTTAATATAAAATCAAATCAATATAAATATTATAAATGCACGAGTCAGTTTGTATATTTGTTTGTTTGCTACCTCTTCACGGACAAACATTTCGACCGATTAAACTGAAATTTTTCGAATGGCCACTATGGTTGAATTTAACATAATATACTTTTAAAGGACGGTAAATCTGCGGGACGCAGATACTGTTTAGTATAAAGTAAGGTTCATTTTGCTAAATCTATTTTCCGAGGCACAAATCTAAGCAGATTTAGAAAGTGAAACCTATTTGTATTCTAAATGTGTATGGAATTACAAAATCTAGATCACGCTTTTACTTCTAAGAATTCTATATTCCGTGTACAGCCTAAGCAGTTACTTTTGATTTTACTTAAAATGCATCTAGCTCGCTTCGTGTCACTATCGAGAGCGCTTAACTTTTATAAACTTTCTTAACTTCTGGCTTATCTAAGAATTTAGTTTCTTTTAATGTTTTCTAGCGAATTAATTTAGAAATCTAGCATTCTAATGTCATATTTAGCCTTTTTTATAGATCTAGTTAGCGATTAGTGGCAAATTCTATTAGATGTGCTGAGAACGTTACAACTCTAGAACAGGTATAATTTACATATCAGAAGAAAATAAAATAGATGCGCCTCACGGTTTTGTCTGCGTTAAAAACATCCTATAATTTATTCTACCTTATTGGCCATCTATTTGCAAAATTTCAGTAAAATCAGTCAAGCCGTTCAACCGTGAAGATGTCACAAACGAACAAACTTACTTTCGTATGTAATATAATTCCTATTGGTGTAGATAACACAATATCAATTTAGTTAGATATGAATTGTTAGATAGAAGAATTATTAGATATGAAGACTAGAACGGCGTAAGGGTATTAGAAAAATGTTGTATACTTCAAAGAGACATTGGAACACTGTTTATCTTTTATCGTGTTTATAATCGGAAATTATCTGAAGAGCTTTTAAACTGGATTACTTTTCGAACTGCTCGGCACCGGCAAAAAGCTCATTCCCATTTCTTACAAAATTGATAGTCGCGTACCAACCCATTTAACCGTGGCTTCCTGCCTCGCACCTGTAAGATGTAGAATTATTTTCCCGCCAAAATCTTTCAACAAACAACTTTCTTTATAAGCTTAAGCAGGAAACTTTTGATAATCCATAAATTACTTAAAAGTCAAAAACGCATCATCTCCGCCCACGAATAGGCAACGGCCATCAGGCGGGTCGTTAGCTTGTTTGCCAACTACTTAAAAAAAATGTTTATTTCGCTTTTCCATTGCCTCTTTTTCATTCAAATTGTTCCCGTTATGATACAATTTAATGACACCGTTTCTCCTTTGTTATCAGGTTGTTTTAGTGGCAGCTTTGGCCGTGGTGGCCTTTGCCGAAGAGGAGAAAGGCACACCAAAGGCGGCGACTGAAGAGAAGAAACAGGACAAGCGCGGCATCTACGACCTCGGGAGCTACGGAGGTAGCGGTGAAGGTCACAGCTACGGAGGCCATGAGGGCTACAGCCTCGGAGGACAGGAAGGCGGACACGGACATAACTTTGGCGGTGAAGCTAGCTTCGGTGGACATGGTTTTGGCGGCTCCAGTGGCGGTCATGGTGAATGGAAGCCAATTCAAAGCGGTGGCGACTACGGTCACCATCATCACCACGAGCATGTGAAAACAGTCGAGGTTATCAAGAAGGTCCCAGTCCCCTACACAGTTGAGAAACACGTCCCTTACACAGTTGAAAAGAAGGTCCCTTATGAAGTCAAGGTCCCGTACCCTCAGCCTTACACAGTTGAGAAGAGAGTTCCCGTCACTGTCAAGGAGTACGTCAAATACCCCGTGTACGTGCCAGAGCCTTACACAGTTGAGAAGAAGGTCCCTTATGAAGTCAAGGTTCACGTTGACAAGCCCTACGAAGTCAAGGTTAAAGTACCCACTCCTTACACGGTCGAAAAGAAGGTGCCGTATGAAGTTAAGGTCCCCTACCCTCAGCCCTACACTGTTGAAAAGAAGGTGCCATACCCAGTCAAGTACGAAGTGAAAGTACCCCAGCCTTACGAAGTCGTCAAGAAGATCCCCTATGAAGTAAAGGTCCCAGTCGACAAGCCTTACAACGTATACGTGCCTAAGCCTTATCCCGTCCACGTCGAGAAACCTTACCCCGTGACTGTAAACAAGCCCGTGCCTTACGAAGTTAAAGTGCCCGTCGACAAGCCTTACAAGGTTGAGGTTGAGAAGCCTTACCCCGTGCACGTGAAGGTGCCAGTACCCAAGCCTTACGATGTGTACAAGAAGATCCCTTACACTGTTGAGAAGAAGGTACCTTATGAAGTGAAGGTTCCCATCGACAAGCCTTACCCCGTATACAAGGAAGTGCAGGTGCCTCTCGTCAAGGAGGTTCCTTACCCAGTGAAGGTGCATGTGCCGTTTTACCTCAAAAAAGAGGTCGAGCACCACGGCCACCAGGAGCATCACGGCCACCAGGAGCACTACGGTCAACAAGAGCACTACGGGCAACAAGAGCACTACGGGCAACAAGAGCAGCAGCACGGCTGGCACTGAGTCCTAGATGTATGCAGGTGTCACATCAGTACCTTATAGGCTAAGTTCCAAAATGTGATCATTAGTATTTTAGTGTATGTCGGTATCAATCAGCAAAATTTTCGCTCACGTTTGTAAGGTTGTGATTGGATGGCATGGGGCTCCCGAGGATGTCAAGGATATCGCGGTTGTCCAGTAGAATATTCTGTTGTTATTTAGCTTATACTTGCTTTGTTATTGTAATGTATATAACTTGTCGAAGTACTCGTACTTTGAGATGAGGCTGATATGAATAAATGTGTGAAATGTTGCTCTTGGTTTTATTTCCTTGGCTCGTGTTGAGAGTAAAAGCTACGGAACCGGTTCGGTTAGTTAGATCGATAGTGGTCTATAAATAGCATTGTAACTTTAAACATCTATTAAATTAGTAAGTTGTCAATATTTATATAAATAGCTTTTTTGACAGAAATATGGAACTTCGTCATATATCCATCTTGTCTGAGTCTGAGAAAGTGACTTTTATAGCTTTCTAACATTAATTTACTTGTAGTCCGGCAATGATGGAAAACTACAATACGAGTTGAGATCAAAACTGACTTGCCTTGATAAGTATTTCACAAGTAGTATATATACAACCTAAAAATAAATTATGCTTAAAAACTATTATACTATATAACTATACTTTTTTAACTTATAAATATAAAACACAGAATCTAGGTCTGCCGGTTACGTTCCCAAAAAGCCTGCGACGTTACCTCGTTGAATTGCTAGGCTAATCCGGCGGCCGAGGTAAGCGCCAGCTTTTTGGTTTGTTTATTTCACTAGTCACCGGGGCGCTGAATTTAAAGACTCTATTTATCCCTAACCCTAACCTAAGCTAAAACACTCCTAGCATAATTCTGGATTAGGATGAACCTTTTCATATATATGAAGATTAATGGCTAAGACAGACGATTAAAGAAAATGCTTGCCCTTAATATAATAACTAAAATACATACCTAAATGAGCACAGGCAAAAATATATTACAATCTGAGTCGCTCCCGTATTCAAGAAGATTTGCACAAAAGCATTATGTTGAACTTAAGCAGTGTCGATAATGTCATGTCAATAGCGAGACCCATAAGTATTGTTTGTAAATACGGGAGTAAGTCATTACAAAATGTTTCGTGAGATACACTTTCCGATTATTCTACCTATTAGCAATAATTTCAAAAGCTGCACTAAGGAAGCAGTCCACTCGTACTCGAAACAAGAGCAAATAGAAAGCTGACTATTATCCAAATTGCATAATTATAATGGAATAAGACAGTGAATATGTAGGTGAATATGTATGTTCTTTTTTCTCGCTTTCACGTTATCAAAATCGTTAGAGCAATGAAAGTAAATTGCAAAGGCGAAGGTTTATTTTGTTATGCTATAATTACCACATTAGTTATGGGTTACAAAATTAATGCATTATGTATTTAGACGTTAAGACTAAGCATAGAATATTTATTTTTAAAATAGATTATGGGCTAACGTATGACCACAATCTCGCCTGGTGGTAATGTGATGTGGTCGTAGATGGTGAACACGCTAGGCTTAGAATATTCTAACTCTCAGGGGACCACAGGTGTTCAGATATGTGGTTATCTGGCGTCCATTCGCTTGGTTCCCGGGAAGGAAGTTGCGACGTGCCATAGAGCGTCGTGACGAAGAGGAAAGGGCGAAAACTTAAAAACTACCCCGAGAAGGGATTATCGCGGATAAATGCCGTAGGAACTTTTTTTATGATGACAAATGGCCCACCGGTGATAAGAAGTGGTAACCGTCGCCTATGAACACCTTCAACACTAGGGGTGCCATTCATTCGTTTCCGATCTGTCAAGATTCTTTTAACGTTCGTTTTGAAGGACTCCATGTAGGAGCCCTGCGGGAAAACAGCAGACGGCAGGTCGTTCCACATTTTACAGGTTTACGGGAGAAGTGCGGGCACGGTTGTGTAAGTGGGAGAACGGTCGGCTTTGATGCCAGAGGTATCAATCCCAGTTCAAGTTCAAGAGTTCAATCCCCGCCGTGCACCAATGGATTTTTCTGCAAAAAATGTATGTGCGCTTTTTACAGTGGCCCTCCGGTGAAGGAAAAACATCAACCTTCGTATGAAAAGAAACCAAAAACCCCCGCATGGGTGGTAGGACACTATCTAGCGTTCGCCTGGCCAGCTACCATCCTCAAATTAGAAAATCTGTTGCCAAACATCTAATGTGTTCCGGCAGCTATCATTGAGAGTCAGTTCCCATTCTAGGCCATGCTTGCTTACCATCTTCGACCGCATCATCACTTACCAACAGGTGGGATAGTGTTCAAACGCTAGCCTATAAGATATATAAAGAAATATAAATATGATCACTTAAATTGAATCGAGAAGTCCAAGTCTTTATAATGTGGATCTGCGTGTTGTCTATAGTGAGAGGTACGATGGTAAAATCGGGACGCCGGGATTAAATTGGGTAGTTCTTCAGGGGCTGCTGTTGAATGCGGAATCGACCCCGTACCCCGACACAAGGAGTCGAGATCGACCACGGGTTTTAGTCGGTTGACGTTCGACATAATTACTGTGTTGGCCCCACAACGGAGTAGACTCGACTGGGTGTCCCTAGGCCAAAAAAAGGTTCCATATTTTCTTTTTAATTGTTCTGTATTATAAGATAGTTTAAAAACTAAAACATCCGACTTTAATGCTGCGCGAGTCAGTTTCAGTTGCAAGTTTGAGACGTTTATCGACATATCTCTGGAGATACTAATCAAATCTCAATGAAATTACTATGGTATTACCCTTTGAATATCTCCTTTCAAACAAAAAAATAACCATTAAAATCGATTCATAAAAGACGAAACTATCCGCGAACACAGATAAAAATATATATACGGTCGAATTGAGAAAAACCTCCTCCTATTTTTGAAATCGGTTAAAAATCGATAAAATTTGAAATAGTTTGAGTTCAGGTACACATGTTTAACTGTCTTATAAATTAACAAAATATTACGATTATATACATTTTTAACCGACGAAAAAAAAACGGAGGAGGTTCTCAAGTCAACGCGTATTGTTTTTAAGTGTGACCACGCATAACTTTTTACAGAGTAGTCTGATTGTGATAATTCTTTTTTTATTGGAATGGTGTACCCCCTAGGTGGTCCCATTTAATATTTAAAGAAATCGGTCGAGCGGCTTTTAATGAATCAACTAAAATAATGGATAAAAGTATTATTATATTGATGATTTCATCGTAACGTCAATGTATATCGACGAACATACTGGAAAAAAACAAAAAAGCGCCGAAAATCGGGCTCAGTGGCTTGTTTTGGGATAGGCTTATATGGGTGATTCTTCAGAAACAAAATTTTCGATGTCTGAGGGTATATCTCCGGAACCAACTAACAAAACGGTGTGTAATTTTTTTTAAAAACAGTTTGGCTTTATCCCTAACTAGTGCAAATTATATTTTTGAAATATTTGCTGTTTAGGTACTAAATAAAAATATTTAAAGTTTGTTCTTCTGATTCATATAGCGCGTCCGTTTGCCATTTTCCGGAACAAAATGGTCGATGTCGCATTTAGCCTTTGATACTTCAATATTATATAGGCTTAGAACCCGGTGTTACGAAGGTAAATGTCTGATAAATCTGTGCTTGGTTCAGGTGACATACTGATTACAATGCCTACTGCCTACTTTATAAAATTATTTTTATTGTTTTAAAACTTAATTTGAGTTTCGTATGATGCTTTTGGGTTATAGATTCGTGTAGAAAAATATAATCACTAAAGTCTGTATGTATGATGAGTTATGCATGACTGTTGGCTAAATCCTGATTCATCTGTGCCTGATTCATATTGTCCAAACCCTATATGAATCATGGGATGGGATCATCATTGGGATGTAAGGGCGCACACATACCGTCTAAGTGCTTCCAGCCAACCTCACCTGCCCATGGTGCTTCCTGCTGATCAAAGAACGAGACTCAGGCGACCGACAAATGGCGGTATAACCATTAACCATTTCATATAATGGCGAAGCTACCGTTCGGGTTGCTGTATCGCTGACATCAACTTCATCAACACTCGGCATTTTCCGGCGAACTGGCATGTCGCGCCGCGCCTACGCCGCGCATCGCGCATTACGTAATTAATTAATTTGCTTGTTTGGCGCCGACTCAGAATTACTTAGGTAATAATACTTACATTAATTTAGGAACTTAGTTATTTAGTTTAGTTAAAAACTCAAAACATTACAAAAATATGTTCTGAGGTATATTAAACACTAGTTTAAGAACTTCGTTATTTAAATAACAAAAATTTATTATTTTTTGCTTTTCATTTTTTCGGCGGTTTAATTTTTTTGTTAAAAAGTTTTACTGTTCATAGTTTTAGGTACTTAGGCATATCACGATTCCATACTTTTGCCTCAAATTATTGTCGTGAGTAAACGCCGCGGCGCCTGAGGCTTGTTTAATTTTTGCAGGGAAACATACCAGTTTAATAAATTAAAAAGTACACACAACAGAATAAAAGATAGTATTTATGACCAAACGGAACCATGAGATAGAGTACCTTTCAAGTGAATTACATTTTTACACTCACAAACCAAGTTCGAGTGCTAAAGCGAAATAAAAACAATAACACTAATTACGTAACAGTCCGTTAAAAACGAGCTTTTAGTAAAATGAAAGTACGAATAAAAACAATTAAGAAACACCAAGGCTAAAGAATGATGTCATGCGAGATAGGTACAGAAACGATCTAATGTTTTGTTGCACATGATTTTTAGATAAGATGTGTTTTTGTGTAAGATAAATCGTGTTAAAAAGTACCCCGATGTACCCTACCCATGAATAAAGAATCATTCGAATCAGTTCACGATAGGTATAGTAATCGCGTTACAAACTAAAAAAAAAACATACAGACTAATTGAGAACTTCCTGCTTTTTGGAAGCTTGTAAAATGTTGTAAAATGATTAAAAAGTTCCACCGCCCTTCATCATAAAACATGCTTTTCTTTTGGCGAACTATGTCTAAGTCTATGCGTTGACATAGTTCGTGAATAAGTGGGAGAATCGTTAAAAGAGAAGATAAGTAGAATAATAAGATATATACTTGTAGCTAGAAACAGGCTACGTCTTGCATACAGCCACACGACTTTATGACAAGATAGCAGATTTGTCTGTTTAATGGCCGGTTTCTTAGTACATTTATTGAGAGTTTATCTATTCAATAACGGTACAATTGAGTAGATAAACTTTCAATAAACCGACAACTTTGCTGTGCCAGCTCTATATCGGCATATCTACCTTCCTAAACATGAAAGATCATTGTCAGTAGACAATAAACTGTATGACCGACATACACGGATTTTAGCTGTTCTCAGGCGGTTTGAAAGCAAAACACGCGCGAGGTATGTGAGATAGGTGCCGGTTATGTGATGTCTTTTGTTATGACTTGTCTCCTCTTTTACGTTATATACGTTTATAAAATATGTTCATTAATTCGAAAGAATAAGTGTTTTGCATGGGGACCACCTTTAATTTTATTTTTATTTAGTTTTTATTGTTCGGTAAGCACGACGCTCGCCTGATGGTAAGCGATAACGTCTACCTATTACAGATACAGCGGCATGCAACATTCTGGACTGCCAGAACCTTGCAAGTCACTGCACTGCGCCTGTTGCCTTGAGACATAAAGATGTTGAGTCTCACATGCCCTGTAATTTCACTGGACACCTTGCCATTTCAACCGAAAAACATTCCTATTTCACGGCTGAAAATAAATTCGCAAAGTGGTGGTACCGCCCCAGGCGGACTAGCAGAAGTCCTACCACTACAAAAACTCTATTACTGATGTAATACATACTTCGTGAAAATTTCAAGTATGTACCTATTACGAGAAGACATAGCCCTGGACGGTTAAGATGTAGCCCTGCCCTTTAGCCCTGTACGGACAGACAGACGGACCGACGGTCAGCGAAGTCTCAGTTACTAGGGCTTCTTTGGTACCATTTGGGTACGGAACCCTAAAAACCAATTAAGGTATTCAAGCAAATACTTTTTTTTATATCTTATAGGCTATCTAATATTTTTTTATATTTTGACCACTATCTCCCCTAGTTGGTAAGCGACGATGTGGTGAACATGGTAATCGTAGATAACTACTTTATCATCATCATCAGCCAATTTTTGTCCACAGCTAGAGATAGGTATCCCCTATGGTACACCACTGAGCTCGATCTACCGATTTTTTTATAGAACTTTTTTTATGGTATAAGGTAACAGGACAAACACAACGCAATAGACAGCCAGATATAGCAATTTTCTGAACTGCCAGAATTTTGCGTGTCACTGCACTGTGCCTGTTACATTGAGACATAAAGATGTTGAGTCTCGTTGACTTGCCCTGTACTTTTCACTGGACACCTTGCCATTTTAACCGAAAAACATTCCTATTTCACGGCTGAAAATTAATCGGCAAAGTAATGGTACAGACCCAGGCGGACTAGCAGAAGTCCTACCACTAAAAATCAACTTATACATTAGCAGACCATTAAGTACAATTTATTTGTTTGTTCTAATCATTTCGCAAAGCCTTTCAACGATGGCTATATATGTTGCACAAGGAATTCTGGTGGCAATGGTGAGTGGTTTAAAATAACTGGTGCATTACAAGATCAGATATGTAGTCATGCACTGCTGGCACGGCTTGTCCAAATTGGTCTGCTAGGCCTTGGGCCGTATGCATAAACTCATTTTAGCCAAATAAAACCGGACAAGTGCGAGTTGGACTCACGAACCGAGGGTTCCGTACAAACTAGGTAATATTGCATATTTAGCTTAGTTGGAGGGGTTAACAAGAATACTCGTAATGTCCAACTGTAATATAAAATGGGTTGGTTAATAACATTTTCTACTAATTGTAACAGAAAACTTAAAAAGTATAAAAAATCAAAAGTTTAAGGTAAGTAGACAGTATTTATAGATATCGAGCGCCCTTTCTACTATTATACAAAAATAATACCAGGATAACTAGACTTTTAATCTCGGACCGGGGGACAGGTAAATGATTACAACTGTTATGGGAATGTATGATGATTTAATATTTGAAACGTCCCTTATCTCCAAAATAAGTTATTACATTACTTAGTTAAAGCCGCAATACAAGGTGTAAAAGTTTGGCTATGAATATCAATCTGTTTTAATTACTTTTTAGGTTAATTTGGTTTACATTTTACTGCTTTTCTTTCTTACTATTTGTCTTTCTTGCATCTTTTAAATATAAAGTTAAAGTTTAAAGGTGAAAAATTTTAATAGGCTTAGCTGTAAAGTCCGGTGGCGACCAAGAGTGTGGCATCACGTTCCAAAAGTTGATCCCGTCGAATACAAAAACTATGGGGCAAGCCAGACGCAGTGCAAATTACCACGTTTTATTAAGCTCGTCCATACTGAACCAAAAACGCTTCCATACCAAGCAAAAGCTCCGGTATGCCGAATAAAAGCTACTCTTCCATACCAAGCAAAAGGCTCCTCTATGCCGAACGGCGCCAAAGGCTGAAAGTGAAACAAAAGGCTAATTGTAATTACGCTGCCATTAAAGATGACGCGTAACTATTACGCGTAATTAGTTCGATTGGAAACTTACCGCAAAATCCGGTAACTTAGAACATTATGTGTTGGAGAAAACAATTAAGCTGTCCAAATTGAACAGTTTCAATGAACCATCCACTGGATTTCGGTGGATGTAATCTATATAAAGATTAAAATTCGCAACCGCACGGCCATGTTGCTTTGCCGCCGGAGTAGAGAAGTGATTCTCCTTCATAGAGATTTGACAGATGTCAAATATATTTTTTTTGAAAGATTGTCTATGGAACATACATTATCAGAGCAGCTAAAATATAAGCTAGAAGTAAGCATGGGAACCAGGTTAACTAAGAATAATAGTTGTACTAAATTAATAAAGAACGTAAAAAATCTGTAACTATTCCTGTTTATCTCATAGAAAATGATCAAAAATAAAAGTGTATACGTCGCGTACAGGCCAAGTGGAACACAAATTTTACCACTGTTCTCGTATATCTTTCAAATGATTGAAAAAATGATTTTAGAAACCTCATTTTTTTTTATTTTAGAAAAATATTTTTTAAAGACATATAGGTATAGGTATAGGTTTGATGAAATTTTTTTTAGTTTTAATTATGTATGAGGAGCCCCCCCCCCCCCTTACTCTTTTATTTTTTTAATTTTTGTATAAAAAATCGTAAAGCGGTTCACAGAATACACCTACCTACAAAGTTTCAAGTGTGTAGTCCTAATAGTTTCGGAAAAAAAGTGGCAGTGACAAACGGACGGACGGACAAACAGACAGACAGACATGACGATTAAGGGTTCCGTTTTTTGCTATTCAGCTACGGAACCCTAAAAACGATGACAGTGGCAGATCACTACGTTTGTTTTTTAAGCCATCTTTTGGGTCTTAAGGAACGAGGTTGAGGGCCCCAGAGGCGCAGTGACAGAATAGTCGGTTTTGACGCCAGAGGTAGCAGGTACAAATCCGCACCAAGCACCAATGGATTTTTGGAGGAAATTAAAAACCTCCGACAATGTCTAGTGTCCGCTGGCCAAATACCACCCTCAAGCACAGAATAAATAACAGTACGTTCTGCCTCAAGTCAGAAAATCTGTCACCAAACATCTAATGTGTTCCGGCATCTGTGTGTGAGAGCTATTTCCAATTGTAGGCCTAGCGTGCTACCGTCCTCGACCGCATCATTGCTTACCAACAGGATAGTGGTCAATTATTGCTTGTCTATGTTCTAGAAGCTATTCTAGCCTATAATATATTAAAAAAAGCTTTTATTCTAGATTCTAAAATAAAAACTTTTTTTTTTAATATCTTATTATTATCTTTAATAGCTTATTTATATGTATATTAAAAGTGTTTACTTATTAGCAACTTAGCTAATCATCGTAGCCGGCAGCAATTGAAATATTTACAAACAACTTCCTTGATCCCCTTGTAAAGGATAGGCAGCATTTATTCTATACAGGTTTCCTAAAGATTACATCATTTCAGATAAATTGACGCTTTCATAAATCACCAGAATGTATTACAAGTTGCTGTTACTAGGTACAAGTTACATTGCTTAAATGCCAGAATTGTATGGTGTGCTATAAAACATAAATAAAACCGGCCAAGTGCGAATCGGACTCGCGCACCGAGGCTTCCGTACAATTTTTTTTTTATATATCTTATAGGCCAGCGTTTGACCACTATCTTACCTGTTGGTAAGTGATGATGCGGTCGAAGATGGTAAGCACGCTAGGCCTAGAATGGGAAAAAAATAAGAAAAAAACTTGTCAAACTAGGTTAACAGGCAAACTTAACTTTGCAGGTCGATGCTTAGACCGATGCCTGGTCCACGAACCAACCGCAAATAATACGTTTGTATGTAAATGTGCTTTTTGTTATTGGACTACATGTTTTCGGTTTTCAGAATTTTCCTATATAAGTGGTGCAAGACCTTTTGCCCAATTTCATGATTCTAGGTCAACGGAAAGTACCCTATAATAGGGTGTAATTCCTAAGGTTTTAATTCCTTGTGGAATCCCAAAATATTTGAAAATATGCGACATTAACGGTCATATCTTTTGATTGCGTTGTGACTTCCATGTTTGATTTTTTTACAGTTTAAATATACCGTAGAAGTATTTAATGTAATCAACTTGATATCTTTACGCATTCCTGAGAAAAATTATCTTGACAGCCGGACAGACAGACGGACGGACAGACAACAAAGTAATCCTATTAGGGTTCCTTTTTTCCTTTTGAGGTACGGAAGGAACCCTAAAAATAAGAAGTAACAACAATATTGTATTGATATTATATGTATAGCAATGATAGTTCAATCACCGCAGTATTGGTACACAGTGAACGGCAATATTGTAAAAGTTCACACATTGCGACAATGCAGTAATAGATATTTTAGCTGCCTATTGTATTTGTGCAATACGCAATATTGTTTAATATGACTTAAGGTACGGACACACTGCAGCGTCCTGCGTGCGCGATCTAGGCGGCGATCAGATAGCGCAGTAGTATTTGTACCGATTGGTTCACATCAAACGTGATCAGAAAACAATTGAAAAGTACTGAGATCGCGCCCGCAGATCGCAGGACGTTGCGGTGTGTCCGTACCTTAAGAGACGGAAACATTTCTCACCGTTCTATTTAAGAGCGTACGCGGGGTGCAGTTTTCCATACAAACGTATTCCCCTGTTTCCTCCCTGGAAAATGCTTCTAGAGCAAAATTTGTTTCTACAAAAACCAAGGTCTGCTGTAGCTATGTCCCTTTCATTTGCTTTTTTCGACCAACCAATTGCAAAAATAAATAATGACCCTTCAAAAATCTTAAAAAGGACATAAAAAGGCATTTTCCAGGGAGGAAACAGGGGAATACGTTTGTATGGAAAACTGCAGCCCGCGTTCCCTCTTAACGGAGGCTTTTATACCAACTTTTGCACCCTGATTTTTTTAAAGTTTTATTTTATAGTAAAAGGTTACAGGACAACCACAACGCTCGCCTGATGGTAAGCGATGACGTCTACCTATTACAGATACAGCGGCATGCACTGCACTGCGCCTGTTACCTTGGGACGTAAAGATGTTGAGTCTCACATGCCCTGTAATTTCACTGGACACCTTGCCATTTCAACCGATAAATATTCTTATTTCACGTTTGAAAATTCATTGGCAGTGGTTGCCACCACCGGTGGCAGGCAAAATTCAAGTGGTGGTACCGCCCCAGGCGGACTAGCACAGTCCTACCACTACAGATTCTCAATAATTCCAAAGCAAATTCGAATTCGGAAACAGCCTGTCCTTCGACTGAGATCTTTGAAATTCAAAATGCTGTAATCTATAACATTCGATATTTTAATTCGAAAAGATCTGTAAATGTATTGGAAAAGTTTCCGCGATTAAACAGCTAACTAAAATAATAAATATTCGAAATTCAAAATGACGCTTCCGAAATTGAATGTATCCGATTCAAATGAGAATCATGGGGCTGAAAAGGTTATCAATTTGTCTAGATGTTATTTTAACCCCTGGCACAAAAGGAGGGCGGTGACCAAACGAAGGAACCGATATTGGTTTAATTTTTTTTTGTTTGAGGTCACTTAATTGAAAGTGATTGCGTTATGTTATTTTGTGTGAGAGCTTTGTTTCAAGATAATCCGTTCAGCCGTTTGAAGATTTTGAGCTCAAAAAGAGCAACTTTCATAGGTTTGATCAATACGAAATTCGGCATTCTGTTACTTCAATGATATTGCAAGTTTATGGTGACCTTGACCTGATGCTGCGACATCTTCTGGAATCTGCAGAATACTCCACTCCTCACCAACTAAGATCTGTCAAGCCATTTGCACAGGGATGGTAAGAATAGGACATAGGATACTTTTTAACGCATGTAAAGCCGTGGGCGCAGCAAGTGTAAATAAATCTTAATTAAAGTGTAACAAGGGATGAGCTTATTGCTAATAGAGAATTCTTTCAGATAACGTTTGGATGGAGAAGACTTAAAAATAAATACTGATACACAAATGGTACCTAATGAAGTAATGAACCTATGATAATGATAAACTACCACAACCATTGCACATAGGTATAGGTTTTTATTGAGGGCCCGGTGGCGTAATCGGGAGAACGGTCGGCTTTGGCGCCAGAGGTACCGAGTTCAATCCCAACCGTGCACCAATGGATTTTTCTATCGAAAAATTTATGTGCGTTTTTCACAGTGGCCTTCCGATGAAGGGAAAACATCGTTAAGAAACCAACAACCTCCGCATGGTGGTAGGACCCTATCTAGTGTCCGCCTGGCCAGCTACCTATCTCAGGTTAGAAAATCTGTCGCTATAACCTCTAATGTGTTCCGGCAGCTATCCTTGAGAGCCATTCATGGCCTAGCGCAACCAATTCCCATTCTTGGCCTAGCGTGCTTACCATCTTCGACCGCAACATCACTTACCAACAGGTGAGATAGCGGTCAAACGCTAGCCTATATGATATAAAAAAACTACTTTTATTTTATACTGAAGTGTACCTACTATTAGTAAATCATAAATCTTGATATAGTTTTACTTCCATCGAACATGTTATTAATATAAAATGTATGTAGGAAGCAAGTTGACGGATCACCCGGAGCAGTGTTCAGTTACGTTGAACATAAGGCCTGCTATTCCCTGACGAACATGCTCATTGTAGGTATTACTTATTACAACAAATGTAACAATTAAATAATTCCGCGCACACTATAGTCATTAAATTAAATATTGGTTTTATTATCAGTATATATAACTATATACTCTACTACTATATATACTATACGTCACCTTTTTAATTACTTATGGTCGATTTATTGAGAGTTTATTTACACAATTGTACTGTTATTGAATAGATAATGGGTATGCAGACGACAGCACCGTTGTAGAGAGCTATACATCCAGTGCACGTACTAGTGTAGCATAAATTCAGTGTTATAGGAAGGCGATGGTCGAGCGCTTGAACTTGTCCTTACAGGCTGTCTCCTAATGGGGCAATGCCAACCTGGTCAAGTTTAATGCAGCTAAGACCCAGGCGTATTTATTCTCCGCAAAACGGAGTCCGTTCCAACAGACTCCTACATTCCGGAATGTGTGCGTACCGATAACTGATCACCTTGAGCTTCTTGGAATCTCACTAACACCCACACTCATCTTTGGCTCCTATATTGAGTCAAAAGCCCAATTGGCCTCAAAAACGCTTGGTGTATTGGCCAAAGTGAGACAGTACTTCACACCAGGACAGCTGCTAAATTTGTATCAAGCTCAAGTCCAATCTTGTATGGAGTACTGTTCTCACCTCTGGGATGGGTCAGCCAAATACCAGCTGGAGGCATTAGAAGTTATTGAGAGGAGAGCCAAGAAACTCATTAACGACAGAAATCTTGTAGGCAAAAGGCTTCAAAGCCTAGAGCATCGCCGCAAAGTCGCCAGTTTATCGGTCTTTTATCGAATACATTTCGAGGAGTGTGCCTTCCAACTGCACGAATTAATTCCACCGTCCCCCTTATACCATCGTACTACCAGACGCACAGATATACGCCATCGATACATGGTCGATATTCCATTCTGTCGCACAAAGCGCTTTGCATCAACATTTATTATACGCACAGCAAAGGAATGGAATTCCCTGCCAGAGTCTGTGTTTCCTGTGACGTACAATCCGGGGGTCTTCAAATCACGAGTGAACAGGTATCTTCTAGGCAAGCGTGCTACATGGTCGATCGCATCGTCACTTAACATCAGGTGAGATAGTGGTCAAACGCTTACTTATCTACAAAAAAAAAACTCACAACAAATGTACTTAGAAACCGGCCATTAATATATTTGTTGCATTATTGATTTATTTTCGAAAAAAGTAAGTTCACAGCTTTGCTAATACGCTTACTATAAAAGAACATATTGCTGGCAGCCCTACGTATGGCTAGCAACCTTTCTTCCGCATTTTTTAATAGTCTGACGTAGGTGTCTTCCAATACAGCTTAATGGCTTATTACTTTTGTTTTTTGTTTGTTAGTTAAAGTGTTATTTTATATTTTTTTAAATGTTTATATGATAATTGATTATAGTTTATTTTATAATTTTAGACGCGTTTATATGTGTATATTAATACTGTCTAACTATACATTGAATAAATGCTTTGGACTTAACTAATAAAGCAGTAAGTATACTTACAATAGTCCTATAGTTTTTGTTCGGTAAGTGTCGAATGGTGATCATTTAGTCTGTCTCCGTCTATAGGTTACTACTATACAGCATTAGTTTAGGTTAATTTAGAATTTAGTAGTGTAGTGTCATGACATGCAAATTTCTAGCAATCTTAGACACTAAGAAATATCAATATCTGTATTTATGTATGTACTAGCTGGCCCGGCGAACTTCGTACCACCTAACAGAAAATGAATGTCGTGTTACCTTTTAGATGAACTAAATTTAGGCTTTTATGAACGTAATACATGAATATAAAAGAGATATTAAGTTTATTCATGTATTAACATGAATAAACTTAATATCTCTTTTATTATGGCAATATTTATTATGGCAATACAGATATAGAATGAAAATACAATAATCAAGTACTTCAACCCCGTGTCAGCAAGACGATTAGGTATTTATGTAATTTTTGTTATGGATAAGTTATAGCATACATATATTTGGCAAGCATATTTGGAAATGAATAAATATTTCAAACAATTGTCATTACTGACAGTATTTGACATTTTTAAAATCTATATGACTTGAATTCACAAAAACTTGAAGTATGTTTATACCTGACACTGGTTAAATACACTAATCGTGTGGAGCCATAATTATACAGAAAAAATATGCGATAATGCGGTTTACCGTATCGACGGAATAAACAATTGAACATCAAATGATTGGCAGTTTTTTAACCCAGGAACATTTCGGCAAAATAATTTGTCTTATATATTTTTTTAGGTCAATTATTCATTGTTTTTAATACTTATTATCCTATTCTTGACAAAGACAATTCCAAAAATACAAAAATCATAAAAGTTGGTCCAGCCGTTCTTGAGTTATAAGTGTAGTAACGAACACGACTTTCTTTTATATATATAAAAATAGATATATGTTACTCATTAAAGTTTTTTTTGTGCACCACCGTACATTCTTTATTTTTACTTCTGTTGATCCTATGGCTGTGTAGAAAATAATACTTTCACCGCAGATTTTTTGTAATAAAAAAGTCAGAAGAACAAAAACAGTAGACGTAGAATAAACAAAATTTCGCGCTCAGATAATTTATAACCTGTAATATAACAACAAATCAGATGTGATATACTTAAGTAAAAAAAATCTCGGTGCGTAGCTAGTAGAATATATTGTTGTGTAGCTATAAGTCTTTAGCACTTGAAAATCCTGATATAACCAAACGTTTAAATGAACAGTCATGAGCTTATCTATACTATACTCTATCATCAGCATATCAGCCCACAAGCTCGGCCAACAAGCTCGGCCGTGTATTCTCCTCACTTCGCTATAATCGCCGGCGCTGAGTAAAATCTCCACTTCCACGTGTTACGTTAACACGTTATTGTGTAACGGACGCTCTCATTAACATTACGTGAAAACACGTGTCTCACACATTGTCACTAATGGTGGAAATAAAACTAAGTCAAGTGACAGGTCGATTTTGATACACTTTGATTATGCCGGATAGACCTATCTTTTTTTTAATAATGTGGAGCGGCAAACAGGCAAGCCTGATGGTAAGTGGTCACCGCCGCATATTGACATCTGCAAAACCAGAGGTATTACCGGTGTGTTGCCTAACGTGACCATTTATTTTATCACTCAAAACGGGACATTACTTTATATACGTAAAAAAAAAATCAGTACCGTGAAATTCGCGTGGATATTGGATAAAGAACAAATTAATTACAAATAATCCAATCATGTCGCCTATCTGCCTCTAGCAAAAAAAGTAATAGTGAGAAATTCGCGTGGCTATACCAACAAATGAGTATCAAATAATCCAATCATACGGCCTGTCCGCGTACCTGCATCGCCGTGACGCTAGGTAAGGTTACCGAAAGCGCGCGGTCTTATTTCTATATCTTCAATTTTCCCAAGGTTTCGAAAAACGGGACATTTATGCGTCCCAGAGATTTTCTTGGGGACGCCGGGACAGATTACCTAAAGTGTTGCCTACCCTTATTAGAGAGCATTCTCATTACTCTTCGTTTGAAGCTACCCAGAATAAATGTTACCTGAGTACTCTGGTACTATTATTACGAGCTTTTATTTATTTTCAACTTTCCCGGTGTCTGTCATCAAATCTTGCAAGTTAAATTTTAACCCACTTCCCAGTGTTTGATTTCGCTGAAATTTTGCATACCTACATTATGTAAATCGAATGACAATGCAATACTATGGCACCCTGCACCATCGAGCTGGTCTGGTGATAAAGCTGGAAGGTGGCTATAGGCATTCCTACACTACACATAATAAATCCGAATAGCTTTATGTATGAGCTTGTTTTTAAAAAGTTTTTCAAAATCTGACCCTCGCAAGTTTCCAGGGTTCCGTACCTCAAAAAGAAAAATGGTACACTTATAGCATCACTTTGTTGTCCGTCTGTCTGTCTGTCTGTCAAGACCCTCTTTTTCTCAGAAGATAAGTAAAGATATCAAGTTGAAACTTATATCAAATACTCGGAACTACGGTCTCTTTTGGCTGTGAAAAAATCAAACTTGTACTTAAGTCAACGCGATCCAAAGATATGACCGTTTATGTCGCATATTTTGCGATTTTACAAGGGAATCAAAACCTAAAGGATACTTCCCGTTGACCTAGAATCATGAAATTTGGCAAAAAGCAAGGTCTTGAACCACTTATATAGGAATAAATCTGAAAACCGTAACTATGTAGTTTAATAACATAAAAACTTATTGTTTGCGGTTGGTGCAATACATTTTCTATGGATTGAACTGCAAAGTTAAGTTTGTCAATTAACCGAGTTTGACAAAGTACGGAAGCTCGGTGCACGAGTCCAAATCGCACTCAGCCGGTTCTTTACCTCTGATCTGATAATTAATTGTAGCATACCTGTAAATATTTTTTCTGCATAGCACTATGACTACTTAAATATATAAATAAACTGGACAAGTGCAAGTCGGACTCGCACTCGTAGGGTCCCGTACAACACTACAGTATTGTATAAGATCGAGCAAAAAATACCACTATCATTTTTCGCCAGCAAAAAATAATAATTAATAAACATTTTATTTTTTATAACGCCATCTAACGTCTAACAAAGGTGTTAGGGATCAACATTTCAATATAACGCCATCTATGGGACGTTTACATAACTAAGCGTTCATAGATGGGGTCAAATGCCGAAAAAAACACGTTTCTTGTATGGGGACCCTCTATTATTTATAATTTTATTCTGTTTTTAGTATTTGTTGTTATAGCGGCAACAGAAATACATCATCTGTGAAAATTTTAACTGTCTAACTATCACGGTTCATGAGATACAGCCTGGTGACAGACGGACAGACAGACAGACAGAGAGACAGACGGACAGTGGAGTCTTAGTAATAGGGTCCTGTTTTACCCTTTGGGTACGGAACCCTAAAAATGCTTACAGACGTTTGCGATGACAGGCAATATCGATTGCATAATATTATACTACTCTTTGGTATCGATATCAATGCGGAGACTACCAACCCGTAATATAATTATGTAGGGTACATATATTTTTCCTATTTATGTAAAAACTTATATAAGACCAATAGATGTTATTTCAGTGTAAGTGTTTATTACTCCATTGTGAATTATTCTTTTGTATGGAAAACGTACATACTTACCTATTACACTCCCAAATATAATGTAATACATATGCTACAGTATCATGGTTCTGTATTATCGGCATAAGTCTTTTTGTTCTGTATTATCGGCATAAGTCTTTTGCATGGATTTCCCCTCGGAAACACATGTAAAAGTTTACGAAATATAACAAAATCATTGGCCTATATATCATATACCTACTTATCTTTATATTTATTACCCCATATCTTCCTAATCAACCAATCAACCCATACAAATTGGCCCGTTCAGATCCAATTTAGGGATCGTTGATCATTGAAATATCTTCCGATTAACTTCAGAAATAACTTAATACCATATTACTTATCAGTGGTATTTAATCAACAGATTAGATTGTAGGGTTGAAATGGGGTGAGACTGCTTAAGTAGGGTGTGGTGTGGGGTAGTGTCAGTATGAGATCTCTCGCTAAATTTATTTTGTTGTTTATGGTATGTGTGACAAATTTAATTAAAATTAAAAATCCAAACAAAAAAGTGTAACTTTTTTAACGTAATTAGTTATAAACATACAAACATACTTTGTTGTACACACACACACAATCCAAAATTTCATCGTACCGACGGGACTCGAACCCGCCCCCATTAGGAAACATGTTCAGGTGCTCTGTGAGTGTGTAACGATGTACAAAAATATAAGGTGTGTAACACTTCAAGAAATAATAATATACCAGTACTTCTTTTACAATTTTTAAAACATAAAGCAAAGTTTTTTTATGTATGCTCAGCAATGACCTATAACGTTAGTGTTATTCATGAACTATTTGTATGGTTTCAAATGCCCTGTATGATGGCTGTAATGAAATGAAATGAAATGGTTTATTTTGCGTGAAACATGGTACAAATTTATGACGATAGTTAAAATTATCTTCAGTATATTTCACCAAAATTTGGCTTGTAAAATTGTACACCGTTATCAAACAACTGTATAAAATAAGTGATAAATTTAAATACAAGTTGTTCTTCATAGTCAAACTGAAAAATGTCAAATTGAAACAATAAAAATAGGTCATTTTAAATAAAAAAAACTTTACAGTATATGCTATGATGAAATTATGTCAAAGCACTTAGTGCCAAAATAAAATTAAGTCAATAAACATTAAACACAATCACATAAAAAAATCATTTGTATGTATTGTCAATACGTATAATAATATACTTATGTAAATGTTATCTACAATACTAATTTATGATCGTACAAAACGAAAAAACCGACTTCACATGACGCGATTGAAATATCCACTAGCCATAATCTCATATCATCGAGGTATCAAATTTGTTTATATTGCTTATCCTCATATCTCCGGAGATGATTATTAGATCTCGATAAAATTTTAATGGGATCAAACGGAAGGCATAATCTCTCAAACAAAAAATATGTTTTCAAATCGGTTAAGATTTAACGGAGTTATAACAAACATTAAAAAAAAATAGAGTCGAACCATAGATATAGGAATAATATTATTCCTATTTCTGTGAGTCGAACCTCCTTCTTTTTTGTGAAGTCGGTTAAAAAGCGCCGAGATCATTAAAATATATTTGTAATTTTATTTTACGTCATTTTATGCGATCAAAACATTCAACTTAATTGCAAATTGAAAGAAAGCAGAAAATATATTTTGTATAAAGTTTAGCTACTGCCAGCAACCGCTACAAAAGCCCTGGTCAGAGGGCGGAAATTTAAAAGGGAACTGAGCAAATAAAAGGTTTACCTTTATTACCGACGGGGGATGGCACCTGTAGGAAACAAATTTGTATCGATATGGACTAACCAAGAGGTAATTAGATATTTGGTCTCACATTATTTATGCTATTTGGCCTGATGAAGAAAGGTATTGATGACTACATGACTAGGAAGTGATTAAGTGTTCTTTTGAATTAAAAGGTTGTTCTCACACAGGTTAATTAGAAAATATCAGCTGTCTTTATGGCACGGATTGTCCTTCCGCAAGTTAATGTGTAACAAATAAGAGATATTTAGTCTCACATGAATTGTGCTATTGGCTTGATGAATAAAGGTATTGATGTCTACATGACTAGGAAGTGTTTAGGTGTTCTTTTGAATTTAAAGTTTGTGTTCTTGTGAGAACAGGTAAATTAGAAAATATCAGCTGTCTTTATGGCACGGTTTATAGGATCTAATTTTATATTAAACTCTGGGTTTTGGCGGGAAGGTAAAAAACTGTGTGTGTGCTCTCATTGTATTTTTCCTAAAACTAGTGTTCTTCTGCAAATTAATGTGTAACAAATGTGGAATACTGACAAGTGAATGTGTGCGAGTGTAGGGAAACAGTGCTATGTTGGAAAACATGCTGTTTTACGTTCAAACCGTAATTCCACTGGAAGCATTCCACTTAAAGTGTAAATTTTTACTTAGGGAATGACTTGGACTGGACTATGACTGAACTTGACTTGATCACATGTAAGATTAAGGTGTAAGTCTACGAACGCAGGTAAGTCACAATGACCCTCCCATGGGTGACAATGACCCCAAGATTTCCCAACCGTCTAACTGATACCTTTATTTAGACATTTGTGATTATAGAAAACGTTAGTCACTATCAAATAAATTAAGACCTTATTACAAGACTACCAGCCTAGGTAACTCCTAACTCCTAATAGAGTCGATTAGCAATGATGTGAGTGTAACATCGACAGCACTGAACTTGAACTGTAGGCGTCGGCTCTACAGGTGGTACTGGCATATTATATCGATATTTCGCCTGACTTGCTACCTAAAAGTAGCTTACCACCATCAAAGCGAAAATATGCCGCTATAACTTTACGGTGTTTCGGCAGCACTCAACCATTGAAAGTCAGAACTTAGAGTATTCTAGGCCTAGCGTGTTCACCATCTTCGACCACATCATGGCTCACCACCACGTGATATGGTGGTCGATAACGCGACGCGCTAGACGCTAGCCTGTCAGATATATTCTGTACCTTAAAGGTGTTCAATTAATAATTTAACGAACAGAGTAGAACCATAGAATAAATAATAGTACTGCGTATAACCACTTCTAACCGACTTTATGAAAGGAAGAAGTACTCAGGTATGTTAGGTCGCACTCATTCACATTCGTGGGCCGATTCATTTAACATTTTTGTTCTTTAGTAGGTTTCATGATAGTTATATTTATTTAACCTTTAATTACTCCTGCCAGTTTACTCTTTAGTGAGTAGTCTTTAGTAGTGTAGTAATCACGAGTGAAAGGGTATCTTCTAGGCAAGCGTGATACACAGTTAAAGCGGCAATAGCTCAATGGCTAAGGTGTCGGACTGGCGATCGAGAGGTCCTGTGTTCGTTCCCCTGCACCCATTGCACTATAGACGTGAACCCACTCCAGACACAAGCATATTTATTTTAGTTGGATTGGTTAACAAGAATACTAGTAATGTGCAACCGACATTGCTAGTAAGTATAATAAAAAAAAACTAGTCGATATGGAAAGACAATAAACATTAAAAAACCTTTTTTGAGGTTAGTTATAGAGGCTTTTTTTGAGGTTAATAATCTATATCTATACTAATATTATAAAGAGAGAACATTTGTATTTTTGTATGTTTGTAATGATTTGGCTCAAAAACTACTGAACCGATTTAAAAAATTCTTTCACTAATACATAGAATGGACTTTCAGAATGAAAATAGGCTATATATTATCCCGTTTAAATCAAAGGTACATTCGTGGAGACCTAATTTGCAACCTAAGTCGGCAAAAAAACGGTCGAAAAAACACGTTTCTTACGAATAGATTTATACAATTGAAAATAGATAGAAGAATATTTTCTATGCAAGAGTTGTACAACTTAATAAGACCTACAAAAAAGTCCGCGACAGCATATGTCTATCTCTTAAGGTTGACTCACAGTAACCATTTTAATCTTAAAATGTTTGTTAAAAAATATTACATAACTTCCAAGGCTATTTTCAAGTATATAGTATTAATCCTTATCCAAATAATTACGTTAATTAGCTTGGCCACATATTATAGATTAAAATTGTCCCTTACTGTATATAATTCAAATGAAAACTCTAGAAGATATCACGAATTTCGCATACACGCATCGCAAAATTAATAAAATATTTGCAGTGAAACCACAGATTAGGTCTTAGTTACAACGAAAATATTATTATAAGCTTAGCTACGCTGTAGATCCCCACCGATCACAATCAATTTGAAGTCAATATAGTATAATAATATGATCTATTGTATAAAATAATATTCATCTATATATATATAATAAAATAATATTTTAAACCACCTCGACTGATCTATGTACAATATTTTCATTAAAAGCATTCCAATGACTCTAAACACGACATTTAAAATCTGAGCTGTAAGTTGGTGAGGATTTGAGTATTCTGCAGAGTCCAGGAGATGTCCCAGCATCAGGTCAATGTTCCATGTTCTTACAATATCGTTGAAGAAGAAGATTTTCGAATTGATCAGACCTATGAAAGTTGATATCATAGCGCAATTAACTAGAAAAAAGCTCATAGTTTTATAACGATTGAACGAATTTTCATGAATCAAAGCTTAGAACACTCTCGATGATTACATCTATCAAACAAAAAAAAACTATCAATAATAAAAACAAAATCTGTTCATCCGGTTAGGTGCTAAGATGCTACAGACAGACACTCAGATACACACGTTAAGCGTATACTACCATAATCATGAATGCACAAAAAACTTTCATTGGTAGGTATATAGCTAGGATTAGAACCAACGACCGTCGGGTCAGAATCAGGGTGACTATCTTTTACGCCAAAGGGCCGTCCAATATCACTACGTAAGTATTATAAAACAAAGTCCATCACTGCGTCTGTCTGTCTGTTCGCAATAATCTCAATAGCTACTGAACGGATTATCCTGCGGTTTTCACGAATAGCCAGAGTGTTTATGAGGAAGGTTTAGGTGCATAATTCGTTAAGGTTTTGTGTAAATTGGTTGAAATATGACGATGATTGTTAAATATGTTCATATTTTATATTCAATGCAACAAACTGATGCAAATGTTATAGGCATATTTGTTCTACCCGTGCGAAGCCGGGGCGGGCTGCTAGTTAGAAATAAAACCTTAGGCGATTCGAGCCGACTTTTCCCGAATGAGCGTTATATACCTAGGTATATGATTTTTGGAGTTCCCTTAAATATGTGTATAGATACATAAGTACAACAATGGCATAAAACAAACAAAAAATGTGTTAATTAACTTTTGGTAAATTAACGACTACCTACTCAATAACACAGGTTTTCAGTTCGTGTCGACAGTGACATTATTATTTACTGTTTTTAGGAAATATTTATGTCGTTTTGTTTCATTTTGTCGGTGCTTCAACTTCCATTGTAGTTTGATTCACTGATAAACTACACCTGTGCTTTCCCAACATAGATCTAATAATATTCAGAAATGAACATATACAATTCGAAATTTAGTTTGAACTTTGGACGGTCATGTGACCCGGCGGGTGGCGGGTGGTCAATACCACCCGAAGTACTAACAATCACTTCTAATTTAAAATAATTACTTAAAAAACTATTTTAATTACAAGCTTTGTGTAAAGTGTCGTCATCAGGTCTTATAATATATTACAGAGAAGTCCTCAATATGCAAGGAAAATCTTCATTTGATGCAATTGAAATGACTAACTTTGTTTTAAAAAAAATGTTTTTTTAATGACAGATCTGTACACTTTCTAACTCTACCCGGCACCAACCTACAAAAATACAAACTCGATCCAACCGAATTAGTTCTCTATCTCGATCACAATCTACCGCCAGACGAACTATTTCCCCTCCATTTAGTTTGGAACTTCACAATTCGCTTATTTGTGGAACCCTGTTAACTAAATTGCTAATAAACAAACTATTCATACTGAATTAAGTCGTAAATAAGCTGTATATCATCACTAACTGGACCCCGAAAAAGTTTTATTATTATGTGAATGCATTATATTTTAGATTAGGAAATAATTATAGAAATAAACTGAGTTACCTAATTGTAAAATAAAGGATGATTGTGTTGGTAAGTTTGAAATCTTACTCCTACGTAAACATACTTCGTGACAACTTCGAGTGGGATTCCATCTACAGCAATCAGTTCCGGAATAACGTGCTCGTTGTACATGACATTGGTTTTATCCAAATTCATCCGGAGACCGATGCGAAGAGAAGAATCAGCTAGGCCATTCAACATCCTTTGTCCTGCAGCGTTTCTGCCATAATGACGATGTCATGTGCGAATCGTAAGTGAGAAATGTACTTGCCGTTAATGTTGATGCAGCAATCTTTCCAGTCCAGCGTCTTAAACATATCCTCTACACCGTCGACGGTGCACTCTCGTGCACCGTCTACCTTTGAGTATTCTTTGGCTGAATACTCGAAGCCGTCTACAATCAACTTTTGTTGTTTTATTTTTAACCGACGAAAAAAAACGGAGGAGTTTCTCACCACCGCGCATAACTTTTTACAGAGTAGTTCTTTTTTTGTTGATTTCATATACCTACTTAGCAAATTTTTCTTGGGTAAAAACTTGGGTTTCTTGGTTTCGTATGTACGCTTATTAGAGTTTAAAATGCGAATTTCTACTGACATAATAATTCTCATGTCATTGCAAAGTCAGGTTTTCTACACGTGAAACTTATATAAAAAGACACAAAACAACACAGGTGTCCGTGTGTACCGTGGAATTCGAGCGGCAATGCAGCGTATGATCGTAGCTAACAAAATTCCGTCAGGTGGAAATCTATAGCATGCTTCTTGTTATCTATCTATCCTCGCTTACTTTATCCATGTAGATAGTATTTAAGTATGTTTGTTTCAAGTTTGAACATTTGGAAATACAAGGGAAAATATGAGAAAACCAAGTGTTTGCTTACTTTACTTTACTTCGTGTTTTATTGAGAAACAATCCAATACATACTTTTGAAACAGCTCTGATTGTTTGATTGCTTGTTTTAAATCTGGTTTAAATATATATATATATATATATGCTGGCTTTTGACCAGTATTTCTCCTGCTAAGTAAGTGATGATGTGGTCAAGAATGGTAGCACGCTAGGCTTATAACGGGAACGGGCTCTCAAGGACAGCTGTTGGAACAAACTAAGTAGGGCTTGGCTAGACAGGCAGTCACTAGACAATGTCTCACCACCATGTTATACGAAGGAAAATCAACACCAATATGTATCTAATGCTACAAGGACTATTCATTGTTCTGTGCTGATGCGAAAGTCAATTAGTACATATATGTTTGTTTGTTACCTCTTCACGGTCAAACGGTTCAACCGATTTGGCTGAAATTTTGTAGAAAGATAGCCGGTATACTAGAATAGGATATGGAGTACTACATATTTAATGCGGGTGAAGTCACGGACTGCAGGTAGTCTACTATAACATATATAATAAAAATGCGTCGAAAATAACGCACCTTACCACATATCTCATGGTCATACCACTATTGATTATCAATAATTATCGATAAATATACATCTTTCCGCCTGAGAGCATCGGTGGTAGAAATTTTTAAATATTCTCGTTCTAAATATTTGTCGACAGAACGTAAACTTTGAGATAAGATCTACGAGAAGAAATCTCGGGAATGTTTCGCTTCTTTTACTTGTTGCAGCTACCGTTTAGTAATTTTGTTGTTTTTTAACCAACTACGAAAATGGAGGTTTTCAATTCGGATGTTTATATAGTATTTGTGTTGTATTTTGAGGGCCCGGTGGCGTAATGGGGAGAACAGTCGGCTTTGATGCCAGAGGTACCGAGTTCAAACCCCGCCGTGCACCAATGGATTTTTCTATCTAAAAATGTATGTGCGCTTTTCACAGTGGCCCTTCGGTGAAGGAAAAACGTCGTTAAGAAATCAACAACCTCCGTATGGTGGTAGGACACTATGTAGTGTCCGCCTGGCCACCTACCACCCTTAAGTTAGAAAATCTGTCGCCAAACATCTAATGTGTTCCGGCAGCTATTCTTGAGAGCCAGTTCCCATTCTATGCCTAGCTTGCTAACCATCTTCGACCGCATCATCACTTACCAACAGGTGAGATAGAAGTCAAACGCTAGCCTATAAGATATTAAAAAAAATCTTGGCCAGCTTATTTATAGTAGATCTTCTTCTAGTAGATCTTCTTCTAGTAGATCTTCTTATGGTAGATCCACAGACCTGCTACATATTAAACTTGATCGCGTCCGGCCTCCATTAGACCGACCTTGAACGGAGTTTGTCCCTTTCTTTTTAACCGACTTCACAAAAAGGAGGAGGTTCACAATTCGTCTGTATGTTTCAATTACTCCGTCAATTCTGAACCGATTCGAATGATTCAATTTGTAATCGGTAGGGTACGTTTTCGAGGTGGTCCCTTTGTAATTTCATCGAGATCTGATAAGTATCTCCAGAGATATGACGATAAACGACTCAAACTTGCTACTGATATTGACTCGCGGGGCATTGAAGTCGGTTGTTTTAGTTTTTAAACCATCTCAATTATGTATGGTACATATACAACTTAAAAATATACCATACATTTAGTGTAGAAAATATATGTGACTAGCAGGTTGTTAGACAAGGACACACACACTCCCACCCTTGTGTGTTGGGCCGTTTTGTTCTACAAAGCAATTACAACCTTATTGTTAGAGCATACGGATTAAATTGAATTTGTCAAAACATCTGCATTGCACCATCCTTATATATTACGATTATCAGTAGATCTTATATTATTTATTGGATCAACGTAATACAAGACGTAATCTTTATGTTCTTTCTATTTCTACTTTATGGTATTCAATCTATCAATTACATTATATACATTATTATATTTTTAAAACTACCTAACTATAAAGAAATAAATATACCTAATAAAAAACCATAAAAACTAAAATTTAGTCTACCAAACCACTACCAGTAGGTAAAGTTCCCAAAATGCTTTATGGCAAGCTAAACTACATATGTTGCCTGGAGCAGGAGCCACAAAAATCGTCCTAAGTTAGGTACCATTTTCATTGTAAAAAATTGATGATCGAAACGTATTGTGGATATTCCATGTTTCTGCACAAAGTGCTTAGCTTCCACATTCATAATACGTACAGTAAATAAATTGAATTCCTTGCCAGGGTGTTTGTTTACTGGTAACTAAAATCAAGGTTTTCAAATCGGGATGTTGTTATGTCTTACAGGCTAGAGTTTGACCACTATCTCACCTGTGATGATGTGGTCAAAGATGGCGAACACACTAGGCGTAGAAGTGACTCTCATGTGTGCTGCCGGAACACCGTAAGGTTTTGGCGGCAGATTTTCTCCTTGATGATGGTTAGCTACTTTTTGGTAGCAAGTCAGGCGGAACATCGATATGATATGCTCCTACCTACAACCTATGTGAAAACTTCTAGGCAAGCGTATCTATATATCTTGATATAAATTAATTAATTTTCTACGGGTTGTAATTGTTTTTTGTGTAACCAAACCTTCGAAGGATTCTAGCGCAACCTCTTTACTTTGTTATCAGTATTTTTTTGCTACTTTAAATGGCGTGTTATGTTTTTTATAGTTTAGGCGGCGCCTTTTAATTTAATGGCAATGATGTTTCTACTGATAAAGGAGACAAAGGTTTTTGTCCATTCTGTCTTCTTTAATTCTTTAAAAAATATTTATATGCAATCATATGTCTCCAGACTTTTGCAGATCAGCATCTTCGCAAATTGGAGGTTCTAAAATCGCCTGTTTTGTTTATGTTTGTTACCTCAGAATTTAATCAATGTCATTAATTAATTGATTTGGAGAGAGTATGCTGCCCGTTTGGTCTTATTTTAATTTTATTAAGATACATATGATCCAAAGATACGGAGATAAACACCTCAAACTTGGTACTGAACATGACTAGCGTGGCATTTAAAATTACTAGCGTGGCATTTAAAATGACTAGCGTGGCATTTAAAATCGTTTTTTTTCGCAACGAACTTAAATTATTATTTCAAGAAGTGGTATCGGCAGAGGTATTATACTTAATTATTTAAATCGGATATAATTAGATTCAAAAGCTCATTTTAAATTACTATTTGAGCTATTTTGCCGCGAAAAAATGTCGTATAAAACAGATTTTTCGAATAACAATTTTTTTAAATATTTAAAAAAAATTTAATAACTTAATAAAACTAAAATATTAACTATGCCTAATAATTAAAATAACAACTACAAATAAAAAATGGAAATTTAGGTCGCTTTCTGTTGGTAGAGTACCTAAAAAGCTAGCGACATTACCTCTTTGAATGGCGAAACTAATGCGTTGCCCGAGGTAAGCGCCAGCTCTTTATTCTACAATTTAAATTACAGTGTCAGAAATGTTCACAGACGGAGCATTGCATTGTCAGTTGCAAAAATCTGACTTAAAGGAGAGACTGTTTTCGATTCCGGATTTGTTATCAAATGATTCTAAAAAGCCATGCAGATGTATCATATCCATAGATGTTGTAATACGATACGATACGATACGATAAAGCTACGAGGTTTGTGGTTTATCAACGCAGTAACGTGATGTGTGAAAATATAAAGATCGTAGCTCAAAATATTTTACTTTGAATTACAACGCAGGCGTTATATAAATAGCACTAATAGATAGAGTACCTACGTAGAGGAAATGGCACGTCACCGTAGCGTAGTCAAATAGCCGCGGCTACGGCTATGTGACGTCACGCTTATGGCAAGGGGAAATATCTGTACTATGTTCAGGTATGACCACACCGCGCCGTCCTGCGTGCGAGATCTAGGCGGCGATCAGATAGCGCAGTAGTATTTGTACCGACTGGTTCACACCTACGGATCTACGGCGATCAGAAAACGATTGAAAATCAGACCGCGAACGCGTACGCGGACGCAGGATACCGCGGTGTGGTCGTACCTTAACAAATACGATTTTTATGTTACCACATAGGTGTCTTAAGAATGATTCTTAATTAATAGATTGCAAAATAGGTTTGTACAGCTCTCTCCTGTTTTAATGTTAACCTCTTAGTTCTTGGCGCCGCTGAGGAGAGACGTAAGCGCGTGGACGACGGACCGTAAGCGCGGCTACGGCACGGTAATATTATATTAATTACCGTGGCTACGGCGAGTTGACCGTGCTTGTACCGAGCCGAGGCGATTACGTTGAGATGTATGAGCAGCAAGCGTAATTCACCATTCAATTTGGTTTAATAATATATACTATTGTAGATAAAACCTATTTGACCATTGTCACATTTAATTTGACCCACCTTTTTTACAATCTACCCCCGCATTCCCAGATCCGCCGTTGACATTATCTCATCCACACATAAAATACGGTCAAATTCGACCCCAAAAAAGTAAAATTACGACGACCCCCGGGCAAATGCACCGGGGTGGCGCATTTTTTCAGCCCCCAGGGGGTACGTGTGACGACAGAAGTTCTTTTGTTATGTTAAACTGATGATTTTATTAGATGCTTATGTGTTGGTTTGCTATTCAGAATATTTTGTTTGACTTGTGTTTTGAGAATTTATGTCTTTTATTGTCAGAGGTCTAAGATCAACTTTGGGGTTATCGCACCAAATTGATTGGTTAGTTTATTACATTTTCTTGACGAGCTCGAAGTAATTTAGGGCTTAATTCATAAAAATACTCCATAACCATAAAAGGTTACTTTTAACCGACTTCCAAAATAGGAGGAGTTCTCTATTCGTCCGTGTAATGTTTTATTATTTGTATGTTTGCTACACGATTCCTCCGCCAATTGTGAACTGATTCGAATTTTTCTTTTTTTATGTATAGGGTACATCTCTACTGCAATCTCATACAATTCAATGAGATCTGATGAGTATCTCCAGGGATATGGCGATTAACTCTCAAATTTGCAACTGGAACCGACTCGTAGGGCTTGTGAATTTTTTTTTTTTTTTTTAACCATCTAACATAATATATTAACATATATTGTTTTCGCTTTAAAAGTTCGCTTCATAAGGATATGAATCCTGCGGCCGTAGGCTTAGGTGGGCACTTAGATCTTTTAATATTACTTGTGATCCCTGAGTGATGCTAAATAATATAAATTGCTGAGTGGTAATATAATCTACTGGTGACAGGCTTCAGCCCTGGCTCAAACCACCCACCAAACAAAGTCTTGTCACCAATCGGTATACCGAGTGTTTGCATGATATTCAGTGCTAGCCAGCTTGGAAGGTGGTGTGGGATATTTGCGCTACATGGAATGGACTAAAGTCAGCTCTCCTACGCCACGTTCTATTGCCGTCTTCCATATCCACACAAGCACGATTCCATCTAAGACCACATCATCACTTAACATCAGGTGAGATATTACTCAAGTGCTTGACTGTTTAGATTTATTTTGTTTTCACTTCAAACAATGACATATGTCACAGCCGTCATGTTTGGTTTATTTTTAACGTCACATAGGTATCTAGGAACATTCGGACTGCCAAGACCTATGAGTATACAGGCAAGAAGTCCAGACGATATCTTAATCATATAAATCCGTTCAGAGTTTTGTTAGATACGATGTAATAAAGAATATTACAAACACATAAAAGATACGCGCGAAAAACATAACCCTTTCCTTGCAGTCGGGTAAAATTCATTTTTTACCCATACAAAACATTCTTGGAAACATTCAGTACTTACCTATTAGCCAGACAATTTAAGCGCCACATGACAACAAATAAAACATGTTAAACAGCGTATTATAACTCAATTAAGAAGTTTTATCCCGCTGGTCGGAACTACCTTTTTGTCCGTTTCAACGTCTCACCAGGGGGCGCTACCGGTGACTTTATAACTTAATCTACGGTTAGTCTCAACGGACCTTGAACATTGTTTGCGGTTATTTATGACGGGTGCGTTGATTTTGGTTCAGATAAATGTGTTTTCGAATTGGTTGCTATGTGATGGTATGGTTTTTACAAGCTTTTATTTTACTCATGAAAAAGAAAACCATACAAATCAATTAATTCGAGTACCCAACCAAAAAAAAAAAACATAAAAGTAACAACCTTTTTGGAAAGTTTAGCGTGATTTTAAAAACATTTGATGACACATTTTTAATGCATTATTTGCGGTGTGAATTGATTCAACGAAGACTTAACAAGATTACCACATGTTTACAATGTAATCAACAAGTGTAACTACAATAACCACCGGTGGTTAGGGTCCGTATAATAGCCGGCGCAGTATGGTACCCATTACAATGCCACCCCCCTGAGCTCCACTTGCCACCCTTGTGCTTATTTGATAACGCTTGTAATTAAATCACCGAGGGAATAGTGTGGATAAGATTGTTTTGTGTTAAAGTGTTATGTAGTTATGTCGTTTTACTGAATTTTGTCGCATGCCGAGATGCGAAACAGTAAAATTATTTGCAAAATGCTAGTTCTCTTTGCGACACTTATCCGTGCTACGAACTGTTAAGGACCACAATAAAATCATATATAACACGATATATTTGCAAAAAAAGTGTATACAAACAAAGCGGTGGTTTATTAGATGGTGTAAGACAGACAGCCTGTGACTACCTTATTTTCTGAAAACAAGTAATCCGATAAATAAATAGGGTAACTAACTAGTCGGTCAAAAACGGACTTCATGTGCCGTGCGAATCATTCTTACGCTTCACTTTGAGATATTTTTCCATATCTCTGTTGATACTCATCAGATGTCAATAAATTGTATACACAGAGATGTAGTCACAAAAATATCATCCAAATCAAATAAGTGGTTTTCAGAAAATTGCGGACATACACATAACCATACATACTTAAGGGTCCAACACAGATGCCCGTTTGCACTAAACTTAAGAATCGCCTAAGATTTCAAAATATCTCAATTAAAGCAACATCAGGAATCAAAATCGCAAAATATATCTTGCAGATAGGCTAATGATCCTATATTTATCTATATTTTAAGAGTTTGGTAGCCGGATTTGTTTATTTTGTGATATTTTGGCAAGCTAAGCATTGCATCGCATTAATCTCTTTTTATGAAGTTGCTTAAAAAAGAGTGGTATTGAGAAAGAGTTGAGATTTTGCTATAGCAGAGTTAATGTCCATTAATGGATCAAAATGGATTGATCAAGAACACATACAGATGAAAGTTAAAAAAAACTTTCGAGTATCGATGTTCTTGTTAATAATTAAGGTCCATGTCCACATTATTCCAGCATCCCCCTAAGTAACACCACATTGTTGTGATTCGAGCATCCCAATTACGTGATTATTTATGTGTGACAAGTCATTCGAACTTGAACCATCCACCAGCTTATTTTGACCGCTGCTCTTATACCATCTCCTTGATCCTCAGGTGATAGGAGCATTATTTCAATGTCCTTTTTTTTTTTTTTTTTTATTTATTCCGAAAACAATTACAAAATTGTGTTGGAAATATGAGCGACGAACAATAAAACATATGAGTAATACATTTACATTAAAACCTTCACATTTCTGATAAATAGACTATTGATTGAATACATAACTACATACTAACTACATACTAATAATGTAGATAATGTCAAAGAATTTATTTAAAATATAACAATGTTAAATTATAATAAATTATAAGAACAATTTAGTCCAGTTGCAATTGATGAAAACAATATAATTA
Source organism: Cabera pusaria (assembly GCA_954871355.1). Taxonomy (NCBI): domain Eukaryota; kingdom Metazoa; phylum Arthropoda; class Insecta; order Lepidoptera; family Geometridae; genus Cabera; species Cabera pusaria. The sequence continues at coordinate 6,696,046 of OX940909.1, read as the reverse complement.
TTACATAACACAAGAAAAAAAAAATGTCAAGTGGTTTTCCCAATCATATTACTATCAATGTCAATAAAAAAGAAGAAGAAGAGTTCAATATTGTTTACGATCATTCATGTATTCAGATATGGAGTAATAGCATTTATGTATTAAAAAAAATTTTAATTTGTTTTTAAACCCATATATTGTATCTATTGTTTTAAATTCAGTCGGCAATTTATTGTACAATCTTACAGCTTGAACTCTTGACGAGTGATTAACAACACGTAATTCTGAAACGAAATTACTTTTCAGATCTTTTCGTCTAGTTTGCTGTCTTATTTGTCTCTGATCTTCTGTCTCAAATTTATGTATATTTTTTATTAGATCTGTCAGTGTGATTAGAATATATAAACATGGCACCGTCAATATATTTAATTTTTGAAAGTATGGCTTGCATGATTCTGTTTGGGAGATCCGTACCATCGTTCTTATAGCTCTCTTTTGTGTAACGAACGTCGCTTCAGTATTGTAATTAAAGCTATTTCCCCAAAACATTATGCTATATCTGATCTTTGATTCAACTAGCGCAAAGTAGACCTATCGTAGTTGTTGTAGTGTTATGCCTTGCTACCAATAAGCTAGCTTACCACCATAAAGGAGTAAATCTGCTGCCAAAACCTTACGATGTGGCAGCACGGCCCATGAAAGTCACACCATTCTAGACCTAGCGTGTTCACCCTCGACCACATCACATCATCGCTTATCACCAGGCGAGATAGTGGCCAAACAGATTGAAAAAAATATTAGCTACGACGCAAAAATAAGGTTTGACGTGTATTTGTCTGTCTGTGGCATCGTAGCTCTTAAACGAACAAACTAATTTTGATTAAGTTTTTTTCGTTTGATAGGTGACTTTATTGCAAGTGTTCTTAGCTATCATTCAAAAAAATCTGGACAACCGTTTGAAGACCATCAGCTCTTTACCAATAATGAGGTGCGAGTATATAAAATTCCACATGTCTGATCGATTCAAAATTTGTAATCGCGTTACTTCAACGATATTGCAAGAACATGGTAAAATTGACCAATCGTTTTTTTTTATTTATTAACCGACTTCAAAAAAGTTTTTTAAATGTTTGTTCGCGGATAACTTCGTCGTTTTTTTTCCGATTTTTATGATTATTTTTTTGTTGGAAAAGAAGTATCCCAAGAGTGATACAATGGTAATTTCATAGAGATCTGATAAGTATTTCCAGAGATATGGAGGTAAACACCTCAAACTTGGTACTGAAAATTAATAGCGCGGCATTTGAAGTCGGTTTTTTTAGTTTTTTTGAAGTTATTTTATATTTTAAATGATTAAGTAATGGAAAAAGTATTTAATAACACTTCATTCGTTTTTTCATGACTTAATATTATTACATTAGTACACTTACACTTCACAGGTCTGATTATGATGGTAACATACTCATAAAATTACCAAATAAATTAGACCTCTGCAGTTTAGGAAGATGACAGACTCTGAAGGTCAATTTAAAATGGTTGTGTGGTGGTAAACAGATGTGGTGACAAGTTGTAAATATATCTCTATTGTGGTTTAATAATGTTTATATGTTTATGGAGAGTACAATGTGCGTGTAATGGATTTGAGAGGGCATTTAGTTTTGTGGTAACAGTTTGCTTGCGGGTCTATAAATGGTGCCATATGATACGATAATATTGATTCGACCACACTCAAACAGGTTATCATCGTCATTAGATACTAACGAATGTGCCAACGCACACTATACGTAAAGGAAACGGAACGTCACCGTGCGAACCCTAGACAAAATTCAACATCACGCTAACGCAAGTTCAAAATGTATGGGAATGACATTTATTTTTCCGCAACAAAGTTGACATTCCCATACATTTTATATAAAATAACATACATTTTATCAACCGAATTCCCAAAAAGAAGGAGGTTCTCAATTCGTCTGTTTTTTTTTTTTTTTTTTTTTTTTTGTGTGTATTTTACGCGATTACTCCGTCAATTGTGAACCGATTTGAATGATTCTTTTTTAATCGGTAGGGAACTTTTTCGAGGTGGTCTCATTGTAATTTTATTGAGATATGATTAGTATCGCCAGAGATATGACGATAAACGTCTCCAATTTACTACTGAAACTCACTCGCGGGGCACGGAAGTCGGTTGTTTTAGTTTACTAATTATCGTAAATGGAAACAGAAGTTGGATTTTGTCTATGGGGGCAGCAGCGTCGATTCGTCGCCGAGACTATATACGGCTAGGTGACGCCGAGCTTACCGTAATTACAGCTACGGCGTGTTGACTGCGCCTCACTATGTGTCTTGCTTGAGGTACTTGAGCTTGTGCGGAGGCAACTATTATTTATTCTGTGCAGGTTAGATAGTAAGTTTTCTTTAATGAAGTAATATAGTATAGATACTCGATCGGATCATAATTTAACAAGAGGTGAAATATTGATCAAACGCTAGCCTATATGACATAAAAAAGCTTTAGATAGATAATAGTTAGCTATTAATAATTCATAAATATATTACCGTATCTCGAAAACGGCTCTAACGATTTGTATAAACTTTTATATTTGAATAATCCTGCAAAAAGGCTCTCAAGAAGGCTCGCTTCGATCACATACGCCGAACAGGGAACAAACTTGCTTCTTACCCCTCGGGTAGCAAAGCGTTCTGGTCCCTGGCGAAGTCGATCGAAGAGAACTTCTGCCGTCCCTCACTGCCTCCACTACTGAAACCCGATGGATCACTAGCACACTCGGCTGAAGAGAAAGCGAATTTATTTGTTACTCTGTTTGCGGAGTCTTCACGTTTAGATGCTGGCAATGCTGTACCTTCTAGTCTGCCGACTTGCGGGACGTTTATGTCGGAAATCCGCATTCGTCAGACTGAAGTACGCAAAGCGTTGCGCAATCTAGACGTGAACAAAGCTAGTGGTCCAGACGGTATACCAGCTGTAGTCTTGAGGACGTGTGCGCCTGAGTTGGCTCCTATTTTGACACGCCTCTTTCGCTTGTCTATGACGACTGGTCAAGTGCCTAAGTCCTGGAAGCAAGCAAACGTGCAACCCGTGCCGAAAAAAAGTAGTCGTGCAGACCCTGTCAATTACAGGCCTATCTCAGTCACTTCCATACTCTGTAAGACTATGGAACGTGTACTGAACCACAGGCTCCTGGCATATCTAGAAGTGAACGATCTCCTCAGTGACCGACAATACGGGTTTCGCCGAAACCGGTCTACTGGGGATCTTCTAGCGTATGCCACGCACATCTGGAGCGAAGCCATCGAGAACCACGGCGAGGCGCTGGCCGTCTCTCTTGACATCTCGAAGGCTTTCGACAGGGTTTGGCACGATAGCCTTATTAGCAAGCTTCCTTCATACGGCCTGCCCACTGGTTTATGTGTTTGGATAGCAGATTTCTTAAGGGATCGGTCGATTCGAGTGGTCATCGATGGCTGTTCTTCCGACCAATTGGCCATAAATGCCGGAGTCCCTCAAGGATCAGTACTCTCTGCAACACTTTTTCTGCTGCATATTAATGACCTGCTTAAACCCGGTATCTTTGGGTACGCAGATGACAGCACTGTTGTAGAGAGTTATACATCCAACGCACGAACCAGTGCATTACAAATCCAGTCTCATAGAGAAGCGATGGTCGAACGCTTGAACTTTTCTTTGAAGGCAGTCTCTGATTGGGGCGATGCCAATCTGGTCAAGTTCAATACTGCGAAAACCCAGGCGTGTCTTTTCTCCGCTAAACGGAGCCCATTTCTACTGGCTCCTACTTTCCGGGATGTGTCCGTTCCGATAAGTAACAATCTCGAGCTTCTTGGCATCTCTTTGACACCAACTCTCAATTTCGGCTCTTATATTGAGTCTAGAGCCCAGCTAGCCTCAAAAAAGCTTGGCATTTTGGCTAAGGTGAGACGGTACTTCACACCGGGACAGTTGCTTAATCTTTACCAAGCACAAGTCCGGTCGTGTATGGAGTACTGTTCTCACCTTTGGGATGGTTCTGCTAAATACCAGCTGGAGACACTGGAAGCTATTGAGAGGAGAGCCAAAAAACTCATCAGCGATGACCTATTAGTAAGCAAGAGACTCCAGAGCCTCGCGCATCGCCGCAAAGTCGCTTGTTTATCGGTTTTCTATCGGATACATTTCGGAGAGTGTGCAATGGAACTGCATGATTTGATTCCACCATCCCCATTTTATAATCGGACATCCAGAGACACTAAAAGGCGCCACCGATTTATGGTGGATATACCATCTACCCGAACGAAGCGATTTGCTTCTTCGTTCATCATACGAACCGCTAAGGAATGGAATACCCTGCCTGAGTCCGTGTTTCCGATTAAGTACAATATGGGGGTCTTCAAATCGCGAGTGAATAGGTATCTTCTGGGTAAGCACGCTACATCATCGATCGCATCATCACTTAACATCAGGTGAGATAGTGATCAAGTGCTACCCAGTTCGGTATAAAAAAAAAAAAAAAAAAAAAATAAGATTTTGCTTTTAGGGTTCCGTAGCCGAATGGCAAAAAACGGAACCCTTACAGATTCGCCATGTCTGTCTGTCTGTCTGTCCGTCCGTATGTCATAGCCATTTTATTCCGAAACTATTAAGACTACATAATTGAAACTTGGTAGATGTATTATGTGAACCGGTTTTCGATTTTTATACAAAAAAAAAAAATTAAGTTTAAGGGCATCATACATGATCATCATGAACATGAACATGATCACATCATATGTATGGATAGGTTTTTAAAAATGACATTGAGGTTCCTAAAATCATTTTTTATCAAAGTCAATCATTTAAAAGATAGGCGCGTCTAAAGTGGTAAAATGTGTGTCCCCCCCCCCCCCCCTCTAACTTCTAAAGTAAGGAAGTGAAAAATCTAGAAAAAAGATATTCTGTAGATCTCAATAAAAACTAACAACAAAAATTGGTTTGAACGAGATACAGTCAGCAGTTTTTGAGATATAGCGACCGCAAATATAACTTTGTTTTTCATACAAACTCTATGAAAAACAAAGTTAATTTTATAGTTGTGAAAAATCATAGTTATAGAATAATTTACTGTATTGCGGAACCCTACAAGTGCAAGTCCGACTTGCACTTGGCCAGCTTTATTTAAATTTCCCTTCATAGTTGTAATTATTGTACAAAACGATTTAACACAGTAAAAAAACTGAACTGAGCTCAACTCGTTTTTCCAAGTACTTATTATTAATGTAAATATCTATCCAATAATAATGTAATTAAATTAATCCAAACAATATTAACAAAATACTAGTGGGAAAAAACACAATCTCTGATCAAAACCCCTAAAAACCAGCCTATTTCACTCCCATAGATGAACGTCAACATTTCTAAACCTTCCGCACCGATGGGTCCTGATTGACACCAGTTTTTGTGACAAAACGCCGGGACCCGGGATCATGACGCCACGCGACCAAATTAACTTTATGTAATCCTCCATCATTGATAGTTCAACAGGGATTTAGGGCTGTGCCGCCCAATCTTTTTTCACGTAGGATTTTGTTAGCTAAAGATGTAGAAGTACTAATGTTTTTTTAATTGTTGCAATATTTAATATTTGGATCTTTAGATTTGAATTTAGTATTTACTGTTTATCACCCACGGCAAGGTTTCGTTTCCTCCTTTTTTGTGATGTCGGTTAAAATGGCTGCAGATGCAGTTCCTTGATTATCTTTGTTAAAGTCTTGAAATCGAACACCTAAATTTAATACACCCACAGACCACAAATTTATAGTATGTGATCAAACCAAATTATCAATCAACACCAATAATATAAATGCGATAGTCAGTTTGTTTATTTGTTTAGGACTTCTTCACGGTCAAACGGATGGACTGATTTAACTAAAAATGTGTATAGGATTAAGCTATAGAACACTTCTGAACGCGGGCGAAGCCTCTGGGCAGAACTAGTTGTTAAAATTGTTAATAAATCGAATCATTTTTATTTTTGTATGGGTTTAGTCAACCCTAAGCTGCAACCGTTATCTATGCGCGCATTCGCTAACTAGTGAACGTTTTTAATAGTTTAATTCGGATTAGATAATTCCCGCGGGTGGTCGGCGACGGAGGGTTGGGTCCCGCTGGTCTGTACGACCCTGCGATGTCAGTTGGAGGGTTAAGTTTTATATTGGTTAGGTGAATTGACCTAATATTCTGCTTGGATATTTTTAGAATGTTTTGTTAGTGTATTGATTTTTGGTTGAACCTGTGTGTACTTAAGTTGGGCTTATTGTTAATTAGCCTTTCACTTTTTACCGACTACAAAAAGGAGGAGGTTCTCAGAGTTGTATGTTCATTTATTTCTTTGTCAATTGAGGAGCGATTTTCAAAATTCTTTTTATTTGAAAGAGTATACTCCTGATGTGTTCCCATTGTAAATCAATCGAATTCTGATAAGTATCTCCAGAGATATGTTGATAAACACCTCAAACTTGGTACTGAAAATGACTAGCGCGGCATTTGAAGTCGGTTCTTTTCGTGTTTTACACGATCGTAAATTATTAAGATATAAGATCTACTTTATTGATTTTTTTAAAATAGGCAACTAGATAATTGAGATCTTTTATTATTAAGCTTGGCGGATTTATGCATTTTTTTTTTAAGATTGTCTATTTAGTCTAAACGAATGGTAAAGGAAACCTATTTTGGCTGTGTATAATTTTTTGTTTTAATCATCATTAACACAGAAGAAGAATATTCACACATCAGGTGGGTCGAATGCTTCTCTATATTTATTTAAAAAAAAAAAAGATATCAAGGTAACGTTCAAATTAACAACCAAATACGATGCCGCAGACAGACACACAGATACATACGTGAATCCTATAGCATCTGTTTTTTGTGTCGATAGTTTAGGAAAAAAGATACATACAGAGAATTTGAGAACCCCTTCCTTTTTTAAATTGGTTAAAAATTGGTCCTACATAACTCAGGCTGTACGAGTCCTCTAAAACAATGATTCAATACAACACAACACAAGCCAAATACAACACAACACAAGCCAACACAATACAACACAAGCCAAAAACATCAATAATTCACAAAGCGTGCACATTTAAATAATATTCCAATTATGAATTCTCAAAGACTTATCAGTGAAAAAGCTCACTTCATCATCACCCATACTTATCAATATATTATTTGCTCATTAAAATGATTCCGAGTAGAGATGATCGATGTTTTAATTGAATCGATTTTTTGATCGAAAAAGATAGTAATTCATCGAATCGATTCGCGACCTTATCGTATACGTGCGAATCGATCTTTCATAAGTCGTAAAAATCGTATCATAATCATACAAAGAACATAAAAATAAAAAGTTATATATTACTTAGTTAGTTTATTAATTGCCTATAGAATCAAATTAGAAATTGATAAAGAGATAGTAAAAACAAATTAAATTATCTACACTCAATAAGTGCCGTGCTTGCTAAGAAAATTAATACTGTTTGCAAAATTTTAGGCAACTGTCCAACCATTTGACCGTGAAGAGGTAACAAACAAACAAATATACAAACTGACTTTCTCACTAATAATTGATTAAGATTCAAGTCATGGTCTAAATATGATAATGTAAATTTAGGATCGGCTTGTTGATAGCGTGACAATTACAATAGTGTTGCTGGTCGATAATTTTACTTAACAAATCGTAGATGTTTTCATTTAATTTTATGAGAATGTGATCAGTATAGGTTGAGATCGCATTGGTGGCAATCGATTCATAATATAGAAAATCGTATTGGCAAAGATCGATCTTTGAAAACATCGATTCTCGGGCATCCCTAATTCTGAGCTGATTTCTTGCAGGCTACGTCGTTCGCTCCTTGAAGGTAAGGCAAGTATGAAGGAATTTTATCGGCGTATCGGAGACTTAGGACTCTTGTTGAATAATATTCTGAGGTTATGTTTCTGTGTAAATGAGCGTATGGTTCTGTACTCAAGCGATATAGTAGCTATTTTTAATAGAACTCACAAAACGAGGTGGTAAAGTATTTTCGTTAATTTAATGATATTGCGTATGAATACTGACCTCGACTGGATTGGGCAGCAGTTAGAAAATCTCGTTGAGTCTTTTCATCGTCGATACCAGTCTTTAATGAGTGCGTCCTGTAATGGGTCTGAAACGTGGACGGTGCGACTGATCCACGAATTCAAGGTCGCTCAGCGAACTATGGAAAGTGCTATGCTCCGAGTATCTCTGAAGGAGAGAATCGGAAAGAAAAGTTATTGTTGACGTAGCTCAAACGATTCCTTAAAAGTCAGAGTATTAGTCAGCCTATCGTGTTCACCATCTTCGACCACATCATCGCTTACCACCAGGCGAGATAGTGTTCAAATGCTAGCCTATAAGTTATTTAAAAAAAACTGGCCAAGTGAAAGTCGGACTCGCACTCGTAGGGTTTTGTAACAGTAGAGTATTTTATAACTTTAATTTTTCGCCACCAAAAAATTTACTTTTTTTTTCAAAGAGTTTGTATAAACAACAAAATTATCTTTGCGGTTGCTATATCTCAAAAACTGCTGACTGTATCTCGTTTAAACCAATTTTCGTTGTTAGTTTTTATTGAGATCTACAGCATATATATTTTTTCGATTTTTCACTCCCATACTTTAAAAGTTAGAGGGGGGTGGGACACACATTTTACCACTTTAGACGTGCCTATCTTTCAAATGATTGACTTTGAGAAAAAATGGTTCTAGGAACCTCAATGTTATTTTTAAAGACCTATCTATAGACACCCTGCACGTATAGTTTTGATGATTTTTTTTTTAGTTTCAGTTTCATGTATGGAGAAAAAACTTTAACTAACTATATAACTATAACTAATTAACAAACTGTACTTTTAACTATAGAAAAAAAAGATGAGATGTTCGCAAAATTTAACAGTATGGCACCAAATATTAAACTCTTAAATAAAAATAATCTTTGCCTCCTTGGTGCACCAATTCTAGAAGAATCGTTTCCAGATTTTGTTCATGAACAGCGCCAAAAATTTGAAGATGCATCAGAGCGTCTTACTAAAATTCATTGCCACATAGCATTTCACATAATTCGGTTTTGTCTTTTTGTACCAAAATTCACCTACATACTTCGCTGCTGCCCGTTTTGGAACCATTTGATCTTACTATCGAGCTTAGATGAAACTATTAAAAATATCCTTGCCAAAATTCTAAATTGCTCTCTTTCGGACAATTCGTGGTGTCAAGCTTCCTTGCCTATTCGGTTCGGGGGCATAGGCATACGCAAAATTTCCAGTGTTTCGCTACCGGCTTTTTTATCTCCTGTCCATGGTATTACCGGTATTTTTGATAAAATAATAAATAATTCTTTAGCAAAAATATCGATCACTCTAATGGAGGAAGCTAAAAATGCCAGGTCCTTGGCATGCCCGGAGGAAGCCTTTCCGAGAAGTCTCCGTTCGCAACGGCAATGGGACGAGCCCTTATACAAAAATGTACAGAAATATCTTTTAGACAGTTGTTTAGATAATAGGGACCGGACTCGTCTTCTTGCCACGCGCGAACGGGAATCAGGATACTGGTTGCAGGCGTTACCTTCGTCCAATATAGGGACGTTTATGGATAACAATAGTTTTTCCGTCGCCGTGGGACCGCGTCTGGGCATCTCTAGAACAGAGCCGCACCGCTGTCGTTGATCACCTGGGCCACCACGGCCTATCATGTCGCCGCAGTGCGGGGCAGCTTTCACGAAACGCTTCACTAAACGACGTTATCCGTCGGGCCCTTGCCACCGTCAACGTGCTGGCTATTTTAGAGTCGAAAGGTATTTCACGTGACGATAGCAAGAGACCTGACGGCATGACGTTGATTCCTTGGTGTCGTGGAAAGCTGTTATTGTGGAATGCAACGTGCGCCGATACGTTAGCAGCATCCCAATCCCACTTAACAGTACCTCACGGGCTGCAGGAGCAGCCGCAGACGCGGCAGAGGCCCCCAAGCGGTGGAAATACGCAGACATTGGAGACAATTACGCATTTATTCCGTTTGGGGTCGAGACCATGGGCTCGTGGGGTCAACAAGCACGCGGTTTTGTAAAGGAGTTGTCCAGACGTCTGATAGATGTCTCGCATGATCAAAGAGCTGGCACGTACCTCGGCCAACGAATTAGTCTTGCCATTCAAAGAGGTAATGTCACCAGCTTTTTGGGTACCTTACCAGTGGACAGCGACCTTAATTCAGTTTTTTATTTGTAGATTTTATAGAGTCTGTATTATAGTTTTAGGAATCAAAGAAGAATCAATCAAAGAATCAAAGCATTTATTCAGTATGTAGGCAGTATAAATATACGCACATATACACGTCAAAATCATAAATAGGATAATAATAGGAGTAGTTTATATTGTATATATAGTTATAAATTAATTTTAATTGTGTACATGTATATATTAATAAGACAATTACATTTAATTATAACCGTGTGATTTAACTGTATGGGGAACCCCCTTAATTTTTTTTATTTTTATTTTTGTATTAAAATCGTAAAGTGGTTCACAGAATACACCTACCTACCAAGATTCAACTGTGTAGTCTTAATAGTTTCGGAATAAAGTGGCTGTGACATACGGACGGGCAGACAGACAGACATGACGAATCTATAAGGGTTCCGTTTTTTGCTATTTGGCTACGGAACCCTAAAAAGGATTAGCAGGATGAAGTGGCATGCAGTAGGTTACACATCTGTTGAAGAACCGATAACCGTTGGGATATTTTCTATTTCCATGCTTTTAAAATCACTTTTTATATATTAATTTAAATGTTATAATTTTATGTATAAAAAGGTTTCTTAAAAAAAAGTTTTCCCGGCTCCATGCCATATTCGGCGATCACATTTGAACGGCTGGGTGCAATAATGCACAATTATGTAATTGTCCGACAGCGGACTATCATTTGCTTGGTTCCCGGCTACATTACCAGTCATCATGAGGCAGATGGATTTACTTCTTAGTCGTTAAGGCACAGATTAAAAGGATGTCCCTTTCCTGTATTTTGGGAGCCAGCGTTTAAGTACAGAGTTGCATATGTCACTAATATTATTGCGGAAGTCAGTTTGTATATTTATTTGCTTGTCATATTTCATATTTTTACGGTCGGACGACGTCTGATAAGGCTAAATTGCGGTCATAGATAGCCGATAGAATAGTATAGGACATTTAACGGAACTAACAAAATGTTATACGCAGGGTATCGCACACTATACGTAGGAAAGGAAACGGAACGTCATCGTATCTGATCTGAAACAATATCTGTTTCCACTCACGCAGTTAAAAATGTATGGAAATGACATTTATTTTTCCGCAACAAAGTTGTCATACTCATACATTTTGAAGTTGCGTTAGCGTGAAATGAAAACAGAAATTGGATTTTGTTTAGAGGGCCAGGCATATCGCTGTGGTTACATTACGCTGCGGTTTTGGCAAGGCGTTACCTTGGGAAAAGGCAGCGTATGTTCAGGTTCAGGTAGGCTAGTGTTATACTAGAAGTGCCCCGCGGCTTCACCCGCGTTAAAAACTCCTTTTATTTACTTCAACTTTTGTTTTGTAAGAACCTTTCTATCATAAAAGAAATTAAATAATAATTAGCCAAATCGATTTACCCGTTTTTATGTATTCGCGTTATATCATATGACTAAGGCATATATCGGGTAACATATTTATAAAACCCGAAAAACCCAAATTTGCACACTTTGTTACCTACCCGATTTCCAAAAATTCTGTAACACGTACTTACTTAATTATTTACAAAAGTACATTCCTATGTAAAGTATCGAATAAAACAGTCGATCCCATCGGGAAAATTTTAATATTTTACGTCATAATAACTATCTGCATTCTATACTTCAGCGCAATCCAAAACAATATTGATTTTCAGACTTTGCTACCCCATTTCACCCTCATAGGGGTGGAATTTCTAAAAAGCCTGAAACACATATATATAATATTTTTTTTACTGAAGCACTTGTGAGAAGTTTCGAATAGAAAAGAATATCTAATCTTGTTTCTCCATCCAAACTTTGAACCCCCATTTCATCCCCTAAAGGGGTGAAGGAAAATCCTTTCTTAGGACACCCTTACGTACTAAGACAAATATACCCTCTAAATTTCAAGTCTCTACCAGCGGTTTAGGCTGTGCGTTGTCTATCAGTCTGTCAGTCAGTCAGTCAGTCAGTATGTCAGGACAAAGACTCTTATAGTACATATTAGATAATAATCTATCTTTATACATATTTCTTATATTTATACTCCTATCTTATAGGACTATTCCTTTCACAAGTAAAATATAATGTCCATAAAACTAAAATAAAACTGACTTTACATGCGTGTGAATCAGTTTCAATAGCAAGTCTGAGATGTGTATCTCCATATCTGGAGATAACTCATGAGATCTCAGTGAATCGTGATAAATGAATAAAACTATGCAACGCATAAAAAAAACAGTCATTCGAATCGATTCACAATTGGTGGAGTAATCGCGTAACAAACATAAACAACATACAGACGAATTGATAACCTCCCCCTTTTTGAAAGTCCGTTGAAATTTTTCAAATGCCGGTTCATGCAAATTCAATCGCACATCATACTTACGAATTGTCTCAATAAAATGAATCAGTTAATTAACCGGTGTCGAGTTAACCTCACGCTAAACGTTCAATTTGGTGCTTGATTAAAGAGCGGCCGGCTGGGAACCGTTGATTAAACTCAACCAGTGGTTAATACGAGTGATCTGGACAATTTTGTGAGAGGGTGACATTGTTTGAAAAGATGGGTGGATTTTTTTTAAGAGTGTGGAAAGAGCTTTGTACGCTTAATTTTTTTTATTTCATACTGACAAGCACTTGACTACTAACTCTACTGATTTTAAGTGATGATGCGATATAGGGTGGAATCGGGTTAGCTTAGAAATGGAAGACGGTAACGAGAGACGGTAGTATTACACATTATATTAGCAATAATATTCCAATCAGAAGATGCTAGATCGAACATAATGATGAAACTCGGTGAACCGTTCGGCGATATATCTTTTTTGGTGGATGGTATAAGGCACAGTCTGCCTTGGTCGTCATTATCATCATTAACAGCCAGAATTCGTCCACTGTTTGACATAGGCCTTTCCTATGGCACGCCACTGAGCTTGGTATTCAGTGGTCACATCTAGCATATTAGTAGGATATATTACTCTTTGTTTAGGCAGTCAAGTAAAATGTCTACAGATACTCTTATTGCCATAGAACTTAATATAATAACAATAAATGTTTATTCTCCAAAATAAATTTACAAATTACAGCATTCAATATTTGACATTTAACAAAACATTTTCATTCATTCATTAGCATTCAGTATTCGTTCACAGCTGGACATAGGCCTCTCCTATGGCACGGCACTGAGCTCGATCTTCAGCTCCTTGTTTACAAAACAAAACATTAAAAAATATTAATTTTTATATAAATGCTATTAACATTATTTCTTACAATCTAATCACAAAATTATTAATATATATTTTTATAATAGAAATAATTATTTTATAGTTATTTTAATTTTAAAATTATCGTGAATTTGTAACATTATTATTGCGATGTTCACAGTGAACATCGCGATCTCACCGCGTGACCTCACTCCCGAGGAAGAGCGACTGACTCGCTCGAAACCTAGGTCGAGAAAATTCGACTAAAGGTACGTGAATTACAGCCGGTATATAACAATAATATTTTATAGTTTATTTGTTTTTCCTAAAAACAAATACAAAATTATTAAATAGCTAATATCTGTTTTTAAAGATTTGTATTACTTATTAATTACATATTAGTTACATAATAACAAATCCTTACTTTCATCCCTAATAACAAGTTAATGTTGCCTTCAGGATCCACCACAGAATAATGAATCGTCCACGCAGAACAAATGTATAATGAAGCAGCACTAAATAAATTGAATATCAACGACTGCCTCTAAGGCAAGGCCTGATATTACAAAACCCTTCATTAAATTAGAAAGGTGCTCCCGAGGGAGACCCTGATGTGTTACCTCCATTTTTACAAGCTAACAAAAAAGCTATAGCCCAATAGTGAAGGCGTCGGATTTGAGATCGAGCGGTCGTGAGTTTGAACCCCATCCATTGCACTATAGACGAGAACCCACTCCAGACACTAGCATATTTAGCTTAGTTGGAGGGGCTTACAAGACTCCTAGTAATGTTCAGCTCACATTGCTAGTAAGCTTAAAAAAAATACTTTTTTTTGTATCTAATAGACTAGCGTTTGACGACTATCTGGTGGTGAGCAATAATGTGGTGGAAGATGGTAAACACGCTAGTCCTAGAATACTCTCAAGTGGGTGCTGCCAGAATACCGTAAGATTATGGCGGCAAATTTTCTACTTGACGATGGCGAAGTTAGGCGGAACTCCGTTATTTATTAACAGACTTAAAAAAATTTTTTTTGGTCAAAATATATATATATCCAGTTTGATTCCATTGTATTTACATCAAGATTTGATTAGTATCTCCAGAGATATGGGGATAAACACCTCAAACTTGGTACAGAATAAGACTAGCACGACATTTGAAGTCAGTTTTCTTCGGTTTGTAAATAAATTTGAATAATTATGAAGGCATTACAACTTCTCAAACGAGCAACATTTTAGGACTGAATAAATGAATATGAGCATGCCATTTTAATTTACAACAATAATTATTGTCAATACTACAACTTGCCACATAATGAGGACTATCATTCACCAGTATCGACAAACAAAAAAAATAATAAGCGAAGAATTTCTATCCCAGCGCCTTTATGGCTAGTCCTTCATCTGTTATGATACCCTTCAAGAGTACAGATCAAAATCGACTTCAATACGCACTTTTTGCCAGCTTTTCGAAATGAGAGTTCATACATTTTTCATCGCAGCGGATGCGGCAAAACTTGATGGACCACATTAACTTTGCCATCAAATTCTTCAACTTTACACTCTATTACTTGAGGAATAAGGTTTTGAGAAGTTGCGAGATATGTTGGTAAGTCTGTATGATCGCAATTAAAGCTTGAAAAGCCCGTCATTAGTGCATACGACAATATTCCACGGTGTTCTTTCAGACCGGTATGTTCAGTTTATGGTCACGGTCTTCCTATACTCTGATTGTTCTGAGAAGCTTGCAAGTTCTTGGTGTGAAATTTTAATCAGAAGACACAATACAAAGTATACTAGGGACGTCGAAAAACAGGCTGGAGAGCCTGGTGTGAAATTTTAATTGATTCTTGAACTAAACTAAGGCAGCAATTTTTTGCTGGGTCGCAAATGTCGCAATACATTCTCGTGGCTTTAAGGTCGATGGCTGATTTAAAGGGATTTGATGTTAAAGAAAAACATGAGCTTGAATTGGAATAGGGTTTGGACTGGATTGTAAGACAAAGCATAGGTAGGTGTAGCAAGAATGTTACGAAATATACAGTGCGTGGCATATATGGCCATAAATCCAAAAGCACAAAGTAACAACTGTAGTAATGCCTTGGCAATAAAATACGCAAAAGTGTGACTTACGTTACAACTCTTTCAAACTATTCTTATATTATAAACTTCGTCAAACTATTCTTTTAAATACTTATGACCCTTTGGTCATAAGTATTTAAAAGAATAGTTTGAAAACCTACTCCTACTTCTTTTGAGACAAATCAACAAAGCGCTCACGGAATACCTGCGAGCCAATATTGCTCTTCTTCCAGAATTCCTCCAGTTTCGCAGCGCAGTTTTTACCGCGCCCCAGTTTCCCATAGCGGCGTCCATGTTTATAGCCAAACGGAGACAATCGCTCAGTTTTTCTTCAAACACCGAGTAAGTAGAATACCATAGTATCGACGGTCATTCCACTGGCGGCCCATCGCCAATCATAACGCCATATTTATGAGCTCTTTGGCTCCGGAACCCAAAAAATCCTCTCAACAATACTCTCCCGATCTCGACCTTTTTATGTCTTCTTCCCGTCTCGCATTTTTCTGGCAAAACTGATTGTTTACCGGAAAAAATTACGTCTGTTAGTCGAAACGGTTCGCATAAATAAAACATGCGGTATATCGGGGAATTTTGATTCGGTACTTTTTGCTAAGGGAATACCGATTGTGAGCGAAGCGAGAAAAACTCAAACGCTGTACGATTGAGAAGGGAACTTGGTGTCAAGTTCTCCGAGTTAACGATTTACACTGACCGAGGTGAACCGTTTTTGCGCTTCTATTCAATTTTTGATGAATTACTGTAAACGGGGATTTGTTATTGTAAAGAGTAATTTCTCAATTTAAACGTGTTTCAATGGTCTGTGTAAGCTATTTGCTAGTTTGGTGCCTGGGGTTTTTGTTAGTCTGTTGTTTTACTGACCGCTCTAGTGTCTACTTCTTTTAGTAAAGCAAGACCTAAATACAGTCCGGCAAGTATAACTTGGCGTGCCTGTGCGGCACTGTGCTTTTACTTTGTACTTTGATAACAGTTTCTCTTAAACCACTTTTAATTACTTTTGGCATTATTGTTGCACTATTTTAATGTAGCAGATATATCAACAATAATGTCGCGGTAATCTCTCAAAAGTCAAACTCACAGTTTCAATTAAAAGAATTAGTTCCAAAAACCACCACCGCCAAGTTATACTTGTGGCACTGTAAGCATTAAAAGACTTTTAGTATAAGGGCTAGAGTTTCAAAATACTCTTTCTTAAAACTTACTTAACTTTTACTCAAGTGATTATTAGCACAGCGTCTTTTATAGTTAATTTTAATTATCAAACTTCCGTGATTAGTAACCTGTTTAATTACTAGATAATTTTTTAAATATCTATCTGATTTACTAATAGACAAAACAAGGATCGTTTAAAAAGCGATTTTTTTTAATCAAAATCATGAAACAATCCAAAACCCCACTCTACCTCTATCATACCGATTCAGTCCACTGTTGGACATGTACGTTCTCAAGACACGTCACTGAGCTGTTTTCAACCGACTTCCAAAAAGGATGAGGTTCTCAATTCGTCTGTATGTTTTTAGGGTTCCGTACCTCAAAAGGTAAAAAAAGGAACCCTTATAAGATCACTTTCTTGTCCGTCTGTCTGTCTGTCTGTCTGTCTGTCTGTCCGTCTGTCCGTGTGTCACCACTGATTTTCTCAGGAACGGGTGGACCTAGCAAGTTGAAATGTATACACCTGATACTGAAGTCTATAGTCCCTATTGAGTGTATAAAAACCAAGGTTTTGAGTCAACACAATAAAAAGATATGGGCAAATTTTGATTTTCGCGAAAACTTGTTAGTACCAAAATGTACCATATTTTCAACTTTTTTTATTTTTCGGAATTTTTCCTTTACTTGTGCTGTAAGACCTTGCTTTTGACCAAAATTAACAATTCTAGGTCAGCCAGAAGTATCCTATAGGTTTTGGGTCGAAAACCTATAGGGTACTTCCCGTTGCCTAGAATCATGAAATTTGGCAAGAATCAAGGTCTTACAGCACAAATTAAGGAAAAAAAAAACCAAGAAAAGTTGAAAGTTAAAGGGTCCCCCCATACATACATAGTATACGCCAATTAAGGTAGACCTCTAAGTTATATGAGCGCTGATACAATTTAGAGGTCTAGCTTAATTGGAACATACCAACGTTCGTACGGAAGCCTCGGTGGGCGAGTTCAACTCGACTTGGCCGGTTTTTTTATTTTGTTTTATGTTACGCGATTACTCCGTCAATTGTGAACCAATTCGAATGATTCTTTTTTTTATATGTAGGGTACATTTTCGAAATGGTCCCATTGTAATTTTATCGAGATCTGATAAGTATCTCCAGATATCATCATAAACGTTTCAAACTTGCTACTGACTGAAACTGACTCGCGAGAATGGAAGTCGGTTGTTTTAGTTTTTAATCTATCTTAATTATTAGCTCTATTTTGACAGTCATTACCCTACGTACAGTCCGGCAAGTATAACTTGGCGTGCCTGTGCGCCACTGTGCTTTTACTTTGTACTTTGATAACAGTTTCTCTTAAACCACTTTTAATTACTTTTGGCATTATTGAACTATATTAATGTAGCAGATTTATCAACAATAATGTCGCGGTAATTTCTCTAACGTCAAACTCACAGTTTCAATTAAAAGAATTAGTTCCAAAAACTACCACCGCCAAGTTATACTTGTGGCACTGTATATCCATGTTGCCACAGATAAATATTTCGCTATAGCTTATGTAAGTTAACGACAATTTTAATTGCATATAGTGAATGTAAAGTTCATTTTACAAACATTCCCATTTGTAATATTATTAGCATGTGTTATTAAATCAAGCATAAACAGTAGAACGGATTTGGGTGTAATTTAGCACATAGATAGTTTATAAACACATAGAATAGTGTTTTTTTTAGTGTTCACGACATTTGTCGCAATCGGAGTCGTGAAGTGTAAAGAGTCTCTTATATAGCATCGTATCGATTATGGAATTTCAAGCAATTTTAATAAGCGGTAAATTCATGTATTCTCTACGACTTATAAGGACCAGTTAATGACCATAATAGCGACGCGAAATGTTTGTAGAATATATTCATAGATTCGCGGTAAAACAGGTAAATAAAGAAATTTGTTAGTACGTATTTTGCATTTGTATTGCCAAATTAGTACTTTCCTAATGTTTTTGTTGTTTTTAGGTCAGATTTTATTATAGTGCAATAAACTAGACTTTAGTTCCAGTTTCAAGCGAATTCCAAAAAGAAGGAGGTTCTCAATTCGTCTGTATATTTCTTTGTGTGTATGTTACGCGATTACTCCGTCAATTGTGGACCGATTCAAATAATATTTTTTTTAATCGATAGAGTGTATTTCTGAAGTGATTCCATTGTAATTTCATTGAGATCTGATGAGTATCTTCAGAGATAAGACGATAAACGTCTCAAACTTGCTACTATCCAGAAATGCGATCTGACTGCAAAAAATGTTATAAATAAGCGATCGCGTAGCTATGATCGCAAGATATGCCTATTAAAATTATTACCTGTCTTTATTAATTGGGTACATCATAAATATGTGGGATACATCAGACCCATGTGCAATGTGGCTTTGTATGAGGGTGTGCAGGCGCCTGGAGGGATGAAGTAGGTATACTTTTTGCGGTATTCGATCATCAGCTGCTGTGAATAGATTAAATAATTTTAAGAGCCTCGTTGGAAAGACGACTTGACTTCTAAGCGAGAGGTCATTGGTTCAAATCTTAGCATGGGTGTTCGTTCACTGATGGTAGGAGCATATTATATCGATGTACCACCTGACTTGCTACCAAAAAGTAGCCATTCTCAAAAAGAACATTTATAACCTCATTGTGTTCCGGCAGCACAAAGCCCTTGAGATCCAGAGTATTCTAGACCTAGCGAACCACATCATCGTATACCACCAGGCGAGATAGTGGTCAAACGCTAGCCTATAAGATATTTAAAAAATAGCAGAATATGAAAAATAGCAGAATTTAGACAATAGCAAAAAAAGCGTCGGTCGTTACTCATATTGTTGCGACCGACATTGGTTATGTAATGTTCTGCCAATGCTAACCCTGCTAGGATTTGAACCTGTGACCTCCCGCTGAGAAGTCATGTCATCCATCCTATACGCCGACGGAATTCTCAATAATATCGTTTAAAAACTAAATAAAACTGGCCAAGTCCGAGTCAGCATCGCGTCTCTTATCGCACACTTAGAGAGGGTTCCGTACAATACGAAACATAACACAGTTTCAACCTCATATATTTGATTAATTGATATTACCCAGAATATTGGGTTTGGTCGCGATCTAGAAAGATAGGGCTCGTTTACTAGCGCCATCTATGTCATTTTGCAGAAACTAATTAGATAGATGGCGTTTAAAAACACGTTTTTTGTATGGGGACCCCCTTTAATTTTTAATTTTATTTTGTTTTTAGTATTTGTTGTTTTAGCGGCAACAGAAATACACCATGTGTGAAAATTTCAACTGTCTAACTATCACGGTTAATGAGCTATAGCCTGGTGACAGACGGACAGACAGACAGACAGACAGACGGACAGCGGAGTCTTAGTAATAGGGTCCCGTTTTTACCCTTTGGGTACGGAACTCTAAAAAGAACCGACTTCAATGCCGCGCTATTCATTTTCAGTACCAATTTTGAGATGTTTATCTACATATCGCTGGAGATACTTATCAGACCTCGTTAAAATTACCATGGTACCACACTTGGGATATCTCCTTTCGAACAAAAAAATAATAATCAAAATCGGTTCATAAACGACGAAGTTATCCGCGAACAAACATAAAATATATATATATATATATACCTACGGTCGAATTGAGAAACCTCCTCCTTTTTTTGAAGTTGGTTAAAAACTAACTCTACACTTGAACATTTTGTGCGGCGCTTTTCTTATCGAAATAGGCATTTAGTTAGGTGCTCATCATATTGTTGCAAAATAAATAATTTTGATATTCATTTAATTTCACTTATTTCACAGACGAGTAGCTCGTACAGCAAACGTTCGGTCAAAACAAAATGGTCTCGATATAATGTATTCAGTTTTTTATATCTGATAGGCTATATTTGACCACTTTCTCGTCTGGTGGTAAGCGATGATGTGGTCAAGGATTGTAAACACGCTAGGCTTATACATACATACATAGTAGCTGAGACGAACAATCAGTTCCATTCGGACCATGATATGTACTGTGATCGGTATGCGTTTCTTTAAGTTGTGTTTCACTATTTCACAGTTTTTAATATAATACATTAAAAGTAAAAATATACGGTCGAATTGAGAAACCTCCTCCTTTTTTTGAAGTCAGTTAAAAAAAAAAAATTTAAGCCAACTTTTATCTGGTACAAGGAACTAAAATGTTAAAAATAAATTCTATTAAGTATTTTGCTGGTAGATACTTACCTATATTCTTAAAAGCTTGAAGCACTATCCGTTTTACAGGTTAGGTACTTTCTATACTTCTGTATCTCAAGCTTTTAAGAATATAGGTAAGTATCTACCCGCAAAATACATACTAGAATTTATTTTTAACATTTTAGTTCCTTGTCCCAGATAAAAGCTTGGTTTAAAAAACATTTTTTACTTTTCATTTATTTTTAACTTTTTGGTAGGTAAGATAACTAACTAAGTGAGTATTGTAGTGTAAAGTGCTCCTCAAGACGAATCAATGTAGCCTAAGTTCGGTGGAGTTACGTTAATTTATCACAGAGATGCCGTGACCCCTTTCCAGCTTCATCATTAGACCCTGAATATCATCTAGGTGTAAAGTGCTCCTCAAGATGAATCAATCGAATCCAAACTTGGTGGGTTTATGTTGTCATATCGCAGAGATGCCGTGACCACCTTCCAGCTTCATCATCAGACCCTGAATATCATCTAGGTGTAAAGTGCTCCTCAAGATGAATCAATCGAATCCAAACTTGGTGGGTTTATGTTGTCATATCGCAGAGATGCCGTGGCCACCTTCTAGCTTTATCATCAGACCCTGGATATCATCTAGGTGTAAAGTCCTCCTCAAGACGAATCCATCGAGCCCAAACTGGCTGGGGTTTTTTTTTTTAGTTTTATTATGGCTCCACACGATTAGTGTATTTAGCCAGTGTCAAGTGTGGAAATTCTTCAAGTTTTTATTAATTTTAGTCATAGAGATGGGTCAAAGTCACATTTCAGGTCAGTTTTCAAGTAAAAGTCTAGTCTAAGTCATACCTTCAGTAAAGATGTGGTGTTTACTGAAGATTTTCAGTGGAATTTTGATGAGAACGCAAATAGCATGTTTTACAACATTGTGCAGTTTCCCTCCACTCGCAGACAATCACCGGCACTTAATGGTTAATAATCCACATTTATTACACATTAACACGCGGAAGAACACAAGTTTTAGGAAAAAATACAATGATATCACACATACTTTTCCACGTTCCCGCCAAAAATCTGGCTGGGGTTATTGCAGAGATGCCGTTGCCACCTTCCAGCTTCATCATCAGACCCTGGATATCATCTAGGTGTAAAGTCCTCCTCAAGACAAAGCAATCGAACCCAAACTCAGTTATGTTGTTTTATTACAGAGATGCCGTGGCCACCTTCCGTCTCCATCATCAGCTCCATGGTACCATATTATTGTATTGTCACCGAAGATACATAAGTTCACCAAATTTGAGTTACATCGGGAAATGGGTCCAATTTAGCTTCCAAGATTCCACTCGAACATACATACATACATACATACATACATTGCAAGTTAAATAAAAGCTTGTAAAAATTGTTTGAAGTTCTGAAACACAGAGGTATGTGTATAGTTGGCAACGCTACTTTAATATTTTTTTAATAGTCTGATGTCAACGATTGGATGACAGCGGAATGGTTCATTATTTTTGTTTGTTTTTTGGTTCATAGCGTTAAATTATGCTTTAGCTATGTTTACTTGATAATTGATTATGATTTATTTTATGATTTCGACATGTATTACGTGCGTATATTAATACTGCCTACATACTGAATAAATGCTTTGATTTGATTTGATAGGCTGATGAACACATTACCTCTCTCGATTCGCGCAGTCGAGTAAATACGATCGAGTTGCTGGCGCATGTGTTGTAGGTACTATTATACATTCTGTGCGCATGCGTAGTAACTTTACGGGTGGTGTATTTTGGAGCGTGCCGACAGCACAGAATACTAACAAGTACTACGTGCCGACAGCAAAGGATCAAAGAACATATTACAACACGGTGACCACACGACTCGGGTATTCCAGGAAGAAGTGGCCATTTATGGCAGGTGATACTCTCCTCCCAATTAGTAAGATAACTAAAATACTATAATTAAAATCATTGACAGGTTGGGCAAGTAATGATCGTTTATTTCATATGTTTTTAATAATTCTGTTCGTTTTTTGACAAGATTTTAATAGTTGTTACTTTCACTTGCAAATCGTGGAGGTGATAACTGTAGCAGGTTGATGTTTTAATTATATTTTCCTTTGGTGAATGCCGCCAAAAAACTATTGTTCATGAATAGATCAAACAGACGAAAAGAGGCCTGTTTAAGTACCAGGTGATCATTGATTTATTGAATTTACGCCATTTTTTTCCAATAAATATCTGTTATACTAATATATATAAATATATATTTATATCCTACCGACTAATATTAGAAGTATATTTGTAACTTCTTCACGCTACAACTACTGAACCGATTGAACTGAAATTTGTTATGTAGATAGCCTAGTCCCTAAAATAACACATAGGATATTTTTAATCCCGATATCTCACGGGAACGAAATCTAGGCGGGTAAAACCTCTATAAAACCGTAAAACCTGTGTAAAATATGTTAGTCTGAGTATAGAATTATGTTGTACGAGTTCCTGAGTACTTAACCCATGTCGTTTGCAACAATATGAGTCTAAACGACAATGATCTCAGTATTAAACAAGCTTGAGGACTCAAGCTTGTTTCAACAATGATCTCAGTATTAAACAAGCTTGAGGACTCAAGCTTGTTTAATACTAAGATCATTGTCACTCAAGGCTAGGTCGGTAGTGTATGTTACGAGTATACTTCTGCTTCCGAAGGATCACATTTTTAGGGTTCCGTACCCAAAGGGTAAAACGGGACCCTATTACTAAGACTCCGCTGTCCGTCTGTCTGTCTGTCTGTCTGTCTGTCTGTCTGTCTGTCTGTCTGTCTGTCTGTCTGTCTGTCTGTCTGTCACCAGGCTGTATCTCATGAACCGTGATAGTTAGACAGTTGAAATTTTCACAGATGATGTATTTCTGTTGCCGCTATAACAACAAATACTAAAAAAACAGAATAAAGTCAAAAATAATAGAGGGTCCCCATACAAGAAACGTGTTTTTTTCGGCATTTCACGCCATCTATGAACGCTTAGTTTGATAAACGTCCCATAGATGGCGTTATATTGAAATTTCGATCCCTAACACCTTTGGTAGACGTTAGATGGCGTTATAAGAAATAAAATGTTTATTAATTATTATTTTTTGCTGGCAAAAAATGATAGCGGTATATGGTACGGAACCCTACTAGTGCGAGTCCGACTTACACTTGGCCAGTTTATTAATATCTTATAAGCTAACGTTTGACCACTATCTCGCCTGGTGGTAAGCGACGATATGGCCAAGCGAGTTTGTAAACACGCCAGGCCTAGAATGCTCTCAGGGGCTGTGTACCGCCGAAACACCGTAAGGTTATGGCGCTAGATTTTTCCCTGATGTTGGTATGTTGCTTTTTGATAGCAAGTCAGGCGGAATTTAGAAGATACCAGAGATAGTGCACTTATCCTACTATCTTACAAACTCGTGGGTGCGCTCTAAATAAGCGGCAGACAAGAGATTTAGACAGCATGTGTGAAAACTGGCTCGATACCGTCACGCGAACTCTAATTTTGTATTTACCTTAAACACAATGTTTGGCAACGGACGGCAACTCATTTTGCGGTCTGCCGGACCTTGCCTGTTGAATGGTCTACGGGTAATTTTGGACGTGACAGTGAGAATGATCAAGCTTAGATTAGGATTTAGAGGAGAGATGGATGAGAGTAGCCGAAGATAATGCTCAGTAATAGAATTGATAACACTTTATTGAACACGTTAAATAAAGAAACAATACAGAAACTTACATTACAATAAATTATACAATACCGCAACAATAGGCGGTAATATTTCTACAAGCGATCTCGTCGAAACAACCTTCTGATGGAGTTATGTTTACCGTAATACGGCGGTGTATGGGGTTTTAACAGTGATGAGCAGTTGGAGAAGCCTATGTCCAGCAGATGGATTATTATAGGCTATTGATGATGATGATAATCTTCAAATCATTGGGACGATCACAGTCACCGAAGGGAAGGACATTGTTGTAGGTTTAGGTCTTCATTTTAACTCTATATGTGATCCCCTGTTAGTAGTATGTGGCACGCCCGAAATGGGAAAGCTGTTGTTACTACAAATTAAGTTTTATCATCATCATCATCAGCCTGTATCAGACGTAGGCTTCTCCCAAGATTCGCCACTGAGCCACTGAGCTAAAATTAAGTTTAAGACCATCTTTATACACAGTTTATGCAATAAATCTTATCTTATCTAGTACTAAAGAGGTGACTACTGGTATTCTTTAGCTGTCACTCGAACCATCAACCGAACAAAAACAACTCGCCGATTAGTTAATCGAGATCCGGCATGATTCCATTGTCAGACAAGAAGAATTTCATCTTCGGTGCGGTGTACCGCATCTTCATCGTCACTCAACATTAGAACAGATAGCGGTCAAGTGCTTGTCTGAACTGTAAATTAAATCAAAACTACTAACATCGTGGTCATAATTTTGTAGTGCCAGTCAATTTTAAAGATGCGTTAAAGGTCAACACCGCGGCGTCCTGCGTCGTTCGCGATGTGAATTTCTATTGTCTTCTGATCACCGTAGATCGCGTTTGGTGTGAACCAGTCGGTACAAATACTACTGCGCTATCTGATCGCCGCCTAGATCGCGTACGCAGGACGCCACGGTGTGGTCGTACCTTTATAGGCATACTTATACATATATATATAATTTAATTGAGACTCGAATGCACTTTAGTGCTCCCAGCCAACCTCTCCTGCTCGTACATGCATTTTGCAGACCAACTCACGAGGCTCTGGCGGCTGACAAACAAAACAGCGTCTAAGTACCCAGGCCGGAGCGAGTCACACGGCAGTAGACACACCTTAAGACAGTTGAGCGTGTGGTATTTTTTTTTACTTAAAGTCTACCGAGCTGCAGCGAACTTTATTTCTCACTACAGTTGTATTTTAAATAATGTGTTATATGAACGTTTTTGTCTATATTGTATAGGCTACCGTACGATCCTATCGAATTAAATGCTACAGCGCCTGGCCATATTTCCCGGGAGGTAAGGGTTCGAGTTCGAGAGAAAAAATGTATCAAGTGAGGATATTTGGCTGTATACAGTCAAGCACTAGAGTGGTCTTGTCTCTATGCAATTAATGCAATTAAAGTTGTGTTTAACATTTCTAAGAGTGGCTACGTCAGAATTTAAATTTATTTTTCATTTGTTTAGGGTAAACTCACATACCTAGTCAGACTACCCACTATACCCCACTTACCTTTTTGTTTGCGTGATAGTATAAAATTAACACCTTTTTATAAAATGCAGCCCAAATTGCTTGCCAATGTTGTAAACTAAACTGTGAAAATTGGATTAATTCGATAATAGTCAATAATTATAGTGTTTGAGTTACATTTGCCTTCTTGGTTTCTATGTTAACCTTGTAATTCTTACAAAAGAAGAGTAGGACATTTCATTTGATGCTGAAAGGTTCATCATTATCATCATGATTATTAGCCCACGTTAGTCCACTGCTGGACATATGCCTCTCCCAATGCAAGCCATTGAGCTCTGTCTTTGGCTCTTTTCTTCCAGTCACTGCCAGCTGCCCTGCGTACATCGTCGCTCCGTTTTTTGAATTCTGAATAAAATAAGAGAGTACAAAACCAGAACACAACTAAACTCGACATGCCAATTGCATCCATCACGGGTGGGCAATGGCCATTCGCCCACCCATTGTACGACGCCAAAAATTCCAGTAGTTACTTTTTTCGGTGAGGGTAGATTAAAAAGTTCCATTTTCGAATCTTTGTCCTGGACCAATTGCATGCCAGTAATTGGTGGCGCGCGCGTCGCGTGCGAGGCGCTTCGCCCGCGGCGTCGATGCTGCCAACATGCAGGAATTATCGACTAATCACACGGGGTGGCCAACATAACCGACATTTAGGCGGATTAATTGTTTCTTTACAATAATTTTGTCTTAAATGCTTGTTGCCACTGCTGTATGTGGGCAGATTTTCCTGTTGATGACTGGGTATTGAAAATGTTGGCGAGGTCTTCAGATGGTCTGTTTATCTGTAATTAATTAAAACAAACTGCTACCCCGCGAATTCGCAAAGTAAGTAAGACTGTCTTATTCCATTCTAAATTTCAGACTAAACGATCGTATCATTTAGCTGTCAATTAAGAGGAAAAATAAAGAACAACAAAAAGGTAATTGTGTCACTGTCCGATGACACTGCTACTTCAATCTACACAGCTCTGCTATATAGCCAACCGTTTGACGGCCCATTGACGTAGGTAAACTACTACGGTAGGTAGGTTACTACGTTACATACTACGTTTGCTGAGCCGTGATCTCTACTCTCAAAATAAAGTCTATCTGGACAGTTATCGGCAGACACGGATTAAGTGTCAACAGCGCCTTAGAAAGTACCTGATTGGCACCTCACTTTTAAGGTACGACCACACCGCGGCGTACTGCGTCCGCGTGCTCGTTCGCGGTCTGATTTTCAATAGTTTTCTGATCGCCGTAGATCGCGCTTAGTGTGAACTGCAGTCGGTACAAATACTACTGCGCTATCTTATCGCCGCCTAGATCGCGCACGCAGGACGCTGGGGTGTGGTCGTACCTTTATAGGCATACATATACATTTTAATTGAGACCCGAATGCACTTTAGTGCTCCCAGCCAACCTCTCCTGTTCGTAGATGCATTTTGCAGACCAACTAGCGAGGCTCTGGCGGCTGACAAACAAAACAGCGTCTAAATACCCAGGCCGGAGCGCGTCACACGGCAGCGTCACCGGTGCGAAAATACTTTCTGTGTTGCCTACCTACCTAATAACAGCTGAGATGAGAGTTCGATGACACATACAAGTAAATAGCTCAAAAATGGAAGAACCTCAGGTGAAGTTAGTGCTTCGCTGCGCTTCGGAATCTTTTTCACTCTATAGAAACTACGTTTGATAATATATTGTGTAAATAGGTATGGGTGTCTATTACCGGTAACTATTTACACAAGTAATTTTGATTTTAATGTGTTTTTCTTATATTATTTAAGAAAAATTAAATAATACAAGAAAAATTATTAAAATTTAAAAATAATTGTCTTTGTTTAAAACTTACGCGCGCCCCTGTGTGGCTTCGCGCTCTTAGGCACGTGCCCACTTTGCCTTAGGGATAATCCGCCACCATGGTTAACGGTTACTTTATGATCTAAACATCACAGTATAAAAATATTAATATCATATCGATTCATTTTCAACTCACGTGCTGAAAAATCGACTAAAAATTATTATAAAAATTGCGTCGCAAATTAACGTATACAAATTTATCGCAAAAGCAAATAAGGCGCGAGAGAGATGCGTCAAACAAATCACTTCTAGTTAACAAAATGGTGCATAATGACGCATCAATCGATATCGATTATGTCAAATTTCAGGCCAGTTTTTCATACAATTATTAAAGCCTGGGGCTTGATGTCCTGATTTTATATTTATTCATATTTTGAATTAGGACCGGTTTGTGTTTTTGTTAGAGTTGAGATTGCTGTTTATTATTGGGTGTTCTTTTGTATTAGTGATACAGTTCGCAGTTATTTGGTTTGTGGTTAGGTTGGTCTTTTGAAGACAGATAGACTAGGACACAAACAGGTGGACGACGACATACGCAAAGTGGTGGGCAGTGACTGGAAAAGAAGAGCCAGAGATCGGGCTCAGTGGTGCATCTTGGGAGAGGCCTAGGTCCAGCAGTGGACTGACACCGGCTAATGATGATGATGAGACTAGCACATGACTTTTTATCGGATGTGATTAGGTTGGTCTTTTTAAGGCAGATAGACTCTGTGACCAGGTGGAGCGACGATATACGCAAAGCGGTGGGCAGTGACTGGAAAAGAAGAGCCGAAGATCGAGCTCGGTGGCGCATCTTGGGAGAGGCCTACGTCCAGCAGTGGACTGACACCGTCTGATGATGATGATGAGATAGCTCTTGACGTTTTATCGTGATTGGCTGAAGACGTAACTGTAGTCCAATCATCGCAATATATCGAAAGCGTTCCGGCAGCTGTTTTTAAGGTAAGTTCCCATTATAGGCATAGCGTGCTACTATCTTCGACCGCATCATCACTTATCAAAAGGTGAGTAGTAGTCTAGCGCTAGCATACGTAAATACTATAAAAATTAAATAAAAAACATTATGCCGCAATTTGGCATTTTTATCGAGATAATAATATTTTCCGGCACCTGTCCTAGAGAGCCAGTTCCCAGGCGTAGCGTGCTACCATCCTCGACCACATCAACACTTACCAATAAGTGAGATAGCGGTCAAATGGTAGCCTACAGAATATTAAAAATAACACACAAACAAAAAATCGACATAAAAAGTTTTGTTTAAAAAAATCCATATTATAATTTAGAGATCATACCCACAATGTCCGCCCACTGACAGTAATGTAAGTAACAGTTACTGAGGATTTTCCAGATCGCTGAGTGTGCACACGCTTTTATCTAGTAAGGGATGGAAAGTGTATTATTATTTATTACGCTTTTATGATTTTCAAGTACGATTTGAATATTTTTTTAGACAGCGTGAGGCAAAGAGGGCAATGTGCTTATTTTTTTATAATTATAGTCTGTCATAAGATATTTTTTTTAACCGACTTCAAAAAATGACGTTTCTCAATTCGAGCTTATATAATTTTTCATGTTTGTTCGCTGATAACTTCGTCGTTTATGAACCGATTATAATGATTTTTTTTTGTTGGAACGGATATATTTTTAACGAAGTACCATAGTAATTTCACCGAGTTCTGATAAGTATCTCCAGAGATATGGAGATAAACAACTCAAATTTGGTACCGAAATTGAATAGCGCGGCATTTGAAGTCGGTTCTTTTAGTTTTTTCAACGATCTTATTATTTATGATCAAAACTTTATGACATGAGTGTACATAAAATAATTTTACACAAAATTTATTTTTGAGTTATTTGTATATACTTAACCATTAAATGCTCTACTTTAGTATTGTAAATACCAGAATAAAAGTATCACTTTTACACCACACATATTTAACTTAATGTATAACAGTCATACATACATTTAAAGTGTTAGGTACAATGGGTTGTCTTATAGTTATAAGCAATCACTTCCAGGCAACCTGAATTTGAATTGAAAGGATTTACAATATTGCTAACAGCAGGGTAATCAATACTTACTAACTACTTACACTAAGTGATAGCACCTTTCAATCGAAGATTGCTCAGGGACTAATTGTTGTATTTATCGCGGCTTGTCTTGATATTGAACCAACTTGCGTTTGTGACGAAAAAATCTCGAATTTAATTTTGCGAGAGTGAACAATATCTATTACTTATTTTTCCACATAAGCACAGAATAATTTGATATTAGAAAGTAAATCACTACCAAAATGTTTGTTTATTTTTATTTATAAGATGGCGCTGGCGCTCCGGAGGGATAATACAAATTACAAGCTATTCCGTTGAGCTTCACTGGCCCACCGGTGGGCCCGCCTATCCAAGCACTTTTTATAGATAGATAGATAGATAACTCTTTATTGTACACCACAACTTATAAGATACATACAAACATAATATGCTAAATATAATACAAACCGTTCAATGGGCGGTCTTATCGCTAAAATAGCGATTTCTTCCAGGCAACCTTTTTTATCTTTATTGAAACTCGATAAAAAATATATATATAAATTTGGCGCCACCTGAATGGTTTAGATGATTCACCAGACGTTACCTATCAACTATTTTTGAGTGCACACAAATTCCCAAATTTTGTCGGATACATTTATTTCACTCTAAGCACATAAAAAATAAACAGAAAAATTTCCGTTTTCAAGTAGGCAATGCTCTCCCCAACGAACATATTTTTTTATTAAATAGTTACAATTATGTATGACCCTACAAACGTCCCATCCAAATTTCTGAGAAAAGGGAATTTTAAATTGGCCCTATCTTGCCATTATTTCGCGCAATTTCCACAATTTATTTTTACCCACAGAATTAAAAATGAAAAAGATACCAAATTGGCAAATTCAAGTTTAGGTTCTTATTTCGTTAAGGAGTTGTCCAGGGGCCTAATTGACATCACTCGTGACACCTTTGAGTATTGGACCAAAGAGCTGGCGTTTACCTCGGCCAACGTATTAGCCTAGCTATACAACGAGGTAACGTCGCTAGCTTTTTGGAAACATTACCGGCAGGTAGCGACCTAGGTTCTGTCTTTTATTAGGGTTCCGTACCCAAAGGGTAAAACGGGACCCTATTACTAAGACTCCGCTGTCCGTCTGTCTGTCTGTCTGTCTGTCTGTCTGTCTGTCCGTCTGTCACCAGGCTGTATCTCATGAACCGTGATAGTTAGACAGTTGAAATTTTCACAGATGATGTATTTCTGTTGCCGCTATAACAACAAATACTAAAAATAGAATAAAGTTAAAAATGATAGAGGGTCCCCATACAAGAAACGTGTTTTTTTCGGCATTTCACGCCATCTATGAACGCTTAGTTAGGTAAACGTCCCATAGATGGCGTTATATTGAAATGTCGATTCCTAACTCCTTTGTTAGACGTAAGATGGCGTTATAAGAAATAAAATGTTTAATAATTATAATTTTTTGCTGGCAAAAAATGATAGTGGTATTTTTGCTCGATCTTATAAAATACTGTAGTGTGGTACGGAACCCTACGAGTGCGAGTCCGACTTGCACTTGGCCAGTTTATGTATAGTTCAAGTATTATATATTATAGTTTATATAGTGTTGATATTGTCATTAGGTAATTTATTTTTAACTTGTTTAAATAAATGAGTTTAGGTGGTCTACGTCTAAAATATTATTTTGTTCATTTTACTAATGCTCCTACTACTAAACATTAGGCAAATTACAATCAACGGCCGTATCTATAGCAATATCACAATCTCTCCGCTTTAAGATACGGACACACCGCAGCGTCCTGCGTGCGCATAGATGTATATATACACGCGCACGCAGTACATATATGTACGTGTACATATATGTATTACGTACATGTACTACCTCGATGTACGTGCGTGATCTAGGCGACGCTCAGATAGCGCAGTAGTATTTGTACCAAAGACATAGCAAATGTCTTTGATTTGTACCGACTGGTTCACACCAAACGCGGTCAGAAAACAACAAAAGTACTGAGATCGCGCAAGCAGATCGCAGAGCGCCGCGGTGAGGCTGTACCTTTAGTAAAATTGAAATTAGTATAATTTAGTTTAAACTATTCGTAGGTTTCTTTAGAAGCTTGCTGTAGATGCCGACAAATTAAATACTTTCTTAACTTCATAATCACGCAGTTTCTCTTCCGCGTCAGACTATAAGCTGTTAAAATGAGCCGAGTTACACAACGTGTGTGTACATGGGGGTATTATCGAGGTGCACTCGGCAAATTGCTTCAAATTACTGTGGTTTTGTCAACTCGTGCGCGCGAGCAGGTGGCTTGGCTTGGCACCCATGCGCCTTGCCGCGTGCCGTCAGTTGATACAGTGACTAAGATTTAGCTTTATTTTATCGGAATTTACAATTCTTAAAATAGAGGATAAGCTTTCATTATCACTATATAGCATCGATGTATATGTACAACGTACCAGATAACGCGTCGCGAACTAGCTCTATGTTCAAATAAAAAGCAGTGCTGAATCTACATCTCGCTTAGTTTAGCGTAACTCGTAAGTATTCCTCACGCCCAATCGCGCGCCGCTCGGCACGTAAGTCAGTTTATGATGGGCGCCTCTGGTTGACATATACCTCGCTGCTATTTAGGTACTCCCTATAAAAAGTAATTTAAGATCGTTTACAATACAAAACGAAATTATCAAGATAGTTTAAAAACTAAAACAACCGACTTTCATGCTCCGCGAGTCAGTTTCAGTAGCTAGTTTGAGACGTATATCGTCATATCTCTGGAGATACAAATCAGAACTCAATGAAATTAAAAAGGAACAACCTCAGAAATGCACCCTACCGATTAAAATAAGAATCATTCGAATCGGTTCACAATTGACGAAGTGATCGCGTAAAATACTTGAGGACCTCCTTCTTTTTGGAAGTCGGTTGACATTAGATGAATAAGAATAAATTTTCACTATCGGAGTAATTATAAAAAAATATGTTTAAGATCATTTACAAAACGATAAAAGCGAATTCAATGCCGCGCTAGTCATTTTCAGCACCAAGTTTGAGATGTTTATCTACATATCTTTGGAGATACTTATCAGATCAATAAAATTACAATGAAACGAATCAGTTAATAAATCTCCGTCATTTATTAGCTGATTTTTTCTGAGTACACGGGACACGCATAAATTTCACAAAAAAATGAGATTCTCAATCTCTCTTCTTTCAATCGACTAATTTATCAGTCGAATTGAGAACCTCCTTTTTTGTGAAGTTGATTTTGTGTTGGTTGGCGAAAAAACTATTTAAAGTTCTTCCAATATTTTTTAGTCTGGACAGACATAGATATCACCTGATGTTAATTGATGATGTGGTCTAAGACGAAATGGTGCTTGGCTGAAAAATAATAAAATAGGTAATTTGAATAGTGTTATACTTAATTAATCATTTTTATAGCACAGTGTGACCTAAACCCGCACTTTACGCACGCTTTTCCGTGTATTAAATAGTCGATTATTGCACGACGTCACTTTACGCCGTGTAATAATCTTCTATTTGACGAAAAAACGTAGCAAACCGTGCAGGTTTATGTCACACTGACAGCTATAAAATAATATACGATACTCGTGACTTAAGTTGTCTATTAATTATTAATGCACCACGTAGCACACTCGCTCGGGTGCTAACTTCACGCCGTGCAATAATAGACTACTTAAGTCACACGTATCGTAATATACTAATTTAATTAGTTTACCTCTCCATTCGTATGTAACTCAGTACATTATACATTAATGTACTGTGTTTGTACGAAGCTTATCAACTGTAAACATTTCTACCGTCTGCACACCCTTGGGTCCTAGTGATGAGCCGATTTGGTTAATGTGTGTCTGGACACCGGTCGTTTTTAACGTCTCTGATAGAGATAAGGACGTGATGTCTTGTCTCTACTAGCGCTTGTGTGGATGCATCCATGCGAATTTTAATTTATTTGGAAGTTGTGAAACACAATCCAAAATTTTAATGAATAAGTAGTCACAGATGGCGCCACCAAGCCACCAATGCATAATTGCGTTGGAAAAATGCAATCTACTAATGTCGTCGTATTGATAGATCGAACCGTGGCTTAATCGGCAGCTCACCTGGACATGTTATCCAGGAGGTTGCGGGTTCAAGTCCCCTCGTTACAATGACATTTTGGATTGTGTTTAACAATTTATAAAAATATAAAGTGTGAAACACCTCAAAGAAACATAATATTTGATTTGGAAGTGTCTGAATGTTGGACATTTTGATTAGTTAGTGATTACTATAGATTACCACCCACCGGACGAAGACGTGTCACCAATTGCATTTCATTTTGAAATTGAATAAATGAATTGAATTGAATTGCTTACCCGAGTTTCGCCGTGATGTTCGCTCAGTTCGCTGTCAGCTAGAATAGCAGACTTAATAAGGTTGGGTTGAAAGGGTAAAACAGTTGTTTTTCTCTTATTTAGCTAATTTACAATGGATGCTTAGGCTGATAATCAAGTTTTGTACATTATATTACAAAATATACAGCGATTTTATCCAACCTTGCTTTTTTACCCAACTACGCGACGCAAGGGAGGGTTATGTGTTTATCAATCTATTTATCCTGCGGTGTAGGCTAGGAGACATAGTTTAGGTAATAGGTAGCAAAGTGCTTAGCTCTAAGATCTATTACTGATGACAGTAATAAACCACCTTCAATCGTATACAGTTGTACACGTATTACTCATATAACATCCAAGCTTCCCTTAAGCCTAAATCTGAACGTACTGTGTTCATTCCTTTGCGGCGGTCTAGAGACCAAACGCGTAGAACAATTTTGAAAATTCTTACGTCGACTGATTTATCTATGTGTGTCTGGACACTGGCCGTTTTTAACGTCTCTGATAGGAGATAAAGGACGTGATGTCTTGTCTCTACCAGCGCTTGTGTGGATGCATCCACGCGAATTTTAATTGATTTATAAGGTTTCTGAATGTTGGACATTTTGATTAGTTAGTGATTACAATAGTCCAAAGACATGTCACAAATTGGTTCTTAGACCGCATCTTCAGTAGTCAGTTGCATGTCTGTCTAAAAAAAAAGATAGTGAGTACTTTCCTCTTTTTAATCATACAGGTGAATTTCCTACTGTTTTTATCCATAGCCAAGAATATTTTATCTCCTGTCAGTGGAGAAAGCTAGGTTACATAATTTGTATCCGCTCTACTAATATTTCTCCTGTTCCTTTCCATTTGGTTTTATAGAACAAATGAACAATACTCAGAACAGACAGACTCCAAAACATAGAATGATGCCTTTATTCATGAATATGATTAATGATAAGACATGTCGCCAATCGGTTAGCTAAGGTCCGACATTTTCGATGCCAGCCAGTAGGTATGAGGGACGGTTTGGGATAGTTGTATTAACTGGAATAGACTGAAGTCAGTTGTCCTGTGCCTCCTCTAAGTCTTCCATTTTCAGATAAGCACGATTAAATCTTGAGAAGAGAAAGAAGAGAATTAAATTTTTAAAAAATTATTAGGAAAAAATAACATTTGACTATAAGCACATTTTCACGTTCCCGCTAAAAGTCCTCGATTTCTTAGTATTAATTTTCTTCAATAAAATGACGCAATCTCTCCCAGCGGTTTCAACGTCAATAATCCAAATTGATACCTTCCAAATAAATTATCCCCAAAATCTCCCCCCACTTCCGTTCATTAGCAAATGAGGAACAAAAGTAATGGCGTCGGTGTTGCCACCAATAAAACAATAAATATTGTTACTGGCAATACAGCCGTAATTGTGGACTCCGAATTTTATAATTTGGCTTAATTCTCATTCGTAAATACTTAGGAACCAGTTGGTGCGATACAATGTTGTATTTAAACTCTACTAAAACAACTAATAATGTGGTACCTTAATAAACCACCCGCGACTTTTTGCCCTAAATTTGACGCGATTTAATACAAAGTAAGCAAAAACGCGTCAAAACTTGATTTATCTTTTATAGGGTTCCGTATCCTAAGGTAACCAACGGTACCCTATTACTTTGCTGTCCGTCCGTCCTCCGTAACCATAATGAGTAGACACTGGAAATTTAGACAGAATATGTTAAAGGCTGCTATAACAACAAAAATAGTAAAATCAAAATTAGTTCCCCATTTATTTCATTTCTTTGAAAACGCTTTTTGTGTTTGGGATGACAGTAATTTGTTTTTAAAATGTTTAATAAAGTTTATGCCCACCTAATACAGATTAGGTGGGCATAAACTTTAAAAAAGAAAGAGTTCATGCGTACTTGCCTAATAATAATACTTTAAAGTTCTGATTTCAAAACTGAGATAAATAACAAGTCGAGTGCTGAAAATTGGCCTCTTTACCCTATGTATACAGATGAACTTGTCAATATCGTTTTTTCTTGACATTATCATCAAGTGGCGAAACCTGCAACAATTTGAAGGGCCCGAGGGTGTAGGGAGCACGTTTATTTGCGAAATGACGAACCCGCGCATGCGAAGTACGGTGGGACACGCGCCAGGCTCGTGGCTTGTCAAATGTTTTTTTTTTATACTGGCAACTGCTTTGGTATTGACCAAGAAGGTTATTAATCTTTTTGGCGAAGAACGTAAATATATCTTTCTAATTTAAGGTTTTGGTTTGCTTTTTATTGACAGATTTTTTTATTATGCTAACGTAATTGACTCATACGCAATTAAGTAAATTTGACGGAGATTGTTCATTATAATTGTTGTTACGTGAAAGTTTAGTTTTTGTTTTTAATTTTACGTCTCTCTTTGTTAATAAAGGCATAGTTTTTAATAATCACGTATTAATTGTAATAATTAGTACGTGATCTACTACCCAAAATTAAAAATCGACATAATAGTGTTGCGCTGATAAAATTAAACTAAATTTTCCAGCACTTAAAATTGTGCTTTCCTATTAGTGAAATATCTAATCTGTTTCGGTAGCTGTCCTTGGGAGCCAGTTCCCATTCTATAAGTTCTATTCGTTCAGCGCTTGACTTCCCTATTATTTCGTTTTGTCGAACAAACTATAGGCCTAGCGTGCTACCATCCATGACCACATCATCCATTGCCATCAGGTGAGATAGTGATAAAACGCTAGCTTAAAAAAAGGGTGCGTAGAAAGCTACGCTACGCGTTAGAAGTGGAACTTCCAAGTTCATTCAATTTATTTCTCAACATCACTAATTTTTTTTTGTACAACTCCATCTGTTGAACTTTAGCAAATATGTCTTCGTAGTTACGCCGGTCTACAACAGAGGGCGTTTAAAAATATTAAATATAACATGACGCTTACGTATTTTCCGCTGCCTTAGGACCGTGACGCTACGTCACTTCCGCCACATTATGCCCCAGTATGTCTAAAGGTACGACCGCCGCGGCGTTTTTTGTACGCGTGCGCGTTCGCGGTCCGATTTTCAATCGTTTTCAGATCGCCGTAGAACGCGTTTTGTGTAAACCAGTCGATACAAAAGCTACTGCGCTATCTGATCGTCGCCTAGATCGTGCACGCAGGACGCTGCGGTGTGGCCGTATATTTAAGAAGTTTCACTTCAAAAAATAATTATGTAATTTGAAGCGATATCAGAATCAGCATCATTATAATAAAAAATAATAAAAAACAACAAGTTTCAAAAACATTGCAGGTAATGACTAAACTCTCTAAACCGCGTCATAATTATGAATAACAAATGATGAGCATTCCAAATAAAAACAATGTCTGTCAAATAATAAACTTCAAATTTTAATTCCGACATAGGTGAATGTTAAATTTTGAAAGTATGCGCACAAGAAGGGGCACGCTTTAAGCGCATCCGCACAGGTGCTTTTGATTCTGATTAATTATAATTATGTCAATCGTGGGCATAACAATAAAATAAATATCCTAAACGCTCCTTAACTGGAATACCAACATGAACAGCGATTGAATAAGGTGTAGCCCACTGTCAGAGATTAGCGATGCTCTTTGCGACTTTTTTTTTAACTTAATAGCAATTTGGGTTGTCTTGTTTTGCCTCCTTCAACTAAGCTAAATATGCTTGTGTCTGGAGTAGGTTCATGTCAATAGTGCAATGGGTGGGGATCAAACTTAAAAACTATCGAATTTCCAAGCTTACTTAAAAGAAAGCTTCCCTGAACTCAAGAACTTTTACTAGTAAGTTAATTTAGGCATCGAACACACCTTTGTCAGAAATTTGGATGACCAGACACATATTATAGTTCATATTAAAACAAATGACAACACAAAACAATTGTTACCGACTTCAAAAATAATGGTTTTATAAGTATGTTCGCCGATTACTCAAAGACACTGGACCGATTTGGAAAATTCTATTGAACATTTTCTTCCCAGGTGACCCCATTTAAATTTCATCGATATCTGATGAGTATCTCTAGAGATATGGAGATAAACACCTCAAACTGAACTGAAAATGAGGCAGTAATAACGATAAAAACATTAGAATCTACAACATCTTAAAATACATCCATATCTAATACATAAAATTCTCGTGTCACAGTTTTCGTTGCCAAACTCCTCCGAAACGGCTAGACCGATTTGTATGAAATTTTATGAGCATATCGGGTAGGTCTGAGAATCGGCCAACATCTATTTTTCATACTTCTAAGGGATAAAGGTGGTCCAAACGCGGGCAAAGCAGCGGGACGCAGCTAGTCTAATATAAAATTCTCGTGTTGCAGTGTTTGTTGCCAAACTCCTCCGAAATGGCTGGACCAATTTGTATGAAATTTTGTGTGCATATCGGGTAGGTCTGAGAATCAGCCAACATCTACTTTTTTTTTACAAGGCTAACCAACGTTTGCTGGGTCAGCTAGTAATATTATAATTGCAAAAGTTCTCACAAACTGAGCAACTTTAATAGGAACAGTTTTATTAAATCGCTAAACGCTAATTCTCAGACTTAATCCTACTAAAGTTGCAAGACCTAAAAACTCGAATTAAAATATCCCATTTGACAGGTGACAGTTCGTTGACAGATGATCTTTGCGAGATGGTGCGCTTTTTGCTAAGGCCACTTTCCAAATTGATTTGCTTCAGATTCTTAAATAATGAGCCATGGCGAATAAACTTAATGCAAAAACTTTTTCGTATAATTTGGTACCTAAAGGTTAAGAGGGAATTCAGTTTACAATGTACTTACAATTATAATTTTAAAATGTCACCTAAATTTTTGCTCTTTTATTTTTTTAAACTGCATTCTTTGTTTTGGCGAATTCGTTGAAGTCATAGGTTGAAGTATAATGCTAGTCATAATTCAAAATTAAGTTATTAAATATTATTTTATTATTTAATTATTTCAAAAAAAGTCTAAAAATGCAGAACAATGTACATATAACTAGTATTCAAAATCTACATTACGCGGCGAACTGCTAATTATAATTGTGGCCGTTGCAAATACGGATACAATAAGTATATAAAGAATAAAGACTAAAGAAAAAATAGAAAAAAAAAATAAGAAAAATACAGAATTAAGAATTAAAAAATTTAAACGAATAAAGAATTTAAAACGGTGATTTCTAATATATAAGTATATAGATACCTACGTATTTAAATTACATGAAATAAAACGATTTTTTTGTAAAATACGTAAGTTTACAAATTACAAGATTACAAGTTCCCTACGACATAGACTCTCCTCACAATTTTAACTGTAATTATTTATTGCAAATTTTAATTGCACATAAATATAAAAGAAATAACTTTCTAGGTACCTAGATTCACAGTACATAAACTATAATGTATATACTGTGCTAGATATACACTTCCAAATATGTAATATATATACATTTTCCATTTAAAAACACTTATACTTTTGTACAAAATAAACTCAATAAAATGTCTTAATAATAATCACAGGTACTTTAATAGTAATAAATTATAAGAACCTATAAATAAAATAATTCATAACTAGTACTACAAACTAATTAAATTTAAAATATCCTCGAAAAACAGCAGTTCTATTAAAAAGCTAAGTAATTTACAATCAATTAGTTGGTGGCTCAAGGTGGCCATGTTTAATGGGACATATTTTACCCACACGTGGCCGAAAAAAGTTGTCATGGCTAGGAAAAAAGTTATGGACATGACTAATGGTCTATGGTCATATTTTATGGGTAATTTAGACTTTTTTTGTCGAACCTTTTTGTTTTTATCAGCTTTGAAGTAAGCTGGCAATCTTGACTCGGCATTCTTTTGCATTTAGGACAATTTAGACCTAAATAGATAAAATACGCTTTATTGCACTTACACATTTAACTATGATGCAATAGTTATTAATATTAGAGTAGGTGATCTTTTCCAAGTAACCATAGGCTGATAAACCTAGACGCAACCAAATATTTTAACAATAAAGTTCTTATATAATTTTTAATAACGAACGTTTATGGTTATTTTTGCGTATAGATAGGTCTGTCTTCCATAGGTCCTATATATCCAACCTACCTAGATGGTATACGTGTAACGAACGACTTTTGTTACTTGGTACCTACTTATTACGATAAAAGTTAATAGATCGTCTATGATTGGTTTATTTCACCCCACACACTCAGAAAAACACTTGAAAATCTGATATTTTAGAGCAATTACATTGAAAGAATCGTGTTTGTAATGCTAATCCAGCGACGTACTAGTGGGCTAGTACGTCGCTAAGGTAATCTGAGAGTGGGGAAGGTTCGATAGTTCGAATCGTAACTACCAACACTCGGTTCCTATAACATACGAACAGATCGTTTTGCTTATGATCGGTTAAATTTGACACAAGAATGTTTACTTACGTCTCGTGTTAAATTTATCCGATTGTAAGCAAAACGATCCGTTTGTATGTTATGGGAACCGGGCATTAAAGTTTAAGTTTAAGCATATTTGGTATGAATTGATTTAGAGGGAAGGAAATCTATTTCAGATGATAACACCATATTATTAAAAGCATGGCATAACAATCTACACGTCCTTAACCTAAGCCTTCCGTAACTTAAAAACATCAAATCTAAAAAAAAATACTTTTATCAAATCGATAAACCGAACTGATTTAGGCAAAAAGCAATAAACTCAGACCTATTAACACGAATAATTCGAATACAATTTATAATCGAATTAAAATCCGTGGGTCTAATTAGCAACCTTTTTCTGTTGAACCGAGACGATTCAATAAAAAACGTGTCTCGGCGAAGCCCAGTTATCTATTTAGACACGCCTTCCCTTCGACGCCGTATCGATTCATATACGTCTGTCTTTTTCACTCTTAGTGTTAAAAAGCTGTGCGTCTCTATCGGACAATTCAATGATGTGCTAATGGTGTAAAGGCGTAAATGTTTAGATCGAGTTGGTGTCTCTAATCGTAGTTGAAAAGAAGTTGCTATTACTTAGACTGCTAAAGAAAGTATTTGAGTAAACTGTGTGAGGTCTGCAAGATGAGGTTTTAAGTAAATGGTCCATAGAAAAAGCTAGCCTAGTGCACGTGGTTTCACTATTTTAACCGACTTCAAAAATAGGAGGTGCTTCTCACACATTAACTCGCGGAAGAACAATGAAAAAGTACAAGGAGAGCACACACACTTTTTCACGTTCCCGCCAAAACTCTAGTATATGTTGATATCCTCTGAAAGTGGTGATGGTGATCAATAAAGTGTTTATATATCTATCTACAACCATTTCATGAAATGGTCGGCCACATCATGAAGTGATCCATTCTGAAAACAAAAAAAAAGTAAAAAAATAAAAAAATAATAAAAAATTCTAAGAACTGGTCAGGACATGCACAAACATAGATAACTAGCTTTTGTCAAAAGCATCAATTACTCCAATGGCTTTTCTGTACACATACGAGTAAGTGGTGTCCCAATTTCAAACACATTACACCTCACCGCCGACATCTTAAATTTAATAAGTAGACGAGTGCGGTTTTATTACAACGTAAAACTCAAGACAATTATTGCAATATTTGGAAACGGGAACAATGAGTACAATTTCGGTTAATTTTGGTACGTGTGGCCAGAAACTTGTTAAAATTGTAATAATTTCTTGTTTTTCTTGTAATTGCTGCTTTTGGACGGATGGCAGATGCGTGTGACTTTGGTTCTTCGCGTGAATGATCGCTGCGTAAACTGCGGACTTAACACTTTTTTTTCGTGGACAATTGCAAAGTGAATTTTGCACAGAAATATTAACAATTATTAATATTTCTGTGGAGTTTTGCAATATTAGTGAGAACGTTACAATGAAGTACTTACATTTATTACAGATCTTAGATTAGGTTTATCTAATGTATTGTAAGTTAACTTTTTTTTGTCCTAATATATAATTTTCTAAACACTGTAGGCTGGTATTTGTGTTACTTTACAAGCTTGTATGGTCGAATTGAGTTACTATTATAGTCATTCAAAGTATGATATTAATCTACTGAATGTCTGATGCAGCAAGATTGCGATCTTGCTGAATGAACGACAACAAAATAGTAGATTATACAACAAGTGAATAAAAAGGCAGGATTCTAGATTAGAATCTTGAGCGGAGCGATACTACTGCGCTATCTGATCGCCGCCTAGATCGCAGTGAATGTGTGTGTAGGGAAACAGCACAATCTTGGAAACAACACAAGCACAATCTGAGACTTTAACTTGACCAGAAAGGTGACTTTGACTCAACTTTATGACTTGAATTAACAAAAACTTTAATAATTGTTATACTTAATTCTGGCTGAATACACTAATCGTGTGGAGCAAAATGAAAACCAAAAAATGTTTTACCAAAATTGGCAGGATTTTTGTTTTTATTACATGATATAGCTTCTATGGAATACCTCCATTTAGCCAGCTTGTAGGCACTTTCGGCAAGTTTTATTTATTTTTTGTACATATTTCGTATTTTGTGCTTGTTCCAAATTCAAAATGTTTTTATTCACCGAGTGAGTAAAAGAGCGTTTTATTCACTGCTATCGATGAATAAAGTACTCTTTTTTGAGTGGCAATGGTAAAACGGTATTTATATTGTAAGTAAGTACTTACTAATTAATGAAATAAGTGAAAATTAAACGGATTTAAGTATTAGTTATATTGTAATATGGGACTTGGGAATTTTCTCGTGACCATAGGATTAATGGAACTTGGTCGAAACGTTGAGGTAAGTAAATAAAAATACTG
Organism: Cabera pusaria; assembly: GCA_954871355.1. Lineage (NCBI taxonomy): Eukaryota > Metazoa > Arthropoda > Insecta > Lepidoptera > Geometridae > Cabera > Cabera pusaria. The sequence goes on along the minus strand of OX940909.1, from coordinate 6,652,746 downwards.
TATTAAACGGTATAAGACCCATTAGACCCACCCATAAGACCATTTTTCTGCAGGTGGCAGGAGCATATTATATCGATGTTCCGCCTGACTTGCTACCAAAAAATAGCTTACCACCATCAAGAATAAATTTTGCCCTCATAACCTTACGGTGTTCCGGCAGCACACTGTTCTTGAGAGTCAGAGTATTCTAGGCCTAGCGTGATCACCATCTTCGACCACATCATCGCTTGCCACCAGGCGACATAGGGGTCAAACGCTAGTCTATAAGATATAAAAAAAACATTACTTTCTCAGTTTTTAATCTATTTAATTACAAATTTACTGAATTCATTAAACACTTCGATTGAAAGGAAAGCGGAACTGAACGCTATTGAATTTGAAACTGGTTTAAATTTGAATTGAAGTGATGTGTTTTGGACATTTATTACGGTAACATTGAAGTTTTATGATGAGATTCAGATTACATTTAGAAATTAATGTACTTTCATTTCTGATGATTCCATATATGTATCTATACCTACCTATAATTGTCAGCATCTGTTTGTATATGTAGATACTGCAGAAAAGTTTTACAAAAAGAATTTAAAAAATTACGTATTAGGTATGCCACATTTCAACTCAATCGAATACAAGTGGTTGAAAATGGTTTGTAAAGACAACTTACATGCGAATTTTCGAATTGAATGTATAAAAACTTGTAAAAATACTATCTGTAAAAAGGTTGGATAAATTAATCATTGGCAGTATATAACAAAAAGGTTTATTTTTTCATTAGATAGATATAGTCTATAGATTTTTGATTTTAGATTAGATATAGATTTATAATATATTTTAGAATTTCTTTTGATCTGACAGACCAGCCCTTGATCGCTATCTCACCTGATGTTAAGTGAAGAAGCGGTTTAAGATAGATCTCTCTTAGAAGGATTTTCTTTTTATTTAATGATGATAGTAACAAAATCCAACTATCTTATTTCCTACTAATATGTATTATAAAGGCAAAAGTTTGTGTGTATGCTTGTAACTTTTTCACTCTAAAACTACTAAACCGATTGAGATTATTTTTTATTTAAAGATTACTCGCAATGTGGGTTGCACATTACTAGTATTCTTGTTAACCCCTCCAACTAAGCTAAATATGCTTGTCTGTATGTATGTCTGTGGTGGGTTTACGTCAATAATGCAATAGTGGGTGGGGATCTAACTCAAGACCTCTCGATCGCCAGTCCGACACCCTATCCATTGGGCTATTGCCGCCTTTGTTATGTAATAACCTAGATCCTGGATATCACTTATGATATCACAATGGGATCTTTTTATCCCGACATTTTCTCGGATTACGATGTGCGGGTAAAACCGCGGGGCACAGCTACTGAATAATAAAATGTGCGAGGTCCCCACTACCCCGTGCGTCATTACGATGTCCCGTGCACCCCTGTAATTAGAGGGTGCCCGCAGATCCCTGATAGCGGTCACAAAGTACAAACGGTTAGGTGCATGCACTAATTGTATAGTTACACCTGGTTTTCACTTCTGCTGGAATTATCAGCCTGAAGCTTTTTTAATCCCTGACGCAAAAGGCAACGTGATACTGGTTTGATGTGTGGCATTGTAGCTCCAAAAAGACTAAACCAATTTTAATTTAGATTTGTCTAAGACTTCCTAAATAAGGAGTTTTTCGATTTGTCTATATTTTTTTGTATGTTACCAGATTTCTCCGCCAATTTGTGAAACAATTCTAATGATTATTTTTATATTGATAGGATATCTGTCCGAGGTGGTCCCATTGTAATATAATCGACCTTTCTATCAATCAAGATGATCAAGATATAACAACACCTCTCAAGCTAAAATCCATGTAGCCGTTAAGGCTACAACACGTGCCAAAGAAATATATACATAAATACATACATACATACACGGAAAATTTTAACCCTGTACTTTTCTTTTATTTTACACTACACCTGGCCTTTTGACACCATTTCTGCATATGGCAACACGGATCCCATACTAAAATTAAACAATTACAACAATTACAAGTACATAATTTCAATTACTTACAAGTAATAGTCAGACATAAAAAGGTTTTATGAAGCAGTTAAAGTACAAATAAATGACTCGTTGTCTTTGATGGTTAAGGATTATAATTGCTATGGAAAAAAAAACAAAGTTTTCCTTAGCATGCATACGAGCAGAAGACATTTTGGTATGAAATAATCCTGAGACTTAACATTATTCACGCAACTGTTATGTCCATCCAGGTTTGTCTGGAAGAGATCGCTCTTAGCAATAAGACCTCACATCGTGTCATTAATTAAGGAATCCATATGCTGTGTATTCTTAAAAGTGGAAAGTGGGATTTTCTTTTTAAAAGATTGAGAGACTGTCCTTGAGAGCCAGTTCCCATTCAAGACCTAGCGTGCGTAACTACAGCAAACCTTGATTTTATGTTTTTTTGTACCTATCTGATGGGCTTACGTTTGACCACTATCGCGCCTTGTGGTAAGCGATGATGTGGTCGACGATGGTGAACATGCATAGGCCTAGAATGGTTAAAGCCTCATAAGAGCTGTGTGCTGCCGAAACACACAGTAAGATTATAACGACAAGTTAGGCGGAACATCGAAATAATTTCTATCACCTCTGGGTATGTAAAAAAAATGCTCTGGATGCATCTTCCAGGGAGAAAACAGGGGAATAACTAACATGAGTATGAAAAATGCAGCTTGTTCTCTCTTAAATCCAATCCACTCTAATTATCCCAACCCAACGCGAAAAAACCAAAATAACCAAAACAAAAGTCCTGGTCATTTAATACTCCTAATAACGCACAAAATGAGGGTAGTTGCAGCTATCAGTGGCTGTATCCGCTGCGAGCGCTCGGTGACATGACTGACGCGTACATATTTTATCGAGTGTAAAGTTGTAATTGCAGACCAGTCATGGGACGACACGCTTGTGTGATGGCCTAAGGGAGAGGCTTAAAGCGAATTAGAAAATATCCACTATTTAGGAATAGAACCATATATTGTACAGTGTTTTTATTATATTCTTTATGCTGGACAGATAAGCAGTTGACCACTGATGTTCGAATCGTGCTTGTTTAAAATCGGAAGTCGGCAGTGATATGAAAGCTGGAAAACTGACTTTTTTATTATTAAGCCTTTATTGCTGATTCTAAAAATTACATACATTTTAAACTAAGAAGTACCTAATTTCTACTTATAACACATCGTGTTTTCCGGTTTAGTGATCAGCGTGTTCTGTGACACATAGGACTCTACCAACTGCTTCCATTCTTCTCTATTGGTGGCGTGTCTTTTCTCCGCTAAACGGAGCCCATTTCTACTGGTTCCTACTTTCCGGGATGTGTCCGTTCCGATAAGTAACAATCTCGAGCTATTGGCATCTCTTTGACACCAACTCTCAATTTCGGCTCTTATATTGAGTCTAGAGCCCAGCTAGCCTCAAAAAAGCTTGGCATTTTGGCTAAGGTGAGACGGTACTTCACTCCGGGACAGTTGCTTAATCTTTACCAAGCACAAGTCCGGTCGTGTATGGAGTACTGTTCTCACCTTTGGGATGGTTCTGCTAAATACCAGCTGGAGACACTGGAAGCTATTGAGAGGAGAGCCAAAAAACTCATCAGCGATGACCTATTAGTAAGCAAGAGACTCCAGAGTCTCGCGCATCGCCGCAAAGTCGCTTGTTTATCGGTTTTCTATCGGATACATTTCGGAGAGTGTGCAATGGAACTGCATGAGTTGATTCCACCATCCCCATTTTATAATCGGACATCCAGAGACACTAAAAGGCGCCACCGATTTATAGTGGATATACCATCTACCCGAACGAAGCGATTTGCTTCTTCGTTCATCATACGAACCGCTAAGGAATGGAATACCCTGCCTGAGTCCGTGTTTCCGATGAAGTACAATATGGGGGTCTTCAAATCGCGAGTGAATAGGTATCTTCTGGGTAAGCACGCTACATCATCGATCGCATCATCACTTAACATCAGGTGAGATAGTGATCAAGTGCTACCCAGTTCGGTATAAAAAAAAAAAAGCTTTTCTTGAATAAATTGTCCCACCAAATATACTGATATCGTCTTTAGACAACTGACTTTAGTCCAATTCAAATAGTGCAACTCTTCCAACGCGTCTTCCATACTGGCTAGCACCGAACATCATGTCATAGAACTCGGCGAACAGATTGCCTTTGTGAACTTGTCTTTGTTCGTAGGGCGGTTCGAGCCACAGCCAAAACCACCGCCATTGGTAACCCATTTAGCTCCACTAATTTACTGGCTAAGGAGATGGACAGGTCACATGGAGATGAATCATAAAACATAAAACTGTGATGACTCTCTTAAGATAAAAGCATCTTGCATGGTGGTAGGACACTATCTAGTGTCCGCCTGGCCAGCTACCACCCTCAAGTTAGAAAATCTGTCACCAAACATCTAATGTGTTCCGGCAGCTATCCTTGAGAGCCAGTTCCCATTCTAGGCCTAGCGTGCTTACCATCTTCGACCGCATCATCACTTACCAACAGGTGAGATAGTGGTCAAACGGTAGCCTATAACGTATTAAAAAAAAAAAAAAAAGATCCCGAAAATTTTCCACAAAGAGTTTAATGGTAAAAAAAATGGACGACGCCAAATAAAACCTAAAATGTGGGTTAGTTCGCATTTTATAATGCGAGAGTATTGTTTGAAAGAGAAAGAGAGAAATGGAGACTGATTTTGGAGAAAGCCACAAAGTATCAGCAAACATTATACCAGTAAACTCATAAGTAAATATTCTTCATATCAATAGTCTGAATTAATTTTATTCTTACTTTTAACCGTAAAGAAGGATATCTCTAAGCCAGTTTGTAGGATAAACTATCCTACAAACTGGCTTACACATTTGTAGTAATAGCGGAGATTTTCAGATCTACCTACTTCCTACTTCTCGACTACTGGGTGCTTTTCTGACCTATATTTTACTCCTCGTATCTATGCTCTCCTCCCTTACTCTCCAGGCACAGGAATGAGAGGGAGAGCGTCACGGTGTTTGCTCCCGCACATTACATGCTTACTGCGCCACCGTCTGCGCTTGTCTGTAATAACGAGCTTACACTCATCATAGTACTTACCTTCTATTAACTCTATCTGTATCTTTAAGTATAGTACAAATAATATAGGCCCAAGTATGCTGCCTTGTGGGACACCTAAATTATTTTTATTTAGATTCCTGTGTGATAAATTAGATATTAAACTTGTGGCTTTGAATTACTGTAACTTGATTTCTATTCTTTATCTATATCTCTATCTATCACTGTATAAGAGCTTAAGATGTTCTTCTTATTGCTTTATTCGCAACGCAACGCAACGTGTTTAAAAAAATAGTTGCATCTCATTCCCTCGTTCTTTTCACCCTTGTTAACAAAATATTGCTTGAAAGACGTGTTGTGGTTTGCAATGTGGATTGGACCGAAGTCAGTTGTTCTACCGCAACTCGTCGCATCACCACCTTTCATTTCCAGACAAAAATGATTGCATTTATCATCGTAATCATATCTATCCTCTCCTCTCTCACCCCATACTATGAAGAGTGAGAGGGACGGTATGTGTCACGGTGGTTGCTCTCGCTCATTAGATACATGCTTACTGCGCCACCACCTGCGCATGTCTGTAATAACCGAGCTTAACACTTATCATAGTACTTACCGCCTATTAATTAATCTATTACTATAAGAATCTTTGTCCTGACATACTGACTGACTGACTGACTGACTGACTGACTGACTGACTGCCTCACTGACTGACTGACTGACTGACTGACTGACTGTCTGCCTGACTGACTGACTGACTGGCTGACTGACTGACTGACTGACTGAGTGACTGACTGACTGACTGACAGACAGACAACGCACAGCCTTACCTACCTTAGCTTACCTTAAATTTTAAGTCTAATATATATATAATAATAGAATAATATAATAATCTTTAAATCTCTAATTTTAAGTCTCTCAGAGACTTAAAATTTGGAGGGTATATTTGTCTTAGTACGTAGGGTGTACTAAGAAAGGATTTTCCAAAATTCACCTCTTAAGGGGATGAAATGGGGGTTCAAAGTTTGTATGGAGAAACAAGATTAGATAGTATTTTCTATTCGAAACTTCACACAAGTGCTTCAGTAAATAAATAAGTAAATACGTGTTTAAGGTTTTTTTTGAAATTCCACCCCTAAGAGGGTGAACTGGAGTAACAAAGTCTGAAAATCGGTATTGTTTTGGATTGCGCTGAAATTTAGCATGCAGATAGTTATTACGACGTTAGTTCCCTCTGAGAAATGATTTTCTAAAATTTACCCCTTAAGGGGATGAAACGGGGGTTCAAAGTTTGTATGGAGAAACAAGATTAGATAGTAATTTCTATTCGAAACTTCGCACAAGTGCTTCAGTAAATAAATAAGAAAATACGTGTTTCAGGCTTTTTCAAAATGCCACCCCTAAAAGAGTGAAGTGGGGAACAAAGTCTGAAATCAATATTGTTTCAGATTGCGCTGAAATTTAGCATGCAGATAGTTATTTTCACGTAGGTATCCGCTAAGAAAGGATTTTTCAAAATTCACTCCTTAAGGGGATGAAACGGGGCTTCAAAGTTTGAACCGATTTGGCTTTTACTTCTTTGGTGTCTTTTATGATAGCAAGGTTTTTACAAAATAAAAGTTTTAAGTAAATAAAGGAAGTCTTTAACGCGGGCGAAGCCGCGAGGAACTTCTAGTAGTGTATAATAGTGTAGAGTCTATGGTTATTAGGTATCTACTTTGAATAGGTCGAGCATAATATCAATGACGGCTTTTCAACAGCCTTCCACAAGGAGACAATTTTCAATTCGTCAGTATGTTCTTTTTTATTTATCTTATGTATGTATGTTACGCGATTACTCCGTGAATTGTAAACCAATTCGAATAATTATTTTTTTAATCGATTGGATATTTTTTTTAAATAGTCCCATTGTAATTTCTAATATCTTCAGAGATATGACGATTAACGTCTCAAACTTGCTACTGAAACTGACTCGCGGGGCATGGAAGTCGGTTGTTTTAGTTTTTGAACGTTCTTAATTATTGTTACACTTAACTTAAATTATTTACTTAGTTTCAACGAAGGCTTTTTGGCATGATTGGTTTAATGCTGAGGTCATAGGTTCAAATCCGCCGTGAACCCCTCAAGCTAAATCTGTCGCCGAACAAACTTAGGTAATATTACCTAATATGTTCTGACAGCTGTCATCTCTAGCGCGCTATACTTACCTATCTTCGGTCCCATCGTCACTTACCGATAGGTAACACAGTAGTCAAACACTAATATTCTAAACAAACAATATTTTACACATATAAAGGAAAGTAACACAGTGAAGTACATTCGCAAAATGAATAGGTAGACTATCATAATTCTATTTTGTAAATTCTACTAATGCAAAAAAAACAAGGTGTTTTTACGTTAATGTATCTTAATCTACTAGTTATAACTAAATAAGAAGGTGTTAAAAATAACATTTCTTCTTAACAACTATTTGAAACTAGCTGTGCCCCGCGGCTTCGCCTACGGTAAAAACAACTTTCATTTATTTTTATTTTTTTTTTATAATAACCATCTCCTGACGATAAAAAATACAACAAAAAATAATTAGCGAAATCGGTCCAGCCATTCACGCGTAATGCCGTGACCAAGGGAAATTGGGATTAATTTTTATATATTTTATTACATAGACAACAAAAGACCGCTATTTAAAAACATATCGTTATCAATTAATAAGATATTATTATTTCAATGAACTTATTATCACTATCAACCTTCAAAATCCACAATAAATCTGATAATTAAATTCTACAGCCAAAACCATAGAACTTATCTAAAACGGTTAACAATACGTTCTTAATCCAACTAACAAAGCCCTAAACGTTTACACCCATACATATACGAATTATCTATTTGACAGTCTTTAGCTCTCCGCCCCGCAAAATACCAGAATATTCAATTACAAACATCTAAATACAACTACATTTATTCTTATTAACTTACGAATAGAGTCGAAAATTGAAGCAGTGAATGCCAAAGCGGAAGATCGTACTTTACCAGTATAACAAGACCTGTGTGAAAGCTCAACTAGTAAAGCGCGCGTGAAAACAGTGGGGGGTCGTAAAGGTCTCTCAGCATTGGTCGTTCTAGTAGGTATGAGGGAAGTGTGAAGAAGCTAAGAGGTGTATCGTCCCCACCGTTCCGTTCCGCAGTAGGCGGGGCCGGGACGGTGGCTACAAGCCGCCAGTTCGCTACTCACCGCGCGTGCAACGGAACGGCACGCGTTCCGAATTTTGAATCTCCGTCGCGGGCGTTATTCGCTTTTTAGTGTTCTGTATTCTCCTAGACTATTTTTTTTAATTAGAACTTTTTGGTCGTGTTATTGATTTTATTATGCTAGCGTGTTGTCGCTGGTGAATTCTGCCGTGTTGTTTTTGGGTAAGTAATTTATCTGTGATATATTTTTAATTTTTAATTTTAACGGAAAAAAATTGAATAATCATTTTAAATTTAACTACAATCTGTACTATATTAAATTGCGACAAATAACTTAAGCCTACATCTTAAATTTCTTCAATTATTAATTAAAATGTTAAGTGAATATATTAAACAAATAAGTACCTACCTAGTTAAATCACATGTAAAATTATTATTATTATTTAATGTATAAAAAACTTAGGGATACAATTTTTTATTAAACTCTGTTATTGAATCAGATTGTAATCTTTTGCTAAAGAAAAGACTTCAACGCGCGCCTTTCCTTCTGTGATTATCTTTAGGACATCTACGAATATTGACGTATCATACAGTTTTTAAAACTGGAAATTAATAATGACTACTGGACTATAGACTTTATAGCATTAAAGAATAAGTCATTTCAATTCAATTTATTCCAGAAACAATTTTAACATTGTGTGTGAATATAAATACAAAATACATTTAGGCTAAAAATCATCAAAACTAAAATTATGTCCTAATAATATTAGTACTTAAATCCAAAAGTTTGTGAGTTTGTTCCTTAATTGTACAAAAACGCCTGAATGGATTAAGATTAAATTAAACACACAAATAGGTAAAGTTTGTAATCTAAATTAATAGGATAGTTTTTATAAATAAGTACCTAGTACCATGCACCATTTTGAAATATCTTTTGACATATATCTATAGTATCTATAATATCTATTTACTTTATGACAACAGAACATACATTAAATTTTATATTATCGAATCATCATCATGATATTATTATTGTATATATAATCATGTTATTGAATGCGTGAATGAATGTATAAATCATAATCATACAAAAATAAAATTAAATAATACAAATGAGAATAATTAAATAAAAATAAAAGTTGATCCTGGAAAATTATTATTTTTAATACAGTTTTAAATTAGTTATGTAAATATTCTTGGCGTGTCTTGGGGGAGGCCTACGTCCAGCAGTGGACTGATACCGGCTGATAATGAAAAATCATATCCTTTCTAATACAATGTAAATAACACTTATTACTTACAAGTTACCGCCTTACTTGCATCTTTTATCCTACTTTTTAACCGACTTCACAAAAAAGGAGGAGGTTCTCAATTCGTCTGTATGTTTTTTTTTGTGTGTATGTTACGCGATTACTTCTTCAATCCTGAACCGATTTGAATGATTCTTTTTGTAATCGGTAGGGTACGTTTTCGAGGTGGTTTCATTGTAATTTCATCGAGATCTGAAATACTTATCAGATCTCGATGAAATTACAAAGTAACGAGACGTTTATCGACATATCTCTAGAGATATGTCGATAAACATATCTCTAGAGATATGTCGATAAACGTCTCAAACTTGCTACTGACATTGACTCGCGGGGCATTGAAGTCGGTTGATTTAGTTTTTAAACTATCTTAATTATATCATATTTATAAGTTACTAAGTTGTCCATTGATTTTGCAAAAATTTTTAACCACTCGCAGTATTCAATGAAGCTGAAAGCATACTTATATAAGTTTTGTGACAATGCAATATTATGGTACCATTGAGTTGATCTGATGATGGAACTTCCTTATAGCAAATTTTAAATCCAGTATTTATTGTTACCATGAGTACTTTGTCTTTTAATAATTGAGAGATAGTTTAAAAACTTAAACAACCGACTTCCATGCCCCGCGAGTCAATTTCAGTAGCAAGTTTGAGACGTTTATCGCCATATCTCTAGATATACTAATTAGATCTCGATTAAATTACATTGGGACCACCTCAGAAACGTACCCTACCGATTACAAAAAGAATCATTCGAATCGGTTTACAATTGACGGAGTAATCGCATAACAAACACACAAAAAAAAATCCTCCTTCTTTTTGGAAGTCGTTTGAAAGAGAAACAAAAAAAAGCTTTCCATTGCTTGCACACTATGACGGCTTTACTTACACAATGTTTAAAAAAGATTTTGCATGTATTACTAGCTGGACCCCGCGGCTTTGCCTGCTTTAAATCCTGGTTATAAGCCTTCCTCTCGAATTACTCTATCTATTGCTGAAAACTGAATTTATATCCGTTTCGTAGTTCAAAAGATCTAAGCGTACAGTCAGCGAGAGCGACTTTGTAAAGAAAATATTTGAGCTATATATTATGCTATTTTTTTAAGTTTTATTATGGCTCCACACGATTAGTGAATTTAGCCAGTGACAAGTATTGAAATTCTTCAAGTTTTTACGAATTTTAGTCGTAGAGATGGGTTAAAGTCACATTTCAGGTCAGTTTTCAAGTAAAAGTCTAGTCTACTCGTAAGTCATACCTTCAGTAAAGATGTGCGGCCTTACTAATAAAAATTTGCCTATACATCTGTTAAACGGTTGTACAGTTGCACAGTGAATGAGCGCTAAACACGCGTCAATCCATTGTTTGACTAATAAACGTTGAATAGGCGGTGGGTATCTACATAGACGTTTAACACTTTTTTCTTTTTCATCTGGCAACTATTAATCAATTCGTTTCGAAACTGTTTTCGTCTTAAATAGTTCCGTAAATTATTTTTTCATAAAGTTTACTAATTATTTATATTAGTCATGAAATTTTGTTTTAGGAATGCAATATTAATCAAACAACATTGTTTTTAGAACTTTTTGTTGAAATTTGTTGATATAATGGAAAATATTTTCTTTTAGTAGGAGTGAAAGACTTAAAACAAATTTTAGAACGAAACACTCAAATTGACTGTTATCCTCTGTCTACGCTGTTGACATTGTATCCATGGAGACTAGCGGTATCCATGGCTACAATATAAACATTATTGTAGCCATCTTTTAATAAATTGTCAATTTCCAAAGAGAATGTAATCACTGCGTTTAGTTTGTTCCACATAGCTTTTCGTAAACCTGTAATTTGTATTTCAAATGGAAAATCTAAATTGTTCAAACAAATGGATCTGCATGGTCTTCATAATGTTTTCGATTTTTTTATTTGCCTCCTCTATCTCCCAATGGTCAAATATGTCAAATTATTTATGTAATCCATTTCAATGAGAACAAATCTAACACATACAAACGATCCTCAAATAACAGCATACTTTTTGAAGTTTGAAGAATCAAAACGTTTATTCACAGAATACTAGACACAGATTCAATCATAGTTACTATGTCTAGACATGAATTTGATCAGCTGATAATAGAGAAATCCGCCATTTTAATCCTTTACACACTCGCTAAACTAGGGTCCCAGGCTGTTTAAGAAATTATTAGCCTCCTTTGATCATGGCACATCTGTATACCAACTTTATCCAACGCTTACGTCAAAAATATTTTTATTGGTCAGCTTTTGTGGTATACAACGTGTACACAGAGTGAAAAAAACTTTATTAGTAAGGCCGGTGGTGTTTACTGAAGATTTTCAGTGGAATTTTGGTGAGAACGCAAATAGCATATTTGTCAACATTGTGCTGTTTCCCTACACTCACACACATTCACCAGCACTTAATGGTTAATAATTCACATTTTTTACACATTGACTCGCGGAAGAACACAAGTTTTAGGAAAAAATACAATGAGATAACACACACTTTTCCACGTTCCCGCCAAAACTCATTATGCTATTCCTTCAAATAGCAAACAGCACACATATCTATTTAAAATATAACATCAAATAATAATGACATTAAATAAAGCTTGGGTACAATAAAACCAAAATCATTCCAATTATAATTCCTGTAACACACTCTAGTCTATTAGTCCAAGTTAATTAAACATAATATTTTCAAATTACCTCCCAGATAATACAAATATAGGAGTTTGTATATCTTACTGTGTCGGCTAATACAAACGAATTAGATTACATCTATAAAATTATAATTAAACTTACAAAACATTACCTAATTAAAATGTAAGGACATTATGATGAATGTATATTACATTACATTAGAACTTCCATTCCTTCTGCTTCTGCACCGACCTTAATTTACGCTACGCTAGAAAAAATAATGTTTTTATTAGAATTGATGTGGCCATTTATCTACTATTCTCTTCGAGCAGGTAAATGCTCGAAGACTATTGTCGGTCTTTCTGTAAAATGTAGGCATAGACAATTTTTAATGTTTTTATCTCAGAAAAATGACAAAGCATAATCATTATTCTGAGGTTTCTACACAGTAGCGGCTGTTTTTAATATCGGATCTAGGGTGGAGTCACCAAAATTTGGCTATTTACTAGTTTAGTGCCAACTAAGTAAAAAAAATATATTGATAGTTGTTGATGTTACATTAATATGATTTTACATTTCTTTTTAATATACGAAAAATGTTAGACTATTTATTTAGTATCAACATTCAAAATGTGTGTTAGTAGATATCGTAATAAATATTTTTTATTTTATATTCTCCTTAGTTATATAGCGTAGCATGATGGTAGGCCTGATTTATGCAAGATCATTTAGCAGTTTTAGAATTGATCGTCCATTAGAAATTCATTTTTTATTTTTAGCGGGAACGTAAAAAATGGGAAGATGTATGGTCACATTGCAATTTTATCCGCCTTATTTTGTAATAATAAGACTTCTGCTAGTCCACCTGAGGTTGTACCACCGCTTTGCCAAATATTTCAACAGTCAAATAGGAAAGTTTTTCTGTTTGTATAGACTACAGAGCATTCTTTATATCTCAAGATAAACAGGCGCAGTGCAATGACATGGAAAATTCTGGCTGTCCAGAATTTTGCATGAAACTGTACCTATCTGTAGGGCTATCCTGTAAGCTCGTGTATACATCTCGAAAGCGGAATCCGCGGTGAGATTTGAATTTCGTAATACAAAATTCAATTTTCAGCGCGGATTTCGCTGTATAGATAAAAAATGAAGGTCATATATTCGACCCTATGATGTATTGTATAAAATTAAGTATGTATTTCCGCGATTTTCTCAAGAACTGCTGATCTGATATGAATGGTTTAATTATTTCAATGTATATTTTTCTTCGAACATTTACCAATGGAGATGTTAACGCAAGGCGTACCCCTCTGCTGGCCATATAGCCATTTTTGGCCATATAAGCGTGCGTAACTACGCTGTATTTTTAATACTGTGTGCGTGTTTCAAGCTAGTGTGCGGGATCGTTAAAGTGAGTGATTTGTGTGTGTGCAATGCGTGTTTACCTCGTCCCCCGTAAGTATCGGCAGAAAAAATTGTTTGCGGATTAAAACGTTAACATCTTCAGTGGTAAATGCTCGAAGATATTTTTAGGTAAAGTATATAATGTATTAGGTTCTGATGAGTATCTTGGAGATCAACACCTCAAACATACGACATGTGATGTATATTTTGTACCTATATATTTTTTTCTAAATAATTTATTGATTTGAATTTGATCTTCTGCAAGTTAGGTAATCTGTAAATGAAATAGTTTATTCCGCATAAAATAAGGTACAATTTTTAAGATATAGAAGAATAGAATAGATTTTTTAAATAAAAGTTTCATATCAGTGACAGACAAAAGATAATGTATGATAATGATATTATATGTATAAAGTATGATATAAAACGATTAGTACATAACGTTTATTTAACTTGCAAGTAGCGTATCCGTCACGCAGAGCACCATCGTGGGATAATTATCTAGCTATTACACATAATGAGCAGTCTTTATTATGATGGGAAGTGCACCCTTATTGTAAAGGTGTAAGGTTGCGTTTCGGTTAAAATTTGAATGTAGTTTGTTTTGTGTATTTTCAGTTATAAGATTGTAGCGGGTTATCTATTTAATCGCTTAAATTTATTGAAACTTCGAAATTGAAAAACACATGTCGATTCAAGCTGTGTTAGACTCCCTTAGACATGTAGGTAAAATGTGGAACAAGCTTTCGTCTGCCATTTTCCCGCACAGCTAAACTAAAACTAAATATGATCCTTCAAAAACGGCGTTACATTATTTTGACAGGTCGGCAACGAATGAGTGACACTTGAGTGTTGCAAAATATGTTCATAGGTGACGACGATCACTTTCTATCAGGCGGGCCGTCTGTTTATTTGTTACCTATAGAATAAAAAAGCGTAAAAAATACTCTATCTGAAACTTAAAAACGTTACCTATTATTTATATTTATATCCAATATCAATATTTTATAAGGTTTGAGTTATTTTCACACAATCTGTACACTGTGTCAAAAGTCAAAAGTCAAAAATTTTAAGTGTCGATGCCTTTAGGAGGATACAATACAGTTAATTTTATCGACAAATCACGCCTCATAAGAAGCTTTTCTCCTACTACTTTTTTCCTAATCAGTCAATGTCAGTCCGCTGCTGGACATGGGTCTGCCACTGAGCTCAATCTTCGGCTCTTCTTTACCACTCACTGCCTATCGTTTTGCGATAGTCGTCGCTCTACCAGTCACTTCGTATCCTATGCTATGTATATTTTGTAAAGTCCCCTACGACACAGAAATGTCTAGTATAGTTATCTCAAAATAATTAAGATAGTTTAAAAACTAAAACAACCGACCTGCATGCCCCGCGTCAGTCAGTCAGTTTCAGTAGCAACCTTGAGTCGTTGAAATCGCGATAAAATTTCAATGATTACCCTACCGATAAAAAAAAGAATTATTCGAATTGATTCCCAATTGACGGAGTAATCGTGTAAAATACATACAAAATTTAATAAAAAAAACAACATGCAAATGAATTGAGAACCTCCTCCTTTTTGGAAGTCGGTTGAAAACTAATTAAACTGTATAATATTTTACGGGTGAAAAATACCACCGCTACATCCTCTACTTTGCACCACACGAAAACAATGGCTACCCTTTTATCTCACCGCTTGTTAAGTCGATGTAATTCTAACTATTTCACAACTAGCCTAATGTCTGGTTATCACGTCAAACTAAGGAATCTATACATATGAGAACCTAAGGCTCAAGTTCACCGACTTGTTTAAACGCCCGGTGACGTTTAACCAACGATTTTTAAAATATCTTTGATTGACCGGATGGTCTAGTGCATCGACATCCTAGTCTAGTGGTTAGTGACGCTGGCTACAAAATTGAAGGATTTGTTTGGGTTCGATTCTTACACGAGATAATACTTTGTGTGATTTACAGACAATTGTCTCTAGTCTAGGCGTAATTTTGACTGTGATATTGATATGTATGTTCATAAAGTTCCCCGTTCACGTAAAGTTGCCTTTAAAAAAATAACAAAAAAACCAATGGTAAGAAACAATAAGTTTGTACTTTAAGGAAGTTGCATGTAGAATAAACTCTTGAACAATAAAAATATCATCTTGAATCATATTTTTGCTTTTTTTCCTCAGGTTATTTTAGACAGAATATTACAGACTGTTCTTAAGGACACTGTGAGCGAGGTAGAAACGAAACCGAGGTGAATTTCGCAGAAATGTTCCTCCTTGCAAGTTTTTTTCTGATAAACTGGCGTTTGACCACTATCTCGCCTGGTGGTGAGCGATGATATGGTGAAAGATGGTGAACACGCTAGCCCTAGAATGATCTGATTCTCAAGGGCTGTGTACTACCGGAACACCGTAAGGTTATGGCGGCAGATTTTCTCCTTGATGGCGATAAGCTTCTTTTTGGTAGCAAGTCGGGCGTAACATTGAAATAATGCTCCTACCTGTGGATGAGCACCTAAGAAGGCCCATAGAAAAATCCACTACATGACTAAGGTTTGAAACAGCGACTTCCGAGTTGGAAGTCACAATAGTATCTATCTATCTATCCTTTACGCCAAGAGGCCATTTGAAGGTCCGGGTTATAGGTGTAACGTTTTAAATGAGATTCATCCAAAGAGGCGGTTAAACGTCATCAGGCGATTAAATGTGTCAGTGAACTTCAGTTTCAGCCTAAAAACTTTATAGTTAACTTGCATGTTAGTTTGTATTTAAACGGTCACAGTTTTGTTACGGATTTGCAAAAGGGGAATAAGGTTTAAAAAGTTTGAACTTTACTTGTTTTGATACTTAGGCTCTGCACGGCATCTTGTGCGATTATGTTGTTTAGGCAAGTAAAAGTTGTATGTGAAACAGCTCTATATTTTGGCAACGGTTTTGGGATTTATGTTGTTTTATTTGACTTATGAAAAATGTTTAACTTATTAACCTTATCAACATTCGAAAGTACCGACGAATTACTTAACTAAATAAATTAAACTAAAATATAAACGTCTAAGATGGAATCGTTATTTTTTGGAATTGAAAGGCAGTAAGACAAGGAAGCAGAAGTAACAGTACGGCCACACCGCGGAGTCTTGCGTTCTGCGGGCGTAATCTTATTTTTTTTGTTCTATACTTTTCAATTGTTTTCTGTTCACGTTTTGTGTGAAGCAGTCGGTACAAATACTACTGCGCTATCTGATCGCCTCCGAGATCGCGCACGCAGGACGCTGCGATGTGTCCGTACCTTTATTTGACTCATGAATAATGTTTAATTTTTTAACCTTATCAGCATTCTAAAGTACCGACGAATTACTAAACTAAATACATTAAAATAAATTAAAGTAAACTAAAATATAATTAAAAGAGAAAACAAAACGTCAAAGATGGAATAGTTCTTTTTTGGAATTGAAAGGCGGCAGTAAGACGAGGAAGCAGTAGTGAGGCAGTAAGCGCTGGAGAACTGACTTTAGTCCAATCCACTGAGCGCAACTATCCCAGTCTTTTAAACAGAGAGGGTTCATTTACACATGGTTGTTTGCCCGAATTCCATAGATAATCGAATTCACGCTAACGACCAAATATAATCGGGGTTTTATAAACCTACCATATTCTTTAATACAAAAACTCCGCAGAACATAAAAATATAATCCTACTCTTAAAATGCATGACGTGACGACACCTAAACTGGCTAGCGTCTCATCTCTCTCCGTAAATTTATTCCGCTAATTTCGCAATTAGTGCCCAACAATATAATTTAAAGAGTATATTAAGTACATTAACGAAGCCCGAAGTCCAAAACCCCTGAAGGCTCCTCATTGAGCTCTGATGATGATGAATTGCCCATTACCAACTGCCGGTGTCAATATCCCGAATCCAGAAAGTTAATAGGCAACGATACGCTTCAAAATCGTCGCGTGCGCACCGCTTGCGAAAATAACGAGCCTCTAATAAGCCGGTTGCACTTTTAACACCCAATCTGAACATCTTAACACCCAAAATTTGCATTTTAACACCCCAATTTTGCACTTTTAACACCCGATTTCGCCTCGCGGCCGTAGCATCTTATTGAACGTAATTAGAATCCAATATGAGGTATTACATCGGTGCTAATTTTTTTCTCAGTAAGTACATTATCTGTCTCTTTTTCGCTCGTTGAGAATGCAAGGGAGGGAGTGTAAGGTGTGATAATTAGAGACTTTTAAAGAAATTAGAAGTATTATGCTGCACGCGTTTGTAATTTTTTTCTGTTAATGATTACAGCGTCATGTTCCTTTGAAATATATTTCTTCCTACTCAGTAATCATAAAAAAGTAAAAGCTTTTTGAACAATAAGTTATTTTGTACCTACTCATATCATGCTAATCATACGATGCGTTGTAAGGGTTTCAGAAATATTTTTATTTGAAATATTTAAAGTAGAAAGGAAAGAACTAAAATAAGAACAGAGTATTCAGCAATCTTGAGTTTTGTATGCAACAGTATCTGTTTCAGCATTCATCATCGCTTACCAACAGGCGAACATCTAGTTAGTCTTGAGACAATATTTAGTATAATATGGATACCTTATAAAATATTCCATACAAACAACCTACGTTATTTCACAAGATTCATTCCTTATACACGTCCCAAGGCAGAGGTAAATTGTCAACTGACAGCTTTTTTAACAAGTGTGAAAATTATCTGGTTTCACAGCCGGGGAAGATATTAGCGCCAAATTAGCGAACGTTTAACATAATTATGTCAGCTGCAGGCTTTTCGTAGAAAACGAAACCTAACAGTGAATTGGTCTGAAAGTAAAATTGACAAGCTTTATGCATTTGGACGTATAAAAAAACAGAATTTTTAAGGATTATTTGAAGGGCCTCTGATGGAAAAAATAACTGTTTTTATGTTTTTGGGTGGCATAATAAGCAAGACACTCGCCAGATGGTAAGCGATCATCATCATCTGTACATGACTAGTCCTCTGATGGACTCTTTGGTTGTACACCAAGATAAGCCACTTGTACTACTAAGAACGATTCTCGGCTACTATTATCCAACTTTTACCAGCCACCTTCCGTAAGTGTATCATCGCTCCACTTAGCTGGAGGGCGTCGTACGCTTCGTTTACCGAGCCGTCGTGTTCACTCCAGAACACATCCATCCCAACGGTTATCGGTTCCACGACAGATGTCAACTTGTATACCTACCTCTATAAAATAGTATAGTCTTAGAATTCACTAACACGGGCCATATACGTTCAAATAATTTGATCAAACAGGCTGGTTTAAACTGTTTGATCTAATTGGCATAAATGTCTGTGTGAAAGTTTTATCAAGTTTAATTGTCAAATTGGCATAAATAAATATGATTTTTTGTAAGTATTTCTATTTTATCAAACAGTTTGAACCAAGCCTGTTTGATGAAATTACTTGCAATAGCATTAAAAAATATCTCCCACATCTAAATTAGCCTGTCATAAATTAACCCTACTTAATTGACACCATCTTCCAATTTCACCAGGCAATTTATAAGAATCATGTAATTTGGTAACTCTGATCACACATGTATCGCACGGAATGCTTTGAGCTATACATTTTCCAATTATTTAAACAAAACAAAATCAAATATAACTCAAAATCTACCTTCCAAATAATTTAGCTTTTATTCGTACAGAATAAGAGTTAATAATTTTAGGGTTACTACACTCCCCAATTTGGTCGGGATGTCTTTAAAAATTTTCGTGATCGGGAGAACAATGCATGGCTTCTTTTTTTCGAAATTGTGGATGTAATGACCGTTGACGATGTATGACTTATTGGTAATTGATCTGTGGTTTAACTGGGATGTAATTGATGAATTATCTTTTGCTTTCTTCTTGGTATTGGTATTGAGTGGTTAGATAGGGTAGTGATGTCCATTATAACATAAATTATTAATTAAAATATTATGTTTCTTTGAAGTGTTTCACACTTTTATATTTTTGTAAATAGTTAAACACAATCCAAAATTTCATCGTACCGACGGGACTTGAACCCGCAACCTCCGGAATAACATGTTCCGGTGCTTTGCCAATTAAGCAACGGTGCGAAGTATCGTTACGACGAAATTAGTGGATTGCATTTTGTTAACCCAATTATGCATTGGTGGCGCCATCTATGACTACTTATTACGTAAGTTAATCATTCGGAAGAATACATTACAGTTTTCAAATCCGACGAGAGATGTTGCACTGCGTAAATCAAATATTATGTTTCTTTGAAGTGTTTCACACTTTTATATTTTTGTAAATAGTTAAACACAATCCAACATTTCATCGTACCGACGGGACTTGAACCCGCAACCTCCGGAATAACATGTTCCGGTGCTTTGCCAATTAAGCAACGGTGCGAAGTATCGTTACGACGAAATTAGTGGATTGCATTTTGTTAACCCAATTATGCATTGGTGGCGCCATCTATGACTACTTATTACGTAAGTTAATCATTCGGAAGAATACATTACAGTTTTCAAATCCGACGAGAGATGTTGCACTGCGTAAATCAAATATTATGTTTCTTTGAAGTGTTTCACACTTTTATATTTTTGTAAATAGTTAAACACAATCCAAAATTTCATCGTACCGACGGGACTTGAACCCGCAACCTCCGGAATAACATGTTCCGGTGCTTTGCCAATTAAGCTATTGGCAAAGCACCGGAACATGTTATTCCGGAGGTTGCGGGTTCAAGTCCCGTCGGTACGATGAAATTTTGGATTGTGTTTAACTATTTACAAAAATTATTAATTATTTATAACTTTATAATATTTATTGGTGACGTGTTAGAAACTACAACTTGTGTAACTTTTATTTTCTATTTTATTCCTATTATTCGATTAACATTTGTATTGATTATTTTAGTTTACAATTTTGGCGATGCTATTGCAGATACTTTCTTTAGTCCAATGTTGTTCTCTCATAATGACATAAAAATGTTTGTGAAACTCAGGTAACGTGTCTAAGTGCATAATATTATGTCTATGGATAAATAAATGAATTGAATTGGCTTGTCTCGATGTACGTAAATAGAAGCTTTTGGCTTCAGCATAAATTATTTCATAATTTACTTGAAAAAAAAGCCAAAGATGGTAGTAGGAACGTAATATATCGATGTTCCGATGTAGGTAAGTATAATTTCTCAGAAATAAAGACTAAAGACTTATATTTAAGACCAATTGATGCTATTTCAGTGCAAGTTTTTGCTCCATTTACTCATACTTGTGCATTATATTTTGTATGGAAATCGTAACCACCTCTAATGTTATTTATTCTTAATTACAGTGGAGCAGTGAATAAGGGGCATTATGTTATACATGAATTCTAAATTATGAACTAATCTGTGCTGTGTTTAAAAAATTGGTGTAAAAATATTCAACATATTATGAATCCAAGTATAAACTGTCTATGTGCCAAATATCATATAAATTCGCTCAATCGTTTTTTGCGTGATTGAGGGACAAACTTTTCAAACATATAAATATAAAATGTCGTCATGTATATTACTGTATATGTACTTTTACTAACTCTACCCCGTGGCTACATCCGCATTAAATATCACATGAAAAAACCTAAAGGTTTAAAATTATCTATGTGTCCATCTATGTTTCGTAGAAAGCTGAATTGGTTACCCATACGTCTGCGCCGGAATGCTCACATCCTGTCCTTACTCTATTCTGTTCTTTTCATTCCCTTTACTCCTCCTTACCTGAAAGAACGCTTTCAATTTCTACACCAATCTCATTCTCTCTCCTTACGTTCCGATGAAACCCTCCTTAAGATCCCTGCACATACTACAGAATATTTTGCCAATTCCTTTACAAAACTCTGGAATGCGTTTAGACGTGAGACGAGCAAAATCTTTACCGATTTTCAAAAACATGGTAAAAAATCATTATTTGTCACTCATAATATAATATTTATTTATTATTATGATGTGTACGTGTATGTAAGTAATATTTACTATTTATTGTATAATTACGGTATTTATCGCTATTTTATAATGTGTATATGTTTTATGGATATTATGTATATATCATATATAAGTTAAAGATACATACATATATTTAGGATTATCATTAAATTATTCGTTAATTTTTTTTTATTTTAACTTTTATTTTATTTTATTTATTGTACACCACCGTCTATTACTTCCTGTATTTCTGTCCATCCAAAGGTTGTCTGGTAGAAATTGCTGTTAGCGATAAGACCGCCCATTGTAACCTAATAGTTATTATGTTTCTTTAAATGTTTCCTTGTATTATTTATGTTGGTGTACAATAAAGAGTTTTTGTATTGTATTGTATTGTATGTGCAAAATTTCATCCATTTTCCGTTTAGTAGTTTTTACGTGAAAGAGTATTAAACATTCATACATCCATTCTTATAAACTCTCGCATTCACAATATTAGAAATATACATTGTGATTTCTACAATCAGTATTTAAACTTTACAATAAATAAAATTAATTACCGGAAAAGCAATTAAACCACTTGCCTGACTAACATCACAAAATAAACCCAAAGAAATGTCCTAAAACCCCTAAACTTATCCACTTGTCATAAACCTGTCAGGGCACCTACGTGTTAATTACTTAACCGGGTTTTAGCAAGGATTTAATTACCTAGATGTGTTTAAACCTTTGAAGTGTTTTGAAAGTTATTGTCACCAACGCACAGGAGGGTGTTACCTTTCTGCGTCCGCAAGCTTAGACTATCAAACATAGGCGAAATTGTAATAGCTCACAAACAGCTTAAAATGGAAAAGCCCCAAGCTAAGACGGAATAACAAGCTCCTAAAAGCTGGAGGAACGCCTCTACTTACTGTAACGCATCTCTATTTACGTGTTCCGTCCTTTTCTCTGGGAAAACTTCAAAGGACTGGAGCAAAACCATACTGAAGAAATATCGACCAATCTCACTCTTGAGCCACGTCTTTATAAGATGTTTTTAAGAGTCATTACAGGGATATTGCACCAGATTATATATTCAGATTTTTTCCCTTAAATGAAAATGCTGTAAGACGCTGTAAAATTTTCTGATTCTAGGTCAACGGGAAGTAACCCTAAAAGTTTTGATTCCCTTGTGAAATCGTATATGCGTCATAAACGTTCATATCTTTTGATTGCGTTGATGCACAAGTTTGATTTTCACAACTAATAGACTACGGTGACTGTCTAGATGACCCGAGTATTAGATATACATTTCAACTTGATACCTCTTCGCGTTCCTATGAAAACGGGCCTTGACAGACAGAAGGACAGACAAGCAACATTAAATTGAGTACCCGTTTTTGTGAAGTAGCCAGAAATAACATAAGTTATCAAAATAAACTGGATACAAGTATGCGTGTAAATTATAACAAGTTGCATTGGACCGGTTTTCAGTAAATTTTCCACGACGGAATTGTATAAGTATTCATTTTGGATCACTGATCCTGCGTTGACGGACTAAACTATTCATTTTATTTATTAATGCAGCCGTATCTTATACAAAAACTAGCGACGCGCCCCTGCTTCGCACCAGTAGAGCTTAAATGCCTACGTTTGTTGTATCAGTTTGTTGCGTCGAATATGAATAAACATCTTCAACAATCATCGTCATATTTCAACCAATTTACACAAAATCTTCACGAATTATATACATAAACCTTTCTCATGAATCACTCTGTTTATTAGTGAAAACCGCATGAAAATTCGCTTAGATGTTTTTGAGTTTATCACGAACAGACAAAAACAGACGCGGCGGGAGACTTTGTTTTAAGATATGTTCTGATGATGGTAGAGCTCTGTCTTGTTTCCGTCTAACTAGTTACCACCCTCAGGGCCTCAAGTTGAACAGCAAAGGTCTACTGAGTTCCGACAGCTGACTGTTTTTCAGATCCAGTTCCCATTGTAACCTAGCCATCGTGACTGACCAACAGGTGAGGTAGTGGTCAGTACCTTTATTACGAGTTTTCATCGTAAACGTTTTTGACAGATCTCACATAGTTTTTGACTTAATCTGGCTCCCTGATTGGTCCAAATTTAGTGAAGAGTGAAAACCATTAGAGGCGCTGTACTGATTTTTTATACAAAATTTATTGGAATACGATATCGAGTTTGGTATGAAAACTCGTGATGAACCTACTAGCATCAACACCGATATTAGGCGCGATACAGTGTGACGTGGATTAGCGCTTGCGTCGTTACGTTCAGTTCCATAAGGATGTGATTGAGAGTGGTACATGTACAGTGATGGCAAAACCTGGTCTTTACGGCCACTGGCCGGAGTCGTGGCCGTATAGTGCGCAAGGTGCCTTATACAACATTTCTGAAGGAACTCAGCGATCCATTTATTTCCTTTTCAACCGACTTCCAAAATGGAGGAGGTTCCCAATCCGTCTGTATTTTTTAGTATGTATATTACGCGATTACTCTGTCGATTGTGAACTGAACCGATTCGAATGATTCTTTTTTTACAGTACAGTATAGTTCCAAGGTAGTCATCGAGATCTGATAAGTAAACGTCTCAAACTTGTTACTGAAACTAACTCGCGCGGCATGGAAATCGGTTGTTTTAGTTTTAAACTATCTTAATTATCTTATATGAACCTTCAATAAAAAATCAAACCATTCCTTTGTGTAACCACGGCATTCGTAAGAATGTCCTTTTGTATAACTATTCAGAAATAACGTAAAGTGAAAAACCTAAAGCCTTAACGAATAAAACACAATTTAGATATTCCAGCCACGTAAAGAATTTTAAGGCGTATCTAACAATTTAAATCTTTGGCGTGAAGCATGTAAGTTCTATGCGAATTCATTATAAAATTTGTGGTTTAAAACCGTGCTAACCGAGTTTCATAGGTTCATGTTGCACGAAAATGCAAATTTGGCTGGAGCTTATTTTTCCGATGTCAAAGTTAATAATGAGTGTTTTTTTTCACAGTAGTTAGCTACAGGGATGGAGTAAGGGAGATTTTTAAAGGAGCGGTTGAAGGCATACAGTTGTGAACAGAGTGAATGAACGTCTGATAACAAATGGCGATTTTATGTGACTGCAATATGATAAAAATCTTAACCTTTTCTATATTTTGTCTCTACTGTGCATTAAGCTCTTTTAACATATATCAGAGGTAACAGGGTAAGTAAAACGCTTGTTTGTTGGAAAATATGCCATTGTCTTACATGTCCTGTAATTTCCCTGTTTCCCTGGATAATTTTTTTCTCCAGAATCTCCAGAATGGAGAATTTTTTTTATATCGATTGATGATATCGATTTATTCGATTAGAAGGGTAATCACCCTTCTAATCGAAAAACATTCCTCCACGGTTGGATAAAAAAGTGACGGTACAGCCCCAGGTAAATTCACAGAACCCACCACCAAAAATTGTATTGTTTTTATAAATTTAGAACTAAGAAATTAAATAAATACAAGAGATGCATATAACTGTTTTTTTTTCAAATTTCCGTTCATTGTACAATTACAATCGGAATTTAGTATAAGCGTTTATATGAATTTCTATAATTTAATTTTTACAGCCCCCACGGTAGATCTAGATTCGTCCCTGGCCATTATAAAGTTAATTAGGCATTTTCAGCGTATGTGATTCATTATCAGTAGAATACTAGTGGGTGGTTTTAAATTTAAAGTTAAATTTAAAATTCCACGTCGAGGTTTACACTCAGTGACACCTAAATGGAATTTGCGTGTACGTTTATGAACATTTATTTTCCTTGATTATTTATACGTTACAGTCATATTTTGCCTTTTTAACCCCCGACGTAAAAATAATTGGTGTTATTATGTGTGACGTGTGTATCTGTGTATAACTATATGTCTGTCTGTGGCATCGTAGCGCCTAAACGGATTAACCGATTTTGATTTTTTTTTTGTTTGATATGTGTTTTAATCAAAAATGTTCTTAGCTTTGATTCATGAAAATCCGTTCAGCTGTTTTAAGACTATGAACTGTTTTCTAGATGATGACGCTATGAGATCAACTTTTAGGGGTCTGATCAATTCGAAATTCGGTATCATCTTACTTCAATGATATTGTAAGGACATGTTAGCATTGACCCGATGCTGGGAAATCTCCTGGAATCTGCAGAATACTCTACCTCAATATAAACTCAGTATATACTCTACCAGAATACCTCCCCACCAACTTACAACAGAGATGTTGTGTTTGGGCTAATTGGAATGGTCTCAATGAAACGATTTTAAATAGATAAGTCGGGAGTCGTTTTAAATTTTGACCTAAAACTTCAAGGACTCGATTTTTACTGTACGGCAGACACGGCAGTCATAAAAATATTTATGCTTAGCAGTCATGCCAGTAGCGGATCCTTCGAGACCTTCTTAGCTTTGCAGACTCATATCTCTATTAGGTATCTTCTAGGTAAGCGTGCTACATCGTCGATCGCATCACTTAATATCAGGTGAGATAGTGGTCAGACGCTTACCTATCTGGTATAAAAAAAATATCACAGGCTGCATTTACCTTAGGATTATGGACACAGATATAAAAATGGTTAGGGGGGGTGGAGGATTTGTGCCCTCAGCCTCCCCCTGGATTCGCTAGTATGTATATAATATAGTATGTATCTAATTGAGACACTTTCCAAAAATTAGTGTAATATACCCTGTTACAACAACTTATTGGAGTCTTAGTATTACTTAGTATCAATAAGACTGCTTCTATCCAGTTGTATAATTATAACACGGTACGTGCGAAGCCATACCATTTCCCTCAGGTGTCGAGAAATAAAACGAGCAAGGTGGTCGCGGTGTGTGGCGAGATGCAAATGTGTCGCTATCTCTATCGGCCGCCTCTTACACTGACGTGTAATGTTGCTGCTAAACGAATAATTACGTTTATGTTACTAGTAGGAAAACAAACAACCGGCCCTCCTGACGGTAAGCAGTTGTCGTCCCTTATGGAATCAATAAACCTATGAGTGTTGTTGATGCGTTATTAGCCTCTGAGGAACTTGTGAATATTTAAAAAATCACTTTTAAAACTCAATAAGATACAAGCATTTATGTTAAGAAGTTATTTAGATGGATATTTTTGTTGATATAATGAGATATGGACTCTAGAATTTTATTAGACCCACCAATGTGCTCGACAAACTAATATACACATGACGAGCGATTACAGTACTTAGTTAAAAACATCATTATCATCCACCGAACTTACCAGACCACCAGACAATTTTTTTTTTTTTTTTGTATGTGCCACATAAATGCATTAAGACTGTGTTAATATCAGGTTCCCAAAGCTTTACCGCAAAGTATAAATTATCTCACATCTAGAAATGTAACAACACTACTTTCATGAGTAACGTATTGTTCTATGAGAGATATAGTTCTATAATACAATAATACGATTAAATGCTTTTTTTTCTTGCAAAGATAGCGCTTAATTTGTTTAATAAATCAATATTTTTTTACATTGACTGCAATCATTATTTTTCTACGTATTATTTTAACCAACTTCACAAAAAAGGAGAAGGTTTTCAATTCGTCGGAACCTTTTTTTATTTTGTATGCATGTTCACAAATTACTCGAAGATGCCTGAACCGATTTGGTTTTATTTTTTTCTTTCAAAAGTTCAAAAAAACCCTTCCCAAGTGGTCCCATTTCAATTTTAACGAAATCGGCTGAGCCGTTTTGAATATATCAACATTTGTATTACGATGCATTTACTTATCTCGACGACTTACTACTAACTACTGGCACAGATTATATAATAGTTACTTCGTCTACTGGCTGGCTACTTTGACTAGCACGACGGTTGAAGTCGGTCCTTTTAGTTTTTTAAACGAACGTAAATTTTGTTCATTATATTTTAATTGTATTTATATTACACACCAAAAGTATTAATACGAAAGTCAGTTTGTATATATTATGTTTCTTTTGGACCTCTTCATGGTCAAACGGTTCTACTAATTTGGGTGAAATTTTGCACAGTAATAGCCAGTATAGTAGACTAGACTAGACTATACTAGTAAGTAATGATTCTCCAAAATAATTATTAAATTTCTATATGCAACTTATAACACTTACAACTTTATTATCATCCAAATGAAATACCCCACATTAAAAACACCGTTATCAAACCGGTAACTCTCCGAACAGATCCATCAATCGCCTACACACCTATGTAATAGACATCCAATCTTCGACTGACAAGCTGACTCGTGAATAGTTAGTGTTAATGAAGATATATATACGCTAGGTAGCCATTTTGAAACAGTTACACCTACGCCTAAACGTTAAATATGGCATTAGATTTACGTATTATGTAAGTTTAACTGTCAAAACAAGTTTAAAATAAATTGGAGGTGTGAAGAAGTTTCCTGGCACTGAATCGGAAAAATTATGACTAACTCAAAGGCTTCGCTGTCAGTTGACAGCGAAGCCAGATGATAAAAAAAATATGCTGAAGCAATTTTTTTACATTTGTTAGGGTCGGCTCACACCGCGACGCGACGCGACGCGGCGCACAACTTGTTAAGAAAAAAAACTTTATTTACTATATAAAAATATACACATTTCATTGAGTTAGTTCGGTGGCTTCAGGCTGCGCCGCGCTGCGCCGCGCGGAGCCGCGCCGTGCGGCTTCTGGCTGCGCCGCGCGGCGCAGCAGAAAGAAACAATTGAACCGCGTGATAAACAATTGAACTTTATTAACTACAAAATAGGATACAAATTGTATTGAGATAATTTGGTGGCGTCACGCGTTTTGCTGCGCCGCGCTGCGCCGCACGACTCCAAATGCATCGTCGCGTCGCGTTGCGTCGCGGTTTGAACTGACCCTTAGGCTAACGTTTGGCTGCTATATCGCCTGGTGGTAAGCTACGATGTGGTCGAAGATAGTAAACATACTCCAAGCCTAGAATGGTCTGACTCTCAAGAGCTGACGTGCTGCTGGAACAACGTAAGGTTTTGGCAGCAAATGTTCACCTTGATGGCGGCAAGATACTTTTTCATAGCAAGTCATATGAAACATTGAAATAATGCTGCTACCACCTGTGTAAAGCGAAAAAAGACAATATTAATAAATAAATAATAGGTAATTAACTGCGTAACATTAACTAAACTGTTGTCATCGGTATCTGTTCCGAGAAGCTCACGAAAGACCACACGGCGTTATATCTTAACTTATCCAGCTACCGACTAAATTATACGCTCCTTTAAATAAACAGAGGGAAAGGGTTCCGTATAAAATTCGTATTTTTTTTGGTAAAGGTTTATGTGATAATGATATTTTAAATTCATAATACATGCTTCAAGCCGTTTTATTAATTGGACTACAATACTTACGAAACGAATTATGCCTTAAGTACTATATTATACACGATACAATTTTAAATAATTTTAACTTCTGCTTTAATATAATAGGCAATATAGTGTTGAAGCCTATTTATATGTAGTAAAAATGTAATAAAAGCCTCTTTAGGGGGTTTTCATACATACTAATAAAATCTAAAATATAAAATCACGCCATCTTACCGTTGGGGTAGGCAGAGACGACTTCTTTCCACATGCTACGATCCTGACATACCTAATATTAGTCAAAATAATTTAACAATAATAATACATATTTAATCATCATCATAATCAGCCTGTATCAGTCCACTGCTGGACGTAGGCTTCTCCCAAGATGCGCCACTGAGCCCGATCTTCGGCTCTTCTTTTCCAGTCACTGCCCACCGCTTTGCGTATGTCGTCGCTCCACCTGGTCACAGGACGTCCTACGCTACCTTTGCCGATTCGTGGTCTCCACTCTAGGACAAGTCTACCCCAACGGTTATCAGTCCTGCGGCAGATATGACCAGCCCACTGCGACTTCAGTTTACTAATCCGTTGAGCTATGTCGATAACTTTAGTTCTCTGGCGAATTACTTCGTTCCGTTTAATAATTAGGCATAATAATTTTACTATATCTAATATCTATCTTTATAAGGAATCATCACTACAGGATAAATCAGGGTTTAATTATTAACGGCACATATTTTTAAAATCACGTCACTTATCTATGACGGATAAAATGTATTAGGTACAGTAATAAATAATTATTTGGTTAGAGATTCTATAAGCATTAAGTTAGATTCAATCTTGACTTTCAATGCTCCCAATTTAATGTTATTTTAATGCTTTTTACTACCTATAAAAAAATGTGCAAAAAACAATGTAGTAAAATATACATTTAAAACAGTGTTTATTGTTTATTATAACGACGCGATCGCTATAATAAAATGAAACAAAATAAAAATATCAATACCTCACTGCAAGCATAGTGCGCATTAATTTATTTTATTAACTTGAAAGTATTAGAGGTTTTTGATGTATCAAGGTTATTTTAGAAACAACAGATTTATACTAATAAAATAAAGAAAACATATAATTTATGTCAATACTTACCTACTTTACAGAACTAATTACTTATGATTATGACTTATGAACTTATGATTATGAGTGTTGATAATTTATTTTCCCTGTATTGTGATACCTTAGATTAATTTAAGTATAACTAGATTTATTAAATTGTTACAAAAACGTTTTATCTGGTAGGCTTTTGGTTTGTTGTTGTTATTTGACCACTATTTGGTCGAGGATGGTGTAACACACTTAGCCCAGAATGGCTTGACTCGCCAGAGCTGTGCTGCCGAAACACCGTAAAGTTTTGCTTGCAGATTTTCTACTTGATAGTGATAAGCTACTTTTTGGTTGCAAGTCAGGCGGGACATTGCTATAATTGCGCCTACCAACAACGGAACACCACAAAATTGGTTAGTAAAACTAACGAAATAGTTTACAATGCATCCAAAGATACGTTGAAAATCCTGAGTAAATTCACTTCACTTCACTCTTTACTCATTCTTCACTCATTACGTTCGAAAAGATCCAATATCAAGAAAGAACAATCGCAATCTGCTAACCTCTCAAACCGGCATTCCAAACAAATTCAATTTATACGGAACCCAAACAAAAAGGGGAGAGCGCCGATTCCGGGCGTCTGGTAAAAAACAAACTAGTGTTGAATTGATTAGCATAAACGCGAGACCCCCCGCGGATCAGCTCTCAATTAAGTTACTTGTCTTTTCGCGCTGTGAGCTCTTATCGCGATCTTACCCGGCTTATACATAGACGCCTTTTAAGCTTATTATTTGTTGGTGGACGCTATTTGTATTTTGTTTAGCCTGTGGTGCGTCATTTGAAATATAGAACTATTTGGCGGGATTTTCTTTTTTATTTGACTGCGCGGCTTTTTTATGGCTTCACGATTAGTGTATTTAGCCAGTGTCAAGTAATGAACATTTTCAAGTTTTTATGCCCAGCAGTATTTTACTCGTATAGTATTCTTTGGTTTTTAACACGTTTTTATTGGTTTTACTTGTAACAAACAATGGTTATCAAATCTTAGAAGTCAATTTTAACCTATATCTAATTGTCGTATCGAAATGAAACTTTGTATGTAAATGTATGTAGTTCAGACTATAATTTGATTTGAAAAAAATGTTGGCATAAATTTAAAATATTTTTTTTAATTGGAGACTCTCTATTATTTGTCTACAATATGACTACAATCAAACGTGAAGATGAGTTCTTGCATACGGTCAATTGAGAGCTTAAAGAGGGCTGAAGCGTTAGGCATCCATTACACGATAGGTTTTTCTGTCAGTTTGCTGGCAGTCACAGCTATGACTGATGGATAACCTATCGTCTATGGGGTGAATGACTGTGACTAACCGATATTTAGATTTTTAGACTTTGATTTTGTGCATCGGCAACCATCAGTTATGAATGGTGGTTTTGAATGACGGATAACCCACCGTGTAATGGACGCCTTAGACAACTGACGACCACGAGACTGCATCAATCCAGAATGAGTTTTTCGTGTATGAGCCTTATATCCCTGTCAAATAATACACACAAACATCATTACAAAAACCAAGACACAACAAAGTAACAAAACAAAACGCAAACACAAAACAAATGAAAGGCTCGCTGGGCGACGGAAGCGGGTCCACCGTATCAAAAATATTATAAAAACTATTACCATAATACGGTGCGACAAAATGGTTAAATTATAACCCTGGCTTTAAGGCGACACGCTATCGACTGCGATACCAACATCAAGGTTGTTCTATCTCAATCTTTTGAGGGTAGTTTGCTTGCATCTGTACAGAGTGGGCGATAGAGGTGACAGTAAAGGTGGAAACAACCTTTTAGTGTGTTTATCATATTCAACCACATCATCGCTTTACCACCAGGCGAGATATAAATATAAAGAAATAAACTATCGGATGCGTTTGTAAGTTTCTATGGGATTGTGTCACTTGGGGCTCTAACTAGCTATTCTCATTACAATCGGGTACAATCAAATTCTGAAGCATAATTTCGAATTTTAAAATTGTAAATAAATTTAAAACGTAAAAACGTAAATTTGATTAATTTGTGAGCTGTTTTGTCGCGGAAACCTTTCAAATTTAAATCAAATTTAAATAATTTAATGATTTTTTGGAATTGGAATGTAAAAATTTTTCTATTGTGAATTGCATAGATCCGAGTCTAGACACATTTCGGATTGGATATAATTTTCGAATTATTGAGAATAGCCATGCAGCAGGCCAGATTTCTATCGGACATCTAAACGCCCAAGTTATGTCCGCGGCTTACGTCTGATAATTTGCACAGTTCAGTGTAAATTCATAATTCAGATACTTGTAAGTCTCGCCCATCAACTGCTTCCAATACTGTTTCCCACAAAATACTTCCCGCAGACATATGACATAGATTGGGCAAAGAAGTCATAAGAAATGACAAGAAGATTTTGTATAATGTATTTTAATAAAAAAACTAAAACTGTGCCTAAAACATCCATCAAGTGTTACCTCTAGTACAACTAGGTCTATAGATCAAACATCTGATTGTAAGAAGGGTGGTAACGGAACGTAAGCATTCTCATTTTGCGTGGAACGGAACGTGCGTGTCAGATTAAATTTGTGCATAGTTTAACGTTTTTATGGAGTTTTTGAGCGCAGCCTGCTTCAGTAGTGTTAATTTCGTTATGATTTTTGTAAGCGTCGGGGATTTCTCTTTGAACTGTCATCTATTCTTATATAAAAGATATTGACAAAGGGGTTAGCGTACCACTGATCAGTTTCCTTGCTCGTCAATTTCACTAATTCACCAGCTTACTCATTAGACGGTTTCAGATCAGTAGTCACGGTATACGCTCGCTCATAGTATAAGTATAGTACGGTATACCCTCATCTTAAGAGGGAACGCGGGGTGCACTTTTCCATATAAATGTATTCCCCCGTTTCATCCCTGGAAAATGCTTCTAGAGAAAAAATTGTTTATACAAAAAATCAAGGTCTGCTGTAGCTACGCCCCCGCCTATAATCTGCTTTTTTTTTACCAACCAATTGCAAATAGAAATATGACCCTTCAAAAATCTTAAAGAAGAGATTTGAAGGCTTATATTTAGGAGCGTAGCTACAGCAGACCTTGATTTTTTGTAGAAAAAAAGTTTGCACTAGAAGCATTTTCCAGAGAGGAAACGGGGTAATACGAGTACATTTGTATGGAAAAGTGCACCCCGCGTTCCCTCTTAATAGGGAAATTGACAACTTAATGAAACTGGCAAATAAGGAAACTGGCGAATTCAGACACTGCCTAATGAGTAAACCTCTGAATAAGTGAAACTAACGAGTAAAGAAACTGACCAGTGGTACGCTAACTCTGACAAACGCATATATAATGATAGAAATAAAAACTACTGAATTTTGGTCGAATTTTGACAATGAAGTGTAAAGTTTAATTACACTCAAGAGCCCAGCCTGAACATTTTACATCGATCTGATAATGTAAAGTAGATAGGTAATCGAGTGTTATCTACAATTTATCGATAACTGTTCGCTCGGTGGTAATTGGCCGTCATTATTGGTCGATGTGGCACTTTGATCACGCGAGCCTCGATCACACGTGTTTTACTAGTTTTTTTAAATCATTTTATACATACTTAATAATTATTATATTTTACACTGTCATGATTATCACTATTTGTTTATTATACTGTATACTTAACGCTTATGTATTTTATGTGTACTTATGTGTATGTATATGTATTTATATAAATGTATGTATATTGTATATGTATGTGTATCTTGTATGATGATCTTGATATGTATTTGATATTTATGTATATAATGATATACCTATGTAATTAGTTTACTTAATTATAGGTTTTCGGTTGTTTCTTTATGTAGATTGATGTATTGCGCACTGGGTACGACTTTAGTTCTACTCCAATCCAATAGGGGGTGGGGGGAAGGGGTAGAGCCTCCCCCTGGAAGGAAAAGTTGCGGAGACCCCCCCCCCCCCTTCGGAGATATGATTTTTTTTGTTTTGAACATTTAACAATGAAATCATCTAAATAAGTGAAAAATTGATGGGAATGTGCATTAACTGACATTAATTTTAGGGCGAGAAGAAGGCGGGGGGGATGGGTAGAGCCACCCCCTGAAGGGAACGTTGCAGAAACCCTTCCTTTCGTAGATATGATTTTTTTTGTTTTCTAACCAAACTTTAAAAAAATTTTGATTGATGGGCTCATACACTAAAGGTCATGTACGCATTATGTCAAACACTTAAAATAAAAGAGAATGTAGGTTTGTCATTTTCAATAGTAAGTTTGAGGTATTGAATTTGGTTAAAGTGTATTCCTTTTTAGCGCTTGGCCGGCCGCTGCCGCGGCACGCTCGCTTCGCTCGCTCGGCTCGCGCGTGGTGTTGTCGCAGTTCAAACCTAAACCTAACGTAGTGATTTTCGTTATTTACTATTTATCTTAGAAATCGTATAATCAGCTAGAGTAGTAGGATGTGGAAAGTAATAAAATAAAAAATAATTCCTTAACAAGATATTTTGTTGTCATTATTATTTTAAAAAAATAACATTTTTAAAAGTTTGGTTAGTAAACAAAAAAATAACATATCTCCTAAAGGGGGGGGGGGGGTTTCTGCAACTTCCCCTTCAAGGGGTGGCTCTACTCATCCCCCCGCCTCCATCTCCCCCTAAAATTGACGTCAGTTAATGTAACATTTCTACCAATTTTTCACTTATTTAGATGATTTCATTGATAATGTTGAAACAAAAATAATAATATCTCCGCAACTTTTTCTTCAAGGTGCTCTACTCCTTCTCCCCCACCCCCAAAACCCCCTCCCACCCCTAAAATCGATTGGAGTAGATCTCAAGTTGAGCCACGCACTGCACTACCAGCCAATTCTTACTACGATACTGTCCATCCAAAGGTTGTGTGGCAGAGATCGCTCTTAGCGATAAGACCGCCCATTGTAATACCATAGACTTTAAGTAGTTGGTATGATTAGTTTACTTTGCTGGTATTCAATAAAGAGTATTTCTATTCTATTCTGTACTTACGCGCATGGGACAAACTAGGTACTTATAACAAAATATGACCTAAGACTTTGACGAGCATGCGAGTAGTTTTCCCACTTTGATTTGAAGTCACGAGCTGTTTGGTCTTTTTTTAGGGTTCCATGTCTCAAAAGGAAAAAGGAACCTTTACAGGATCACTTTCTTGTCCGTCTGTCAAGACCCTTTTTCTCAGGAATGCGTATGCGGATCAAGTTTGTATCAAATTCTCGTCTCGAAAGTTTCTTTCAGCTGTGAAAAACTTAAACTTGTAAGTAAGCGCAATCAAAGATAATAATGACCGTTTACGTTGCATATTTTGACA
The DNA here is from genome assembly GCA_954871355.1 of Cabera pusaria. NCBI lineage: Eukaryota > Metazoa > Arthropoda > Insecta > Lepidoptera > Geometridae > Cabera > Cabera pusaria. Next base: position 6,617,257 of record OX940909.1, on the reverse strand, counting down.
TATTCCGTGATTTCACAAGGGAACTAAAACTTATAGGGTATTTTCACTTCCCGTGAACCTAGAATCATGAAATTAAGCAAGAAGCGATCTCTACTACTTCTTTTACGCTATAAGCGATGATGTGGTAGAATGGTGAACACGCTAGGCCTAGAATACTCTGACTCTCAAGGGTTATGTGCTACCGGAACACCGTAGGGTTATGGCGGCAGATTTTTTCTACCAGGCAAGATAGTGGTCAAACGCTAGCCTATAAAATATTTAAAAAAATACTGACTTTATAAATCGATAATACCCTCGCGTACAGTTAAACCAGCCATTAATATTCGGTACAGTAACACTACTACCGTCATAATAGCGCGTTTTAAACTGATATTTGCGTGCCCACTGCCTTCCAAGTTTTTGGATTTTCACGGTGACCAAAGCTCTGATAAAATCTGCTGCACGCACCCACTCACTTAATTCATGATTTAGTACCGCATCATATTTTGATAAGTATTTTTAATTTGAATAAATTATGATTTAAGGGTGTTATCGTGTAATAATGGGCGGTGGTAATCATAACCGTGGTTTCATGTTGGTTCGGGTTTAGGCACACGAATTGTGACCTTTTTTTTTGGTTAGTGTTAGTTCCGCACGAGTGGCTTTATGCTTTGCTTTCTAGGAATATTATAATAGGTATTATCTATGCGGATTGAAACCTTTAATAGATTTTAGAGATCTTAATAAAATAATATTTAAAAGACTTTATAGATCTTAATGCGCAGTCTTTATTAGTGAATAAAGGCTAAATTCACTAATAAAGGCTTTTTTCTTATATTTTGTGACCGAGCGAGTTCAAAATGCGAGCGAAGTGTCTCCGTTTCAGTTTTGGGAAAAATGCTTTCGTATTTCCGGATGTGCCAGTCGCACATCCGGAAATACGAAAGCATTTTTTTCACATTTTTCCACTCTACAGCCCCTGATTCTTAATAATTCGAAAAACTATTCGAATTTGGCAACTGCCACTCCTTCAGATCTTTGCAATTCACAATACTCGAATCCATAACTTTTGATATTTCAACTCAAAAAAATCAGTGATTCTAGTTGGAAAGGTTGCCGCCATATACTCTTTGGTAGCCGCGACCCGTGACCAAATAGCTCACGGAATAATAAATATTTGAAATTCAAAATGACGCTTCCATATTCGAATTTATCCGATTGAAAAAAGAATAACTATGCAAAGTCGCATGTTTCAACCGATTCTCGTGAACAAATCACAGAGCCATTAGTACCTATACCTACTTATATTTTCGGCAGAGGTCGAGGTAAATCTTTTGTAAGTATAGGGAAGATTTTTTTTTTAATAATATGAAAAATATATGCTAGGTTTGACCACTATCTCACCTGTCAGTAAGTGATGATGCGATTGAGGATGGTACCACGCTATGCTTAGAACTGCTGCCGGAGCACATTACATGTTTGCGGCTGATTTCCTAGCTTGAGGGTGGTAGGTAGCGGACACTAGATATTGTCCTACCACCATGCGGGGGTTGAGGGCTGCTAATAAATTACAATCAAATTAAAAATGAAAAAAAACCCTCAACTGGAATACTAAAACCAAGAGATACTCCTGTTCCAGGTCAAGGTTACCATGTTATTTTCTTTTTGATTGTCAATATCATTATGTAATAGGATATGCATAAATAGCAGGATAACAAATTTTGAATTGACCTGTGGAAATTACTCTTATAATCTCATCAAATGAGATCTGATAATTTTCAAACGACTGAACAAAATTGTTTGATTCATAGCTAAGAACACTTCAAATCAAGTCACTTTTCAAACATTAAAAAAATATCAGTTTATCCGTTTGGAACACAAAGCAGGAGAAATTTAAGGATTGGAAGCCACGATGCCACAAACAGACACACATGGACCTTGGCTTAAAAGAAACAAAAAAAATGGATAGGGAATTTTACTAGACTTGCAATTTTAGGCTTATTTATATTTGTTCTTACACGAAAATCTGGAAAAGAAAGCCTCGAAATTGACGTTGAGGCAATTTTTGTTTCTGGACTTTGGTTTTACAGATCGTTGTGATAAGCATTAATGTTAGCCTGCTTTTATGTAGGTATAAATTTAAAGAAAAGTTTTATTGTTATTTTATGTCTTTCATACACGAACAGGCCTACCTTCAGTTTTGCCTGGCGGAAAAACCCATGCTAACACAGCATGCAGGGAATGTGCAGTTTCAAAGACAAAGACTGATTTTCAGTGCCGTGAAAAATATCCACTAAAACACCCTAAGCTACCCCTAGCTCACCCCTTCACACAACACTTGCGAATGATGTACTATTTGTGCAGTTCGTAACGTTTCAAACTTCTCAGCACACACTTAGGAACACATGTCTCCGGAAAAAGTCGTTTGTAGCAGATGTAGACGTAGATGTGGAGATGTAGATGTAGACCTTACAATAGATGTAAGAATCAGAATCAGAAATATGTATTGCATAACTGTGTAAACAAGATGTTAAAATATAGATAAGTTTCAACTGTTTGCCCATTTCTAGCGTACAAAATATAGAAACTCTTCATTAAGCACCGTTTTCAAACTTTATGTTGTTGTTTCTTTAATACAAATAAATTATATAATTTTAAGCAGAGAGCCTTGTGGTTGAGAGCGACTTCATCTAGACAACCTTTGGATGACAAGGTATTCCTAGCCACATTGTATAACAAATTTGGTTGGACTGATCAGTTTCACATCAGCGTTTGTTGTCATTTCGTGTTTTAAAATTGAAACGCGCGGCACTCCGTTTATGAAATTGAGGCCGATCACGGAATGCGATTGATATCTTCTTGAAGTGTAAGTGTCGGCATTTTTTGTTTGTCGGAATATGGGGCGTTTATTTTGACATTTTATTACAACCTTTTATTTAACTTGCCGAGTTAGTGGGTATGTTTGTGTTGGTAAAATCTTGGAAGCTAAATTAGAAACACTACCTGACGTTCGATTGCACGCAAATTTGGTATACTTGCGTATATTTGGTGACAATGCAATAACATGGTAGCATCGAGCTGACCTGATGATGGAGCCGGGCTGTAGGGACTGAAACTACGTAATGGCAAATGGTAGGACAGTACAATTTGGACTACTATGTATACTATGTACATAACTAAATCATAGTGGCCATTCACAAGTAAGTGGGTGCAATATGTTAAAAGTATTTTTTAAACACAAGCATTTTGTAAAGATGTTATAATGTTTATTGGAAAGTACTACAATTTACTTTCATAATTACAATTACAATTTATTCCATTACACATTATACAGTATTTACAAAAAGCTTGTGTTTAAAAAATACTTTTAAAATATTGCACCTACTTGTGAATGGCCACTGTGATTTTTTTATTAGAGAATATTTGTTCCTATATCTGTTATAGGTAATTAGGTAGTCATTATCGTTTACCATCAGGCGAGCGTCGTGCATGTCCTGTTACCTTATATCTTAAAAAAAACTTCAGTCGTGATCAAAGTTATTGTGGGGGGGGCATTTTTCCATACAAATGTATTCCTCTGCATCCTGCCTGGAAAATGCAAATTTTTTTTCTACAAAAAATTAAGGTCTGCTGTAGCTATGTCCCTGTCATTCGCTTATTTGACCAACCAATTAAAAAAATAAATATGACCCTTCAAAAACCTGAAAAATGACCTATTTTACTGTCCTGATTTGAACAGCTACCAGACAAATTTGAAAGTTGTAAGACAAAAAAAAATTATAGGAGCACGGATGCACTTATCTGCAAAAATATTGTGCAAAAAATAATTTGATCGGATCAGTTTTCGAGAAGAAAATAGGGGAATACAAAACCTTATTTCAGTCAAAATTTTGTATGTAAAATGGCTCTGAGTTGCTGTTGTCCCTATCGCACTCTTGTTGGTTATTCGGGCACTGCGCGACGGCAATAAAATTTCTTTAAAATACCTATTTTTCAAATTCTTCGCACCCGCTTCTCTCTTATTGGCGATAGTCTAAACTATAATTTAAGAAAAAAAAACATAATGAGCCATTTTAGTTTGAAAGTTTTCGCGTAAATTATTCATTTTAATGTGAACGTACCGGAGCATATCCGAAGTAAATACACGCGAACAATAGCCGGTACGTTCACATTAAAATAATGAGCCATGTTAGTATTGAGCACGGATAAAGACAGAAGGATAGGAAACTGACGTCTTAAAAAGTTCTAAAAATCTGTCGCAGAGTAGTGCTCAGGGCCGCCGTTTCAATGCCTGTGTCGCTAGTGTAATATATCGACGGCAGAAAGCGGAAATGTCGTATCTAAAATTTTTCTTGAATAAATGTTTACTATATTTTTGTACAGAAAAAAAAGCCGCGTCGAATAGTCTATGTCTAGTCTTTCTATGATGAAACTATTTAATGATACACCATTGATTTGTTTCTAGGTTAACTATTGTTCACTCAAAAATTGTTTTTCAAATTTCATATTTTGAGGTACGACATTTACGCTTTCTGCCATCGATATACTTCACTAGCGACACAGGCATTGAACCGGCGGGCCTGAGTACTACTCTGCGACAGATTTTCAGATTTTTTTTAGACAAGCTTTGTTAGAAAGATCGCTATCCTTCTACCTAGAGTCCATTCTCCATGGTATTGAGATTGCAGTAACGCCAAAATAAATCTGGAAACGAACTTATCTAATTCTAAACTCTATTTTTTATATTTCAGGTGCTGGCTTCATCACAATGCCTCATACAGGTAAATTATTTTATTATTACAATGTATCATGAAAAAGTATTAAGCGGAGGCCTATGTCCAACAGTGGATAGCGAAAGGCTGATGATCATCATCATCGTCATCATCATCAAAACATGATATTGAATCACAACACTGCAGTGTTTTTGTCTAATGAATATACAATGGCAATATTTACTTTTTAGCGAAAATTGTACTAAGTATGTAACTTACGCGTATTCATATTCATAACAAAAGAATTATAATTCAATAATATTAACACGTTCGCTGCTGAAAACACACACTTTGCGTTTTTTCGATTTTTGGTATCGGAAGTAAAATAAAAAATAAATAAAAAAAAACATTATTATTTTAAATTATTTTTTTCACAAGGGGTGCGTGTGACCTTCTGCTGTTGGATTTTAGTTTTTATTTGATGCCACAACTACGAAACAAAATAATAAAAAAATAATTTTAAAAATGAAAAAATATGCGAAAAAGTGCCGCAGTCAAAGTGTTAATACCTACATTCTCATTTGTAACAATGACCGTAATGTAACAAAATTAGTAATGTGTTTTATTCGCCATATTTCGAAGATGTGTGGTGACTTCTAAATGGACTTTTTTTGTTTATTACATAAATAGCAGAGCTCCGCGGTTTCACCCGCGTAGTGCCCGTTCCCGTAAGAATACGGGGATAAAATATAGCCTATGTTACTCGCCGATAGTGTAGCTTTCCATTGGTGAATCAAATATTACCTGTTTAAGATTCGAACCAGCGACCTCTCGCATAGTTGAGCAATGTGGATCGGACTAAAGTAGTTGTACAGCGCCTCGTTTCGCTGACTTCTTTCATATCCAGATAAGACGATTGCATTTTACACCGCATCGTCACCTAACATCAAGTGAGAAAGTGATCAAGTGCTTGTCTTTTTTTTTTTTATACAGAACTGGGTAGCACTTTATCACTATCTCACCTGATGTTAAGTGATGATGCGATCGATGATGGAGCGTGCTTACCCAGAAGATACCTATTCACTCGCGATTTGAAGACCCCCATATTGTACTTAACCGGAAACACAGACTCAGGCAGAGTATTCCATTCTTTGGCGGTTCGTATGATGAACGAAGAAGCAAATCGCTTCGTTCGGGTAGATGGTATGGGGTAGATGGTCTAAAAAGAAGAGGAAAGTTTAACATTGTTGAGAAATGAGAACCAAACCTTGTACTATTCATTATTCTGTGACCAAACATAAATTTCGTCCATTACATCATCTGCTATCTACCAGGCTACCAGCACCTATCGTATCATCACAAACGGTAGCTTAACCCATTAATACCAAGCTCAAATCTTAATTAACATTAACTGGCAACATTAAGGTTAAATGCCGACGAGGCCGCTATCGGAAGAACAGGAATTTACCCCATGCGTTGAAATCATAAGCGTTTCAAAGAATCCTTTAGTAGGGTTGACTCGGACATTTTACATGTCATTAAAGAAAATATCGTAAGGGGTTATGAAGGCCCAGCTTTATATGGATAGATATGGCTTCGCCATTAATAATTTTACCAATAAAATATTTCTATGTAAAGTTCAAATTTAAAGATATTTAATGACAAAGCAAGTGCATCACGTAGGTACTAGTATCGCGATATGATACTTTATAATGCGAGCGAAGCCGTGGAACGCAGCTAGTTGTGTATAAAGATTAACATCAATATTATCAATGCAAAACTTGCAAAGTAATTTTGTAAGTTAATTTTTTACCTCTTAGCGCATAAATAAATGGCTTTATCGATTTGGATGATATTTTGCACTGTAATATGGTGCTGTGATGTGACCAGCATAGAGGAAGCCGCGGGTGCAGCCTGTATTATAAATATGAATCTCTTGTAATATATATATATATAAAACTCCGTTTTTTTTTTGTCGGCTTAATGAATCGATCAATTTGCGTGCAATTTTGCACAGAGAAAACATTCAGTGTGAGATATATCATAGGGGTGGTTTTTAATAAATTCAGATCAAATTAATTAAGATCTGACGATTACATATATTCAGAGATATAGAGATAATACCTCAAATTTATCACAGAAAAATGTTTAGTAAGGTACTGAATTTTTTTAAAGTTACTTTTCAAGGTATTATTTTTGGTGAAAAAATTTTGCGCGGTATGTGAAGCCGGGTATTTAATTATTTAAAACATACCGATTAGTATTCTTTTCTAATGGTGAATAGTAGGTGTGGCGACAGCCCTGGTGCATTACCACCGTCCCCCAGACCCATTAACGGTAATTAAGAGAATCGAAAGCCAAATCTCGTATCGAGATAAAATCGAATCCGTATCGAGTAGCCCACCCGCGTCTGCGCGACCTGTTCTAACAGTAAGGTTCAACGGTGGCCCGTGTCAGATTTTTCTGCGGGCCTGACTCCTAATGATAAAATTTTAAAACAATTTACTAATAAGTTTGTTTTTTATTCTGGACAAAGACAGACACAAGTGAAGATGCAATCTGACGTGAAATCGTATTTGTCAGTTTTCACCGTTAAAGTGTGCTCGTAACATGATGTCATTTCTTATATCTAGTCGAATTTTCGCCCTTGGTTTTTAGCTAGTCGTTCAAAACGATTCAAATAAGTCATCTTACAAATTAGCTGTACCGTAAAATATTCTGAAATCCTGGCAGCCGATTGAAACCATATTTTAATTTTCTCATTAATTGTAGTGTTGCTAATTGTAAAGCATAGGTGTAACTAATTAGGCGGTAATAGCCCAATGGATAGGGTGTCGGACTGGCGATCGAGAGGTCGTGATTTCGATCCCCACCACATCCATTGCACTATTGACGTGAACCCACTCCAGACACAAGCATATTTAGCTTAGTTGGAGGGGTTAACAAGACTACTAGGAATGTGCATACTAGTAACCTACATTGCGAGTAATCTTTTATATAAAAAAAATAATAATAACTACGCATGTAATATACTGTTTGTAAAAAGATGTTTAAATATGGAAAAACGCTGATGTAATAGCTCACTCCGGCTATTATCGTACAGCAAGCTAATTAAAAGTCCATTACAAGATTACTCGTCACACTCAATGGAGCCATTATGACCAAATAGAAAAAAATACATCAAGAAAAACGGATTGCAGTGTAATACAACTTTCTTTGAATAAGTTTTTATGATTCCATACCTAAAAGGTACCAGCGGAACCCTATTACTGAGACTTCGCTGTCTGTCCGTCTGTCTGTCTGTCTGTCTGTCTGCTTTTTAAAGGGCTGTATCTCGTATGTACGGTTAAGGAACCGTAATAGGTACTTATAACACTTGAAATACGGCTGAAATATGTATTACTATGGGAAATTTAACAACAACTACTATAAACAAAATAAAATAAACATTAAAGGGAAGACATACAAGGAACGTGATTTTTTCGGCACTTTTTGCTTGGACTTATGAACCATAATAGATAGAGACTTGAAATATTCAAACAGCATGTATTACTATAGCCGTTATAATAACAAATTCTAAAAACAGAATAAAATCAAAAATAAAAGGGGATCCCCATACAAAAAACGTGTATTTCAGGCGTTTTATGCTTGATCTTACCAACCGTAATAGATATAGAGACTTAAAATTTGCGGGAGTCTTCATACAAAAAACTTATTTTTCGGGCAAATTTTGTTCAATCAGAACACTACGTATGCGAGTCCGACTCACACTAGTCCAGTTTACTTTTTTCTATTAGCACGAAACAAAATAGATTATTCAATAGAAAAATTAAACTAAAACCACAAAATCTTAGATTTCACCAAGCCAAGTATAGACAGATTCCTCATGCGACCCAAGGAAAAACGAAACTTGAGAACCACTGCTTTTAATACATTATACATGCTTTACTCACATTCGTTTCTTATTAACATCACCCGACACCGAATCAGAAATTAAAACAAAACTCGTCTAAATTAAACCTTATTTCTATGAGAGTAAGGCAAAAAGACTTTTTAGAATCGATTATTAGCGAAGAAAAACCGTTTCAAAATCGATATACATCTTGCTACTCGTAACTTCTAAATGTGATATTCATTCGTATTTAGAATTTGACGATGTCTCATGTTTTTTTAGAAGATCACACACGTTGTTTCCGGTTTTGTTAATTTGATTATTAATATCATATTAAGAGGAAGGCGAAACACTGGTTCTCCAAAAAAACGTGATTCTCCATAAAGACGTTTTTTTAAAATCTTAAATATTAGCAATTTGGATTGCACATTACTTACAAGTATTTTTGTTAACCCCTCCAACTAAGCTAAATATGCTTGTGTCTGGAGCAGTTTCACGTCAATAGCACACCCCGGACACTCGACTAAATCTCCATACAAACTAGCGTTTTAACGACCGACACTGTGACACCGACACAGACACTACACACATGTCGTTTTTCTACAGGCGCAATTGTGTGCGTGAAGTCTAAGTATGTCACCGTAAGAACCTACTTCATTTTGAAGTTTAGTTCGGTTTAGACTTGCTAGCCAGTACTTCGCTATGGTTTAAAAAGTACATAGATAATAAAATTATTCTCATTTACTCAACGCGATACGCCATAACTAAGACACTTGTCTGCGAACGAAGACCGATACGCGTGCGAGTGAAACAGTTGCGAAAGTTTTTACAAACTAAAATCTTCTAAATATTTGATTACGTTATTTGAATAGTGTAGAGTTAGGTAGAGACATTTCATATTAAGTTACTTAAGTTACTTGATTTGAAAAAGCGAGAAAGATATATAAATTATTAAGAAAGTTTTTATTAAATAATTTAAAAACTAAGGTTTATTTACGCACGAGTATATAAAGAAATAATAATAATGGAGCGATGATATACGCAAGCTGGCTGGCAGCGGTTGGAAACAAATAGCTGAAGATCGAGCTCAGTGGCGTGCCATAGGAGAGGCCTATGTCCAGCAGTGGACGAGTACAGGCTGTTAATGATGATGATGATGATATAAAGAAAAGAAAGAAAGAAGAAAGAAAAACATTTATTCATAGCCACTTTGGGAACCTTGATTTTATGTGGATACATTTTTTTCTCTAGAAGCATTTTCCAGGGATGAAACGGGGGAATACATTTGTATGGAAAAGTGCACCCCGCGTGTGCTCTTAATGCCTATCGAGCTCAGTGTCGTGCTATATGTGAGACCAAAGATCTAGGATTTCACTACGTTAAGTTAATCCTAGGTTTATGGGTGAGATCTATGTACTATGTAGGCCCTACCATCAGAAAATGCCAGCAGGGGACAGAGACAGGCTGATGGTGCAATGATGATGATGATAGAAAAATAGAATAAAAAACTCTTTATTGTACACCAGTATAGAGAAACAAAATATCAAAGAAAACTTAACTAGGATAGTACAATAGGCGGTCTAATCGCATGAAGCGATCTCTTCCAGACAACCTTAGGATGGACAGAATTTAAAGCAGAAAAACACGGTGGTACAATGCCTAGCATACAACTATAGTTAAAAAAAAAGAGTGTGTGTACTTATGTACACGCGTTAGAAGTTATATTTCTGTGGCGTATGGAAAAAAAATAACTAAAATGCAGTAGTGATTAACGATAAATATTAAAATTAATCAAAAAGATATTATTTAAATAAAAAAGGTTTTATTAACGTAGAAATATGACGTTAAATATGACATATACAACTTGAACATAGTCATGCCACTTAGAACTAACTTCACGGTGTAGAATTTAGGTGACGGTGTGCGCGCGCATCGTACCACCTAGAACTAAGTTCACGATGTTAAATTTAGGTGTCGGTGTGCGCGCGCATCGTAAAAATTCACTCTCAACATTTTTCTCTATCGCGCCAAAAGAAGTATAACTTCAAAAAAATAACAACAATCAAAAACCAATATTTTTGTAATAATATTGATATGTTATATTAAAATATAGGTACACACAAATAAACATCAATATAATATAAGAAAATATATAAATACATACTATCGAGAAGATAAGTGAAGATAATTTGGGATAGTTGGCTAAGTGAGTTGGAATAAAGTTCAGCGACTCGTCTCGATAGTTAACGTATTTTATTACCAAACAAGCACGATGATATCTTAGACCGCATCTTCATCGTCTTCATCTTCTTAGCATCAAGTGAGATAGCGGTCAAGTGCTTGGCTGTCCGCATAAAAAAGTATGGTTTTCACTGGAACCATTAATATAAGCACTATTGATATTATAATATCAAAGAAATTATCCGAAATATAGCGGATAATTTGGTGACAGATATACGAACTTATTAGAATTTAAAATTGTGTTATTGATATTATTAGTCAAAGTGCAAATGTCGCGATAAATATCAGTGTCTAATGAATTTATGCAAATTTAAATATCGTTTTTATTACTTTTTTTTTGTCGAAATATTATTTCATTAATCTATTTCGATGGCAAAATAATAAAATTATAAATTGATATTTTTATGCATCATCGGTTATCATCAGGCCTTTAATTTTTTTTAATATTATATAGGCTAGCGTTTGACCACTATCTCACCTGTTGGTAAGTGATGATACGGTCGAGGATGGTGTTGAGATGGTGGTGATGGTGAGTGCTACCATCCTCGACCGTATCATCACTAGCGTGCGCTAGGCCTGGAATGGCAACTGGCAAGTTACTGGTGGTTAAGCGAGTGCCTTAAATGTCCTGTTTTAATATCTTATAGGCTACTTTGACCACTATCTCGCCTGGTGATAAGCAAAAGTCAAAAGTCAAGTTATGGCGGCAGATTTTCTCCTTGATTGCAGTAAGCTACTTTTTGGTAGTAAGACAGGCGGAACATTGATATAATATCTATTCTCGTACTACCTGACACCTATGGACTATCACTCTATAATAAAACACTTGTTTAAAGAAAAAAAATCAAAACCGTGACTAAGTTAAATGTACTCATACAATTTAGTATAATTTTCCAAGAGTGTCATATATATTTTATCCATTAAAATCCTGTAAATAAATCTATAGACCAAATCATTGATATAAAAACACGCAGAAATTACATAATAATTATTACTTATTACAAACTTATCAGCAAGCGTTTAACTTATTTTTTTTTTCTATAACACCTGTGTATCAGTGCCATAGATCTATAAAAGACATAGAAGCGACAGTTTTTGTGAAGACATGTCACTGTGGAGACGGATCTGACGCCAAATTAGAATAGTGAGCGGTGGGCCTGGGCGGTCACTGTCCACTTGTTAACGTGAGGATTGCATGGACATGCCTTCTGATCAATATATATTATATATGCCAAAATGTTTGCCAGTAATGAGTCGGATTCCAGCCAGTCCAGTATAAAGATGTAACATGTTACTCCTTCGTGTTGGTGTATCTGGATAAATTTATAAGAAATTTGGAATAAAAATAGCTTATGAAAACCGCCAATGGCACCGCAGGTAGTTTTATTAAATTAATTATTATACTTATATTCGTATATTTTATCGATAAAGATAGTTTGGAACTATTAACTAATATTAAAACAACAGATTTTGATGAGTCTGAATTCAGTTCATTGCCTGCATGATCAAAACATGATACACAAATACATGAAAATATATTTAAGGTAAAAGCAAATATGATTACAGGTTTTGAATCGATGCTTGTTCTGGAGCAAAATTTCATTCAGAACTTTCTCACATTTCAATGTTCCTAGTGTGATCAGCTTGAATTCTGTAACCAAAACAGTTGACACTTGTTCCGGCAGCTGTTCTTGAGAGCTAGTTTCCATAGTAGGTCAATGTCCTGCAATTCTCGACCGCATTATAACTTAACAACACGTGAGACAGTGGTGAAAAACTATACTGCATAGTTAAAAGGTTGCTTCTTTGATTGCCTTGTAAATTATTTAAAAAAACAGTATGACTATGTCCTCACTACGATCAACGTCAACGTAACAGTCAAACGACGGTCCATATCAAACGGATCTAAACATCAGATTCGATTTTCTACTTGAATGTTTACAACTGTGTTACAATTTTATATCGTAAACTTTATTTCCTTTTATTATTGTTAATTAATTTAACTAAAAACTAGTTTAGGGATATAAACTTATAAACTGTGGAAACAGGATAAGTTTCGATTTTGTAACCATTGATGACATGACCATGGGAATTTGGTGCTACTAGGTTAGAATAGACGTTAAATTGGATTTGATTTTTAACCGACTTCAAAAAAAGGAGGAGGTTTCTCAATTCGACCGTATATTTTTTTTTTTTTTTTTTATGTTTGTTCGCGCATAACTTTGTCGTTTATGAACCGATTTTGAGTATTAATTTTTTGTTCGAAAGGAGATATCTCAAGTGTGGTACCATGGTAATTTTATCGAGGTCTGATAAGTATCTCCAGAGATATTGAGATAAACATCTCAAAATTGGTACTGAAAATGAATATCGCGGCATTGAAGTCGGTTCTTTTTAAGTTTTTAAACGATATTATTTACAATAGTGTCTAGTTTTTTTTTTTTTTGTATCGCTAATTTTTTTTTTATAACTTCACAACTTTCAGGCAGATATAAGTTTAAATTTGTTTAGTTACTTTCATCGGAAAGGTTTTATTTTATTTTGGTGTATGTAAATATTTTTTTATATATATGGAGCTGCAAACAAGCTTGCGGCCCACCCGATGGTAAGTGGTTACCGCCGCCTAGTGACACCTGCGATACTAGAGGCAATACTGGTGAGATGCCTGTTACTGCACTTTAGAAAGAGGAATCTATTAACTCAATCTGAAGATCGAACTTAGTGGCGTGCTATAAGTGAGGCCTATATCCAGCAGTGGACAGAGATAGGCTTTTGATGATGATGAACATAATAGTAGAATGTACGAACTTTTATTATACCAGATAGGCCAGAGCTTGACCACCATCTCACTTGATGTTAGGTGCCGATGAAATCGACGATTTAGCATATTTACCTAGAAGATACCTGTTCACTAGTGATTTAAAGATTGGGTTGTAGTTACCGGAAACACAGCCACCGCCAAGGAATCCCATTCCTTGGCAGTAAGTATGATAAATGATGAAGCAAAATTTCGTGCGAGTAGATAGAACATTCACCATAAAGCGATGGCGCACATTGGTTCGTCTGGTTGTCCGATAGAAGAAAAGGGACAGCGGTACTAGAATGTCATAGCTACTCTCCGAAATGTGTCCGAAAAAATCTTTAAAACTGCTTCATCTTTGCTACTATATTTTTAGCAATGAAACATTTTAATATTGATTTTGATCCGGGAGTCGAAAGGCTCCAAACAACGACGTTTTGACGTAATATTGTTTAATTTAACCATATTTCTTCTGTGATTTAACTAAAGCTACAATAGAATCGACTCCTTTACTAAACAAGTTCGTCAATGAACTAGGAGGGCTCCTTGGTATCAGCAATGGGGTCACCCTCCTCTGGATAGGCAAGTTTATAGCGGTTCATATAGTGGCACCACATCTGTTCGATCTTTCGAGCTTCCTTGGAAACCCTGTTCTGAGGAAGTTCATGCCATTCCAGAATCTTCCGAGCTTTTGCTCGAGAAAATGTCCTGTCGTACGGGGATATGCCAGATTTAAACCAGGACACTGCGAAGCCTGTCTCTGAAAAAGATGCAATTGATCCTGTTACGAGATTTTATAGTGGTATATTTTTGTAGTGGTAGGACTTCTGCTAGTCCGCCTGGGGCGATTCCACCACATTGCTAATCAATTCAGCCTTGATATAGGAATGTTTTTTGGTTTGTATGTGTCCAGTGAAATCACAGGACTTGCGAGACTTAATATCTTTATGTTTGGAGGTAGCAGGCGCAATTTTGCATGTCGTTGTAGCTGTAATAGGTAGACGTCATCTCTTACTATTGTACTATTCATTATTCTGTGTTACTACTACGTGAGCGTCGTGCTTGTCCTGTTAACCTTTATTTAAAGAAAAGCTCATTACTCCACCGCTCACGCGTATATCGTGTTAATATTTATGTATATTGCTAGAGGTAGTGAATAAAGCTGGGAACAAACTATCGGACGCGTCCATCAACCGCGGCTAACGGTTGTGGCTCAAGAGTGTGCACGTTTACGTCGGACGTCCCTTATCTTTCATTCCTTAAAGAGTTGTCGTTCGAGAATATCCAGCCAGCCAGGTCGGAACAGAAAGGAATCGGACGTCCGAACGCTCTCAAGTACGGCACACAGTCACGTCCGCGATTTACGACCGAAAGTTTGCATAGTTTGTCTTATGTACTGTTCAGATACGATTAAGCCGCATCCGTCAGTCGCGGCTGATAGACACGTCCGATAGTTTGTTCTCAACAGAGCTACAAAATGGCTTCAGAGCTTACTATCATAGTTTTCAATAATATCAGGTCTAGCAGTGCCAACTGTGTAAAACTTTAACTTTTTCACTGCATCTTCGTAATCGGCGCATCGACAGCGGTCCATTATATATTACAAATTAATTTATTAATTAATTTAATTATATCTGTATAAATCGGCAATAAAATGAATAAAATATTAAAAACGCGTGGGATGGCTAATTAGACTTTAGACAAATGTTAATGTCAGAATGTCATATTTACCTCCGTCATATTTACCTATTTTATTATTTACCTCCGAAAATAATCGAGCTAGGAGTTTAGGTTGTATGTTTTTTCTACAATTAGTCATAGTCAAGAAGATTGTACAATCAATGGAGATTGCACGTAAAAAACCTCCTGAAGAATAGAAATATTACCTTGAATCATATCATTACAAATGTTATTGCTCTGTTCTTCACATTGATCAGAAAGTTACAAATTGTTCTTACGATATTTGTAAGTGGGATAGTAAACAAAACCGAGATGAATGAACTTATCTTCAGAAAAATATTCTTCGTTGCGAGGAGTGTAATTTTCTTCAGTCCATCAAATAGGTGTGATGTGACTTATCCTTTTCTTCCAGGCCTCCAGTGCCACAGACGGTAGGTATACCAGTTTTAGGCCTTGATTTATTAATAATTTAAGATCATTTACAGAACGAAAAAAACCGACTTCGCATGCCGCGATAGTCATTTTTAGTACTAATTTTGAGATGTTTAATCTCCATATCTCAGGAGATAATTATCAAATCTCGATAAAATTTCAATGGGACTATAAAGGATGCATAGTCTCTAAAAAAAAAAGAATTTACAAATCGGTTAAGATTTGACGGAGTTCGGAGGTAAGAATAATTTAAAAAACACTCATTCAATCACAACCACTCATCACAAATTGAGAACCCTCCTTTTTTTGATAAGTCAGTTTAAAAATAAATAGCATGTAAATCTTTGACCACATCATCGCTTACCACCAGGCGAGATATTGGTTAAACGCTAGCCATACGATATAAAAAAATTATACGCTCCAATTTAAACCATCAGCTGTACATCACTAGCCTTAAAGTCCCCAGACGTCTAAATAACACAACTTCAGTAGCTGAACATCACAAACCTTCCGACTTAACCCTAAAACGGTCGTCACTTATTGTCGGCGCAGTAAAATCAGTCACAAGCTGTAAAAATGGCCATAACCCTGCCGATATACTGCCGATATATTCGCTTCAGAAAAAGAACAAAAATCATGTTCATGCGAATTTGTAAGATATAGATTGAAGGTAGATTCGTCATCTGAAGCTTTTAGCGAATATAATATTTATTGAATATTTTAATATATTTTTCTATATGGCAAAATATCCATATGGGTGTTAAAAATGTAAAAAGTCGCGTCAAGTAGTCACCATAGTAAATACGAATTAACCTATGTATTAAACAGAAATAAATAAAATATTATAAACATTTTTTTCCATGATTCTTTACATCCAAAGGTTGTCTAGAAGATATTACTATTATTATCCGAAATAATTTAGTAAATCCTTTCCAATCCGGTTTCCGACCTGGTCACAGCACAGTCTCAGCATTAGTCAAGATAACGGATGATATCCGACATGGTATGAACGACGGAGAACTGACAGTCTTATCTTTATTAGACTTCAGTAACGCTTTCAATAATGTCGACTTTGACATACTGCTGAAACACTTGCGCTCCCTTAACATATCTCCGACGGTGATTTCTTGGTTTCATAGTTACCTGTATGGTCGCCGGCAGCGTGTTCGCATCGATGATACTTACTCATCATGGTGTAGCACATCTGCCGGTGTACCTCAAGGCGGCGTTCTTTCTCCTCTTCTCTTCTCAATTTTATATGTACAATCTCTAATCAACTCTCTTCGACCTACCACTTTTATGCTGATGATCTACAAATTTATACGCGAGCTTCTTTGGAGCACCTACCTACAGCCGTACGTACCATTAATTCTGATTTTCAGCACATCTGCAATTGGAGTAACTCTTTTGGTCTCAAAGTAAACCCGTGCAAGACGCAAGTTATTGTAGTAGGTAGCTCTCGATTGATATCAAAAATAGACTGGTTTAATCTGCCCCAAGTAATATTCGATAGCACAATCTAATACTATAAGAATCTTTGTCCTGACATACTGACTGACTGACTGACTGACTCACTGACAGATAAAGCACAGCCTAAACCGCTGGTCGTAGAGACTTGAAATTTGGAGGGTATATTTGTCTTAGTACGTAGGGGTGTACTAAGAAAGGATTTTCCAAAATTCACCCCTTAAGGGGATGAAATGGGGTTCAAAGTTTGTATGGAGAAACAAGATTAGATAGTCTTTTCTATCCGAAACTTCACATAAGTGCTTCAGTAAAAAATAAGTAAATACGTGTTTCATGATTTTTTTTAAATTCCACCCTTAAGAGGGTGAAATTGGGTAACAAAGTGTGAAAATCAAATTGTTTCGGATTCCGCTGAAATTTGGCATGTAGATAGTTATTACGACGTTAGTTCCCTCTGAGAAAGGATTTTACAAAATTCACCCCTGAAGGGGATGAAACGGGGGTTCAAAGTTTGTATGGAAAAACAAGATTAGATAGTCTTTTCTATGCGAAACTTCACATAAGTGGTTCAGTAAAAAATAAGTAAATACGTGTTTCATGTTTTTTTGAAATTCCACCCTTAAGAGGGTGAAATTGGGTAATAAAGTGTGAAAATCAATATTGTTTCGAATTCCGCTGAAATTTGGCATGTAGATAGTTATTACGACGTTAGTTCCCTCTGAGAAAGGATTTTTCAAAATTCACCCCTGAAGGGGATGAAACGGGGGTTCAAAGTTTGTATGGAAAAACAATATTAGATAGTATTTTATATTCGAAATTTAACACAAGTACTTGAGTAAGTAAATACGTGTTTCAGGCTTTTTAAAAATTCCACCCCTAAAAGGGTGAAGTGGGGTAACAAAGTATTGATACTTTTTTACCCCACTTCAATTTCAGCGCAATCCGAAACAATATTGATTTGAATCAATATTGTTTCGGATTGCGCTGAAATTTGGCATGCAGATAGTTATTTTGACTTAGGTATCCGCTAAGAAAGAATTTTTCAAAATACACTCTTTAAGGGGATGAAGCGGGGGTTCAAAGTTTGGATAGTCGTTTTATTCGACATTTCACACAAGTACTTCTGTAAATAAATAAGTAAATACGAGTTTCAAACTTTTTCAAAATGCCACCCTAATAGGATAAACTGGGGTAACAAAGTCTAAAAATCAATATTGTTTCGGATTGCGCTGAAATTCAGAATGCAGATAGTTATTATGACGTAGGTATCCGCTCAGAAATCATTTTCTGAAAATTCCTCCCGGATACGGAACGGGGATTCAAAGTTTGTATGGCGAAACAAGATGGGATAAAGTACGTGTAATAGGATTTTTCGAAATGGGGGTAGGTAACAAAGTCTGTAAATTTAGGTTTTTAGGGTTTTATAAATATGAATCCCGAATTGCCTTAGTCACGCGATAACATGAAAACGGTAGAACCGATTTGGCTAATTCTTATTTGACGTGTTTAATGACAGAATCGTTTTTACAAAAGAAAAGTTAAAAGATGGTTTTAACGCGGGTGAGCCGCGGGACACTTCTAGTTATAAATATAAGTGAGACAGTTAAGAATCTTGGTATTTATATTGATCGCAAGTCGTCCTGGGTACCACAAATAGCAGAAACCAGCCGTAAGATTTTTGCCTCTGCTTCTTCCCTTAGAAGACTCAAGAATGTGTTGCCATTACCCACTAAAATTGCACTTGCTCAATCCCTTTTACTCCCCATGCTCGATTATGCCGATGCCTCATATCCAGACTTAACCCAGGCACAGCTGGATAAGCTAGAACGCTTACAAAATTTCTGTATTCGCTTTATTTATGGTATACGTAAATTCGACCATATATCTGAGTTTCGTAGAAAGCTGAATTGGTTACCCATACGTCTGCGCCGGAATGCTCACATCCTGTCCTTACTCTATTCTGTTCCTTTCATTCCCTTTACTCCTCCTTACCTGAAAGAACGCTTTCAATTTCTACACCAATCTCATTCTCTCTCCTTACGTTTCGATGAAACTCTCCTACTTAAGATCCCTGCACATACTACAGAATATTTTGCCAATTCCTTTACAGTAAAAGCAAGTCAAGCATCAAAACTCTGGAATGATCTGCCTTTAGACGTAAGATGAGCAAAAACTTTACCGATTTTCAAAAACATGGTAAAAAATCATTATTTGTCACTCATAATATAATATTTATTTATTATTGTGATGTGTACGTGTATGTAAGTAATATTTACTATTTATTGTATAATTACGGTATTTATCGCTATTTTATAATGTGTATATGTTTTATATATATGGATATTATGTGTATATAATATTATAAGTTAAAAATACATACATATATTTAGGTTTATTATTAAATTATTCGTTAATTTTATTATGAACTTTTTTTTATTATTATTTTATTTATTGTACACCACCGTCTATTACTTTCTGTATTTCTGTCCATCCAAAGGTTGTCTGGTAGAAATTGCTGTTAGCAATAAGACCGCCCATTGTAACCTAATAGTTATTATGTTTGTTTAAATGTCTCCTTGTATTATTTATGTTGGTATACAATAAAGAGTTTTTGTATTGTATTGTATTGTATTAGCAATGAGACCGCATCTTGTAACAGTAATAATTTTAATTTTTTTTGTGTGTAAGTTACCTCATAGTTCTTTTTAGATTTATGTTGAGTTTGAATCATGATTATAAAAATACGACTATTATACTCACTAAGATTTGATGTCGAATGTCTCGAACTAGGTTTCGTGCATGTCCGATGCACTTCCTCGGGAGTTTACTGCTCATAGTTCTGGCGGATTTGGATTTAATTTAACACACAGGTAGTTTACATCATCATCATCAGCCTGTATCAGTCCACTGCTGGACATAGGCCTCTCCCAAGATGCGCCACTGAGCCCGATCTTCGGCTCTTCTCTTCCAGTCACTGCCCACCGCTTTGCGTATGTCGTCGCTCCACCTGGTCACAGGACGTCCTACGCTACGTTTGCCGATTCGCGGTCTCCACTCTAGGATAAGTCTGCCCCAACGGTTATCAGTCCTGCGGCAGATATGACCAGCCCACTGCCACTTCAGCTTGCTAATCCGTTGAGCTATGTCGATAACTTTAGTTCTCTGGCGAATTACTTCGTTCCGGATTCGACTTTAAACTGGTGGACCAGTCGGACTGTCAGTGTCCACGTTTCGGCTCCGTATGTCATCACAGGTAGGACGCACTGGTTAAAGACTTTTGTCTTTAGACACTGTGGTATAGGCGACGAGAAGACTCGACGGAGTTTTCCGAATGCTGCCCAGCCCAGCTGAATTCTTCTCTGGATTTCCTTCTCGAAGTTATGTTTTCCTAGTTGGAGCGTTTGCCCTAGGTAAACATACTTAGTGACAACTTCGAGTGGGATTCCATCTACGGCAATCGGTTCCGGAACAACGTGCTCGTTGTACATGACTTTGGTTTTGTCCAAATTCATCCGGAGACCGATGCTACGAAAAGAATCAGCTAGGCCATTCAACATCCTTTGTAGGTCCTGCAGCGTCTCTGCCATAATGAAGATGTCATCTGCGAATCGTAAGTGAGAGATGTACCTGCCGTTGATGTTAATGCCACGATCTTTCCAGTCCAGCGTCTTAAACATATCCTCCAAGGCGTTAGTGAACAGTTTCGGGGATATGACGTCCCCCTGTCTCACTCCTCCACGCAGGTGGACATGTTTAGTTCGCTGGTTCTGCACTTGTACAGTTATCGTTGCGGCATTATATAGACATCTCATCACTTCGATATATCGCCAGTCGACTTGGCAACGCTGCAAGGACTCGAGAACAGACCAGGTTTCGATTGAGTCAAAGGCCTTCTCATAGTCCACAAATGCTAAGCACAGGGGCCGATTATACTCTTCGGTCTTCTGTACAATCTGCCGCACCGTGTGGATGTGGTCTATGGTGCCGTAACCGCTTCGAAACCCGGCCTGTTCCGGAGGTTGAAACTCGTCGAGTCTTCGCGCAAGACGGTTCGTGATGACCCTTGAAAACAGCTTGAAGACATGGCTCAGAAGCGAAATCGGGCGATAGTTTTTCAATAGGGTTTTGTCTCCTTTTTTGAAAAACAAAACCACCATGCTTCTGTTCCTGTGGAGTTCTCCCAGTAAAAAGAACGGAATTAAATAGCTGCTGCAGCTGTTGAACTGCTGGAGCTCCTCCGGATTTTAAAAGCTCCGTTGTGATTCCGTCTTCTCCTGGGGCTTTTCCATTTTTGAGTTGTTTAAGGGCCATCACGATTTCGTCTCGGCTAATTTCGGGCAGATCTTCTGTGAAGCGGCGGGTTAAGGTGGCTCTAGAATCCTCAGTATCGGGTTCGGGCCTTGAAGCATGCGATGCGTAGAGCTTGCCGTAGAAGTCTTCAACTTCCGACAGAATCTCCGGCTTGGATGCGACGACGTTCCCCGTTGACGTTGTCAGCTTTGTGAGGTGGCTTCTACCCAGAGGCTGGACGAACACTTTCGACCCCCGATTCTGCTCAATTGATTATTTAATCAAGAGCGTGTTAGAGGATCGGAGGTCGCGTCGTACCAGCTTCTTTATGGATTTGTTGCGCACCAGGTTAGTTGACAAAGCTGACAAAGGGTCTGTTCGTCTCTCTTCCATTAGCCGAAGTGTTTCTGCCGAGAGTTTGGACTTTTTGCCCGTACGCTTGCTCTCGCAAAACTTCGTCCCTTCATCCCTGAGGATTTCCACCACTTCTTCGAGTTTCTGGTCTACGTCATCTGTGGTTTCCAACGCAGCGAATCGATTTTCCAATTTTAATTGGAATATTTCGGACCCAACAACGGTTTGGAGTGGTAGTTTACAACTTGAACTTTTTAACGCAAATCCCTAACGCCCTTTTTTATACGAAACTGTGGTACACTGGTATTATATTATAACACCTACTAACAGTCTTAATTTGTATGTAAATACGTCATGTCATAAGCCAATCACCAAGCTTGATAATTTTTAAGTATAAAAAAGGAAGTGCTATTGATCTGACGAATCTATTACTAAAACATCATCGCATATAGGGAGTTACTCGCACGTATTCTACGTATTTACGAGTATTGTTAAAGAAGCGTATTAAGGAATTTAGCGATGTAAGCGTTAAATCGGCCGGGAAATTACTATATCAAGGTATAGTCTTAATGACTATGCTTGATATCACAGACGTCGTATTACGCTTCGCTATTTTATATAGTAAGTTCTCTGAAGTTTATTTACAGCCAGTATTTGTCCACTGTTGGCCTCTCCTATGGCACGCCACTGAGCTCTATCTTCAGCTCTTTGTTTCCATCCGCTGCTAGCCAGCTTGCGTATATCATCGCTCCACCTAGATGGAGGGCATCCTGTTACACTTCGTTTACCGGGCCGTGGTTTCCACTCTAGATCAATTACTTATATTAAGTATAAAATATACTTTGTTATAATTCGACGTCAAATCAAGCTTGCTACTTGCCTGGTGTAATAACGTCTGCTTATTTAAGACAAATCAGACCAAAAAGATTATAAAAAGAGTTATAATTTTAGTATTTGGTTTGATTTGTCTAGTATAGGATGCATGTAGAATACATTCTAGGAATACTTATAACCTTGACTCATGTTTTTTCCCTTTTGTTCTCGTTGATTTTAGTGTTTGAGAGATCATTACAGACTCTTACTGTTAGTGTCACTGTTCTTACCGTTATTATGAGTGAGATAGAAACAAAACAAGGGTGAAATAATTTGTCTTCACAACAATGTTCCAGCTGGAGTGTGCACTCCAGTTAGAGTGATAAACTGACCCGAAAACCAGGCTTTATGGTAAATTCCGACACCTGTCTTTGAGAGGCCAGTTCACATGCCTAGTGTGCTGACTTCCTCGACCACATCGTCATTTACCAACAGGTGAGATAATGGTCAAACGCTAGCGCTTAAGCTGATAAAAAGAAGTAAATTCTAGGGCTATAGGTTCCTGATCTATTTATATGACCATAAGTTTTGAGTAACATAAAATCCACACAGTAATGGATTACGGTGTAGAGTAGTCTAGACTGTGAAGTAAGTAACAGTTTTATGACCATAGCATAGACCTAAAAACTTAAGTATCATAAAATCCACACATATTTATGGACAGAATGTCCATAGTGTAAGTTAAAGTAACAAAATGTAGGATTTGCTTCAAGTCGATCCTAACTTTATTATACTTAGTAAAATTGCTTGAAATGTAGAGTAATATTACTTACTTATTCTTGTAGGGTCTTTATTTCTATATTATTATGTACCAACTTATTACCTATTACTCACTTCGAATTGTAGAGTGTCTCGACCTAGTTTTTTTTTAAAGCTACTAGCAATGTGTGTTGCACATCACTAGTAGTCTTGTTAACCCCTGCAACTAAGCTAAATAGCTTGTGTCTGGTCTGGAGTGGGTTGAAGTCAATAGTGCTATGGGTGGGGATCGAACTCACGACCTCTTGATCGCCAGGTCAACGTCTTGGGCTATTGCCGCCATTTATTGCCGACTTTACCCGAACGAGCGTTGACATGAACTCGGTATAACCAGACTTTACCCAAACTCGAGCCGACTTTACCCGATCGACCATTGCAAGTCACATAAAAGCCTGTAATAATTGTAGTCGTTACGTACTTTATAATTACGAAACAAAACGACGAGCATACCTTAGCCACGCATTGTAGTAATGGCCATTAGGTGTTTATTTCTTCGTATTAAGACAATAAAATTGTTTTCTGCGTTACACGGCAGTAAAATCTGAAGCTCCAAGGCTCTGTAATAACCGATAAATTGGCTACTGGTCTTTATGAACTTACTGTAAATTGTGTTATTAATTTCAACTACAGCATGCCACTGTGCTCGGCTTTAGCTCTCTATGTAAGTATGTCTACAAAAGCTAGTAGTAGGTATAAGATTAGTCTAGTCTAGTCAAACAGTAGTAAAATTTCTGCCAGTCCGCCTAGGGCGGTACCATTTGCTAGGACATCGATGCATCACATAGTCAGTTTGTTAATTAACCGACTTCACAAAAAAGGAGGATGTTCTCAATTTGTCTGTATGTTTTTTTTTTTTGTATGTTCCGCGATTACTCTGTCAATTCTGAACCGATTCGAATGATTCTTTTTGTAATCGGTAGCGTACGTTTCCGAGGTGGTCCCAACTTTTTTAATAACTTTAAAGTTAAACTTAAAGTTATTAAAATAACTGAAAAAGTAAGACAGTTAATCCTAGAAAATAGTGTGATAATTACATGGGAAAAAAATCATCGAAATCGGATAATATTAAGAGATAGCAAAAAGATTTTTCTATTTGTATGGACGCGTATCCACGACGCGACACTTTCGACGCGCTCTATAGTCCTCTTAAACATGCATTTGCATTTTTGCAGTGGTAGGACTTTTGCTAGTCCGCCTGGGGCGGTACCACCACTTTGCCAATTAATTTTCAGCCGTGAAATAGGAATGTTTTTGGGTTGAAATAGCAAGGTGTCCAGTGAAATTACAGGGCATGTTAGACTCAACATCTTTATGTCTCAAGGTAACAGGCACAGTGCAGCAGCCGTTGTATCTGTAATAGGTAGACGTCATCTCTTACCATCAGGCGAGCGTCGTGCTTGTCTTGTTACCTTTTAAAATATAAAAAAAAGATTGAAACCTTCCCCTTCTTGTATCTCTAAAAAATATTTTCTTCATACTTTCTAAAATAATATCGAACTCTTTACTCCGGTTTTATTCTTTGATCTCATATACCTACAAAAGATATTTCAGAACATAGTATAAAGCAAAAGTCGCTCCCACTGTCTGTACGTTCAGATCTTTTAAACTTCAGTTTTCAGCAATAGATAGAGTGATTCAAGAAGCAGGTTTATAACCAGGATTAAACGCGGGCAAAGCCACGGGGCGCAGCTCGTTTGAGAATAAAGGAAAACCTCGGGCCAATCGGTAGCAATACCGTTTCAGTATGTCTCGGTTCACTTTTTATGATGGTTTTAAAATGAGATTTTATCTCTTTTTTATTTTATTTCTTACTAGCAGCGCCTCACGGCTTTGCTCGCGTTTAATCTTAGTTATAAACCTTCCTTTTGAATCATTCTATGTATTGATGAAAACCGCATTAAAATCCGTTGCGCAGTTTAAAAGATCTAAGCATACTTGCAGAGGGATTTTTGTGGAGCAAAATTTTGCAATACCTGCTCATTATATATGTGTGGAAACATTTAAATTGCTATATGTGGGCGAATAGCAATAAAAGTCTTAGGTCAAGTCATAGAAAAGATAATAATACTACGTATGGTCAAGTGACAATAAAACGCTTGTTATATAAAAAATCTTAAGTTTTAATCTCCGTAAAAAACCGAACTGTATATCACTTTAAGTTTCCGGTCGCATTTCATATACCTACCTATTTATTTAAATTAGTTGTTGAAACTATTTATTGCTTTTTTTGCCGTAAATGGAATCTCACTCAAAGTTGTTCCCCGGTATATTTACCTAGGGCAGACGCTCCAATTAGGGAAAGACACTTTTGAGAAGGAAATCCAGAGAACAATTCAGGTGGACTGTACAGCATTCGGTAAACTCCTTCGAGTCTTCTCGTCGTCTATCGGCTGGTTTCTGTATTCAATCAATCCGAGTTTGCTATATTGGGGTTATATCTGGTTGGATTTTTTTTTTCAATTTTTTTTTATTGGCTTAAAGTATGCTAAAACATCCCTAGATATATGATCAATAATGTCCAAACATGAAAGAAACTCAGAAACATTTTAAAAATCAATTTTTTCAAAGAAATTCTGAGGTGAAAGTATACAGTTTTCAAACTTCAAGTGCGTTTATCTCAAAACCGAGTTTTCAAAATCGGCACGCAGTAGAACTCGATGAGTTTTCATCCGATTGACTTGAAATTTTAACTGTAGCTTCTTCATTAGTTATCTGTTGAAGTACACACGATTTTAACGATCGATAAACAATTAAATAAGTTATAAGCAATTTAAGTCCATTTTTTTCGTCGAAAACGCGAAAACTTTTTGTTTGAACAACCGCCATTTTGCGAAAAAAAATCCTAAAAATATAATCGTGTGTACTTCAACCGCAAAACTCATGTAGTTCATGAAAACATTTTTTTTATTGTGCCAGATGGTGATCCAGAGGACTTCTACTGCGTGCCGCAGAGACACTTTTTCAAATACTGCTTTACATTTATTGACAAATAGCCGCCATTTTGTAAATTTTCACCAATATTTTTTTTTTATATTTCCAAAGATTTGCTTAATCGATTAAAAACGAGCTCAAAAAAAAAAATGAAAAAAGGCCTTTTTTTTGAGCTCCAACCAGATATTACCCCTCATCTATATAGTGACTGCCTTTTGACATTACTTTTATTAAGGTTATGTCAAAATGAATCTCTACTCACCTGTAATCCGGATCAATCGTATATAGAAACCCATCCAATAACACAGTTCCTAAAGACAAAAAAAAATCAATTCGGCGTTCTACCCGTGATATACGGAGTCGAGACGTCGATTGTAAAAAGAGCAAAGCTTTGTGTAAGTCCTCAGATAAATACTTATCTGAGGAGCAAAGACATGAATTTATTCTACATGCAACCTCCATTGAGTATATTTTTTCCTTCAAAATGAGAAATCGCAAAGCTTTTCACTACTACTTAAGTTCTTAAGAGCTAAAGAAAAATAGCCTTGCTCAAGCTCACAATCTATCAAATCAACCTATGAGATTAGATGTCAATTCGCGGAACGATCGCTACCCCATCACTAATGTAGCCTTTTTGATACTTTTAATGACATCGAATATTCAAGGAAAAAGACACTTTGCTTGAAAGCAATAAAGTTTAAATTTCTTTATGGAGGTGTCAGTCATTAAAGAGTGGACGAGAATGAGCAATCGTAAAGTAAGGAAAGTAATTTGCATTCGCCAGAGCTTCGTTTTGCGACAACACCGTGAAATGGTGTGCGGCTGTCGAGCTCTTTGCTAGTAAACGGGACACTTTTTATTGCCACTGTAGGTAGTGGAATTAAAAGAAAAAAATGTTATGAGTTTTTTTTTTGACCGAGCAAAGCAAAAGTCTCCTTTTCAGCTTGTGTAAGAATGCTTTCGTATGTCTTTCCGGATGTGTGTTCTCCTCAATAGGTCGCAATTTTCGACCGATATTATATATTATTTGACTCTTAATTCAGTTTTTTTTAAATGGTGCAGATAGGATTGAAACGTAAAACAATTGTAATGGATCATCAAACCCTAGTGAAAGAGGTCTCTATTTTCGTAAAAAAAAATAATAATAGATGATAAGTATTTTTATAGTACAGTAACTGCGCTTTGCGGCTTTGCCTAGGTAGTGAAAGTCCTGTTAAAATCGGTCTAATCATTTCAGAGATTAGCCGCAACAAACAGAAAGACAGACAGATAGATAAGAATTTTAAAAATTGATTTTTCAAGTAAGGATTTTTAACGTACATACTTTCATATGCATTTAGGGAAAAACTGTTAATTTGGAATTACAAACATACACTTCAATTTTATTTATCTGTATAGATATAGATTATGTACTTCTCCAAATCATCGCCAACAAACTAGATCAATCTAAAATTAAGGTATGATTCCCACTTCAAGGATCAATTCTTCTATTCATTCACAAGTCGCAAGTATAACTTAGTATTTCGATGAGCGGCACCAGAGGAATGCTAAAACATCAAATTGGCAACCATCAATAATCTTAACCATTATTAATTCCGCTATGTGGACAATAGCTACATTGCCTCACATCGTGCGACAAAAAACTGCCCGTCTGCATCGGTCCGAAGGAACGCCGTAAATCGGAATTGCTCCAAACAAATTAGAGCGTTAATTTTATTACATTAAGGTAATAAATCGGTCGGCAGGCGATTGTTTTATAGGTTTATAATGGCGGGTTTACGGTAGCCGATGGGTAAGCTTCAGATAGCCTGGACCAAAAAGGATAAACCCTTACTGGAGCTTGCAAGGTACGAAATAGCTGTGAAGACAAATTAATTCAACCCATATTTCATTCTATCTCACTCACACTTAGCGCAAGGACAGTCTATAATATTCTGTCAAACACTAAAATCAATATGAAGAAAAGAGCGTTTTATACAACGAACAGGCGAAGATCGCGCCAAGTAACGTTCGGAAGTGCTACGCTCCTTCGCCATATCTGAAAGTAAGAAAGAAAAGAAAAATCATTTATTCAGCAATAAACAAGCAAAAGTAAAATATGGGGTGCTACAACAGGCCAGTGTCAGCACAAATATCGCGATTTCCTGGGTCATGGAACCTGCAAACTCTGGACGCTGATTTTCTGAAAGGCCAGAAGCGGGTGTTGGACTAACGCAGAAAGAATAAAAATAAGACCTACTGAGTATATATAAATAATATAAAAAAATAATATAAATAAAAATAGATGAAATAGCATATTATATAGATATTATATATATTTTTTTAAATGATATAAGGTAACAGGACAAGCACGACGCTCGCCTGATGGTAAGCGATGGCGTCTACCTATTACAGATGCAGCGGTATGCAAAATTCTGGACTGCCAGAATTCTGCATGTCATTGCACTGCGTCTGTTACCTTGAGACATAAAGATGTTGAGTCTCACATGCCCTGTAATTTCACTGGACACCTTGCTATTTCAACCGAAAACCATTTCTATTTCACGGCTGAATATTAATTGACAAAGTGGTGGTACCGCCCCAGGCGCACTAGCAGAAGTCCTACCACTACAGAAATTAGATATTACATATATGATACTGTAATCTTAATATCTCTAGATATTTGTGATATCAACCCATCTTCCGTAGTAGGTATACCTAGCTGGCACCGCACATAATGCCGGAACCTGACGTACTGATTGATGACTCTGTACTTTTTGTATTGACATTTATGAACGTTGAAAATATTATATCTAGGTAGGTTATTTCAATCGCTACAAGGAAAAAACCTTTGTCGGCCAAGTATTAACCATTTTCTCATGTTAATCTACTTCCTAATCGACCAGTTTAGATTATCATAATATATCCCTCGTTTTCCCATTAAAACTAAGATTAAAACCATATTTAAGCATATAAAATTCCCTTAACTTGTCGATCTGTTTTTGAATACCGTCATAAAATAATTTAGTAGCTTTTAGAAAGATAACGCATCTATTTTTTAAATTAGGAATTCAAATAAGTTACTTTTTTAATGGTTCGTTCGGAAATTTAGCAATCAAATTCATATTAGCTGGGAAATGCATTTACACAGTCGCGTGAATGTTTTGAAGAAAGCGAACGTTAAGTACATAACTGTGTAAATAGTGAAATCGCGTTAGAAGTAAATAATCTTAATAACACAAATGTAGGTGGTTACTTAGATGCATGTGCTTTTAACATTGGTTAGTTTTCCCCTCATTACTACTCTTGTTTTTTTTATATCATATAGTCAAGCGTTTGACCACTATCTCACCTGTTGGTAAGTGATGATGCGGTCGAAGATGGTAAGCACGCTAGGCCTAGAATGGGAAACCCCAAAGAGGCTAAGCAAGATTCGCTGTAGATGACAAATCACATAATTATGTATAATGCAGAAACAAAATATCTTTGTATCAGCTGTCATATATTTTATTGATAAAAGTGGACAAAAGAGTTTATCATTATGGTTACTCTTTGGACAAAATTGCAAGTTGCGTGAATCTGGCCAAAAACTACTAGAATGAAAACAGACAAACAGTTAGCTAGCATAAAGGATATCTATTGGACTTTTGATGTAGGTGCCTACTATAACTGATCTAGACGACATTAGGTACGTTAAGGTGATAGTTATTTAATTGATCTGTTATTTTGATTCACAACACGCAACACAGCACGATTTGGGATTCCAATTTTAAATAAAGTTTTTCTGTATATGTGGCTCAAATTCTTGCCCAACTTTACATCGCATAGCAAGACGATTTTAGGCGATCCTCGCTTTTGTGTAAATGCGGTTTTAAGTAGGGGCAGGTGAAGGGCTGTGCAATAATTTATATTTTGAACACTTTTGTCAACAATAAAGATGTTGATGGTAAAATGTAAATTTATTTTCGTATTAAGTCATTAGCAAAAGGGCAGGTCGTATTTATTTTGTTGTAATATAGTAATAATTTGCACTTTACATATTTTTTACTACCTTGGATACCAAGTAACCTTAATATTACTGTAGTTGCAGTTCTCATAAGGTAAAATTACAGAAAATGTTAGACAACTTTCAAAAGCAACATTAAAACAAGAATAATTAAAAATTAGTATGAAATATGATACCTATATTAGCATATAGGATATTTTCAAAAACCGACTTCCAAAAAGGAGGAGGTTCTCAATTCGTCTGTATGTTTTTTTTCTTGTATGTGCGTTACGTAAGTACTCCGTTAATTGAGAACCGATTCGAATGATTATTTTTTCAATTGCTAGGTTACATTTTCAAGGTAGCCCCATTGTAATTTAATCAAGATCTAATAAGTGTTTCCAGAGAGATGGAGATAAACACCTCAAACTGAATACTAATAAAACTTTTTAACAAAAAAATTAAACCGCCGAAAAAACTGAAAAGCAAAAAATAATTAAACTTTTTTATTTAACCTTAATAACGAAGTTCTTAAACTACTGTTAGTATACATTTGTATATATTTTTGTGAATGTTTTGAGTTGTTTTGTATCAGTCCACTGCTGGACATATGCCTCTCTCAAGACACGCAACTGAGCCCGATTTTCGGATCTTTGTTTTTTCCAGTGTTTGTTGACATACATTGATGATATGATAAAATCATCAAAATAATTATACATTTATCCATTATTTTAGTTGATTTATTCAAAACGGCTCGACCGATTTCGTTAAAATTTAAATGGGACCCCCTTGGGGGTATATATACCCAATAAAAAAAGAATTATCGAAATCAGACTACTCTGTAAAAAGTTATGCGTGGTCATACATAAAAAAAAATATATACGTGTCGACTTGATAGCCTCCTTCATTTTTTTTTCGTCGGTTAAAAATGACTAGCGCTCCATTTGAAGTCGGGTTTTTTTTTCAAATTACCTTCCCAACATTTAATATTATTTAAACGCTGGTAAAGCCATGGGGTAAAGCTAGTTTTCAACTGACCTGCAAAAAGAAGGAGGTTCTCTTTTTTTTATATCATATAGGCTAACGTTTGACCACTATCTCACCTGTTGGTAGGTGATGATGCGGTCGAAGATGGTAAGAACGCTAGGCTTAGAATGGGAACTGGTTCTCAAGGATAGCTGCAAGAATTCTCAAGAATAGAAAAATCCATTGGTGCACGGCGGGGATTGAACTCGGTACGACCATTCTCCCACGACACTACCGGGCCCTCAATTCGTCTGTGTGTTTTCACCCGACTGCGAAAGAAGGAGGGTTATGTTTTTCGAGTGTATGTATGTATGTATATTTCTTTGGAGCCTAAAACTGGGTACATCAATATTTTAAAAAAATCGGTTGTTAGGTGGCAAAAAGTAATCTCAAAATAACGAGATTGAACATTGCGGTTCGACTATTCGGAAGGAAAAACTAGTCACGCGTTGAAGTCTTTTTTATTGAAAATTTGCAAATTGGGATTAGCAAAACAATAACACTAACAAAATATTAATGTTTTCAAAATACAAGTATGGTATCAAAATAAAGAATGTTTTCTAAATAACTTATATGTTTTATTGGAGTTTGGAATAGTTTTGTTTGGCAAAAAACGGAACCCATATAGATTCGTCATGTCTTGAAACATGGTAGACAGATGTATTCAGTAAGCCGCTTTCCGTTTTTTATACAAAAATAAAAAAATTAAAAGTTTAAGGGGGGCATCCCATACATGGAACTGAAACAAAAAAAAATGTTTTCTTCAAACCTATACGTGTGGGGTGTCTATGGATAGGTCTTTAAAAATGACATTGAGGTTTCTAAAATCATTTTTTCTCAATGTCAATCCTTTGAAAGATAGGCGCGTCTAAAGTGGTAAAATGTACCCCCCCCCCTCCCCCCTCTCTAACTTTTGAAGTATGGGAGCAAAAAATCTTAAAAAATATATATGCTGTAGATCTCAATAAAAACTAACAACGAAAATTGGTTTGAACGAGATACAGTCAGCAGTTTTTGAGATATAGCGACCGCAAAGATAACTTTGTTTTTCATACAAACACTATGAAAAACAAAGTTAATATTTTAGTTGCGAAAAATCATAGTTATAGAATACTTTACTGCGTTACGGAACCCTACGAGTGCGAGTCCGACTTGTACTTGGCCAGTTTATTTGTTTTATCACGCAGCCGTGTTTTTTGTTCCTTAAAATAATTCACTTGTTTGATATAAGAAGTGCTTCTTCTCAGGTCAAGCTGGCGTGAACCAACTCGGCGGAGTGTTCGTCAACGGGCGGCCATTACCAGATGGA
Source organism: Cabera pusaria (assembly GCA_954871355.1). Classification (NCBI taxonomy): domain Eukaryota; kingdom Metazoa; phylum Arthropoda; class Insecta; order Lepidoptera; family Geometridae; genus Cabera; species Cabera pusaria. The sequence continues at coordinate 6,584,548 of OX940909.1, read as the reverse complement.
GTGCGCAAGAGGATCGTGGAGCTGGCCATCATGGGAGTCAGACCCTGCGACATCAGCAGACAACTTCTCGTCTCCCACGGGTGTGTCTCCAAGATCCTCACCAGGTTCTACGAGACGGGGTCGATCAGACCCGGCTCTATTGGCGGGAGTAAAACTAAGGTACGTGCGATTTTGACATTCTTTTTAGTAGCTTTTTTTTATATCTTATAGGCTAGCGTTTGACCACTATTTCACCTGTTGTTAAGTGATGATGCGGCCGAAGATGGTAAGCACGCTAGGCCTAGAATGGGAAGTGGCTCTTATGGATAGTTGCCGGAACACATTAGATGTTTGGCGACAGATTTTGTAACTTGAGGGTGGTAGCTGGCCAGGCGGACACTGGATAGTGTACTAGCACCATGCGGGGGTTGTTTGTTTCTTAACGATGTTTTTCCTACACCGGAGGGCCATTGTGAAAAGCGAACATAAATTTTTCAATAGAAAAATACATTGGTGCACGGCGGGGTTTGAACTCGGTACCTCTGGCATCAAAGCCCACCGTTCTTCCGAATACGCAACCGGGCCCTCAAATCCAAATTATTGCATTATCACCGAAGATATGTATGCAGTAATATGGTAACATCAACTTGCTTATGCAAGTATACCAAATTTTAATCACACCCCAAATCGTTCAAATTAAGCTTTCAAAATTACATTAGATTAGATCAAAATCTAGATACACAAGCATACATACTAACTAAGATCGCATATTATTATTTTAAACTTACGAGCAATGTAGGTTGGACACACAGAAATATTAATAACTAGCAGCCCGCCCCGGCTTCGCACGGGTAGAACATAATGCCTACAAAATTTGCATCAGTTTGTTGCATCGAATATAAAATATTAACATATTTAACAATCATCGTCATATGTCAACTAATTTACACAAAACCGTAACGAATTATGCACCTAAGACCTAAACCTTCATCATAAACACTCTGGCTATTGGTGAAAACCGCATGATAATCCGTTCAGCTATTGAGATAATTGCGAACAGACAGACAGACGCAGTGATGAACTTTGTTTTATAATACTTACGTAGTGATATTGGACGGCCCTTTGGCGTAAAGGATAGTTACCCTGATTCTGACCCGACGGTTGTTGGTTCTAATCCTAGCTATATACCTACCAATGAAAGTTTTATGTGCATTCATGAATCATGAGTTTTCGTACAGTGGTAGTGGGATCATTAAATGTACCAAAAAGTAGCTTACCACCAAGGAGAATACCTGCCGCCGTAACCTTACGGCGTTCCCCGACGCAAAATGTAGGGGTAATATACGTTTAACGTGTGTATCTGTCTGTAACATCTTAGCACCTAGCCGGATGAACCGATTTTGTTTTTATTATTGATAGTTTTTGTTTGTTTGATAGATGTCTTCATCGAGAGTTTTCTTTGCTTTGATTCATGAAAATTCGTTCAATCGTTATAAAACTATGAGCTTTTTTCTATTTAATTGCGCTATGAAATCAACTTTCATAGGTCTGATCAATTCGAAAATCTTCTTCTTCAACGATATTGTAAGAACATGGAAACATTGACCTGATGCTGGGACATCCTGGACTCTACAGAATACTCAAATTCTCACCAACTTACAGCTCAGATTTTAAATGTCGTGTTTAGATTCATTGGAATGCTTTTAATAAAAAGATTATACATAGATCAGTCGGGGTGGTTTAAAATATTATATTATTATCCTAACTCATATTATAAATGCGAAAGTAACTCTGTCTGTCTGTCTGTGTCACTTTCACGCCAACAACACTGAACCGATTTAAATGAAATTTGGTACACAGATAGTCTAGAGCCTGAGAACGAACATAGGCTACTTTTTAATGCGAAAAGAGGGTTGTAAGGGGTTGAAAGGGGGGATGAAAAGTTGTATGGAATTAGCGTCATTTTAGGAGCTAGAAGCTTGAAACTATTTTTTAGGCTGTTAATTTGATATAAATAAATATGACATTCAAAGTTTCTAAAAGTTTTACCCTCAAGGGTGTAAAATAACAATAGGGGATGAAAGTTTGTATGGAAATATGTAAGGTTTGTGTTAATGTTCTACTGCACCGATTTAAATGGAATTTGGTACACAGGTAGTCTAGAGCCTGAGAAAAGACATTGGCGACTTTTAATGCGAAAAGAGGGTTGTAAGGGGTTGAAAAGGGGAAGGAAAAGTTGTATGGAAGTATCGTCATTTTTAGAGCTAGAAGCTTGAAGCTTATTTTTTAGGCTGTTGATTCGATATAAATAAATATGACATTGACAGTTTGTAGAAGTTTTACCCTCAAGGGTGTAACAATAACAATAGGGAATAAGGGATGAAAGTTTGTATGGAAATATGTAAGGTTTATGTGAATGTTCTACTGAACGGATTTAAATGAAATTTGGTACACAGATAGTCTAGAGCCTGAGAAAGGACATAGGCTATACTTTTTAATGCGAAAAGAGGGTTGTAAGGGGTTGAAAGAGAGGAACAGTTGTATGCAAGTATCGTCATTTTTAAACCTAGAAGCTTGAAACTTATTGTTTAGGCTGTTGATTCGATATAAATTAATATGTCATTCAGAGTTTATGAGGGGGAAGGGGAATGAGGGGAGGGGAGGGGAGGTGGAAGTGAGGGGAAGGGGAAAGGGGAGGGGGATGGGAGGTGAGGGAAAGGAGAGGGGGGTGGGGGGAAAGTGGAGGGGAGAGGGAAGTAAGGGGAGGGTGAAGTGGGGGAAGATAGAGGGGAGGGGAAGTGGGGGGAAAGGGGAGGGGGAGGAGAAAGGGGGAGGGGGAAGAGAGAGGGCGAGGGGAGGAAAGGGGTGAGGGGGAGGGAGAAGGGAGGGGGATTTGCGCGGCATTGTGCAGTGCGGTGTAGGTGGGGTACGCGTGTCTTATTTGTAAAATAATTAGCCTAAATATTTAAAAATGCTACCCAAAGACACTATTCCACGCGGACGTAGTCGCGGGTACAGCTAGTATATATATATAGATGAATATTATTTTATACAATAGATCATATTATTGTATTATATTGACTTCAAATTGATTGTGATCGGTGGGGATCTACAGCATAGCTAAGCTTATAATAATATTTTCGTATTAACGTTTCGTATAACATACAAAAATACAAAAATACAAAAATACAAATGTTCTCTCTTTATAATATTAGTATAGATAAGGTAGTCATTAATATTTCTGTGGTTGCACATTACTAGTATTCTAAGCTAAACATGCTTGTGTCTGGAGTGGGTTCACGTCAATGGTGCAATGACTGGGAATCGAACTCACGACCTCTCGATCGCCAGGCCGACCTTAGCCATCGGGCTATTGCCGCTTAAAGCTATAAAATGTAAATGTATGAAGTTAGAATATCTATGAAAATGAAAAATCTGCCAATGTTAAGGAGAAAACCACAGACATAAAGCAATCTAGAAGCGATATCGTACTCACCGTCAGGTCACGGCGGCAATCAGTAGTAATTATAAACTATAAAATTTCGACCGGCGCGCGGCTTTCGGCTTCTTGAGATGGCCTTTCGACACGGCCCCATGATTGAGTCTATCATAATAGGGTACGGTTCCGTAGTATTTTTTTTAATTAACAAAATAACTTAAAATGTAAATTGCTAAGTGACGATGTGGTCTAAGATGGTATCGTGCTTTTTTAATAAAGATTTTATGCTGATAAATAAAAAAAAATTGTACCTAGTTGAAATATGTTTTGTATTTTTGTTCAGAATGTAATTTTTTTTTCATCCCATCTACCTATTCGAAAACCGGTGATTGGTTCCTGGATAAGTGCGTAATACTGGCAATGTTATTTTCTCTACTTTGAATCTCTCGCTACGCTATTCATTATTCTGTGGCTACGCTCAGGATTCTACTTAAGATTCCCTCATTGCGCTCGGGATTCAATTCTAAAATCCCTTGCTCCGCGATCCCGTGATATATAATCTACTATTATGGTATTGTTTGAAGCAGGAGTCTGTTATTTACTTTTTCAGGCAACACTGATTGTATTGTACCCAGTTTTTCAAATAGGAAAAAGCTGTCTTGCTGAATGCAGCTGAAATAACGTATTATTATTAAAACAAATTCATTACTATTTAAATATTAATAGAAGTAAGAATCATACGGTCCCCTAAAATCATGCCTAATAATCGAAATAAAAAAGCTATTGTATAAAATTCTCAAAATTTCAAAATGGATTTTCCAAAATTCACCCTCTAAGGCGATGAAACGGGGTTTCAGAGTCGGGTAATCGAAACTTCACACAAGTACTTCTGTAAATAAATAAGTAAATACGTGTTTCAGACTTTTTTTTAATTCAACCGCTAATTTCGTGAAATGGGCTACCCTATTTTACGCAGTACCAAAGCCTAAAAATCAATAAGTTTTTCCGGTTTTAACAAATTATCCCAATTTCTCTTGGCTATAACTTAAGAAGGGTGGACAATGCGAGAAGTGGGCTACCCCATTTTACGCAGTAACAAAGTCTGAAAATCAATATGGTTTCGGGTTTTAAAAAATTATCCCTATTTCTCTTAGCCATAACCTAAGAAGGGTGCACCAATTTGGTTAAGTAATTCTTTTTGTGTTTTTATGAAAAAAAAGTTTTAAATAAATGAAAGTAGTTTTTAACTCGGGCGAAGTCGCGGGGCATAGCTAGTGTACCTATATTTCTAAGGTTCCCTAATAAGCCCGATGGAACCCTAAACCTTAACTCCGGTAAGCGTATTCGACACCGACCTCACAGATTCGGTACGCCAATAAAAAGACCGTTTGTTCTTACAGACAGACGCCGACAGAAATTGATTACAACAAAATACATCCAAATCACCGAAAACTTTTATTGGCGCTGTTATGGGAACACTTAATTGGCTACTAATCAACGTTCGAGATAGTTTCGAACGCCCGCGCGGATGCTATCTGTTCCATATCGATCTGAGAATAGTTACTTTACTTTTTATGAGATACTAGTGACCCGCCCCGGCTTCGCACGGGTGATCCGATTGCTGCCAAACTTAGGATCATCCGATTGGCTAAGTTAATGTCACGTCAATGTCATTGCGAAACTTGTGATTACCAACAAATATTACATATATTATATTATATTTATATTATATTTATCTACACGTATCATCATCACTTACGATTCGCAGATAACATCATCATTATGGCAGAGACGCTGCAGAACCTACAAATAATGTTGAATGGCCTCCTAGCTGATTCTTCTCGTCGCATCGGTCTCCGAATGAAATTGGATAAAACCAAAGTCATGTACAACGAAGACGTTCTTTCGGAACCGATTGCCTTAAATGGAAAATACTCGAAGTTGTTACGCAGTATGTTTACCTAGGGCAGACGCTCCAACTAGGCAAACCCAACTTCAAGAAGAAAATCCAGAGAAGAATTCAGCTAGGCTGGGTAGCATTCGGAAAACTCCGTCGTGTATTCTCGTCACCTACACCGCAGTGTCTAAAGACAAAAGTCTAGTCCAGTGCGACCTACCTGTGATGACATACGGAGCCGAGACGTGGACACTCACAGTTCAACTTGTCCACCATTTTAAAGTCGCTCAGCGAGCTATGGAGAGAGCTATGCTCGATATTTCTCTGCGGGATCGAATCCGGAACAAAGTAATTCGCCAGACAACTAAAGTTACTGACATAGCTCAACGGATTAGTAAACTGAAGTGGCAGTGGGCTGGTCATATCTGCCGCAGGACTGATAACCGTTGGGGTAGACTTATCCTAGAGTGGAGACCGCGAATCGGAAAACGTAGCGTAGGACGTATATGTATATATAAAAAAGTTTAACCTTAAGTTATAATTCAGTTAATGAATTACACTCTAAGTTTTCCGAACAAAATAAATGAATAAAAATTATCAGAATATCTTCAAATTAGACCAGTGGGTAATGCTGTGAATATTTGTAGCAACGGATAAACAAAACCGTAGGTACCACCCGTGCGAAGCCGAGGCTAGTCGCTAGTTACATATAATCCTGTATATTCAATTCGCGATTTAATTTTAACAAGCACCACATTAAATCTTGACGGAATTCGCGAAATTACTCAAATATTTGGATCTACGGTTTTTTACTGATATCGAAGTTCAATAAAACTAAACGACTGTGAACTTCATCGCTGAATTCCTGGGATTCGAAAGCACATTTCTAAAAGAAATTACTTGATTGCATTTAGCAGAATTCATATAAAACGAGAGTTTGAAAGCGAAGATAGCATGCATCTATTTCAAAGTTTTGTATGTCTATAAGTTGTAGGAAAGTATCTGCTTATTTACTTGAAAATCAGTAGTCAGTTACAGGATAGGCTGACTTTCAAAATAAATATAATCTTCGTCTCATTTGTTCCTGAAACATGCATTAGGGGTGCACGTTATGGTACGGTTGGCAGCCCTGCATTAATCAGGTATTTTTTTTAGGGTTCCGTACCTCAAAAGGTAAAAAAAGGAACCCTTATAAGATCACTTTCCCCATACATGCATAGTTTCGCCAATTAAGATAGGCCTCTGATATGAGCACTATGAGCCAATATGAGCACTCATACAATTTAGAGGTCTAGCTTAATTGGTACTAACCAACGTTGGTACGGAAGCCTCGGTGGGCGAGTCCAACTCGACTTAGCCGGTTTTATTTTTAATGTGACGTTCGACGTTTGGCTGAAAGCTGAATGGCTCAATACTTTTGTTTTTGTAAAACTCAAAGTAATAACTAATGGTTTTTTGTATTTAGAATAATTATTATTGACATGAATTATTTAATGTTATTTGACGTTTATAAGTGCAGATTTCTAATCTGACCATATACTGTATTGTAAGTGCTGTGACTTTGGACTTTTGACTGTTTTTGAGTAAAATTTTAAGTATAATCTAAACACAAAATTCACTAAGAGTCATTCTGCCAGACTCTTTTCGTATAGTGAACTCACTAATGTGACCAAAAATTTGCAATAAAAAAATAAATAAATACTGTATGTATTTATTTTATTACGAATTAACGGCTACGAAAAAAAATTAGAACGTACATAATTTAATGTTGTAATTGCCCGCAATCAATCTATTACTTCTATTACCAAAACAGTAACGCAAAACGAAAAAATTGGAAATCTTTCTCCAGAAACAGTTAAAATTAACTAACCAAAAAGCTCGAGGTTATTAAGTTTTAATTGAGGTAAAATGGAAGCCGCATCGAGCGCTATTACCGCGTATTATACGAAATAAATGCTTCTGTGGCGATCACCGATTATTCTAGAAAAGCGTATCTTATTGCTTTGATTGGTGGGAGCGTGAAATCGGACAGTTTTCGCTGTTTTAAAAGAGCATGCCTGAGCGACTGCGACGGTACGTGGAGATTTATAATTATTTAGTATCCGACGATTTGAGTTTATAATATTGCCGCAAAATTATCTTAAACATATGTAATAAATAAACCTGGCCAAGTGCGAGTCAGACTTTTGTCCCGCAGACCCGCACACGGAGGGTTCCGAATTTCCGAAGTCCGAACGCCACGAACATCTAACACCAACTAAGTATTTAATAAATAAGTATTAACACAAACAAAGGTAATTATAGTAGATTAGTAGCCAAGGGCTGTAGGGCATCAATCGCAGCCCGAGATATTTAGGCGCAGGAGCGCAGCGAGGGCGCCTATAGTTCGAGGGTGCAATTGATGCTTACACCCGAGCTAACTACTCTGCTTTACATCTCGATTGTGAGGTAAGTAGAAAAAAACCGGCATTACAAGAATAAAACATTGTTAATTGCTGCTGCAGCTTCCATTTTCATTGAATCGGGAGTGCAGCTTATTTCTTCATCACTTGCAGAACTCATGTTTTTTCCTAATTAACACGTAATTATAAAAAAATCCCAAAAACAAACAATATTTAAAGTAAAAGTTTTCTATTCCCGCCTTTTTTAATCTTTTTTTTATTATTTTTTTCAAGAACGAAATTGAGTTTCGCCGTTCGATATTTAAAATTGATGACTATTATACTCATACGAAGACAAGGCTTAATAGCGAAGCGACCTCTTTTGTCATTGGGCTGAATGCATGATGTCTATTGCCAGTATGATGGTTAGATGTACGCGAACTTTTTGAAAGAGTGAAGAGTTTTTTTTTTAAATTACTTACCGCCCTAGGGCTTTTCTAGCTACATTATTACCCTAGAGCGCTAATTGGTTACCTACAAGCCCCATTTGGGGGTAATAAGGACCTACTTACCGAATATGAGAGATGTAATAGTAGATTAGTAGCCAAGGGCTGTAAGGCATCAATTGCAGCCCGAGATATTTAGGCGCACGAGCGCAGCCAGGGCGCCCATAGTTCGAGGGTGCAATTGATGCTTACACCCGAGCTAACTACTCTGCTTTACATTTCGATTGTGAGGTAAGTAGAAAAAAACCGGCATTACAAGTATAAAACATTTTATTAGTTAAAATGTATAGTGAAATGATTGTTACTTGCTGCTTCAGCTTCCATTTTCATCGAATCGGGAGTGCAGCTTATTTCTTCATCACTTGCAGAACTCATGTTTTTTTCCTAATTAGCACGTAATTATAAAAAAAATCCCAAAAACAAACAATATTTAAAGTAAAAGTTTTCTATTCCCGCCTTTTTCATCTTTTTTTATTTATTTTTTCAAGAACGAAATTGATCTTCGCCGTTCGATATTTAAAATTGATGACTATTATACTCATACGAAGACAAGGCTGAATAGCGAAGCGACCTCTTTTGTCATTGGGCTGAATGCATGATGTCTATTGCCAGTATGATGGTTAGATGTACGCGAACTTTTTCAAAGAGTGAAGAGTTTTTTTTTTTGTTACTTACCGCCCTAGGGCTTTTCTAGCTACATTATTACCCTAGAGCGCTAATTGGTTTCCTACAAGCCCCATTTGGGGGTAATAAGGACCTACTTACCGAATATGAGAGATGTAAATATAAATATCTGGAAGACCGAGTGTTCGTACGACTAACTTTCTACTGATTCTAAGTTCTAACTAAATGATGCTCTTAAAGTACTAAAATTGTGGATATATTACGAGTAAACAAATCGACCGAGGCCCACAAATTTAACAAATGAAACGCTTGCGCGTGCTAATTTTTCCTGTGCTGCCATCTAGCTGCGTCGAGGTGAATTAATTTCGTATCGTATCGTATCGTAATAATCACGTTTTTTGTCTTAAACCCTTTAATTTTTAACTTTGTTCTGTTCTTAGTATTTGTTGTTATAGCGGCAACAGAAATATATCATCTGTGGTAATTTCAACCGTCTAACTATCACGGTTCATGAGATACAGCCTAGTGACAGACGGACAGACAGACAGACAGACAGACAGACAGACGGACAGCGGAGTCTCAGTAATAGGGTTCCGTTGGTACCCTTTGGGTTCGGAACCCTAAAAATGCTACTCACGGTAAAACTAAAAGGCTTATTATTCAATTGTAAAACAAGGCGATGTATTATCTTTTACGAGTATTTACTATTGTTCTGTAAACAAATAGAAATGGACACTGGGCTATAAAACTACCGTATCAGTGAAACGGTTTGTTAGTTACAGATGTTAAAAATTTTACGGTGTGTGTCATCTTGTCATAAACACAGAGTAACACCGGAAGAATGACAAAATTGTTGAAAAACGATTGGTTACAGCACTAACGTCGTAATTGATTAATTTAATCCTCAACAAAAATTTTAAAAATATATTTACCAAAGTATGCAACTGAAATAAATTCATTTTATTTGATATGTGCATTAATTGTTACATCTTTCTTATCGAGTGTGCACGCTGACGTAGCTGTAATACCGTACATAGCACTTGAAGCACATATACATTTTGCCTGGATAAAGTAATTTTAGTGTTTTACATGTGATTTTTAAGAACTAGAGCGCTCATATTTATGCATGTTTATTGGAAACACTCAAATGCTTTAGTTTAGTACGTTAAATAGGTACTTTTAAGTAAATAAATCATAATAAAGTAAGTAAATCTCTGCAAGAAATTCATTCCACAGGCTTTTAGTCTATGAAAATATAACCTAAAATAATTTCGGAAAGACAAATCAAATGCACTTTTGTACTGCAAAATCTGTCAAGCCTAAAGGCGTGCTAGGTTGCTCCCGCAACAAAACAAGAAAATTTTCCAACATTCTCGTAAAATACGTATCTTTGAGAAACATTACATACTCACAAAAGTCAATAATAATTTGCGTCACATAATGCTTCAACCAACATCGCGATACGCTTGCTCTTTCCCTCTCATGCAGTCAGCATAATCGCGCAGGTTTACTAGCTCCAATATAAGAAGGTAGCGGTAAATATTTGTCGGATAAAACGAGCAGGTATCGTGTTTTCCCACACTAGGCATTAGATTCGGAATCATATTATGTAGTGTAACCTTCCTTTACTCTGGTTCTTAGTTACGGCAGAACAAAATGCCTTGATTTTGTTGCGTATTAATTTTATTGTTCTCAACTCAGTTTGTGGAACTGTATCTGATCATAATAGGAGCATTCAGATTGCTTCTCACGGTGTCGATTTTCCGCATAGAAATAAAATTTTGATAGTTTAAAAACAAACAAAAAAACGACTTCCATGCCGCGCGAGTCAGTTTAAGCAAGTTTGAGATGCTTATTTATCCCTGGCGATTCCAAATCGGTTATCGGGTAACTAATATACATAAAAAAAACCTACAGACGAGTTGAGAACTTCCTCCGTTTTGGCTTGAAAATATAGATTGCAATGTTCTTATGTAAGTTGTTCGTCAAGATTACCATTTTTCAACCAAATGGTTGAATTTGTGGACCAGCAAGTGCTGGTACCCAAAATTCTGTGCAAAGGTTCAGCCTAATCTGTCAAACCGTTTGACCGTAAAGAGGTCCTAAACAAACAAACAAATATACTAACTGACTTTAGCATTTATAATATTGTATGTAGTGTAAATAAGAATACAAGTATGGCTATTATCAGCCATTACATTATACACAAGAACACAAATTCGGGTTCAAAAATTGCCTCTCTTTCGACTCTGATCTGCTTCTTAACGGTAACTTCCCGACCGGATACTTTGGATACCTACTTATTTCTACTATACTTCAATTATAATATAAAATAAAAGCTAGCTGCGACCCGCGGCTTTACCCACGTTTAATCCTGGTTGTAAACTTTCCTCTTGAATCACTCTATCTATTGATGAAAACCGCATTAAAATCCGTTGAGTATGTAGTTTAAGAGATGTAAGCGAGCAAACAGCGGAAGCGGCCTTGTTTTATTCCAATCTTTAAAATTTAAAATCAGTCATTCTATAGGAAAAGTTTCCGTAACCAATAAATTATCATTTCAAATAAGGATAGAATACATTTCCATAGCGCGTCTCTGAGAACATTGTTCTGAAAAACCACAGATATATGAATTCACTATTAAAGGTACAGACACACCGCAGCGTTCTGTATACGCGGTCTTGGTAGCAATCAGTACCCCGAGCACGAAAAACTTGCGAAAAAGTATTCGTATCGTCATCGACTTGAAAATGTATGAAATTTGTACAGCGCCCCTATCGTGCGTAAAAGTAACTAAATTCGGCAGCACGAACGATTTTAATTTGATTCGTATCGCAAACGTATCGTTACGTAAACGATACTTGAGATTTTATTAACAAAATGCGAGCATGAACTTAATTTTGACGTACGGTAATGTTAATTTCGAAGGCGGGCTATCGAGCATAGTCGAATATTTTTTCACTTAGGATTTTCCGGTGAGAAAAGTTTCGAAACTTTTTTTAACTGCATAAAACATATTTTTTGCGTGTATTAAATGCAAATACCGCCCGCTTTACCAACGTCGTTCTCTTTATTATCTTCTTGCTGCAAGTTTACTTGAAATTAAAGGAAAATAAAAACATAAAAACAACATAAAAAATCTTTCCTCATAGTTAATCCTCCTTCGAGTTAATAAAACCTTCGTTCCAAGTTGACAAGTTTCATCGTTGTCAGCGACCATGTTTGATTATCAAACTTCAAATTCGACACTGTCACTATGTCATCTATCCATGTACATAAATAAAATATACCAAGTGTGAGTCGGGTTTCCACTAAGGGTTCCGCACAACACAATGTAATAATAAATATATGAAACTCTTAATTAACCACAACACTCTTCAATTATATGAACACTATGGCTCAATGCATATTGAATAGGCAGCGACGCGACGCGCCAAGACGATCAGAAATGACAAGACATTATAAACCTTATGAACAATGTTACAAGGCAAAGAAACGCTTGATAAAATGAACAAGGTTTAGGTACGTAGTACTATTAAGTATTCTGTCGGGAAGCCTCGCGCCGTCGTTTTCCTTTCGAAGTACGGAACCCAAACTCCAAAGAAACATGTCTTTGGTGACGCTATGTCTTTCGTTCATAAACTGGTATATATATTTTTAAAAGTATTAATAATTATTCTATTTTTCAAATAAAATGCATTTGAATATCTCTTATACCGTATTTGAAGATGTTTATTCTGTTAAAGTACTTTTTTAAATATAATTTCCGATAAATAGACAGCTAAGCCAGAAGTCATAAAAAGTTCACTATTCGATTTAATTTTTGAACGTATAATTCATTAAATAAGACGTTCATTTCGTTCACAACGGCTCGTCCCTACTTACATTAGGATGACGCTAGTAACATAATCGTATCGAGCTCTCGATAGCCGTCAGAGTGTGCTTCGTGCTGCCGCCTATCGTAACACCACGTTATTGTATCGTCGACTCGATACCTTTACGATACGGATTCGATGATTTTTCGTGCTCGGGGTACTGATAGCGCAGTAGTATTTGTATCGACTGGTTCACACCAAACGCGATCAGAAAACAATTGAAAAGTACTGAGATCGCGCCTGCAGATCGCTGGAAGCCGCGGTCGCCGTGCCTTCAACGTAGTGAAATCCTAGGGCTGTGTGAAAAACATAAGGACTTCAACGATTTCAGATTTATAATTATCGTCAGTGGTCATCGCGATCTTGCTACGAAAACTCCCGAGAAAGTACATTGGACATGCTTGAAACCTAGACCGAGACATATATACCGAGACATACAGAGAGATATACAGTAGTGTAGTCAGGCGTCATTCACTCGCTGTTTTCTTCCTGCCACGTATCGTCCACGATACAACCGACGACAGTCGTATTTTGAATGTTATCAACGTTGTAACTAGGTTTAATCTCGCATGTTTGCTGTCAGAGAGTGCATGTTCTGTTCGTAGGACTATTATATTTTTTTGTGGTGTATTGAAGTATAATAGTGGCAACTTTATAATCAACATCAACAATGTTCTGTTTATCAAGGTCCAATAACACCGATTCAATTAAACAAAACGATTCCATTTTAAGGAAAAACGGTATAAAAGTTTATGCATCATATAAGTAATTTGGGTGCCTTCGTTATGATTTTGACCTTATAAAAACCGAGGTCCGACCGAATTGTCCAATCAAACAATTTAACACGATATTTAATTTCAATTTCGTACCGCTGATGGTTTCGGTACCGATTCTGATACCTCAATTAGTTAATTATAAATATTGATGATCTTATTTACAACTTCGGTATTTCTTTGTCTTGATGTTTCGCACTCATCTTGGATGGACAAGACGTAAGTAAGTAATGCTCAGGATACACGATAGTACTTATTTCAAGTTAGCATAAAAAAATTAATATATAATTAAAAAGAAGTTTGCATAGCTAATAATACTTATATTCAAAATTTTAAACCACCTCCGACCGATCTATGCTGTAATTTGTTAATTGACACCATTCAAATGAGCCCAAACACGACATTTCTGATGTAAGTTGGTAAGGAGTAGAGTATTCTGTAGATTTCAGGAGATTTCCCAGCATCAGGTCAATGCTAACATGGTCTTACAATATGATGGAAGTAAGAGGATACCGAGTTTAGAATTGATCAGACCTGTAAGAGTTTATTTCAGAGCGTCGTCATTAGCTCTAAATATACTTATCAGAATGTCAATTAAATTACAATGGGACCACCTCGAAAACGTACCCTACCGATAACAAAAAGAATCATTCGAATCGGTTGAAAATTGACGGAGTAATCGAGTAACATACACACAAAAAGATCATCAGACGAATTGAGAGCCTCATTTGTTTTTGGAAGTCGGTTCAAAAGACCTATCAAACAAAAAAATACAAAATCAAAGTTGGTTCATCCGTTTGGGCGCTACGATCACATGAGTAAAAGAACCTAAGATGCCACAGACAGACAAACACATACACAGATACACACGTCAAACTTATGACACCTTTCTTTTTGCGTCGATGGTTAAATATGAGGAGGTTTTGAACTTTCTTGTATTTTTTTCTGTGGTTACCACAGAACTCCGTCACTTATAAACCGATTTGGAAAAATCCTTTTTTGTTTTATAGAATCTACCTCCCGTTTAGTTCCATTGTATAATTTATTGTGACTGAGATATGAAGATATACAACTCAAATTTACTCCTGAAAATGACTAGCGCGGTATGTGTATTTGACATTTTTTTTTAAACAATCTGAATTACTGTCCAATAAACATTAATTTCGTTTCAATCGCTAGCCTATGAGACATTTATAAAAAAAAACATTCGTAGGTACAAACGAACGCTGTCTATATAGAGCTAGTATCCCGCTATCAGCGCTTAACTGCGAGGCCATGTTAATTTAAGTTAATTTAATACCTGGGTGGCGTAATCGGGAGAACGGTCGGCTTTGCTGCCAGAGGTACCGAGTTCAATCCTCGCCGTGCACCAATGGACTTTTCTATCGAAAAATGTATGTGCGCTTTTCACAGTGGCCCTCCGGTATAGGAAAAACATCATTAAGAAACTAACAACCCCTGCATGGTGGTAGGACACTATCTAGTGTCCGCCTGGCCAGCTACCTCCCTCAAGTAAGAAAATCTGTCGCCAAAACATCTAATATGTTCCAGCAGCTATCCTTAAGAGCCAGTTCCCATTCTAGGCCTACCGTGCTTACCCTGTTCGACTGCATCATCACTTACCAACAGGTAAGATATGGTCAAACGCTAGCCTATAAGCTATAAAAAACTTAATAGATATGCTATACGCCGAATTAAAATTTCATAATTTAATTTTGAACTCCTGCCTATTAATCCAATATGAAACTAATCATAAACCACGATTAGGCAATTACCAGGAAATTAAGGCATCCATATACGGAATGATCTTCTAATAACATAACCCACGAAAGCAAACATAAAGTCCCTTACCGATGTCTAGTGTGAAAGTAGTGTTCACTGCCCGCCCCACCCACAGAGGACGATCCGACTTGCTAAACTATTAAATTAGTGCTAAAAAGTTAGTCGTAAACGAAATCGGATTTGTCAAAATGCCTCTCCTTCGACGGGGATCTTTGCAATCCATAATTTAAACTTCTGATATACAAATTCGATACATCATCTAATCGAAAAGGTTTTAGCTACCAAATAACTCACGTAGTACATTCAAAATTTGAAATGACAATTCCAAATTCGAATTTATCTCATTTGAATTTAGATAACTTATGCCCCGATTCTGTAGGCTAGCGAGCAAAAAGCTGAACTAGCACGACGTTAAATATGCGCTATTGTGACTATAAATAGTTTTTTCAGCACATTTGCTCAAAAAATGCATTTACGAAGCCTGTATACATTGTCCGAAAGTTGCAAATTACGCCCCATACACCGGAGCGTGCGGAAAGTACTTACCGCACGTTTGCGGTAAGTACCGGTGTATGGCACGCAGTAACTATGATACAATCTGTGGTATGGCACCGTGCGTATCCTTTACGGTTTATTTTTAATTTTCGTAAAACCTACATAAGAATTCCACCAAAGAGTTTCATATTGCGAGAATAAATAAGCTGAATGATAGCACCTCCTTGAAAGCGCTTTTGCTTAATACATTTGTCCCACTTTAATACTAATGAGTAAATAAGACGAAAGGTGTAGTTCTAATTTTTAATACACATGGCACTATTAGAAATTCGCGCCATTTTTATATTAGAAACGTCAAAGATTGTTTGCTTCGACTTTTTGATTATTTAATTTATGTTTATTTTATTACCAATTGAAGTGTTTTCTCGCAAATTTGCGGAAAAACGTTGTATGACACACGTGCGGATATTGGTTTTAACAAACTCGTGACTATGGTAAGCCCTCGACTTCGTCTCGGGCTTACATTCGTCTACTCGTTTGTAAAAACCAACTTACCGCACTAGTATCATAAATAACTATTACAGACTATCAACTGTCAAAATCGGCAAGTGAGATGAGCAAGAGGCTTGCTATAAAGCAGTTCGCTAGGGTAAAAAATTAAGACCTTGTGTGGCTGTCTGTGATCATTCGAAAACATATTCGAAATCGAGGAATTGATTCGATTTGGATCTTGTAATTCACAGTGTTTCAATCGAAAACTTTGACATTTTATATAAAAAAATCAGTAAACGTACTAAAACCTTTTCGTCTAGAATAGTTTAGTCGACAAGGTTTCCACGATCAATTGAGTGCACTAAAAGATGCAAGTGCAACGCATAGAAGTTGATTGCAATGGTTTAGTTTAGAGTGAAATATCATTACGAAAATGTGTATGGACTATGGGTTCCTGTGGTTCATTCCAGCGCATATTCTGAATAATAAAGACGATATTGGCACAGATAAAATTAGTCGTGTAGTATCGGGTCGGGTCTGACACTGTGGGTAAAATGCAGTAAAACGTGTGGCGGCCGGCTAATTACAGCTATTTGGCTGTAAATACGGCTATACGGCCATCCATCATAAATGCAGCGTCGTAAAGAAGATAGCCATGCAAATCTGGGATTCTGGGTTGGATATCGGTGCTCATTTGTTTTTGAAACGTTAGGTTGGTTTTACATGTAATCTATTACAGCTTTTATTATATTCACATGCTTACCTATAGAATTATTATAGAATAACTTATTACCATACATACATACAGTCACGCCTTTTCCCCGTTAGGGTAGGCAGAGACTACTTCTTTCCACATCCTGACATACCTCCTTCGCTTCTTCCACTTTCATGAGCGCCTTCATACATGCTCGCCGGTCATATAGTCGAATTTTTAATTAGACGGAGTAAACTGACAGGTCAAAATGTCACTTATCAAAAATAATGTTGCCAACATTCAAACGTAGTGATGATCTTTTTTATATCGTTCAAAGAACTGAACTATAGATTAGAAACACTTAAATTAATTAGTACGTATAAGTTCTAGTTAACTGAATTATGTATTTGATCAATGTAATAGGCATAAGCATTTAAAGTCCAGCGTACTAGTTGAATAAGGATGATAAAATATGTTATACTTTTATGAAGACTAATATGAGTTATTGAACTAGTTCACTGAATTGATATGACTCCATGAACTAAATCTTTTATACCACATGCCTATTTTTATTTCATGAAAAAGAGGCAATACTCGTAATGTCATTTTACTCCGTTTAATTAAAAATTCGACTATAGGTACTTTTTCCCTTTCCCTCCACGCTTATTACCTATAATTTTTTTATTATTACATATAAAATTTTAACCTGTGATTTTAAGAACGTTTAAGAAGTTTATTCAATGTATGCTGGAACCCGTGCTGGAACCAGTAACGATTTACGGTGAAACAGCTAAAACTTGGCAGTCCACCTTTTTATTCTCAGCATAAAAATATGTAAAATAGAAATTTGTAACAATTTTTTATACAAACTAAAGAGGTGTTTTCTTCAAAAAAATGTGAATTCCTTGAAATTAAAAAGATCGGTTTCAAAATAAATTGGCAATGGTATGTTATTGTACATCTGACAAACTTCATGTTTTCTTTTCATTCGTTTTCGATTCATACCGTTTTCATTCATTTTACTTCTATCATTTGTAATTTTCAACGACCTTTTCTTTAATAAATAGTAAATATTTTCGCTAAAAAATCATAAACAAACATATACATCTCAGAAGGATCGCATCGAAAGCAACCTAGCTGGTGTAGGTAGTTGAACTATTTTTTTAATAAAAATGGCTCAATACGCTTTGCTATAAATCAAATATTTTTTTAGCAAAATGATAGAAAATAAGTTATTTTTCAAAAAAAATATAACCGACTTCATAACCACAAAAAGGCACTCAAAAGCGAAATTAAATTTACTTAAAATTATTACAAGCGTTACCCACTTCTCTATTTGAAGTCGGTGCCAGCCAAGTCTAATAGGTAGTAGATAGATAATACCTACATGTATCTACCTACTTACTAACCTACTTACTACTACTACATACATAGTGTCTATCTAATATCCAATAGGCTTTGCTGGCACCGACTTCAAATAAAGAAGTGGGTAACGCTTGTAATAATTTTAAGTAAATTATTTTTCGCTTTTGAGTGCCTTTTTGTTGTTATGAAGTCGGTTATATTTTTTTTGAAAAATAACTTATTTTACCCTTTTTAGTGCAAAATAAATTTTAATGAAATTACATGCATCTATTAAATTTCGTGTCTGGGCCGTTATACACTGAAGGATATATACTTTTTGAAAATTTCAAGTATGTACCTATAACGGTTAAGAAGATACAGATCTGTAAAGTGCGCACATATAGACACACGGACGGACGGACGGACGGACGAACAGACAACAAAGTCTCAGAAAGTGTTCATTTGGTAGCCTTTGGGTTCGGAACCCTAAAAAAATTGACTTTAAATGCCGCGCTAAAGTGAAAATATTCACTAGTAATAATGATGTCATCAAGGTATCAAAGGACGATGTCCAAAATAGCCCTGTACAATTAAAGCATCCGACACACACGATAATTAATTGTCTATTTTATTACAATAATTCCAAATACTTTTATAACACGGACTAGTTGTATTTCAAAATGAATATTAAAAAGTATTATTTCCTATTATTAACATTAATTGCCGCCATATGGCCAACAGAGTACTGAATCACTCTACTACGTTATAAGCGGCACTTCCCTATATTGTGGATACCCGAATTATGAAAGCACTGTGTAGCCAACCTAACAACGGAAAGTATTATTTACGTAGTAACTATTATATAATATGTAGTTTTATGCTTATAATTTTTTTTTGCTGTGTTGATTGGTACAAAGTACGTTCATAATTCTGAATTATTTAATTATGTATGCAGTGTCGCGGGACTGAAATGGCCGCCATCTTCGCCAAACGTCATGTCATGTCAAAAAATATTAGGTATGGTTAAAAAAGTTTGCACCCTAACAAGACTTTGCCCGGTAGAACATTCCTGTGAAGACAAATTATTTGTATTTATATATAATTATTTATTATAATTATTAATATATAGTTATTTATTGAGGGCCCGGTGGCGTAATTGGGAGAACGGTCTGGTTTGATGCCGTGGTACCGAGTTCAAACCGCCGTGCACCAATGAATTTTTCTATCGAAAAATATATGTGCGCTTCTCACAGTGGCCCTCCGGTGAAGGAAAACATCGTTAAGAAACCAATAACCCCCGCATGGTGGTAGAACATATCTAGTGTCCGACTGGCCAGCTACCACCCTCAAGTCAGAAAATCTGTCGCCCAACATCTAGTGTGTTCCGGCAGCTATCCTTGAGCGCCAGTTCCCATTCTAGTCCACTTCTCTATCTTCGACCGCATCATCACTTAGCAACAGGTGAGATAGTGGTCAAACGCTTGCCTATAAGATATTAAAAAAAAATATCCCCACCTTTATTTCTATCTCGCTCACAGTTACCGTAAGAATATCTTATATGCAATAGCAACCTCCATTGTGTATAATCTTCTTGGGACTCTTCTACTAAAACTAGTACATTCTCCTATGTTTGAGGTATTTATCTCCATATCTCAGGTGATACTAATCAGATCTCGATAAAATTAAAATGGGACCACCTCGGAAACGTATCCTACCTATTAAAAAAAGAATCATTTGAATCCGTTCTCAATTGATGGAGAAATCGCGTAACATACACACAAAAAAAAAAAAAAAAAAAAAAAAAAAAAAACATACAGACGAATTGAGAACCTCCTCCTTTTTTGTGAAGTCGGTTAATAAAACTAAATTGTCAGTATTTCAGAAAAGTAACTTGCCGAGTATACATAATAATAATATTTCTTTTTATTTCCGCTAATTGCCCTTCAAGCCAAAGCCTTGCAACATTAAATTTTATGTCTCGCATCTTGTCACACATTCGCGCCTATGACACCTGTGAACACGAGGTGCCATAACTTGCCAGTGCCACCATTTATTGCCAATTAGGAGGTTTGCGCACCATCGCGAAATGTGACATTTAGCCATTGTCTACAATTTGGCGGAAGATATCCATAGACTATTGTAGAAGTTGAGAGAGTTTTATTATTGTTGGGTGAAGTGTAATATCTTACTACTCTCGTCGACATATTAAGCGATGGAAATCGAATCTTCTCTGCCAATTTGACCGATGGAACACGAAAAGTTTAACGATTTTTTTGTTTTCGATTTCCAAAAATTAAACTTTTTTAAATGGAATTATGCTGTTGGCCTTCACTGGACTTCGCAGCTTTACCGGACATCAAGTGAAGGAATATTGATTGATAAACACTCTACTGCTGATTCTTTGCAATCCCATTCTAGGCCTAGCGTGCTTACCATCTTCGACCGCATTATCACTTACCAACAGGTGAGATAGTGGTCAAAATGCTAGCCTATAAGATATTTAAAAAAATATGCTTGTTGTTAAGCTATGAACCAGTAGTTACGATATTTGTTAACAAAATTATAAAATTTAATAATCATAAACGATCCATTGTCTAATTCAATTGAGCACCCGTAGTTAAAAATGAAGCCATTTCATATTACATTTCAGTAAAATGTCCTTCCACCTCTTTTACCCCACATTAACCTACAAAATTAGTGCATGTTGATTACATACGGAAATTCGAAGCACAATGTTCATTACACAAATAAAAACAACCCCACACGAATAAAAACCAATTATCTTCTTCTAACCGTAGAAATAACCATCGATGTCACATTTGCTAAATCGTAATAAAAGGTAATAAGGTTTAATGTTGTTTGCAATTTTGTAGCGGACATTTCATTGATGGTGCTTAAATGTAGCTTGTAAAGCTTTATGTCAAAGTGAAAAGGTTTAAAATGCCTTCAAATTGTTAAGGTACAATTTCATTGATGTTTTCGGTTTCCCCTAATGTTGAACAGGTCGCGACACCGTTTATCTTAATAACATGATAATATATCGAAACGTCCTTTAGGGGTTATATTTTTTTTTTTATTAGATAAGCTTGTGCTCGGTCATTTGCGGTATCTATATTAGATCTGGTGGTTTGGATGGACGGTTATTTTTAAAATACTTTCTTAATACAATAGGTACTTTTGTTTTATTTTATTTTATTTTAACTGTACGAGTGTCAAAAAGATAACTATATATACATGTATATTTATTTTTATTGAAAACATGTAATTACAATCTCATGACATGCTAAAGTGACATTAACAGCTATGTCAAACAAAATAACATGGCAATATTAATTATTCAGCTCTAGCAACACGTTACCTAGCCACTAGTGTTGAAAATTGCGGGCAACACCGAAGCGCGGGAAACATATTTTTTAATCCTTGTGTGTTTATTTTTAATGCGATTTCTATGAAGAGATAGAGCAAATTAGGTTTAATGGTTTTATGCATGCTATCATATGGACTACTCAAATATGGATGCTCAGGGTGGGTTTCCAGCAATAACATTTTAGTGCCCAGTGATGCAGAGGGAGAATGGACGGCTTTGACGCCAGAGGTAGTGGGTTCAGAATGCCCGCCGTGCAACAATTGATTTTTATCGAAAAATGTATGTGCGCATATCACAGTGGTCCTCCTGTGAAGGAAAACACAGTTAAGAAACCCCCAACCCAGGCATGGTGGTCTAGTATCCGCCTGGCCATCTACTATAAATACCTTCAAGTTGAAAAGAAAAATCTGTCGCCAAACATCTAATGTGTTCCGGCATCTGTCCTTGAGCCAATTTCCATTCTAGACCGAGTGTGCCACCATCCTCGACCGCATCATCATTTACCAACAAGTGAGATACGTTAAACGCTTAACCAATTAAAACTTTAAATGCTAGCCTACACATGTAAAAAATCCAGCTGAAGATATACTAATTATTTAGGAATAGTAGTAGCACAGAAAATTGTTCTTATACTTGTTCTGTGGTAGTAGTAGGTAAATAGCGCAATTGGTCACCCGGGTCACCGGAAGTGTGACGGGAGCAACACACCTGTCAAGCGGTGTCAACCCTTTGGATGCTATCTGGTTGCCCATAAACTGTTGGGGCGGGAAATGATGAGTGTACGTTTTTGTGGGTTATGTTAGTACAAAACTATTTGCAATTACGTAAATTAATTCCTGCGTATATTATAAATACGTAAAATACCTACTTGGAAATGCAGATACTATTATTCAAATAACTTACAGTCTTGACTTAAAACTTAGGTGCTAATAATTGCACCAGTACTGAAATTTGATCGATTTACCTTATAATAAATAATAGTTCAATTGTTATTAAACATTTTGTGAGCAAAATTTTGTATTGTATTTTTCATGAAACTAGAATCGATAGAAGATAGATACTTTATTAATCCAACTTAGCCGTAATAACAATTTACCGCTCATAACATCACTATAGTAGTAAATACCCAGCCATATCGAATACGGTCGCGAGGATATTCGCAACTTATGTCGGATTTACTCCGATATCACACTTTATAGCGTACCCCTGGATTATATTGTCAATATTATTACTCGCTCCTTAATACCGTAAAGCCGGCCTATAAAACATATTGGAAATTATGGTCATCGTGACGTTTTATCGGTACACTAGGGACGCTATCGCAGCTTTGCTCGCAAAGACTAGTATCATGCGATTCCCACTCTGTGGTTTTTATTACCCGACTGCGAAGGAAGGAGAGTTATGTTTTTCTGAATGTACATTTTTTTTTTTTTTTTATAAAGATTACTCGCAATGTGGGTTGCACATTACTAGTATTCTTGTTAACCCCTCCAACTAAGCTGAATATGCTTGTGTATGTATGTATATTTTTTCGCTAGCCTTAGAGCCTAAATGGCTTGTCGTATTTTTATGTGAGTGATGTCAATAGATTCTTCTTAGTCGTGAAAGTGACAATGGGTACATCAAAATTTAAAAAAAAAAATTTTGGCGCCAAAAAGTAATCTATACTAATAATATATATAATATATAATATTATAAAGAGGAAAACTTTGTTTGTTTAGTTGTAATGAATAGGCTCAAAAACTACTGGACCGTTTTTAAAAATTCTTTCACCATTCGAAAGCCACAGTATCCACGAGTAACATAGGCTAAATTTTATTTTGGAAAAAAATATGGTTCCGTAAGATATTTGGGTTTTAGCAAAACAACGTTTGCAGGGTCAGCTAGTCTCAAAATAACCAGATGAACATTGCGGTTCGACTATTCGGAAGGAAAATCAAGTCACGCGTTGAAGCCTTTTGTATAACAAACTTGCAAATTGGATTTGCAAAAGAATAACACTAACAAAAAATTAGGACGTCGATGGGTACAGGTATAGTAAGTCCATATAGTAAGTACTCCATAACATAAATTTACATGATGGAAATGTAAAAACCGTGCACAGTAAACTTATACTTAGTGTTATTTTTTTTTCTCATATCGGGTAGGCTAGCGTTTGACTATACTCTAGGGAGCGTTCAAGTATTACGTAACGCAATTTTGTCTCGTAAAACGTTACGATGCGTTACAGGGGCGAGAGGGGGTCTTTCTTACAACACGTTACGTAACATTATTTCTTTTTTTATATAAAAAATTAGGGAATTAAAACTCCCAAATTGGCAACTCTTTTCGTTTACGTTTTACGGGGAATCCCTCGATTGTATAAAACTATTAAAACTATACCAAGAATAAAAACTATAACATAACTTTTTGCAGGGTAAAAATGATCACTTGAGTGTTACGTAAGGTTTAGAGAGGGGGGAGGGGTACAGAAAAACGTTACGGAGCGTTACAGTGGGGGGAGGGGGGGTCAAAAATCTTCAAAAATTGCGTTACGTAATACTTGAACGCTCCCCTAGCTTGCCTGGTGGTAAGCGATGATTGGCTCGAATGATAGACCTAGAATGGTCTATGTTGCTGGAACACCGTAAGGCAACAGATTTTCTCCTTGATGGTGGTAAGCTACTTTTTGGCAGCAAGTCAGGCGGAACATCGATATGGAAAATGCTTTCACCAGCTGTGGAAATTATTTTTAAAATCTTAAAAAAATGACACCTAAATCTTAGATCTAGTGGCTTTAAAGTTCCCACTACTATCGTAGAATGAAATCCAAAGGCCATCTATAAACGCTAATATGGAATTGCTATTCGGTCTATTATATACAAAATTAAAAATCGGACGCCATAGCGTAACGGTGTTCTGGCAGCTTGAGAGTCGAATATTTTAGGCCAAGCTAGTCTAGCTAAGCTAGCCTAGTTCACCATCTTCAACCACATCATCGATTACCGCCAAGCGTAGTGGCTAAACGCTTGCCTCTAAGATATTCAAAAAATTACAAATACCTACCAAATCTCATCAAATTTAACATTTCAAACAAACTCACAAATCGCATTGCATTTATGTAAGTAGGATAATATCAGTAAATAGATAGATTGAGATGCGTAGTAACACAGTGACGTGATATAGCTCTATCGGTTTGGAAATGTTTACGGATATTCAAGCAATAACTGTAAGCCGGATTATATCCGGATTTAGAACGGAGATATATCATTCATGCGCTCGGATTATTGATTGGCCATGCTGGTAAAGTGTTGAGAATGAAATCTATTGCCTAAATTAAGAACTTGATCATTTTGTATCATCATTAACAGTTAGTATTCGTCCAGTGTTGGACATAGGCTTCTCCTATGGCACGCCACTGAGCTCGATCTTCAGCTTGTCTCCAACCGCTGCCAGCTAGCTTGCGTATATCATCGCTCCATCTAGTTGGAGGGCGTCCTACGCTTCGTTTACCGAGCCGTGATCTCCACTCTAGAACACGTCTACCCCAACGATTATCGGTTGTACGTCAGATGTGACCAGCCCACTGCCACTTCAGCTTGCTAATCTTGTGGGCTATGTCGATAAAGTTAGTTCTCTGTCGGATGACTTCATTTCGTTTAAATAAAATTCATATTGTTTAAAAAAATACTAAACGTCACGGCACAAATTGTATAATAGTTGCAACGTAATACAAATCATAATTTGACTTTCAAGGGCTCCTCTATGCTGCCGGAACACAGTTAGGTTTCGGCGACAGATTTTCTCCTTTTGGTAAGCTACGTTTTGGTAGTAATTCAGGCAGAACATTCCAGTTCCCATTCTAGGCCTAGCGTGGTACTATCCTCGACCGCATCATTACTTACCAACAGGCGAGATAGTGGTCAAACGCTAGCCTATATGATATATTAAAAAAAAACAACGGGTTGCACTCTGGGAGTGCCGGCAGAAGTGAAAACTTGAACACGTCATTTTTGAATATTTTGGAATGACACCTGGCGCAAGCGCCCTGCGCTCCGTGTTACGATCAGGACACGTGACCCTGATGCGTGTTTAACATTTTTTACCCATCCCAAGAAAAGTGCACAACGCCGCTATTTAGAAGTTTTCACTTAAAAAATTGGTATACCTAATGCTCCAATTCCAACCACCTGCTGTGTCACGCATTCGTGGGAAACATCTCATTAGTTCAAAACACAAGATTTCTACAACTGATTAAATCGATTGTTAAAAAATCGATTTCCTACTCTGTCTTAACAATCGATTAGAAAGATAGGGATGTTCTACAAAGCATTGTCACTCATTTGTCAAAAAGGGTTTCCGATTGAGTTTAGGACCCTAATTACTGCAATAGATCGTTTGTGATAAACTTGTTACAATTCTGATTGTTTGATTTATATTGTACATAAACCTACGGGAGACGTTCACCGATAATTTTAAAAGTGACCTTGGCGTTCTTTTCCTATGGGTTTTTTTTTTAGTTTTGGATAGGATAAATGTCACCATAACCTACGAAAATAATAAAGATACTAATTTAGTCAAAATAAACCATTGAGTCCATATGCCGCAATATTAAGCAGTCCGTTTTGCTTGAAAAAAAAAAAAGTTTTTTTCGAACAATAAAGTTCTCATAAAGCAGTTCTGCAGTGGTTGATAGCGCTTCTGCAGGGACGACAATTTTTCGTCTTTTTTCTGCGGAAAATTCATGTTTTTGTAAAACCACAGGCTTAAAAAAGCAATGTGGGCTGCACATTACTAGTAGTCTTGTTAATCCCTCCGACTAAGCTAAATATACTTGTATCTGGAGTGGGTTCACGTCAATAGTGTAATCGGCAGGCCGACGCCTTAGCCTGAGTGGGCTATTGCCGCTTACTTGTATACTATCCAATTCATACATAGCCGATTTTTTTATAAAAGTATGCTGTTTAAGATTGCTTACCAAATTAGTCCCGTGCTACATAAGTACCTAAGTGTTAAAAACAGGACTCAAGAATAAATGCATTAGTAAACTTAAGTAGGTATGTATAGGTATAGGTATCTTAAAAGGCATGTTCACATTCCAAAAGTCATTAAGTTTTCTGCAAGCGTTGGCCAGGAAATCATCGATTTGTCGAAGGCCAGTCGAGAATGTGACAGGATACCGGCACGCATTGCTCGAGATTCATTATGTTTCTCGAATATAGGTGATTATTTGGCACCTTCATTTTTAACCGACTTCAAAGAAAGGAGAAGGTTCTCAATTTGTCAGAATAGTGTTTTTTTTATGTATGTTCATCGATTACTCAAAGACGCCTGGACCGATTTAAATATATCTTTTTTTTAGGTTTCCGTACCTCAAAAGGTAAAAAGGAACCCTTATAATATCACTTTCTTGTCCGTCTGTCTGTCTGTCTGTCCGTCTGTCTGTCCGTGTGTCACCACTGATTTTCTCAGGAACGGGTGGACCTAGCAAGTTGAAATTTATAGCAGATACTGAGGTCTATAGTTCCTATTAGGTGTATAAAAATCAAGGTCCTGAGTCAACACGATAAAAGATATGGGCAAATTTTGATTTTCGGGAAAACTTGTAAGTACCAATATTGACCTTAATTTTCAACTTTTTTTATTTTTCGGAATTTTTCCTTTACTTGAGTTACAATTCTAGGTCAACCGGAAGTACCCTATAGGTTATACCTATTTTACCTAATAGGGTACTTCCCGTTGACCTAGAATTATGAAATTTGGCAAGAAGCAAGGTCAAAAATCCACAAAAATAAAAAAAGTTGAAAATTAAAGGGTGTCCCCATACATACATAGTAACGCCAATTAAGATAGACCTCTGAGATATATGAGCGCTCATACAATTTAGAGGTCTATCTTAATTGGTACCTACCAACGGTTAGTACGGAAGCCTCGTTGGGCGAGTACAAATCGACTTGGCCGGTTTTATTTTAAAAGGGTATACCTTCCCAGGTGGTTTCATTTAAATTTCATCGAGATCTGATGAATATCTCCAGAGATATGGAGATGAACACCTTAAACTCGGTACTGAAAATTACTAGCGCGGCATTTAAAGTCGGTTCTTTTAATTATTTAAAATATAGATTAAAGTAGTTGGAACCTGCTGTCTTACCTGCATGATTAAATGTTTAGGTTATGTAAGTAGTAAAGTTTCTACAACGATTTTTAGGGTTCCGTACCCAAAGGGTAAAACGGGACCCTATTACTAAGACTCCGCTGTCCGTCTGTCTGTCTGTCTGTCTGTCTGTCTGTCTGTCTGTCTGCCTGTCTGTCTGTCTGTCCGTCTGACACCAGGCTGTATCTCATGAACCGTGACCTCATGACAGTTGAAATTTTCAGACATGATGTATTTCTGTTGCCGCTATAACAACGAATACTAAAAACAGAATAAAGTTAAAGATAATAGAAGGTCCCCATACAAGAAACGTGTTTTTTTCGGCATTTCACGCCATCTATGAACGCTTAGTTAGGTAAACGTCCCATAGATGGCGTTATATTGAAATGTCAATCCCTAACACCTTTGTTAGACGTTAGATGGCGTTATAAGAAACGAAATGTTTATTAATTATTATTTTTTGCTGGCGAAAAATGGTAGTGGTATTTTTTGCTCGATCTTATAAAATACCGTAGTGTGGTACGGAACCCTACGAGTGCGAGTCCGACTTGCACTTGGCCAGTTTATTGAACACCTTGGCGATAAAATCCTATCAAATTCCGTTTAAATTCGTAAGAAACAATTTGGCATAAATAACATATTATACATCACCAACCGGTTCGCCGAGTTCTGACATGGTCGAAACTAGCTATTTTCCTTAAAAATATCACAGCGTCTCGTCTAATATCCGACATTCATATTAACCAAACAAAAACTATTAAAAACTCAACCGCATCGTCACTTATCATCATCTTATCATCACTTATCATAGTGGCCAAATACTTAATTTGAACCCCAATTCTTATAATTCCACAGTATACATATACCTACTTATAAATTACCTACTTACATACCACCTATCTAGAGTTAAAAAAGTTCCTTTACTTCCAAAAAATAACATTACATATCTTTCAGACCTCAATAAGCAATTAATTCGCATCGACCGGTCCCATCCAAAAGCTATCAATCTGCGCAGATGCAAGCATTCCTCCGCTAATGTCCTAGACGATTCGCTTCCTACCCGCACAACATATAATTACAATCCACTTCCTTGCACGACACTCGTAATGAGCTCTGACTTCTCTGACCCATATAAAAAAACATCACAGACTAGTCTATGCACCTGCATATTCCTCTTATTAATATCGAATCAATGGCTCATTAAAGCAACGGTCTTTCTCTCACGCCCCGGCATTATCTGTCATCTTTCACCCCATCAGGAAGGTAGAAAGTCTAATAGAAATCGGTAATAAGAAACGTTAATCGCGCACACGCTTTGACAGTTACTGGTCGCCATTTTGCCGTGCAAAAACTGATATTGGATGTGTCAAGGAATGATGGATGCGTAAGCGCAAAAAGCGGTGAACGGAACGGCCCGTGACGTGCAATGGCGCTACTGTATTACGCGGGTAAAGACCTAGGGTTGTGTAACTCAGTTGTGTTTGAGCTGGAACTGGAAATGCGAGTTTGTATAAGCGAGTTAATTTTAAACTATACGTATATGTGTAGCTTGTGGATTCTTCTGCTCATTAACCAAAAAGGACTAATCTTCTTGCTCATAACCATAAATACAGCATAAAGTTTATAATTAGGTATTGCATCTAGGCGTTTTCTTAAAATAGAAAAACATGTTAGTTCCTGGAGACTTAACAGATGGCTTTCAAAATGAATGCAATGGACTAACCATGGCAGCGAATTCCGCGCTGAACCATGAAGACTAGAGTATGTCTCTATTTGGTGGGTCTAATTAACATTGTAAATCTGACAAACCTCATTTCAAACCTGTTTTCTTTTCATTTGTTTTTGATGGATTTATATCCTCTAAGCCGCTTTCATTTCAAATATTTCTGACATTTGTAATAATCAACGACTACTGCTTTTTAACCGACGTCAAACAAAGGATGAGGTTCTCACTCAATGTGTCGGAATCTTATCTTAGTTGCCCGATTATTTAAAGACACCTGGACTGATTTGGAAAATTCTTCTTTTATTTGATAGGGTATTAAGGCTTCCCAGGTGGTCCCATTTAAATTTCATCGAGATCTGAAGATACGAAGAAAGTGTGAGCGCTTCTCACAGTGGCCCTCCGGTGAAGGAAAACATCGTTAAGAAACCAACAGCCCCCGCATGGTGGTAGGACACTATCTAGTGTCCGCCTGGCCAGCTACCACCCTCAAGTTAGAAAATCTGTCACCAAACATCTAATGTGTTTCGGCAGCTATCCTTGAGAGCCAGTTCCCATTCTAGGCCTGGCATGCTTACCATCTTCGACCGCATCATCACTTACCTACAGGTGAGATGGTGGTCAAAACGCTAGCCTATAAGATATTTAAAAAAAAAAGATAACACCACCTATGAGTCATACATGATCATGACAATAAAATCATCATCATTAACAGCCAGTATTCATCCACTGTTGGACATAGGCCTCTCCTATGGCACGCCACTGAACACGGTCTTCAGCTATTTGTTTCCAACCGCTGCCAGCCAGCTGACGTATATCACCGCTCCACTTAGCTGGAGGTCGTCCTACGCTTCGTTTACCGAGCCGTGGTCTCCACTCTAGAACACGTCTACCCCAACGGTTATCGGTTATAAGCCGACATATAATGAAAGCATTATTAAATGTTATTTAAAATAAATATTAACAAAGTAGGTACTTATGTGGTTGAATTAAAAATAATGTCAACTATATTACAAGTATAGCTTGATCCACCGAACAAGGATTATGTCGCCAAGCGGCTCACAGAATTTCGACATGTAAGTAGGTCTACATCTAAGTTTATAGGTTATACAAAAATAATAATTTATCAAAACATTTGAGATGCATGAAAATTTGCCGGGTTTATTTTACTTTCACTTAATTTTTTACACACATTATCAATATCCGGAATCTCGTAGCATCTGTTTGATCGAATCAATAGTCAAAACAATTATCGAAACTACCACAAAATCCATTACCCCTCCACTTTTTGCTGCCAAAACACTTCCTTTTACGCGTGTGGTTTAAAAAAATAATTATAGGACTTTTAAGTAGCCTGTCAGATTTAATGTGTAAATAGCAGGCTTCGACCGGGGGTGTGGATCGTCCCGTATCCAAGGCGTCAATTTTGGCGCGTAACCTTGTAATTACGACATTAGAATCCGATCAAAAAAGATAATGTAACCTTCTTGAGTTCGATCGATACACTATTGAACGCTCAATTTTAGCGCCATTTTTTACTTTTTAATTTTTTATTTTTTCCAATCGAAGGGCACGTTCGTGTTTTTATAATTATTACTGATACGTTCATAGTCATGCTGTCATAATATTTTCTATTCGAAATAAAATTGTTCTAATTAACACTTTTCAAACAGGCTTCCTATTGTACTTTTACTTAATTTTTTATCATATGATAAAAATGTATGATCGTCTTAGACCTTTCAAAAATGATCGTACTAACTTTGCCCGTAAATTCACTTGCACAAGCATATTTCGGTTTCACCGTTTAAATAAAACATTTGTCTGCATTGAAAATTAGCTAAAAGTGTCTTAAGTATGTCGCTTTTCAGCTATTTCATTGTGAAAAAAACAAAGTATAAACTCTGTATCCTTAATAAACTGGCCATGTGCGTGTCAGACTCATACTATCACAGTCACGCACACGTTGGGTTCCGTACCACAGTCGTAGGACTAGTATCTATTCTTTGCCACAGTACAATACTAAACAATTCACAAAACCGAGTAGTAAACCGCGTGCTTATTTACTATAACGCCATCTAACGCTATCTAAGTGAAAGTTAACAGTCAGGTGTTAGGGTAGGTAAACGTTCAATAAAACGCTCATAGATGGTGTTACAGTGAAGTGGCGAAAAAAAAACGTTTCTTGTATGGACCCCCTTTAATTTTTAACGTTATTCTGTTTTCAGTATTTGTTGTTATAGTGGCAACAGAAATACATCATCTGTAAAAATTTCATGTGTCCAACTACCATGATTCATGAGATACAGCCTGGTGACAGATGGACAGACAGACAGACAGACAGACGGACAGCGGAGTCTCAGTAATAGGGTTCCGTTGGTACCCTTTGGGTTCGGAATCCTAAAAATCAACTCTAGTCTTAATACGCTACACAAAGTTATCAGGTAAAATCTACCGTTTAATCGTGCGTTGAATGAAGTATTTTCCCAAATAACTCTATTTACCATAGATTAGATGAGATAGTGACCGGTAGTCGATTCCCTCGATATATATACTTGATAATCGACTAATGAGCAAAGCCAAGTGCTAAGTTATTTAGACCCTTACACATAGCGATTTAAAGTTGAGTAAAGTTATTTTAAATAGCCAAAGTTTTGGGGGCATTTTGAAGACAACGCAACGGCCCAATAAATGTGAAGTTGCGTTTATTGTCAACACTAACAGAAATATTAATAGTCACAGTCCTAAACTTAAAGTCCAGTCTTTCAAACTACTGTAGCGTATAGGTATAAAAATATTAAGTTAATAACGATAACGGTAGCCTTTAAAAATACATAAGTTATACTTATTCTACAATCTTGATCCATATAAACTTCCAAAACCTTTGCCTGGAATACCCCTCTATTAGCAATAGCACCACTAGTTCTTCTACAACTTTCTTACTGCTACCTTCTAACATAACATAACGCTACCATGTTTAATATCTTTACAATGAAGGTAAAAAGTTTGAATCTTTAGAGATATGAAAGTCTCGGAACACTAACTCACGATATTCTTTCCACGCAAAGCCAGAAATTTTAAATTAAAGTTCAAAATTTACCGTGATCAGGCCAAAAACCTAAGTAAGTAGTAATCAATATGTTTGAAATGATGATTATGTTTTATGAAAGTTTTTAAAATGACTTATATTATTCGAGATCTTTGTTGCTTGTACAAGATTTTGTTGTATCCTAAAATTGCCGTATGTAAAGGCCCGTTACACATGACGGTTCCCACAAAATTTCATTTCGCTATTATTACTCGCACTTCAGTGGATATGTAATGAAAATTCCTACACTAATAAAGATACGTTTACACTAACTTCATACTGAGATAGGAACTATAAATAGATATCGTTGATGTTGCCTTTATCGTAGCATATATAGAAAGTTTTTTTTAATCATCATCATCATCAGCCTATACTTGTCCACTGCTGGACATAGAAGTCCCCAACTGCACGCCACTAAGCATGATCCTCGGCTACTCTCATCCAGCTCTTGCCAGCCATTGTGCGAACATCATCGCTCCACCTAGTCTGAGGGCGTCCTACGCTACGTTTGCTGATTCGCGGTCTCCACTCAAGAACTCGTTTACCCCAGCGGTTGTCGGTTTTACGGCTAATGTGGCCGGCCCATTGCCACTTCACCTTACTAATTCGATGGGCTATATCGATGACTTTATTTCTTTGTCGGATCACCTCGTTTCGGATTCGATCCTTCAGAAAAACTCCGAGCATAGCCCTTTCCATAGCAGCATTTTTTAGGGTTCCGTAGTCCTAACAAGGAACCCTTATAGTTTCGTCATGTCCGTCTGTCTGTCTGTCTGTCTGTCTGTCCGAGGTTTTGCTAAGAGACCGTTAATACTAGAAAGCTGTAATTTTGTGAGGGTATGTATATATATTACGCCAACAAAGTGCTGAAATAAAATTGTGAAAAATATTTTTTTTAGGGTAGCTCCCCTATATGAGAAGTGGGGATGATTTTTTTTTTCATCGCCTACCCCATCGTGTGGGGTATCGTTGAATAGGTCTTTCAAAATTACTTCAGGGTTTTTGTTCCAGTAGGGGTTCCCCCCTCCCCCTCTAAAATTTAAACTGCTGGCTTGAAAAATCTGGATAAATTCGTGATAATAGCGCATTTCATGAACTTTAAAGGAAAATTAAAGCGGTTGAGATAACTTTATTAGTTTAGCAGTAATAGTCGTTGAACTTGGGTGTTGGATAATTTTGTAACAAATACAAAATCCTTAGAATAAATCCTTTAAAGTGACAAAGACAGAGTACCTAGTTGCTTGTTTATGACAGGTAAAGACTTGCATTGAATAACAAGCTACTACGGAACCCTACACTGCGCGTGGCCCGACACGCACTTGGCCGGTTTTTTTTATAACACGCTATTATTAGCTTTACTTATAACTAGTGAGTACTTGAGCCCTGTAAACGTAAACAATAATGTAGATGGCTGGACTTCTGAGCGAGAGGTCACCGGTTCAACCCCTAACACGGGTGTTCATCCACAGGTAGTCCTGAGCAAACCACCACTGCACCCTACTAAGGAGCAAATTATACCGATGTTCCGCCTGAATTGCTACCAAAAAATAGCTTACTTACTTCTACCACATTTTTGCATGGTGGTAGGATACTATCTAGTATCCAACTGGCCAGCTACCACCCTCAAGTTAGAAAATCTGTCGCCAAAACATCTAATGTGTTCCGGCAGCTATCCTTGAGAGCCAGGTCCCATTCTAGGCCTAGCGTGCTTACCATCTTCATCATCGCATCATCGCTTACCAACAGGTGAGATAGTGGTCAAACGCTAGCCTTTAAGATATTTAAAAAAACCATCAAGGAAAAAATCTACCGCCATAATTTAACCATACGGTGTTCCTTCAGCAGACAGCCCTTGAGAGTATATTGTAGGCCTAGCATGTTCACCATCATCGACCACATAATCGCTTACCACCAGGTGAGATAGTGTTCAAACGCTAGCCTGTAAGATATGAATAAAAATCAAAGCTTGTAAAATCTGTCGATTTCTTACATTAGTAAGATACGATAAGGATAAGGTACGATTTCTTATATTAATAAGAAAAACCTCCAGCACCACTCACTAGTGCAATGACTCAAGCATCTATCTAAAACCGTAATAACAGTCTGATGGTTACGCACTAACAGCAAAACAACGTGGAAAGTGTGAACCGCCGTTTCATACCTCGACTAATGACAGTTTAATAGATCATCGATGATACCGTTCTCTTACCGGGAATCAGTCCTCTAATGGACCCGCTGTGAAAGTCGAGTTTGAGATGAACGCGGGCGGGAATATACTTTTTACGCGGTATTTTTTGTAGAAGCTTTAAAGGACTAAAACATTCAGTCAGGCATTGGATTTTAGCTGCCGAAGATCTCTAATTGCTGTACAAATTGTCTAATAGCTGCGCTCCGCGGTTTCAGTCTTATGAAAAGTATTGTCACCACCATTATCGTCATCAGCCTATACTAGTCCCACTGCTGGTCATAGGCCTCTCTAATTGCACAAAGGATAGCTGTCGGAACACACGCAGTTTTTGCGACAGATTTGCCAACCTGAGGGTGGAATCTTTCTAGCTTCTAGGTTCTTATAGCAGGAATTAGAAGACGGTTGTGTACAATAAGTAACAAAATTTACCAAAGTAACACAAGTATTCTTTGAATTAGACAACTGCCCAACCCCAAAAAATCATCAGGTCTCCCTCCCACACCCATTCAAGCTGTAGTTATATATAAATCAGTTCAGTAGACAACAGCATTTGCGAGTTGAAAACAATTACAAAATGTTTATATTTTTTCAACAAACATTGTAGTCAGTTAACCGTAAAAAAGTAGGTGCATATCTAACATATTCCTTTTCATCTTTCCAGCAAGTAGCAACCCCGACAGTCGTGAAAAAGATCCTGCGACTCAAGCAGGAGAACCCTGGGATGTTTGCATGGGAGATCAGAGAGAGGCTCCTCAGTGCGAGAGTGTGTGAACCTCACTCCATTCCCTCCGTGTCTTCTGTCAACAGGATCCTGAGGAACAGCGGACTGGCGTGGAGCGATGATGATAGAACTGGACATGGTAGGTGTACACAGTTAATTTGACTGATTTATTTTATATAAGGTAACAGGGCAAGCAAGACGCCTGATGGTAGGAAATCTACCTATTACAGATAAGTATAGCGGCATGCAAAATTCTAGACAGCCAGTATTTTGCATGCCACTGCACTGCACCTGTTACCTTGAGACATAAAGATGTTTAGTCTCACATGCCTATTAAGCATGATAACCCACAGAACACTGATATAGTCTGTGTGATAACCCCTTAAAGTGACGAAAGGAACAGACGAAGGTGACTTATTGGAGTGTGCGAATACCACTCCATAACTTGTACTGTAAGTGACCCTTAATAACTTTTTTGCCATCCCAATAGTAGGGAAAGCTGGAGAAACAGCTTGAAGTGGAGCGATGGTGATAGAATAACGAATGGTAAATGTAGATAATGGCTTTGTACGGAGTACTTTACTTTATATTTGCAACTTAGCATCTATACAACAGTTATGGAAGCAATAAAGTATTGAGTATTGAACTAATGGCTACTCTGTCAATGTGCACATACATTAATAGACATAACTGATAGAAAAAGAAACATATTTTCTATAGCAGGTGTATACAGGTGCAAGATTACACGTCCCTTAATTCAATTAACTAATTTAGACATGTTAAACGTCATTAGGAAAATGTTTGTCATAATTTAATGTCTCCAAATACATTGTACACATTTGTGTAATTCGATTTAATTTCAATTAATTTAATGTAAATCTAACTAAAATCTACTACTAAACTACATGTTACTTCCGGCACCTGACGATATTTGGAAAGTTTAGATTCAATTGAAGGACTTTGTCGCAGTATTTTTTTTTATAATTAAACGCTGCTCATTGACATTTTGTAGAAATCCATACAATAGTTTATGCATTTTTGTCATCAGTTAAAATAAAGATATGTTTTTATTATGGGTTCTAATAGGTTTATGATTTAAACGGCCAATTAATTAATTACATTAGATCTGATCATTTAATAATTAGGCGCCTACAATACGACTGCTGCTATTTTAGTAACGTTAACATTTTAATTTATGTTACTGTCTGTAATACACCAGTAACATTCAGTGACAAACTTGTGTGTTCCACCTGTTAAAAAATAGGCAACTATAAATATTATGAATGGGCAATGGAAGTTCGTGGACACTCACGGTTGGTCTGGTCCACAAATTTAAAGTTGCTCAGCGTGCCATGGAAAGGGCTCGCTGTTTCTCTGAAGGATCGAATCCGAACGAGGTGTTCCGACAGAGAACTAAAGTCATCGATATAGCTCATCGAATTAGTAAGCTGAAGTGGCATTGGGCTGGCCACATTAGCCGTAGGACCGACAACCACTGGGGTAAACGAGTTCTTGAGTGGAGACCGCGAATCGGCAAACGTAGCGTAGGACGCTCTCAGACTAGGTGGAGCGATGATGTTCGTAAGATCGCTGGCAAGAGCTGGATGAGAGTAGCCGAGGATCGTGCTCAGTGGCGTGCAGTTGGACAGGCCTATGTCCAGCAGTGGAATAGTATAGGCTGATGATGAATGGAAGTTCAGCAAAAAGTAAACATATTTTTCTTGACCACTTTTTCTTTCTTTTCAGAAACATACCCCCCTCCGGAAATACCAAACCTGATCGACTACATGTCTCTGAAAACATCCCTCCCACCGACGCAGCTACCACAAAATCCGCCATACTTCGCCCACTCTGGCATCCGAGTCCAACCACCACAAGCATCTGACCATCTCTACGACAGAAGACTGGCAACATCCTGGCTTCTAGCAAACCAAGTACAAGCCCAAGGACTCCTTAAACCGTATCCCATAACACCCTGGCAAAGAATAATGATGCCGTATCCAGACGCGAAAAACTTCACACCATACGCAAACATCAACGAAAATTTCCTACGTGCTGAGGATGTTAAAACTGAATCAGAACATATTTCTGTCGAAACAAGTGACGATAGCACCGATCGACCTGACGATGAAGAACCTAAAGAAAAAGAGAAGAAGAAAAATCCATACTCAATAGAGGAACTTCTAAAAAAGCCAGCTAAACTACCGAACGTTACCCCCATCGCTTTCCAGAATTTTCTACGACAACCGAGTGGCAGTATGATCGACTATCAAAGCCAGCATCAAAGCCAAGAAAAAGATTTGAGTAACCGAAGCTCACCAGCCAGTTACTGTTCTACTCAAAGCGTTTCGAATGATTGTTTTATTGATACTGGCAGCCCTGAAATTAAAGCTGGCAATTAAAATTAGAATGTTAACATTTTAAATTAGGTAACGTAGGTTTAATCCATTTAGTCAAAGGAATATTTTTAAATACTAGTATTATTCATTAAACAGGTAGTATAGACCATAATAATATTGTAAATAATAATTGTACAAACACTTAAGTACTAGTTTTATCCAATATTGCAGGCAAGTAGCAGTAATGAAGTAAAATTAAACTCTGTGGGTAGTGTGAAAAATATGGAGATTAAGATATGTTGCCATACCTTCAAAAATACGTTAATTGACAGTGTCCATATAGTGTTTATTTTCTTTTTTTCAAACTACTTTCCAAACTATTTAATTTAAAGGTATCTATGTATAAAAAAAAGGAGGTAGCTTGAAAAAAATAGAAATACTTAGGTAAAATATTAGGGTGTACTAATCCTTACTTATTGTTTTATCTTATTTTTAGGCCGATTGGTTTGTAAATAGTTTTCAGTAATAATAATATTTATTGTAATTTATGGTTCTGTGATATTCTAGTAAGAACGTAATTTTAGTAAGTAACATATTGTTGATCAATCTGTAAAATAAAAACTAACCAATTATCTACAAATAAAACATTTTTCGGCGCCAATTATATTTTACTCTATAAATAAAATCATTTAAGGTTTCGCAAGCTAATGCATTGCTACCAGAGACATTTGGTTTTTAGAAAGGATCAGAAATACGTAGTTAAATACCTAAATGTGCAATAGAAAATCATTTCGCTCTCATGGTATGTGAAGTTAGGGGTGCCGCACATTTGGCGAAGAGAATCAGGAGAATTAGTTTTTCAATTAATTTTCATTTTATAGGGGCTTGTAACGACTTCTGCTATAGGAATGTTTATTTTTTCGCTTTGAATAGCAAATAATCCAGTGAAATTATCTACCTACCTACAGGTAAAGTTGCTAGCGTGCTACTTAGCCACATTATCACTTACCATTACCAACAGGTGAGTTAATGGTCAAACGCAAGCATATAATATATGATATAAAAAAATATTAAAAAATGTTAAGTATTACATGCCCTGTATTTATTGAGATGTATCTCAAGGTAACAGGCGCAGTGCGGTAACGTGCAAAATTATAGTTCATCCAACATTTTTTGTTATGGTAAAAGGTAACGGATAAGCACGACGCTTGCCTGATGGTAAGCGATGACGTCTACCTATTACAGATATAGCAGCATGCAAAATTCTGGACGGCCATAATTTTGCATGTCACTGTACTGCGCCTGTTACATTGGGACATAATGATGTTGAGTCTCACATGCCCTGTAATTGTCATTTCAACCGAAAAACATTCCTATTTCACGGCTGAAAATTAATTGGCAAAGTGGTCGTACAGCCCCAGGCGGACTAGCAGATATCCTACCACAACAAAAATGCATGCTACTGTATCTGTAATAGGTAGACGTCATCGTTTACCACCTGGCGAGCCTCGTGCTTGTCCTGTACGTAGGTACAAACAGGAGTTGTCCTGTTACCATTACCATAAAATAAAGACAACACCATAACAATAAATCATAAAGAAGGAATAATTTGACATTTAAACGAGCTATGGGATGCGCTTCGCTTCGCTCTGTGTGCGCCGGCCCGCAGGGTGATACTGCATAAAACGATTCGTTTTTAACATTCAGATCAAAAGCGACCTAATTTTAATGTAACCTATTCTTTATTAACCAGTTAAATGATATTAAGCTTAAAATAACACGTAGAATAGTTTTAGCTGGTACTGTTAAGAACATAATATAGGATTCTTCTAAATTATCTTTCTCCCAAAAAATATTGTTATAATATTCAGAATTTCAGACCACTTATTTTAATTATAAGTATTATATATAATTATTTCTTGTCTAGTTCAATGTATTAAATTAAATTTATTGAATAATCATGTAGAAGCATTCCAGACATATTTATTTAGGTATCAGTGAATTTAATTATTAACTCTTAAAATAAACCAAAATATATGAAACAATTTTGTGTTTTTTTTAATTTTTGTTCTATTTTTCAGATAGTTATTACTAGACAGGCTTTTACTACAGTACCTTTACAATTTGTATACTTTTACTACACAAAGGCAAATCTAAAAATCTATTACTACATATTATAAGTCCTCCGCCGCGTCTGTTTGTCTGTTCGCCATAAACTGTAAAACTACTGAACGGATTTTCATGTGGTTTTCACTAATAGGCAGAGTTAGTCATGAGGTTAGGTGGTTCGTTAAGGTTTTGTGTCAAATGGTTGAAATATTTTTTACCCGACTACGGCGAAGCAAAAAGGAGGGTTATGTTTTAATTTTTTTATTTACCACTAAGCAAACGTTTGGCTACAATCTCACCTGTTGGTAAGTGACGATATGGCGACGATCGTTGAAGATATCAATGTGTACTCCATCTACACATTACGCAACAAGCTGATACGGAAAATGAAGGCATAATTGCTCTACCCGTGCGAAGCCGGGGCAGGTTGCTAGTTTTAATATAAACAGACAAGCACTTGGCTATATCAGAAGATAGATTATTTAATATTTTTAAGTTTATTTGATACACATATTATAACTACCTAAATACATATTTTTATTCTGTCCTCTGGGTATAGGCACAGAATAAATAATAGTACAAGGTATACCTACGAGTTATATATACTACACATAATAACACTATATACTATATACAAACTTTAACAAGTAAGTATACCAAATCTCACACTCCTTCGTGGGCCATATAAGCATGCTTAAATGGATAGTTCCAAAAGTTTTTCTTTTCATAAACATTTTAATCTATATTCACAGGTTCTTCTTTCCATTCATTCAAAGTCAACACATTCAATTTGTTTAAAGGTAGTAAAAAAATATATGCACTCAAATATACATAGAATTATATGTAGTAACAAACAAAATAGGTAAGTATACATTTACTAACACATGTGGGCACTTAATAATAGGCACATGGTAGTTTTATGC
Source organism: Cabera pusaria (assembly GCA_954871355.1). NCBI lineage: Eukaryota > Metazoa > Arthropoda > Insecta > Lepidoptera > Geometridae > Cabera > Cabera pusaria. The sequence continues at coordinate 6,543,679 of OX940909.1, read as the reverse complement.
CTAATAGACGATTGCGCTTCGGCATAATCATAAAAACATCGCCATAACCACAGCCCTATTACTAATTATCCGGCATATTAACATCTCGATTCAAAAGAAATGTCGTGCGAAATAACCAGTATACCCACTAATATGCCGGTATCAAACGAACGTATGAAATTACGAAGTTTCCGGTCGCCGCAACGAATTTCCATAATATATCTATTATGTAAGGATTTGCATACAGTCCACGCGATTACACACGCCAAAATAGCTGATTTCGTTCCGATTTGTGTAATAATTGCTCACGTGCTTTCCGACATTTGTTACGTTTACTTTTCTTAGAACATGCATATACCACCCTACGATATTGTACCCAACTATTACTCAAAGACAGTGGTTCCCAACCAGTGGTCCAAGGACCACCGGTGGTCCTCAAGAACTGTAATTAGGTCCGCAAAAGATTCCAAACTGACAAAATAATATCATGCTGTTTATGTAAGAGCAGAAATGTAAATGTGAGCAAAAATGTCACCCCAATACCAGAACTTGTACAGAAGATGCCGAGTCACAAATCTTATTGATGGAAACTATTTTTTTCTCAGCCTGTCCTGTCTCACTGAAATGCAAAAGTCTCTCTTAAATAAAAAACTTTTTTTAGTATCATATAGGTAGGCTAGCATTTGGCCGCTGTCTCACCTGTAGGGCTATTCTGTAAGCTAGTTTACGCATTTCGAAGCGGTGAGATTTGAGCCCTACTGTTGGTAATGATAACCAAATTATCTACTAAAAATTAGATTGATAGAATTTACTTTGTGATCCCTGCTACTAATAATAAACATAAACTGGTCCCTGGTCATAAGAAGGTTGGGAACCACTGCTCAAAGAGAATACAATACTTGCGTTATTACTAATGGCCGTAGACGGAATTTTAATATACTCTGTCTACGCTAATGGCTCTGTGAACTAAAGGCGAGTCTGTCTTTGCATAGCGATAAACCAGCGTAAAACTGAATAATATATGATATGATAAAGGATGATAAAGTTGCTCAGACAAAAAAGTTGCGTCTTTATAAGGTGTCACCTTTCTACCTCGTTACCAGGTATTTTTATAAGCTTAACCATCAACCCGACTAAAAGCCCTAAACTTAGGCCTTATCTGTGTCGTCACAGACACCAAGATAGGCACAGGAGTCGAACCTGAACCACTAGCTAGAAACTACTACTAAGATCCTAGAGTCCACTACCAGGACCCCCCGGCAGAGCTATGAGACAACAGGGCGTGGGTTTCAGCCGTGGTGTATCGGTGCACGCCGGATGGCCCCAGTGAAGCGTTGACTAATATGGAAGATCCCTCAACAATGACAAGCCAAAACAGGGTAAACAAGGTTATTACATAAGTTAATAAGTAGGTACTAACAAACCTAACTTCCTAAAGTCCCCGAGAGTTCGACCTCTCGATCTCGCCAGGCCCGCCGCCCTCGCGTCGCCAACTATTGCTGCTTCTGCCCACCAGGTGACTCTCAACCCTCTGGATCTCTGCCAATCGGGTTGAACCATCTCGAATCATTGTCGCATATCTCCCAATCGCTGCATCTCAGCTTTGGTGGCCTCCAATGTCCTTCAAGCCAGGTATGCCAACGTGATGAATCTAAAGGGCACCAATGACCCAGCTTTTAGCAGCAACATGTTATGTCGAGGCGAACGGCGGGAAATCTAACGGCGATAGAGAAAGTCGTTGCAAACCGTAAATAGTTTCAATAACTAGATGTTGGTACGATACCAAAAAACATGGTATTGGATGTCATAATAACTGTTTATCGAGCGAAACCAGTTTTCGCGAAACACAAGCGTCGCAGTCGATGCAAAAACCGATTAGGTATTCATTATCATCATCATCAGCAGCCTGTATCAGTCCACTGCTGGACGTAGGCCTCTCCCAAGATGCGCCACTGAGCCCGATCTTCGGCTCTTCTCTTGCAGTCACTGCCCGCCGCTTTGCGTATGTCGTCGCTCCACCTGGTCACAGGACATCCTACGCTACGTATGCCGATTCGCGGTCTCCACTCTAGGACAAGTCTACCCCAACGGTTATCAGTCCTGCGGCAGATATGACCAGCCCACTGCCACTTCAGCTTGCTAATCCGTAGAGCTAATCAAGTTGGCTGCCCCTGAGCTATGTCGATAACTTTAGTTCTCTGGCGAATTACTTCATTCCGGATTCGATACCGCAGAGAAATACCGAGCATAGCTCTCTCCATAGCTCGCTGAGCGACTTTAAACTGGTGGACCAGTCGGACTGTGAGTGTCCACGTCTCGGCTCCGTATGTCATCACAGGTAGGACGCACTTAAAAAACACGTTAAAGACTTTTGTCTTTTTGTTTAGACTGTGGTATAGGCGACGAGAAAACTCGACGGAGTTTTCCGCATGCTGCCCAGCCTAGCTGAATTCTTCTCTGGATTTCCTTCTCGAAGTTATGTTTGCCTAGTTGGAGCGTCTGCCCTAGGTAAACATACTTAGTTACAACTTCGAGTGGGATTCCATCTACGGCAATCGGTTCCGGAACAACGTGCTCGTTGTACATGACTGTGGTTTTATTCAAATTCATCCGGAGACCGATGCGACGAGAAGAATCAGCTAGGCCATTCAACATCCTTGTAGGTCCTGCAGCGCCCCTGCCATAATGATTAATGACGATGTCATCTGCGAATCGTAAGTGAGAGATGTACCTGCCGTTGATGTTAATGCCACGATCTTTCCAGTCCAGCGTCTTAAACATATCCTCCAAGGCGTTAGTGAACAGTTTCGGGGATATGACGTCCCCCTGTCTCACTCCTCGACGCAGGTGGACATGTTTAGTTCGCTGGTTCTGTACTTGTACAGTCATCGTTGCGGCATTATATAGACATCTTATCACTTCGATATATCACCAGTCGACTTGGCAACGCTGCAAGGACTCGAGAACAGACCAGGTTTTGATTGAGTCAAAGGCCTTCTCATAGTCCACAAATGCTAAGCACAGGGGCCGATTGTACTCTTCGGTCTTCTGTACAATCTGCCGCACCGTGTGGATGTAGTCTATGGTGCCGTAACCGCTTCGAAACCCGGCCTGTTCCGGAGGTTGAAACTCGTCGAGTCTTCGCGCAAGACGGTTCGTGATGACCCTTGAAAACACCATGTAGATATGGCTCAGAAGCGAAATCGGGCGGTAGTTTTTCAATAGGGTTTTGTCTCCTTTATTGAAAAACAGAACCACCATGCTTCTGTTCCATGCCTGTGGAGTTCTCCCAGTGAAAAGAACGGAATTAAATAGCTGCTGAAGCTGTTGAACTGCTGGAGCTCCTCCGGCTTTTAAAGGCACCGTTATGATTCCGTCTTCTCCTGGGGCTTTTCCATTTTTGGTAGTACATAAGATGGCCCGATTCTAAGGTTATGGTGTCCTCTCCGTGTCTTCGGACTTCACATAACCCCAGAATGTGCCATCTGATGTGTTTCAGCTCCTCCTCCAGCTGCGCTAGATAATTAGGTATTATAGCAACTATTTATTTGCAATACCTTACCTGTATTGGCGCTAGGCATTGCGAGTGACGATTGAAACCAATAAAGTTATTGTTATTTGTGGCGCCCGATTCAATCAAAACTATAAAGTAACCAATTTATGTCGAATTACAATTCTCCTACTTTATTTAGATGATACCAAACCAATATTATATAGGTATGTCAAAATTTGTACTTTTTATATCATATAAAAATTAGATAATGTTTACTCGCTATTTGAAGACCCCGGTTTATAGCTATCGACACATTTCCGCACATTATATCGATGTTCCGCCTGACTTGCTATCCAAAAGTATCTTACCACCATCACGGAAAATATCTGCCGCCATAACTTTACTTACAACTTTACATTACGGTATTCCGATAACAGATTTTGTCAAATTTCAAATACCGAAAAGCAGTTTCCGAATCCGACTTTGCTTTCGAATGATTGAGAATAACCCTTCTTTTTAACCAGGAAAATCTTTTATGGATACCACTCCCCCGGGGAGCGAGTTGATTATGTGGGACTCGCCACCTAAAATGCAGGATACCGCACTATAAACATGGGGTGAGCCGTCATCCACCGTGGTGAGGCAAGATGGGGTCGCGCTAGCATTCACCAACTATCATAGCGCTCATATAACATAGAGGCATATTTTAATTGGCTTCCAATATGTTTGTATGGGGACACTGTAATTTTCAACTTTTTTTATTTTTTGTAATTTTCCCTTCATTTGTGCTGCTTCTTGCCAAATTTCATGATTCTAGGTCAACGGGAAAATTAGTTACCTATATGTCGTGGGTTTTGGCGGAAATGTGAAACAGTGTGTGTGCTCTTATTGTATTTTTCCTAAATCTTGTGTTCTTCCACGGGTTAATATTTAATAAATGTGGATTATTAACTATTAAGTGCGAGTTAATGTATGCGAGTGTAGGGAAACAGCATAATGTTGGAAAACATGCTTTTTGTGTTCTTACAAAAATTTCACTGAACATCTTCAGTAAACTGCACATCTTTACTGAGGGTACGACTTAGACTAAACTATGACCTATTCTTGGTTTCAGTTGGTATTTTTCAAAGTTATTCCCAGTAGTTCAACTGCTACAGAAAATCATCCACAGTTGAACTAGTGGGAATGACCCACTTTAACTTGATCTAAAATGTAACTGATTCAACTTTATTACTTCAATAATTCACAATAAAACTTAAAGAATTTTGATACTTGACATTGGCTATATACACTAATCGTGTGGAGCTATAATGAAACTTAAAAAAAAGTTATATGTCAATATCAACTTGCTACAAACGTCAAGTGTCAGCTAATTCGTGATAGATGTCACTGTCAGAGGACCTGTCATAAAGTGAAGTGTGGACACTCAACACTGTGAAGAAGAAATTAAAATAATTAAATTAAATAAAATCGTAGACGGAGTTATATATAATATTATTTAATTAATAATTTAATACACCGTCCACGACTAAAAAGAAGTGATTGCTGTGTACACTTGTATTGTACATATGATTGTATAGAATAATAGGGAGATACTACGTTCAGCTGAACTTGAATTCCCTATTTTCATAATCTTAGATTATTTTACACCTACTATACCCAATTTATAAACAATAACAATCAAAATGGACACAGACAATTTAACTAAACAGGTATTCTTCATACCCAACAACCACTAACTACACAAAAACTTTCAGTTTCCACTCGTATTCTAATCCATTTACAACTTACAGTTTGAAGAAGTAGAAGCCCTGGGTGCTATTTACGGCGACGATTGGAAGACTGAGAGTGAGACTTCAAGATCTTATAGCATTGTGATAGAGAAAGGCAAAAACGAAGTGATTTTATACGTAACTCTGCCAGAAGACTACCCAAGCTTATCGCCGCCAAAATATGAGATTTCGGCGCCGTGGATGGACAGAAAGGCAAAGGGACAGCTCCACACAGCGTTAGATGAAGTTTATTTGTAGGTATCTATCTTTTCTATGATATGATACATTCGTTTTCAATACAAATGAGGTTGAGTAGTTGAGGTGTAATAAACCTCAACTACAATGCTTGTCATGAAAACCCATGATTTTTAAAAGTTTCATTCACACATTGTGTACTTCATATATTTTTTGTTGTATATTTTTAGTGGCAACTCTAAACGGAACCACTAGTCAGTCAGTTATTATAATGTGAAACATAAATTTCTCATTTTCAACCGACTTCTATGTATGTATTATTATTATTTTTTTGTATGTATGTTATGCGATTACTCCGTCAATTGTGAACCGACTGAATAATTCTTTTTTAATCAAAAGGGTATGTTTCCGAGGTGGTACCGCTGTAATTTTATCTCAATCTGATAAGTATCTCCAGAGATATGTTGATAAATGTCAAACTTGCTACTGAAATTGACTCGTGGGGCATGGAAGTCTGTTGTTTTAGTTTTTAAACTATCTTAATTATGGTGAACATAATGATCAAGGAAATTTCAGGGTCTTTGTGCCTTATCATTTATGAATGGGTACCGTACAGTGACATGTTCTAGCACTAAAGTTTTGCATCTGTTCAGACAGACTGTTCCGAGCAGACATCATCATTACTATTTGGAAAGCATCTTGCTGGGCATCTATTCCTAACACCTATCAGGCTCCATATGATGAATAATTCCTTATCTATCTCCATCAATTAAATTACAGAGAGAGTGTAGGTGAAACAGTGGTATTCCAATGGGTAGAGAAGATAAGAGAAACCCTACAGACTATGAAGCCTCCCGATGTTCAAAAGAAAGCTGAAGATAAACCTGCCGCTGTGGAGGCTTTGGATCTAGCTTTGGTAATATTATCAATCAAATCTCCATGCTTAACTATTACATAAAAACTATCGTTATATGCCTTTTAAAGTTATATGCCTTAAGAGCCATTACACACTATCGCATTGCCGGAGACTGGATCAACATGGACTGTGACTTTCAATAGTTTTAACGTACTTGGTTGCCTTGTCATGCAGTGGCGATGCAAAAGCAAAGCGAACCCTGTATGAGGAATAAGAAAGTTGCCTTAGTTTTAGTCGCCGAGAGACAGTCTCCGGCAACTAGTCTACAGTGCGTAATGGCTTTAATACGAGCAGATGTGTGAGGACACCATAGCCAGTAGAGTTGAGCTGATTATAAGTATTCTATATTCTATGTATATTGAATATACATAGAATACTTATAATCCGCGAGACTCAGACTAATTGGGAATCCTATGCATTCAAATAACTTTAATATCAATATCCTAAAGAAATTTTATTTCAAATTATATATTTAGATCAGACTGAAGTCAGTTGTTCAGCGCCTAGTCTCATTGCTGCTTACTAAAATGTGAAATCGATTTCGTGAGCAAGTTATCTGGAAGGGATCACTATGAGTGACACTGCCCTTATTTGCATTATCATTTCAAATATTTTGTTTTCGTTGAAGGTATTTTTCCTTTTGTAAGTGGTGATCAATAAAGTGTTTGATCTGTGTTGCACTTCCAGACAAGTCATTCAGTCCGTATTGTCACTTAACATCGGGTGAGATAGTCTAATAGTCTAAGTAAGTACTGCAACAGACCAGCACAAAGACTTGCTGATCTGTTGCAGTACAGTCAGCAGTACTACCTTATTTTTAGTATTCAATTGTTTAATACAAATGTTTTCATCGTAAAAGTCAAAGTGCCCAGTAAATAACACGGCTTATGAGATTAAATCTCAACATATCTCATGGCAGGCCTTTTGCACTCCACTCAGTAGTTATGAAAATGCTAGTACCTCCGTGGCAGCCAGCCGGCTACAAGTTCAGTCAGTAGTGTGACGCGCGCTCTCGATCGGTCTCGCGCCTTTACTATCCAATTTACTATCCAATCTGTTTTCTCACAACACTCAACCTTACAGTAAGAGACAGCTGACGGCCCACGAGCTAGCCGAGTGATACAGACTCTCGCCGCGCGGACTTTTGGTGCATTTTACGGTTCCTAATTACTATTAGTTTATTCTGTGACGCAAATCACAGTCGCATCCGAGGCGTGTACCGTCGTGTACCGTCCTTTAAACGATAGGTACCGACGTTGTAACTAGGTTTAATCTCGAATTTTTGCTCGCAGGGAGTGCATCTTCATTGTTCTGTACTTGTACTATTCATTATTATGTGCTCATGGTAACGAGGGCAAAACAGTGATGTACAAAATGTTGTCAATCTGCTGCTCAATTAATCTGATAGACAAGAAATTCTATTACTCTCCAATGTTCAACAAAGATGTGGTCTAAGATAGAATTATTGTTCTTGTGTAGAAATTAAAGATGGCATGGTCTAAGATAGAATTATTGTTCTTGTGTAGAAATTAAAGATGGCACTGAGACAAGGCGCTGAGTTGTTCTTGTTACCTTTTTTAAATTTTTTTGTAGTAGAAGGTAACAACACAAGCACGACGCTCACCTGATGGTAGCGATGACGTCTACCTATAACAGATACAGCGGCAAGTAAAATTCTGAACTGCCAGAATTTTGCATGTCACTGCACTGCGCCTGTTACCTAGAAACATAAAGATGTTGAGTCTCACATGCTCTGTAATTTTACTGGACACCTTGCCATTTCAACCGAAAAACATTCTTATTTCACGCCTGAAAATTAATTGGCAAAGTGGTGGTACCGCCCCAGGTGGACTAGCAGAATTTCTACCACTACAAACTACTTAATATCATATACAAAACTTAGGGTACTTGCCAACTTCTATTTATCTAAAACAATAATTTTCAGCTAGACATAAACTGTCCAGACATAACTCATGGAGAGGTGATTGTGGACAGAAAGAGCTCATTCCAAGGACATGCGGCGGAAGTACATAGTCTTGAGGATGTCACGTAAGTTACTAATAATGAATATTTAAACTTAGCTACAACATGGAGTTCAAATGTCACCTGAATCTGATTTTTGGACCCAATGCAAGTACCCTTAGTACGAGTTTTCATCGTAAACGCTTTTGACAGGTCTCACATAGTTTTTGATTTATTCTGGCCCCGTGATTGGTCTAAATTTAGTGTAGTGTGAAAACCACTATAGTCAAATTTATAATTAAACGGAGTAAAATGAGATTACTAGTATTACCACTTTTTCATGAAATAAAAATAGTGGTATGATAGATTTAGTTAATTGAGTCATATCAATTCAGTGAACTTTTGGAGGTCTTGTGACACCTCGACCAGACCGACGATATGAAAGGATATTTTGTTCTTCTGAATTATTTACAATCTGACAAGTATTATCTCGCTCGTCCTAAGTGATGGGACACGCAACTAGTGATTTGAAAATGCAAAGGTAAGAAACGTGATCGATTGCATCGCCACAAACTATATCATTCATTCTTATTATAGTGTTCCTAAAAGTTGTAATTTTTGAGTTATTTATTTGTTAGACCATCTAGTAAGGGGTATATAAAAGATTGCAACGTGCTGAAACCAATTTTGCCATTATGAGTAAATATTTTTTTATATACAAATACTTCTATGTTACAACAATTTTTATTACATATTTTACCATCATTATTCAACTAGTACGCTGCACTTTTATTGCTTATGCCTTAATACATATCAAATAATTCAGTTACAATTTATACGTTTTATGAATTTAGCGTTAATTTAATTTATAGTTAAAGTTCTTTTGAACTATAACGAATGAACTAGAACATCACCACGATTTGAAAGTTGGCAACATTATTTTGATAATTGACATTTTGACCTGTCAGCTTACTCCGTCTAAATAAAAATTCAAGTATAGAGGCGCTGTACTGTTTTCAACCGACTTACAAAACAAAGGAGGTCTCAACTCGTGTGTGTTTTTTAACCGACTTCAAAAAAAGGAAGAGGTTTCTCAATTCGACCGTACATTTTTTTTTTTTTTTTTTTATGTTTGTTCGCGGATAACTTCGTCGTTTATGAACCGATTTCGATTATTCTTTTTTTGTTCGAAAGGAGATATTCCAAGTGTGGTACCATGGTAATTTTATCGAGGTATGATAAGTATCTCCAGAGATATTGAGATAAACATCTCAAAATTGGTACTGAAAATGAATAGCGTGGCATTGAAGTCGGTTGTTTTTTAGTTTTTAAACGATATTATTTTAATTATTATTTTTTTGTGTGTATGTTACGCGATTACTCCGTCAATTGTGAACCGATTCAAATGATTCTTTTGTAATCGGTAGGGTACGTTTCCTAGGTGGTCCCATTGTAATTTAATCGAGATCAAATAAGTATCTCCCGAGATATGACGATAAACGTCTCAAACTTGCTACTGAAATTGACTCGCGGGGCATTGAAATCGGATGTTTTAGTTTTTAAACTATCTTGGTTGAAATTTAGAATGGTTTGGCACGAAAAAGGGGGGGTGGAGCAGTGGAGGGGGTAGGTGAGGGTCCCCATTTCACTACCCCAGCACTCTCATTACAAGGTATAGCTATATATATAAGGCATAGCTTTTGAGTTATGATTTTTTTTTGCAAAATCATAACGTCACTAGGTAATAATTTTGAATCGTTTGGCACGAAAAAGGGAGAGTTAGGAGGTGAGGGGGTAAGGGAGGGTCCCCCTTTCCTTTTCCCACCATTTTCATTACAAGGTAATACATAGTTTTAGAGTTATACCTATTTTTGTAAAATCATAACCTCACTTTTTTGTACCACTTCGCTGTCGCTGATCAATATCACTGTTTTCTTGGATGATTAACAGACTTTTTATCGCTTCGCCGGCCGCTGCCGCGGCACGCTCGCTTCGCTGGCTCGGCTCGCGCGTTGTGTTGTCGCAGTTTCAACCTAACCTAACCTCGTGTTTTTTCTGGTGGGGAGTTCGTATTAATTTAGTAGTGGTAAATCATATTACTACAATTTTCGAACAGTTATCTAGCCCTTTAGCCCTTGTAACTATTATTTGCGCTATGTTTTTATGGTTTAGTATATTTTTAGGTTAGATTTTGTTTATATCGTTTTCTTGAAAAATATGCATTACCTTGTTATAAGAATGGTATTGTTACAATCAGGGACCTAACCTCTACCCATCCCCATAACCTTTTATATCAAACTCATGCCAAACGATTCTAAATACAACCAAAAATCCAAAATCAAACCCAACAAAAATAGGCATTACTCAAAAACTATGCATTTCCTTGTAATGGGAGTGGTAGTGAAGAGGGGAACCTCACCTTTCCATTCCACCCCTCTATCCCCCCTTTTTCGTGCCAAACGATTCTGAATCCAACCCACTATCTTAATTATTCATATAAAATTAGACTTGTTAAGGTGGTTGCTCGTCGTCAGCTAACCACAACAGCGCCAATAGATGGCGCTGATACTCTTATTTGATGAATTTATTTTTTTATTGACTGAAATAGTACTTGTTAAATAAAAAATATTGATTTTGCCAGTAAAGCGTATAAATTTTAAGTAATTTTAATTTGAAGTATATATACACTCTCTATATACTTTTATTTGTAAACAAGCGTGGCGTCAGGACTGGTCACGCACACACGCGAAAGTATTTTCGTATCACAGATTATTTCATAGTGTATTTGACGTTTACAAAAGCATTTGCTAATTTTGTCACTTTGTAAATGAGTAATGTAGCCGATTGGTGAGAACTACTGGATTGTGCGCAACAGGGACCGGGTTCGAACTCTTCCTTACTAATGAGCTTTTTTCGTTTTCCATTCTAAACATTACCTTTTTATTTATTGTTATTAGTTTACTGTCTACATTACTCTCGCTAATAACAAAATACCAAATATCATATAGATTTGTACCACTTTTTGATGTGAACTGTAGTACCTACTCTTACTAACGCTATTGGGTGGTTTTTCGACGAGGTTCAACGTACATTTCGTTGCTGCATGCTGGAGTCTGTTCTGTAGATCCCAAAGCACAGAGTACTAAGGACCCAAAGTGAAGCATTTGGCGTAATAGTTGTGCTTTGCGGTTTTACCCAAAATCTAATAGAAACTGCTATTTGCGATAAAATGTAGCCTATGTGACTACGAGAGCGAGTAGAAGGCATTTGCTGATTATAAATTACAAACAAAATAAAAACAGTAAGTCATATGTAAGGTATATTAATTTACTTACTAAGGGTCGGCGCACACGGGCCACCGGCCACAAGCCGCCACCGGCATATTTCCTATAGTTTTCATACATTTTATATGGACTCGCCGCACACGGTTGACGCCGGTGGCCGCCACACGCTACATGATAAAATGTATGAAAAGTATAGGAAATATGCCGATGGCGGCGTTTTGTGGTTGTGGCCCGTGGCCCGTGTGCGGGGACGTTTCGGTATACTTTCCTTTTATAAGTATTTCAAAAATATTGTACACGACAATATTTTATTTTCATTTACAATATTGATATGAAAATAATAAATAGATATAATTTAAAACCTAAACAGCGGCGCAGGCAACAAGTTACCAATAGTTATAGTTAGCTGCAGAGTGAGGAGTTCTGCCTGACAATATGTGCCGTGTCCTGGTTTAGACACAGCAGGCGCTGTGTCTAAACCTTGACCAAACGTCTAGCGAGAGCCTATTGAGATGTTGATCGAGGCTATTCGCTAATAGCCCTGTCCGTAAATGATAATGGAGCGGTCCTAATAGAGCAATGCATGACCATTTTCGAGATCTGGCGCTGGTATCATCATCATCAAAATCAGCCGGTACCAGTCCACTGGTAGACATAGGGCTTTCCTAAGTCACTGCCCACCGCTTTGCGGATATCGTCGCTCTACCTGGGCCCCTACACAAAATCCAATTTGTTTTCATTCACGCTAACGCGACTTTAAAGTGTATGGGAATGAAAACTTTGTTGCGGTAACATAAATGTCATTCCATACATTTTGAACTTGCGTTAGCGTGAATGGTAACATAAATTGAATTTTGTCTAGGGGGGCTGGTCACAGAAAGTCCTACGCTACGTTTGCCGATTCGCGGTCTCCACACTAGAATCAGTCTGCCTCAACGGTTATCGCTCCTATACGGCAGATATGACCAGCCCACTGCCATTTCAGTTTGCTAATCCGGACATCAGGAAACTATATGCCTGATACTACTTCTTTGGTCCTACCACAAATATAATATCTAAACATTTTAGTCAATTAGTCTTACTCTCCTCAGTACAATCTCTGGCAAAACACATTTTTTATAAAATGTCACTAATTTTGGTAACATGTTTGTTATAAAATCTTCGTCATTTTGAGAATAGTGATGTCATGTGTGTTTCGGTAATATAGCCAACATAATTTATTATCGTACAAAACTAAAAATCCGACTTCACATGCCGCGATAGTCAAAATAGCCAGTTGCCATAAACATGTCATCAAGGTATACAAATTTGTTTACATTGTTTATCTCCATATCTCCGGAGATGATTACACGGTAATATTATAATATTACCGTGATGATTATCAGATCTCAATAAAATATGAATGGGACCAAACGGGAGGCATAATCTCTCAAACAAAAAAACATTAAAATAATTTTCAAATCCGTTAAGATTTGACGGGAGTTCTGAGGTAACAAACATGAAGAAAAAATACCGTTGAATTGAGATCCTCCTCCTTTTTTGTGAAGTTGGTTAAAGAACTTTTTTTCGCAGGTAGGAGCGAAATAAGTAACACTTCTTGTAAAGTTGTCTTCATAATTTATTTAAATTAAAACATAATAAGTTACCTTAAGTGTGAAATACATGCATAGATGCATGTACTAGGACATCCTGCCTGCCAATAATCGTTATCTATAAATACAATCTGTGCACTGAGATATATCACTTCTTCACAATATCATTATTCACTTTTGCAACATGACACCATACAAGAGTCTCTTAACCAGATAATGTCAATCTTCAATGAGCGTCTGGATTCCATAGAAGGGCAGCTACCGAAGACAGGAACACCCATCCCAGGTAGTCTTGAAGCTGAGTTTGCCGAGTTCAAAACCTTTGCACTTGCATCACTGCGGGCATTACAAATGCAAATCAGCATGCTTGCCAAGCAGGTAGACTCTCTGGAGATGCGCGGGAGGCGTAAGATACTCCTGCTACACGGTGTTCCGGAGGAGCAGAAGGAGGAGACATCTGCCGTTATTGTGAAGACGATGACTGGCCAATTAAAGTTGGCTGGTTTCTCAGCGAATGATATTAGTAGATGTCATCGGATGGGTCGCGCCGCTGGTCAGGATAGACCTAGACCTATCCTCTTCAAGCTCCGAGATCTAAGCCTCCGGGGCAAGATATGGTCGACCAAAACGACTCTCAAGGGTTCAGGCATTACACTGTCTGAATTTCTTACAAAGTCAAGGCACGACGTGTTTCTGGGGGCTAGACAGCGATTCGGCGTGTCGAAATGTTGGACGATGGATGGCACCGTCTACGCCATTGGCCCGGATGGAAGCCGACATCGCCTCAACTCGATTGAAGACATCGACGTAGTTGCGCCCAAGGAGCCTGAAAAGCTATCAGAAGCGAAGAAGGCCGAGGCCGCGGTGGCATCAGTGGCCACCAGGGCCAGAACTGCTGCAGCGAAGAAATAATCAGATGTCTTTTTTCGTCTATATCGTAATTATGTAGGTAGGTGGCGTGTTTGGTTTCATTTTTAATTAGCTAGCCCAGTAAAGGGTAGGTGTCATTTATTTCACATTTCACCCTCAATTTCTTGAATTAATTATCTTATTTATTTAATAGCTCACTTAATTCTTTGTTTTTGGTAAAATTTTCATCACAATAATTTGACTTGACGTTGTAAGTGTTTAGTGTGACAGTTGGCACTCGCATCTCGCACTGTCGATGACATTGACAGATCGTATATTTTTAAAATGGTTTCATACATTTGAAACATGTAGCCAGTTTAACATTACGTTTAAATTCAATAGACTTTTTAAAATTAAGGCTTAATGTTGCAATGATGTTGATTTGCTTGTTGTTACAATGTTTGTGGGTGTAGCACAACACAACACAACACCTTGCTTAGTTTTAGTTATGTTAGAGAAGACACTCTTTGGTATATAGTTAATCTGTCATGAACTGTCTTAAATATATCAAACGAAAATAAATTAAAATGTTTTATAATTTCGTCTTTAAATACTTCTGTCGCTTTGCCTTTACTTTAACATGGTAGCAGAGTAATAAATAAAGTTACGAAGCGGATGCTACGAGAGTTTTTCTTCTGGGAAAGAATCGAAAAGTTCTAGTGAAAATTTGGTACTTGGTCTGACATCACCATGGAGAAGGCGATAGCAGAGGCCTCGAAAGTACAAATAATGCACCTAGATGGGACAAACTACAAGCATTGGAAGTATAGAATTGAGACAGTGTGCAGGGCAATTCCCGGTGCTGATGACATATTGGAAGGGAAGCTTCGTAAGCCCGATGAACATGCAGAAATTAAAGATGCTGCATGTAAAGCAAAATATGAACAGGATTTGCAACATTTCCGGCAAATTGAATGTATTGAACTTGATGATGACGAACATGACGGACGAGATACTCGATCAAGTCATGCGTTACAAGAGTGCTAAAGATGTATGGGATGAGTTAGAATGCCTGTACAGTGGAAGTAGCGAAGACAAAAGCTATGATCTATGTCTAAATTTTTTTGATTATAAGAAGGATCCAGAACATGACATAAGAAAGCATATATCTGCATTGAAGAATATTTGGCATGAACTAAATTGTCAACTAGATTCAAATCTGCCCGAAATATTATTGATTTGCAAGATATTGGGCACATTATCACAAGATTATTTTGCTTTTAAGTCAAGTTGGCTCCTAATAACAAAAAAGGATCGTACTATAGATAATCTGACCTCACAGCTAAGTGCGTATGAAAAAGCATTTAAACATAAAAATAACTCAGAAAATGCTCAAGAAGTTTTAGTCGTGAAGACACAAAAACGTAAGAAAGTTTTCAAATGTAATTATTGTGGAGAAGCTGGACATTTTGTTAGAAAATGCCAAAAATGGATAAAAGATGGACGACCACGAAAGCCAACTAATGACAGTGAAACTTCAAATGTTAACTTGACAGTGTTAGCAATAGTAGAAGAAATGCCAATAGATAAAGATAACTGGTATGTTGATAACGGGGCAACAAGTCACATTACAAACAGAGGTGACTTCTTCGAAAGCTTCGAGCACTTTCAAAGTTTACATACAGTGACTGCGGCGAACGGACAAACCATTGAAGCCATCGGCATAGGCAACATTCGAGCTGAAGCCAACGTCAATGGTAAAGTTGAGCACTTACTTTTAAAGGACGTTTGGTATGTACCACAAATTAAGAGAAACTTATTCTCGATGCTTTCTGTGCACGACAATTCATTCAAAAGTACGTTTGAGTCTACGCCGACACAATGCGTAGTGAAAGTAAATGGAGACATAAAAATAATTGGAACCAGAGCTATTAGAAGTGGCCTATTTAAGTTGAAGCTTAAATGTGTAGCGCCAAAGAATCAGGAAGTCAATCAGCTATTGTCAAATCCATTGCAAGTTTACCATGAACGGCTAGTACATCAGAACAAGAGACATGTTCGTCAAGTAATAGAAAACGAGTTTGGTTTGAAAGTGGAGAATACACAATCAGATATTTGCGAAGGATGCGTTTATGGAAAGGCGCACAGGCAGTCGTTCGGTACAAGGGTTAGAGCCACAAAACCTGGCAAACTAATTCACACCGATATATGCGGACCATTTCCATACTCTATTTCAAAATTAAGATATTACATTCTTTTCAAAGACGACTTCACACACTATCGACATATTTATTTTCTTCGACAAAAGTCTGAAGCAGCTGCAAAGCTTAAAATATTCTTAAAAGAAGCTCAAACTGCAGGACACGTCATCAAAGGAATCTTGAGTGACAATGGTGGAGAATTCGTATGTGAGGAATTCAAGAATATCTTAACTGAAAATGGCATTAAGCAAAGGTTCACAATGCCTCACACACCAGAGCAAGCAGGTTGCGTAGAGCGTGAAAATAGGCAGTAGTAGAAGCTGCACGCGCTATAATGCATGCGCATGAAAAAATTCCTAATGGCTTATGGGCAGAAATAGTAAATGCAACTGTATATGTGTTGAATCGCACAGGGCCATCTAGCATCCCATGCAAGTCTCCTCATGAGATGTGGTACGGAAAGGAGCCAGCGATTAAGCATCTGAGAATTTTAGGTTGTACATGCTATGCCCATATTCCTAATACTAACCGCAAAAAGCTGCAAAAGAAGGCTCACAAAGGTATCCTAATTGGATATGAAGGTGACGAAGGATATAGAATTTGGAACAAGGAATCTTTCAAATTGATTAGGTCCAGAGATGTGACATTTGAAGAGGTACCATTACTAGGAAAATCTAAAGAAGATGTACCTAAACTAGAAGAGCCGACACCTATTTTCACGAGAAATTTCAATCATAACTTTCCGAGTCTCCAGAATCGACATGAAATGAACATGAATAGACAAATTGGAGAACAGATAATCACAGATGATGTAACCGAAATTTGCAAGAGCCTTCTTCATCAAGTGCGCATCACGAGACCGAAGAAGGTGAACTAAGTGATTCGAATTTTGAGTCTGTTCATTCTGAATGTGAAGAATTCGTTGGAGAAGGTAATGAAACCGACAATCATGAACTGTCTGATGATGACAGTGAAAGAGGAGATAGTCGGATCGTTCTAAGAGATCGAGCGAACCTTAAACTTCCAGTGAGGTTCGATGACCATATTATGGCTCTAGAAGCTAAAAATATGTACGAGCCTAAAACTTTCAAACAGGCAATGTCATGTGAAGACAAAGATAAATAGAAAAAGGCTATACAAAGCGAAATTAATTCGCTAAAAGAGAATGACACTTGGGAGCTAGTCGAACTGCCAAAAGGTCGAAAAGCCATTCCATGCAAATGGATTTTTAAAATAAAGACTAATCCAGATGGCTCTGTTGACAAGTACAAGGCTCGACTAGTTATAAAAGGATTTTCTCAAAAGAAAGATGTTGATTTCCACGAAACCTTCAGTCCCGTTGCAAGAAGCAGCACAATAAGAGCTGTACTGAGCATTGCTGCTAGAGAGAAGCTACAGCTGGCACAATTCGACGTGTCTACAGCCTTCCTCTACGGCACGATAGAAGAAGAGATTTATATGAAATCTCCTGAAGGTTTTACTGATGAGAGGCATGTCTTCAGATTAAAAAAAGGACTGTATGGACTGAAACAAGCTCCACTCTGTTGGAATAGATGCATCACAGACTATATCGTACAGATTAGATTCAAGCAAAGCAAATCTGATCCCTGTTTGTTTGTAAGAATGGAAGGAAAAGAGAAAATTGTGCTTGCTCTATATGTAGACGATGGTCTCATTGCATACACCAGCGAGAAATTAGCAAACTGTTTCCTAGATGAAATGAAAGCACGTTTCAAGCTTACAGTGAAGGATGCAAGCTACTTTCTAGGAATGGAAATAAAAAGGTACTCTGATGGTTCTATTTTGCTGCACCAAAAAGCATATATTGCCCGTGTGCTGGAACGATTCGGCATGAGTCAGTGTAAGTCAGTGCTAACACCGATATTAAAGGAAGGTGAGGCTCAAGCTGACAAAGAAATAAGTATGGACTTTCCATACCGCGAAGCTGTTGGTGCTCTCTCATATCTGATGACAAGTACGAGGCCAGATATAGCATTTGCAGTAAGCGTTGCATCTCGTAATTTGGACAAACCAACTAAAAATAATATAATTACAGTCAAGAGAATTATGCGTTACTTGAAAGGGACAATTGATGAAGGCATTATTTACAGGCCGGGCAATGTCCACAACTTTGAATGCTACAGTGATGCTGACCATGGAGGTGACATGGAAACAGGCAGGTCCACTTCAGGTATAATCTGCATGTACGCAGGAGGCGCAATTACTTGGAATAGCAAAAGACAAAGCAGAGTTGCAATCTCTTCAACAGAAGCTGAAATAGTGGCACCTAGTGAAACTGCCAGAGAAATTATTTGGCTTAAAAAGATCATGTTGGATCTCACTGGTAAAAACTGTCCAGCAACACTATGTATAGACAATGAAAGTGCAATCAAGCTGGCTAAAAATCCATCTGAGTTTCATCAGAAAACGAAACACATTCGGATCAGATCTTTTTTCATAAGAGAATGCATCCAAGACGGTAGCATAACAATATGCTATGTGCCAGCAGCCAGACAGATTGCTGATATGCTGACCAAACCACTATATGGGCCCAGAATAAAACTCTTAAAGAAAATGACTGGCATTAACAGGGGTGGATGTTACAGAAGACACTCTTTGGTATATAGTTAATCTGTCATGAACTGTCTTAAATATATCAAACGAAAATAAATTACAATGTTTAATAATTTCGTCTTTAAATACTTCTGCCGCTTTGCTTTTACTTTAACAAGTTATACGTCGTAGTTACCGTTTTTCTTGTTGATTTTATCTTTTTCAATGAAATTATTAATTAGTTCAAATTCATAGCGCAACACTATTCCTACCTATGTACCTAACATAATCTTGGTGTATTTAGTTTGTTATATTGTGTTTTATGCTCGTTACAATCTTTAACGCAACTGGCAGGTGGACGTACTAGAATTTGTAACTTATTTTTATTTTATTTTTTTTTAAGTTACATTATACGCATATAATTATTAATATTTATCTATACTAATATTATAAAGAGAGAACATTTGTATTTTTGTATGTTTGTGATGATTTGGCTCAAAAACTACTGAACTGATTTAAAAAATTATTTCACTAATACATAGAATGGACTTTCGGAATGAAAATAGGCTATATATTATCCCGTTTAAATCAAAGGTACATTCGTG
The DNA here is from genome assembly GCA_954871355.1 of Cabera pusaria. Lineage (NCBI taxonomy): Eukaryota > Metazoa > Arthropoda > Insecta > Lepidoptera > Geometridae > Cabera > Cabera pusaria. The sequence goes on along the minus strand of OX940909.1, from coordinate 6,524,278 downwards.
GAGACCTAATTTGCAACCTAAGTCGGCAAAAAAACGGTCGAAAAACATGTTTCTTACGAACGCTGCTTAATTGAAAATAGATAGAAGAATATTTTCTATGCAAGAGTTGTACAACTTAATAAGACCTACAAAAAAGTCCGCGACAGCATATGTCTATCTCTTAAGGTTGACTCACAGTAACCATTTATATCTTAAAATTTTTGTTAAAAAATATTACATAACTTCCAAGGCTATTTTCAAGTATATAGTATTAATCCTTATCCAAATAATTACGTTAATTAGCTTGGCACATATTAAAGATTAAAGATGTCCTTTACAGTATATAATTCAAACGAAAACTCTAGAAGATATCACGAATTTCACATACACGTATCGCAAAATTAATAAAATATTTGCAGGGAAACCACAGATTAGGTATAGCTAAGTTATTATAAGCTTAGCTATGCTGTAGATCCCCACCGATCACAATCAATTTGAAGTCAATATAGTATAATAATATGATCTATTGTATAAAATAATATTCATCTATATATATAATAATATAATATTTTAAACCACCCCGACTGATCTATGTATAATCTTTTAATTAAAAGCATTTCAATGACTCTAAACAGGACATTTAAAATCTGAGCTGTAAGTTGGTGAGGATTTGAGTATTCTGTAGAGTCCAGGAGATGTCCCAGCATCAGGTCAATGCTTCCATGTTCTTACAATATCGTTGAAGAAGAAGATTTTCAAATTGATCAGACCTATGAAAGTTGATTTCATAGCGCAATTAACTAGAAAAAAAAGCTCATAGTTTTATAACGATTGAACGAATTTTCATGAATCAAAGCTAAGAAAACTCTCGATGAAGACATCTATCAAACAAAAAAAAAACTATCAATAATAAAAACAAAATCGGTTCATCCGGTTAGGTGCTAAGATGCTACAGACAGACACACAGATACACACGTTAAACGTATATTACCCCTACATTTTGTGTCGGGGAACGCGTAAGGTTACGGCGGCAGATGTTCTCCTTGGTGGTAAGGTACTTTTTGGTAGATTTAATGATCCCACTACCACTGTACGAAAACTCATGATTCATGAATGCACATAAAACTTTCATTGGTAGTATAGCTAGGATTAGAACCAACGACCGTCGGGTCAGAATCAGGGTAACTATCCTTTACGCCAAAAGGCCGTCCAATATCACTACGTAAGTATTATATAACAAAGTCCATCACTGCGTCTGTCTGTCTGTTCGCAATAATCTCAATAGCTAATGAACGGATTATCATGCGGTTTTCACCAATAGCCAGAGTGTTTATGAGGAAAGTTTAGGTGCATAATTCGTTAAGGTTTTGTGTAAATTGGATGAAATATGACGATTATTGTTAAATATGTTCATATTTTATATTCGATGCAACAAACTGATGCAAATTTTGTAGGCATATATGTTCTACCCGTGCGAAGCCGAGGCGGGCTGCTAGTTCTTTTATATATTTATAATATACATACTTATTTATATTTTTATGCTTGATAATAGTGATAATGTTGATTACTTGTCTTGTTCTTCCTCGGACGACAGTCACAATAGCTTTTGTACTATAGCCACGTTAGCAGACTCCATTACTTCGTTAGTCAGTGAAGTTTAAAAAAAATTCAATGTTTTCCATATAAATGCACAAAGTGTTATTGCTCATTTTAACGATATGCTTGCATCTTTTGAAAATAAAGACATCCATGCTCTATTAATTTCCGAAACCTGGTTGATCAGCCATCTCTCTCTTCCATCACTTACGAGATGCCAGGATATCGGCTGATAAGGAATGATCGAACTAGTGGCGGTGGAGGCGGTGTTGCCATCTATCTTCGTGAACATTTTCCTTTCTCCATTGTTAGTATGTCAGCGCAGCCACCTCCCTCCAATGCTGGTGAGCATCTCCTTATCGAAGTTATCCTGCATCATACTAAACTCCTTCTCGGTGTCTATTATTACCCTTCTCTTCGCATTAACTTCTTTTCCAGCTTCGAAACGCTTTTAGAAGACTATTCTTCTCCTTATACTCATACTATTATAATGGGTGATTTCAATACTTGTCTGTTAAGAAAGGATTCCAGGGCAACTGCCTTTGAGTCCTCCATTTCGGCAAGTAACCTGAATATTCTTCCACTCAACCCTACTCACTTTTTTCCAAACTCTAAGCCATCTCTTCTAGATCTCATTCTTGTTTCCTCCTTGAATCATGTGGCTAAGCATGGTCAGTGCGCGGCGGATGCTTTTTCATATCATGATTTGATTTACATTTCCTATAAAATCCGCCCGCCCAAGGCAAAGCCAATAATTCTTCTGCAACGTAGTTTTGGTGGTATAGTTTTAGATCAGCTACGCAATCATGCGCAGAATTTGGATTGGTCTGGTGTTGTTGATGCGACAACCATGGAAGACAAAATTGGAGTATTTAACCGTACTCTCACAGAGCTCTACGATATTCATGCTCCGATTCGTTTTATCAAAATGAAACATGCACCGGCACCATGGCTTAATGATGAGATTAGAACGCTCATGCATACAAAAAATGTTGCTAACGTCAAACTTAAACATCGAACATCTGAAGAAAATAAAGAAAAGTACATTAATCGTCGCAACGTCTGCAATAGGATGTGTAGGGATGCACAACGCCGACATATTTACAGCTCTGTACAAAATGGCAATCCTGCCAAGGTTTGGAAATTTTTGAGATCGCTTAGTGTAGGTAAATCGCGCCAAAATGATATTTCCAAAACCCTAGACCTAAATTCCTTAAATAAGCATTTCTCCACTTCTGCAAAATTTGATGGCCCTGTTAAACTTGCAACTTTGAATTATCTCTCTTCTCTTCCATCCTCAGACCATGACCCCTTTTTCTTTACTCAATTTACTGAAGGTGATGTTAAGAAGAGCATACAGTCAATATCTTCCAATGCAGTCGGCAGTGATAGCATTAGTCGCAATATGATTCTACCCATACTTGATGAAATTGTTACTGTGATCCATTTCCTCCTGATTTTTTCTATCTCCTCCGGCAGCTTTCCAGTAACATGGAAAGAGGCACAAGTCACACCCTTACCCAAAAAATCCAACCCATCGTCTTTTTCAGAATATCGTCCCATATCTATTCTTCCTTTCCTTTCGAAAGTCCTAGAACGTCTAGTTCACCAACAACTCTCCTCCTTCCTTATCAGAAACAATCTCCTCAATCCCTTCCAATCTGAATTTCGGTCTGGTCACAGTACTATTACAGCTTTGACTAAAATTACCGATGACATCAGGTATGGGATGAGTAATCAAAAGCTCACAGTGCTGTCACTGCTCGACTTTAGCAGTGCGTTCAACAATGTTGATTTCGACATTCTGCTAGGTCTGCTGTGCTCTCTTAACATCTCGCCGACAGTGATTGAGTGGTTTCGTAGTTACCTGTGTGGACGTCGGCAGAGAATACGTATTGATGATTCCTACTCATCGTGGTGCGATCTATCTGCTGGCGTTCCTCAGGGCGGCGTTTTATCTCCTCTTCTCTTCGCAATCTTTATTAACTCTATTTCACAACAGCTATCTTCTTCCTACCATCTTTATGCAGACGATCTACAGATTTATACTCAGGCACCTCTAGATCAGTTACATGCGGCAATAGAGAGCACTAATGAAGATCTGAAGCGTATCCGAGATTGGAGTAAATCATACGGCCTCACAGTCAATCCTATAAAAACTGAAACTATTATCATTGGGAGCTCACGTATGATTTCAAAAATTGACTGGTTCCGGCTACCACAAGTCATATTTGATGGAGTCCCTGTAAGCTTTAGCTCGTCAGTCAAAAATCTAGTGTTACTCATAGACAACCAGCTATCTTGGGAACCTCAACTAGCAGAAGTCAGCCGGAAAATCTTTGCTTCGGCATCTTCACTCAGAAGATTACGTAATTTTCTTCCTATCACCACTAAGACTGCGTTAGCACAATCTCTTCTTTTGCCTATACTTGATTACGCAGATGCTTGCTATCCAGATTTGACCGAAGAGCAACTTGATAAGCTGGAAAGACTGCAAAATGTCTGTATCCGATTCATTTTCGGTCTTCGGAAATATGATCATGTCTCCGAATTCCGAAAAAGGCTCAATTGGTTACCTATCCGCCTTCGCAGGAACATGCATATCCTTTCTTTCCTTTACAATATCCTATTCCTTCCTACGACTCCACTTTACCTAAAAGAGCGCTTCGAATTCCTCCACCTTACTAAATCTCACCCCCTTCGATCCCAGTATACGCTTCAATTGAAGACACCTCAACATCACTCCACGTCACTTTACTACAACAAATCTTATTCCATGCTAGCTGTCCGCCTATGGAACGAACTTCCTGCAACAATAAGACAAGCCCAATCTCCACAAGCTTTTAAAAATATGGTATTTAAACACTATTTTTCCCATAGTTGATTTTATGAACTTATTTATTAAGGTATATGTTTCTATTTTAATAATATCTATTTAGTTACAATGTATATGTATCTATGTTATGTATTATGTTTGTGTATATGTGTAAGTATTAATTTTAAGTATATTCATATATATGTTAACTTATAGCTGCACACCCCCGCAATATTATAATTTGGAAATCCTCTCCATCTAAAGGTTGTCTGGTAGAGATCGCTCTAAGCGATAAGACCGCCCATTGTACTACCGATATGTTATGTTCTTCTGTTACTTTTGTTTGTTTTTTGTTCTTGGTGTGCAATAAAGTATTATTCATTCATTCATAACTTTGGTTCTCTGACGGATGACTTCATTTCGAATTTGATTCTTCAGACAGACTCCAAGCATAGCCCTCTTTATAGCTCGCTGAGCGATTTTGAATTGGTGAACCAGTCGCACTATCAGTGTCCACGTCTCGGCTCCGTAAGTAATAACAGGCAGGACGCACACGTTAAATACTTTTGTATCGAGGCTATTTCGTATTCGTATAAGAGAGATGAAAAGACCAGTCGGTGAATACTACGGTGTTGAACCTAGTGATCCTGATCACTGTGAAATCTCTAAATATACGCTTCTTGTCCGTTATAATAAAATTAATCTCATTTTTACGGTTTCGTAGCCGAATGGTAAAAAACGGTAACCTTTTCCTTTGAGTATTCAGCCAGAATACTCAAAGATGTTCACCAATTACTCAAAGATACCTAAATCGATTTGGAAAATTCTATTTCTTTTTTGTTTCAAAGGCCCATCCCAGGTAGTCCCAACTAAAAGAAACGACATCAAATGCCGCAATATTAATGTTCAGTACCATGTTTAAGGTGTTTGTCTCCATATCTTTAGATATACTTATCAGATTTCAATGAAATTACAATGGTACCACCCTTGGGATATCTCCTTTCCAACAAAAAAAGAATTATCATAACCAGTTCATTAACGACGAAGATATCATCACACATAAAAAATACTATACGGTCGAATTGAGAAACATTTTTTTTTTAAGTCGGTTAAAAATATCGAAATTTCAAAACTTGGGGTACCTATCAATTTCAATATTACAAAAAATGCCAATATGGTCCAAAATTTCCAAAAAACTAAGCGATAAGATCCATAAAAAAAAACTTAAAAAAAGAGAACCGACTTCAAATGCCACGCTATTAATTTTCAATAGCAAGTTTAACGTGCTTATCTCCATATCTCTGAAGATTTATCATACATACATCATGTCTCCTTTCCAACAAAAAAAGAATCATGAAAATCGGTTCAGAAACGACGAAGCTATCCGCGAACAAACATAAAAAAATATATACGGTCGAATGGAGAAACATCCTTTTTGAAGTCGGTTAGAAACAAAATAAATCTAAATTTGAGTTTGTTAGAGCCTAACCTAACCGATAAACCGACGAAATATTTGAAGGCCACAAACTATAATAATAGGTACTGTAATGCTAATGAAAACTTGAAAAAGTCCTGAAAAAGCGGCGACTCGCATGTCAGCGGTCTGGCAACGTCGCCTTTCAGCGAGCGCACGGTTTGGCAACGTCTGACAATTGCGGCAATACACACCAATGAGTTTAGTGTATGACACTGTAAAAACTTCACTCACATATTGACAAAAATGAATTAAAATCTCGATTCTAGTTTTCATATTATTTAATCAAATTATGTAGTAAGATTGGATTTCGCGTATGTAAAGAGTTGTATAAAGACCAATAGATGTGATTTCATTGCAATTTTTTGATCAATTTACTCGTATTTGTCAATATACTTTTGTATGGAAAACGAACCACCTTAACCCCTCCAACTAAGATGAATATGCTTGTGTCTGGAGTGGATTCACGTCACGTCAAATATAGTGCAATGGGTGGGGTGGGGACCGAACTCACTTGTACTGTTTGATATACAATATCGAGTTTGTTATGAAAACTCGTACTAAGGGAACTGATGGTGATGGTGAGATATTAGTCAAACACTAGCTTAATTATTATTTTAAAAATCCATAAGTTCATAAGATGTTTGTAAGCTAAAGGGGAACTGTGAATATTTTATCTGCAATTTTAGTTTTCACTGCAAAGACATTCATCCGATTTATACGAGTTAGTGAAGAAGAAAAGTAATAGTGTCAAAAACCGGCCAAATGCAAGTTGGACTCGCCCTTCGAGAGTTCTGTACATACTCGTAAACATTGCTTTATCTAACTAAATTATAAACTCGGTTATAGTTGTACTATTCATTATTCTGTGGTTATAGGACAATCTTAACTTTGCCCATTGATATCCTCAGATGCGGTTATGCATAATATGCAAATATTAAGTTTGTAAATTTGCCTTTTTTTGTTATTAAATTACATATTTACGGATTACAGACTGATTCTGTATTAAGCATACGATATTTCCGCGATGTTAGAACCAGATGCATTTGCTTCATCATCAAACATCTTAAAATTTGAACTCTTAACATAACATTTCGCATTTATAATATTAGTAAGATTGCATAGAATATAATTCAACACTTATTCTTAACCCTAAACAACTCTCAATTCCAGAGCCGTCCTAGCAAAACTACAACAAAACAAGAAAATAGCGCATGCAACTCACAATATGTACGCATACCGTATAGAACGTAAGACAAGTAAGGGGACTAGCATACTGCAAGATTGCGATGACGACGGAGAGACGCACGCGGGAGGACGCATGCTACACTTGTTGCAGATATTGGATCAGAAGAATGCGGTAGTTGTTGTCTCTAGATGGTAAGTTGTCTAATATTGGATCAGAAGAATGCGGTAGTTGTGTGTCTCTAGATGGTAAGTTGTCTAATATTGGATCAGAAGAATGCGGTAGTTGTTGTCTCTAGATGGTAAGTTGTCTAATATTGGATCAGAAGAATGCGGTAGTTGTAGTCTCTAGATGGTAAGTTGTCTAATCATCATCTTTTTTCAATCGACATCCAAAAATGAGGTTCTCCATTCGACTGTATCTTTTTTTTATTTTTGTGTATGTTACGCGATTACTTCGTCAATTGTAAACCGATTCGAATGATTGTTTTTTTAATCGGTAGGGTACATTTCCGAGGTGGTCTCATTGTAATTTCATCAAGATATGATAAGTATCTCCAGAGATATGACGATGAACGTCTCAAACTTGCTACTGAAATTGATTCGCGGGGCATGGAAGTCGGTTGTTTTAGTTTTTAAACTATCTTAATTATTATTCATATCTTATAGGCTAGCGTTTCACCACTATCTCACCTGTTGGTAAGTGATGATGCGGTCGAAGATGGTAAGCATGCTAGGCCTAGAATGGGAACTAGCTCTCAAGGATAGCTGCCGGAACACATTAGATGTTTGGCGACAGATTTTCTAACTTGAGGCACAGATTATATAATAGTTACTACGTAACAGATACTTCACTCCCCTACAAAAACACAATACCAACGTTTATTTCAGACAATACAAGCAAAAATGTCTCTAAGGCGCTCGACCCACCATTGTTATTACTTCTTTTAGCGCGCGCATGATACAGTAAAGGGTTGACTCAATGAAATAAAAAAAAGTTTACGAATTCTTTTTATTTACCTCACAAAATAACATCAACATTCCGAACTAAGAGTTGAATTTGAAGTCGAGAAAGTGTATTTTACGCCGTTTTGTCATTTTAGTATCGGTAGCATAAAAAAATGAAACATATTATGCTTGTTTTTTTGTCAAACTCGCAAAATGAATATGAAAAACTAAAATCGTTTCTAATATAGAATACGAATGCGCAGTTATTTGAATAATAATATACGTTGCGCGCGCGTGAGCAGTGACAACCGACTGGCAGATAGTACCGCCGGAGTTGACGAAAGTTTAGGTATAAATCGCAGTAGCTATGGGCGAGTGAGGGAGACCTGCTTGAGGGTGGTAGCTGGCCAGGCGGACAAAAGATAGTGTCCTACCACCATGCAAGCATAGCATATGAACCATGGCATTAATATTGTGCCATTGATGATAACCCTAGATCCTCATTTATATTTCAGGTATGGAGGCATACAGCTAGGTCCGGACAGATTCCGACACATCAACAATGCGACGAGGCAAGTTCTGATACAGGCGGGTTTGTTGAAGAAATGACATTCGTCTTATCTCTAGTCAAATTTATTTATATCTACACAAGGTGTAACAAAAAGGTGTTTTACATTTAAACTAGTGACCGACCGAAATTTCGGATTCGGCCACAATATAGCCGAAATTTTCGGCCCCGCCGAAACTCGAGTGTTCGTGAATTCTCGAAGTTCGTGCGTCGTTCGGTAGTTTACCGAAAGGAAAGCAGCTATAAAGAAAAAAACATATTTGTTACTACTTTATTGTTTTTTTTTTATTTAACCGTATTTAACTGTATATATATACATATATATATATATATATATATATATAACAGTTAAATAGTGTATTAAATAATATATATATTTATTTTAAATGCAAATAAATGTTAAAAAAATACAGTAAATAATCTTAATTTTAAATAATATTTCAATAAATTAAAATAATCTCGGCCGAAACCGAAACAGAGAGCAAGGCCGAAAGTTCAGTTTCGGTTTCGGCAGTAAAGCCAGTTTCGGTCGGACACTAATTTAAACTATCCATACGTAGCCTGATGTATAATCTACCTGCAAAGTCTCCCTCAATAGCTGGGATCGCGAGTTATCACATGTGAAACTTTTACGTAAACTTGGCGAAATTCAACCCTAAATCAGCTGATCAGTACATTGACCTCATGAAAATAGACTAATAAGTACAGAAGGAATACTTTGTTACCTACACATTTTTTTAATTCTTATGTATGTAACGATTTTGCCATAAACGTAATTGCAGCGTCCCCTGACGGGCTAGCACCGTAACATCTAAGAACCATCGCCGACGGAACACAAATCCTTTACAGGAAACTGCAATTTTTCGATAAAGCCGTTTTGGAGATAATAGGGTATCACACCCATTCAAAGAATCAAAGAATCAAGAATCAAAGCATTTATTCAGTATGTAGGCAGTATAAATATACGCACATATACACGTCAAAATCATAAATCATAAAATAAATCATAACCAATTATCAAGTAAACATAGCAAAAGCAGAATTTAACGCTTTGAATTAGAAAAAAAAAGTAATGAACCATTCAGCTGTCATCCAATCGTTTACGTCAGAATATTAAAAAAAAATTAAAGTAGGTTAAAACCAACCATACATGTAACTGTGTGTTTCAGTACTTCAGACAATTTTTATATAAAAAAAATAAAAAAGTGAAATAGTGAAACACAACATAGAGAAACGCATACCGATCACAGTACATATCATGATCCAAATGGAACTGATAGTCCGTCTGTCAGCTGCATAATATTGTTTAAATAAAAATAAAAATGGCAAGCCTAGAAAGAAAATCTGCGGACAAAAGGGGAAAACTGAATGGCTGTTGAATCTACCGGTGTTTCGGAAATACTCCCATCAGAGAAGAAACACCAAGAAACTCTATGGGGCTTGTCTTGTCATTTTATCTTTTTTTTTTTTTAATTAATTGTACATGTCAGCTTTAATATTATTTTTGAAAAGTATCTCAATTAGATTCAATAATGCTAATGAACCACAAAAAAATCACTAAATTTTATTCAATCGTTAAGTGCCATTAGAATGCATTTAAATTTTGCATTTTCAAATTTCGTGCGTAATTTGACGAAAACGCTGGACGCAGTGAACGCCATATTGCTCTGTACCCTTAGTACGACTTTTTATCGTAAACGCTTTTGACAGAAACCTTAGTACGAGTTCTCACACCAAACTCGATATCGTCTATCGAATAAATTTTGTATGAAAAACAGTACAGCGCATCTAGTGGTTACTACACTTCACTAAATTTAGACCAATCAGGGAGCTAGAATAAGTTGAAAACTGTGTGAGATCTGTGGTCATGACGTCAGTTGGCTGTGTAAACAAATACAATGATATAACTTAGAAGTGTCAACTGTCGGTTGACAGATGACAAGTTCTAAGTTTACATAGCCGTATGACGTAATAACATGGCGACTACTATTTAATGGTGTTATGAAACAGATTATAAAAGCTGAAACTTTAGAATTGAATTTTAAAATTTAGTTTGCTTTTTATGAATTAAAACTAACATTTTTCGACTGATTTTTGCCTAAGCTATCTCAATTTAGATTTTTTTCTTATAAAGAGTAAAATATCCTAATAGGAATATTAGTTTGCACATACAAACAGCATCTAACCCTGAACGCATACATCTCCTCGGTTCCGCAGAGGGTAAACTTTATGTTACACCTTGTATACGATTGTTTTAATCTATTATGCTGGGTACACACCGGCTGAACGAACGACAACGAACGCTGAATTGAGGAAGATCCATCTCATTGTTATACAATTCAAAATTTCACCGTATCGACGGGACTAGAACCTAAGGTGCTGTACCAACTCAGCAGCCCCGGCGAGGGGGGGGCTTAGGCAAACCGGGGCGCTGCCCGGGCGACAGTTAAACACAAACAGATACAGTCGCCACATAGGCTAACAACTTAAGTGAACTCGTGGACTTAGTACCGGATTCTTATTGTCTTATTCACTAAAAATACAAACCATTATACATTAATGAGTTTTATTAAGTAATATAGTATCTCAAACCCTGGAGGAGGGGCGCTACTATAAGTTTCTGCCCCGGTTCGAAAAAATTGTAGATCTTGGGCTGCAACTCAGCTTCGGTACGATCCTACCAATACATTATGCATTGGTGGCGCCATCTGTAATTACTGTTTAGAAGTAATTACTCGGATGAAATCATTACATATTTCAGATCAGACGAGAGATGTCGCACTGCTTAAAAGTTAAAAGGGGTATTACACCACACAGCCAGGGCTCCTAATTAGGCGCTCTAACTTCCTAAGTGTTATTACACTGCACATATATAGGCGGACCGGGTCGTCTTTTGCTCCCTAATTAGGGACCCTTACTGTCTTACTCCTATTCCACCTCCTTGATTAAGGAGTTAGGGACTCTGATTCAGTGTGGTTATTGGTGTAATACCCCTTTTAACCTCTGGAATGCTTTGTCAAGTATATTTGCGAACTACTCTGAAAAGCATTCCAGAGGTTAATTAAGTATTATGTTTCTTGAAGTGTTACAACAACACTATCGAAGATCATTCTTCCTATTGCTGCTATACGCCTGTATAGATGGGTATTCATTCCATTCGCCATTCGTTCGCTTAGTCTAGGAACGCAATAGGAGCAACTTTTATACATCATAGCAAACAAATTTTGTTACGCTTAGGCAAAAGTCAGAAGAGACGTAAGACAAAGACGCGTGTCTGTCTGTCCTCTCTATATATTTTGCATTGCAAGACTTCCTTACATTTAGTATGGATTTTTTGTTAACAGACACGGCCTTTCTTTCTGTTTAAGATCTAGGTACTGTGGTGCTAGCACTATTTTTGTATCGTATAGTAAACGTGACCAAGCGGCAATAGCACAATGGCTAAGGTGTCGGTCTGGCGATCGACAGGTCATGAGTTCCCCACCCATTGCACTATTAATGTGAACCCACTCCAGACATAAGCATATTTAGCTTAGTTGGAGGGGTTAACAAGAATACTAGTAATGTGCGACCAATGTTGCTAGTAAGCTTTAAAAGAAAACGGGAATGCCGTTTAATCTCTCGTCTGTAACGTAAAATTATTTTTTCTTAGTTTCATGTACATCCGGTAATGATCAATCAATTTCATAAAAATTGTCACGTTTACAAAACAGTGACTGTTCTCAATCCGTTAGACAGCTGTTACAGAGGCTTGTCTTCATATCTCTGGAGATACTCTACGAACACTTTGACGATATCTACTTGTGCTAGCACCACTGTTTAGTTTAGCATAATGGTATCCTTGTCATACCTTTGAAGTAAAATAGAGACAGCAAACGCTGTACATTATAAAAATCATGTAAATGTATGTAAAATTCCTATTACTAAAATGTGAAAGGGCGATGGATGGTGTTACAATACCTTATTATTTTATTTTATTACATTATCACTCATAGTGATTTCTTCAGGCAATCTTTAATTTAGAGAGGACTTAAGAAAACACAAAATTTTTAGTTTTGTTTATTTACAAATAAAATATTAATATAAAATTAAAACGAGCATGATCATCTTTTTTGATTCCTCCCATCATTGTCTGTAGTTTTAACTGTAATGCATTTCTTGTCTAGAAATCTAAGTAAATCCTGAAACAATGAAATTAATGTATTTTATTTACATAATAATAATAATTGATGTAAAAATCATACTTTTTAAAGATCTAGAATTGTGTATGTTTATTTTGTAATAAATTGTTTTTACTTTAATTTTTGGTGTTTTTATCAGGGCTCGTTTCACTTGTTCTTTGAGTCCCTGTTAACTTATGAACTTGTCTGTTGGATAAACTACAACTTTTAGGGCTAGTTTCACCGGTTCCTGATAATGCGTTAGATAGTTATCTCATAACGCCATATTAAAGCTGGCAAAAATTCAGATTTATTCATATAAGGGCTATCAGGAACCGATGAAACTGGCCCTTATAAAGCGTCTTATGTCAGATAAGTATCAGGATTTCAGGAACCGTAGAAACTGGGCCTTACAGTCCTAATTTTCTTTTAATATCTGCTAGACTAGCTGGTGACCACTATCTCGCCTGGTGATAAATGACGATGTGGTCGAGCATTGTGAACACGCGAAGCCTAGAATGGTTTGACTCTCAAGGGCGGTGTGCTGTCGGAACACGGTAAAGCTACTTTTTAGTAGCAAGTCAGGCAGAACATATCATCATTTTTGCTTTGCTGTTTGCTGTTCTGTAAAAGTAGTGAAAAGAAAAAACCTGCATTCTGATATGGAAAATGTACATACATTCCATCTCACCCATAGATTAATAAGAAAAAGAATCAAAGCATTTATACAGCATGTACACAGTGTTAATATACGCACATATACCCGTCATAATCATAAAATAAATCATAATCAATTATCAAGTACTTAAACATAGCAAAAGCAGAATTTAACGCTTTGAATTAGTTTAAAAAAAAGTAATGCACCATTCAGTTGTCGTCAGACTATTACAAAATTATTAAAGTAGGGTTGCCAACCATATACGTAACTGTGTGTTTCAGTACTTCAGACAATTTTTGTAAAAAAAAAGGGAAATAGTGAAACACAACTTAAAGAAACGCATACCGATCACAGTACATATCATGGTCCGAATGGAACTGATTGAGACTGACAGAATAGCATAGCGTAATAAATCTGTGATCTCACCTTAGGATCGTATCTATGTCCAAAAGCCACCAAATCCTTATGAATGATATCAATTTCGACCGGCTCGTAACAGAGTATTGCTTCACGCAAATCTCGCCGCGACGAAACGTAGTTATAGAACGCTATGTGTAAAGGCACTCGGCAAGAATGGACCTGAGAAAAATATATAAAAACACGTAGTATTTATATTCTCTTTGATAAAAACCTCGTATTTAAACTATGTAGGATATTAAAACTGCATGTAGGCTTTACAAGTTTTTATTTAATTTTAATAAGTAAATAAGTAGGTATGTATGTGAGTATCCCGTCAAAATGCGAGTCTAGACTGTTCTATGCCTAGCGTGTTCACCATCTTGGACCACATCATTGCTTACCACCAGGTGGTATAGTGGTCAAACGCTGGCCTATCAGATTTAGTTATTTACAAAACTAGCTTTCAACCGACTTCCAAAAGGAGGAGGTTCTCGATACGTCTGTATGTTTTTTTTTGTATGAATGTTACGCTTAATACTCCATCAATTGTGAAGCGATTCGAATGATTATTTTTAGGGTTCCGTACCCGGTAAAACGGGACCCTATCCGCTGTCCGTCTGTCTGTCTGTCTGTCTGTCTGTCTGTCTGTCTGTCTGTCTGTCGGTCTGTCCATCTGTCACCAGGCTGTATCTCATGAACCGTGATAGACAGTTGAAATTTTCACAGATGATGTATTTCTGTTGCTGCTATAACAACAAATACTGAAAACAATAAAGTTAAAGATAATAGAGGGTCCCCATACAAGAATCGTGTTTTTTTTCGGCATTTCACGCCATCTATGAAAGCTTAGTTAGGTAAACGTCCCATAGATGGCGTTACATTGAAATGTCGATCCCTAACACCTTTGTTAGGCGTTAGATGGCGTTATAACAAACAAAATGTAAATTAATTATTATTTTTTGCTGGCGAAAAATGAGTGGTATTTTTTGCTCGATCTTATAAAATAGTGTAGTGTGGTACGGAACCCTACGAGTGCGAGTCCGACTTGCACTTAGCCAGTTTATTATAATTAGTACGGTACATTTCCAAGGTGATTCCATTGTAATTTCATCGAGATCTGATAAGTATCCGGAGATATGGAGATAAACAGTAATTTTGTACCGAAACTCAGACTCTCTCAGACTCAGACTTTGTACCGAAAATGACTTGCGCGGCATTTGAAGTCGGTTTTTCTTGCGCTTTGTAAACGGTTTTAAATTATTTCATAGCAATATGAACCTTACCTTAGCTTTTTCCCTTTTCTGAAACACCCAATCTTCAGGTTTGCACTCAATATCTCTCAAAATCGGAATATCAGTCATAACTTTACTTTGTGTACAATCTTTTTCTGTTGCATCTTCAATGTTTTGACTTTGCCTATTTTTCTTTTTACCTTTCCTTCCATTTGCTTTATTTAGAGCCCTTTTTCCTTTATTGATAGTAATGACATTCTTTTCATCAAATTTCTCTTTGTTTGTATGATTTTGTTCTTTAGGATCTTTTGTAGGAGATCTCAGAAGTTTTCTCGGTGATATGAGCTTTTTAGGCGATGGTAAATTTGGTTTATGCCGTTTTGGTGGTGAAGCTAGTTCATCTAAATGTTCGATGATGGGATGGGTTTGGTTGTAAATGTGTGTTAGGAGTTGTATAGCTGAAAGAGACAATTTATTATAATTATACCAATTATTTGTGTTCTTTCAGATCGGTCGAAAGTTAGACATATCTTATTTCAAGTCTGATTTCTACTTCTGCAGGTTATTCTCAATCATTCGAAAGCGAATTCGGATTCGGAAACTGCCTTTACTTCGATTTATATCTTTGCAATTCACGATGCTCCGATTGGTTACTTTTGACGTTTCAATTTAAAAAAATCTGTGATTCTAATAGGAAAGGTTTCCGTGACAAAATAGTTCACGGATTATTCAATATTCAAAATTAAAAATGAAGCTTCCAAATTGGAATAAGTTTTCGTATGATTGAGATTCAGGGGGCTGAAACAACGATAGGTTGAGTACAGTAGAAGAGATCTAAAGACGCCATCATAATTTACCATCAGGTAAGATTGTGGTCAAGTTCTTTTTAAATGGATTGACAAAATTTGCTTACATTAATTAATAAATCATTTGGAACTTTTACCACAGAAAATGAAAATATACACTATGATATTTTAATAATCTTTACAACTTTATATAATCAGATATATAAGCAGATGATAGACATATTTAACGATAAGTTGAGTGTTATTATTAATAACTTAAGAATATTTTAAAGTTTAAATAATTAGTTACTTGTAATAACTTGAATAGTTAGCATTTTGGCATGCTGTAAGTTAACTTTTTCTGAAATAAATAAATATCCCATGTTTAACAGACTTCAAAAAAGGTTGAGGTTCTCAATTTGTTGGAATATTTTTGTTATGTATGTTCCCCAATTGCTCAAGTACGCCTGAATTTTTTTGTATTTTGTTTTTTAAAGGGTGTACTTTCTAGGTGTTCCCATTTAAATTTCATCGAGATCTGATGAGTATCTCCAGAGATATGGAGATAAACACTTCAAACTTGCTACTGAAAATTACTAGAGTAGCATTTGAAGTCTGTTCTTTTAGTTTTTTTTAAACAATCTTAAATTATCTCACCTCTTTTTCTTTTCAAAGGTTTGATGCCAAATTTGTCCAACTCCGTATGGATTTCTGGCGTAGACAGCGATTGGTAATCCAATATAGGCGTAATATTGTTGGTTTTTATTACGAGTTCACTATTTTTGGGGGTTACTACTGTAACCGTATTACTACTAGGCATAAGTGGCGTGGCAATTTCTGTTATTCTTCTATGTTTTATTGGACTCATTTCTTTACATTTGTTTTTTGTATTAGCATCAGTTGGTAATATGTCTATTTCTTCATCTTTCGTTGCAAAATCATTGTCAAAATCTCCAGATTTCTTAGATGCTCCAAAATTAGAGAATTCATCCATGATTGAGATTCCCCCGAATACAAAATTATCAGTTGGTATTTCTAATTTTGATTTGTGTAAAGAATAATCTAGTTCCTTGTCTGATATTTCAAATACTTCTGAGTTTTGACTACAGTTTGAAATAAAGCTATTATTTCTTGATAGTTTACCAACATTTTCTTCAGCAATGTCATGATTTGATACAGAATATTTGTTTTTAGAGTGAACATCTTTATTTCTATTGATGAAATCATCGTAGTCTATCGAAATATCATCTTTCTTTCCAAGACTGCTGTACCTTTGAGACTTAACTGGTGTAATTAGATTATTATCAGAGGGAATATTACCATCAGCATCACCGTTATTTTCTACTAATTGTGTAGAATTTTCTTTAAGAATTACTTGTGTCAATTCGACAGAAGAATCTGAACTTTGTGTTAAATCTATATCATCCTCGTCTTGTATTTTATTGAAACAATCATTACCATGCTTAATTGGACTTATCGAGAGATTAACTGTGCTACAATTTAGTTGTTCATCATTGAAGTTAGGACAATTATTGGATTGTCTTGTATCTAAAGATTTGTTACTGGTGATTTTTCCATCTTGTCTTTGAGATAGTAAGTAGCGAGATTGTTTATCGGCGCCTTCATTAGGTATGTTGCAAGTAAATTTTATTACTGGAGTTTGAGTAAGATCAATTTGATCAGGTTTACAAAGTTCAATGCCAGAGTTAGAAACATTCAATTCTACTGCTGCAGGCACATTGTTAGCTTTGATAATAGGCAAATTGTTTTCTTCACTTTCTGTACTCATATTTTGAGACTTAGATGACTGTGAATAAAATATACCTTCTCTAATACTATTAACATTACAATTCTGTTCCTTGTTGACAAAAGCAACATTTCTTTTTGGGCTCTGAGTAAGATCTACTTTGTCCGGTTTCGGATATTTATATCCATTGCTACGATGTAATTCTACAGGAACATGTTCTTCATAATACTTAGAAGGTGAATTATCTTGAGAAGATGTGTTTGTTCTTTTAGATTGAGAATTCGAAGGATTCTCAACATTTCTTGGTGATTTTCTTTGACTATTTGAATGACTACTTGTGGTACTTGACTTCTTTTTGGTTCTACTTTGTGTTAAATCTATATCAGTTTCATTATTGGTCTGACTTGAATTATTTTTGTGATCATCTTTGTTATCTGAATGATCATGTACATATTCATCAAAAAAGGTTTGACTGTGACTTTCAATTCTCGAGTTCTGTGTCAAATCGATGTGTTCGACAGGTTTCTGTAAATTTATTCTCTTATTAATATCAGTATTATCATAATTTACTATAATAGTGTCATCTAGCGAATTATCTTTTGCATCAGTCAGGCTTACAAAAGGTAATTCATCACTAGTATTTGAAGATTGAGTTAAATCCATACTTTCTATACTGTTGCCTAGATTTTCATTTGCTGGTTTGTTATTTTCATCAGTACTTGTAGCATTCTCATAATTTTTCTGTGAGGTATTTGGTGAATTAGTTTCCTGATTTTTGGTGCATGCTTTTTGCTTTGATTTATCCAGATTAGAATTAGCCTCATCTAAATTTTGATTTGTATTTTCTTCAGCCCAGTATTCTTTATTAATATCAGGGTCTTGAGTAAGGTCGATATTATTTTGTGGATGCATATAAGTAGTAACACATTCTGTTATTTCCATCAGATCATTGGATCTTCTTTTGGTAATGTTCTGTGATAATTGATATCTTAATTTATTCAAGCTGTTTTCTGGTTCAATTTGAAAGCATTCTGTTAATTCCATCAAATCATTGCTTTTTCTTCTAGTTGAATTATTAACCAATGTTGGTTTGTCACATATTGAATTTAAAATATTTTTATCTTTAGCATTTTCATCCTGCATATATAAATCAGCCTTATTAGTTCTATCTGAAGGATTCAATTCGGTTTGTAAAGAACTGTTTTTATTGTTATCAAAAATAGATGATTCATCATCCTCAAACAGGTCTGGAGAACTACTTCTATCAACCTTTCCTTTCATATTTTCAATTCTATTAACAGCTTCATTCAAAGTCTTATCATAATCAATTACACTGACATTTGGGGCTAAAATATTTTCTATACTTATATCGTCACTACCTTTCAATAAATCTGCTTCTTTTATACATAAGTGTTTTTTAGTGTTAAAAACATTTTTACACCTTTTTAGAGACCCGCTCAATACAATATCTATTTCATCTTGTGAACATTCAATCTCGCTGAAATTCATATTGCTCTGCTCAAAAAGTTTTGGGCTAACAGGTCTACCTGGAATATCTGACCAGTCTTTTAACAAATTCCCTGTGCTTGTAGATTTTTCAATGAGATTATTTACATAGAAAGTATCAGTACTTTTTAGTATACTGTAAGGGGCATATGAAGCCAAGTAAAATAAGTGAATATCGGAAGTATTTACTTCAGAATAGTATAAGCTAGTATGTGCTATATTTTGGAACAAAACTTGTGAATACTTATCAGCAATTATTTCCTTTTTTTCAGTCTCACTGGTCAGAATTAATTTATAGCTTTTTTTATGCTTTTTCACTCTTCGAGTATTCGCCACTATCTTCACATTGGGAACTTTAAAGCCATACTCTTGTAGTGTAGTTCTAATTTTACCAATTCTTTCTTGAGTGTTAATTGGTCTAGGTTCAGTTTCCTGTAAAGTTGAAGCAGTCTCTTGTAGAGATTTGGACAGAGCAATGGCTAATTGTAATTGCTCTGGGTCAACGTCTATGCCAGCTTTCTTGCAGACTTTATCAAAGTCTTCTGAATATGATTCCAATTCATTCTTCTTCGACCGTAAGGCAGCTCTAATATCTTTCTGGCCTCGGATTCTCTTTGGAGGCTTCTTAGGCTTGCTACTTTTGCTTCCACCGCTTTTAGGACCAGCGGTACTTTTTTTCGGCTCTTGAAAGTCAGATAAGCTTTCATCCATAGCAGAACGACCAGTGAAGTACTTGCTTTTCACATCTTGAGATTTTGATTTATTGCTGTTGAAATAAAACAAACAAATTGAGTTTCACATCTTTATTGAGACTACTAATAAATAACAGAAGTAAATAATAATAACATTACCTAACACTAATATTCATTATTTGAATGGGAGATCTGGTCTACTGTGTTCCTTCATCAAATGTCGAATTGTGTCACCAGAGCGGTTCGGAAGGCCACTGGCGATCATGAGCTTTCTTTCTACTTCTTCTATAGGATCTTCATACAGGCCTTCACTAGCCTTACGTATATTATATGTCCTTTTAGCGAAACTGGAATATTATTCAAAAGTTAGTAGGTAAATAATAAAATAACCTCAATTCATGACAGACGGACGGATTCATAGTTTAAAATCAAGGAAAACTTACTGGAATATAAACCCGCTAACTAATCCAAAGCCAACTATACCGTAACCAATATAATTACGCACTTTAGCAGCGGGAGTTCCTTTTAATCGTCTAGGTTTCCATTTTGACGTATCAACGCCGATGGCCATTTTTGAAATAAAAGAAATTTTTCCCCGTATAAAAAAGTACTCTGTGGTAATTAAGGTAATAATGCCACAGTTAGGCAGATTAGACATGGGTCAGCTATAGCGAAACGTAACTGAAAACGGTTGCCACTCCTCTAACGTACCGTATCGATATTGACATAGCTAGCAACGGTTTTTTGGTTACCAACCAAACCAACTACGGCGGCAACTAAAACTATCCATATAGTAGTTAGGTACAATAACTAATAACTACGATAGCGCGCGCAACGCTGCCAACCACTGGCAACAACAACCAAAATAATTATGCCATCTCTTTTATTCTAATTGATTCATCACGTACAAAACAGGGACAGAGCAAATATTGGCTATCGACATAGTTACCATTATCCCAGCAACATTTCACTACTGTTGATGAAACCAAAGACGACCTTATTTCTACTGAGCTGAGGCTTAAAAAATGAGTTTCGTTAGATCGAACTATAATGGAGAGTTGGTTTTTGCAGTTGCACATTATACTTTATAGCTTCAACAACGATACATATACATACATATAGGTAGTTAGGTACAATAACTACGATAACGCGCGCGACTAGGGTTACCATTACCAGATGAAAAAATCAAAAGACCGGAGAAAAGGCCTGATTTCCATGGAAAAGTCCTGAGATTTTATACAGTTTAAAAATTTTCTGTTCTGACTGTTCTGAAAATGTTCAATTTTTACCAAAAGAAGATTAAGTATCAACCGACTTCCAAAAAAAAGGAGGTTCTCAATTCGTTTGTATGTATTTTTTTTGTATTTTACGCGATTACTCCGTCAATTGTGAACCGATTGAAATGAAAATTAAACGAATGATTCTCTTTGTAATTGGTAGGGTACGATCCCGAGGTGGTCCCATTGTAGTTTAGAGATCGAGATCTGATAAGTATCTCTAGAGATATGATAATAAACGTTTAAAACTTTACCTTACTTTACTACTGAAATTGAGTCGCGCGCGGGGCATTCATGTCGGTTGTTTTGTTTTAGTTTTTAAACTATCTTAATTATAGTTTGTTTTACTTGTATAAATAAGTATTGATTTTAACTGTTCAATTGTTACCAATAGAAGATTATTTTTAGGTTGTTTAACTTTTAATTAATGTGATCTTTTAAATGTAAGCTGTGTTTTATTAAAAATCCTGAGATATCACGAGATTTGCAAATTCCGGCCGCAATCCTGAGAAAAGTCGAAAAATCCTGAAATCTCTCGACACGACAAAAACTGAGATATGGTATGGTATGGTAACCCTACGCGCGACGCTGCCAACAATAACCAAAATAAATAATTATGCCTTCTCTTTTATTCTAATTGATTCATCACGTACAAGACAGGGACAGAGCTAATATTGGCTATCGCCAAAATCGCCATAGTTACCATTATCCAGCAACATTTCACTACTATTGATGAAACCAAAGACGACCTTATCTCTACTACGCTAAGGCTTAAAAAATGAGGTTCGTTAGATCGAACTATAATGGACAGTTGGTTTTTGCAGTTACACTTTGCTTTGCGCATGCGCGAATTGGCGCGAAACCGAAAAGCGTTCATTAAAGGTTGACCTCTGACAGGTTTTTATAGTTACAACTTTGCACCTTACCGCTTTCAAAATAAGGTCGTAATAACTTGACGATAACAAGATGATTGTGGGGAACCCTAAGCACAGCGGTGGAGCAGTGGACTGTATTTCTTCGGTAGAGGCCTTCGGATTCCCACACTTATACTATGAAGCTTTGGAGCTGGGATTTAAACACGTCTTCAAGCCTTCAAACGTTAATTTATTCTTTCTTCAGTCTTCTTATAGCTACTGAGCTATTCACTAGGCACTATCACTATTTACTATTCTTCCTAGTTTTCCTTTCTTCTTTCTTCTAGAGCCGCCGTTGGTGTACTGAACAATTTGGCACGGTAGCGACGCTCTATTTATATTGTTGTTGGTACTTGCAAAAGAGTGAGAGGTCGATAGTCTGGGAGCGCCCGCACTCTGTCTCGCGGGGCGTGTCCTTGTGTGGGCGCACGCACGAGATGCCGACTTTTCGGAGATATACTCTCCCTAGATGCTATTTAGTCGAGCGCTAACCATCAGAGAGTGCGGAGCTCTCCCAGACCTATGCTATTTGCAAGTACCAACCCTATTCCTAAACCTAACCTGGTCTAGGTTGACTATCTGTTTCATCTAATAAAGCCGAACATGCTTTATTTTAACTATTACCTATCTACTTAGGTTGTACGAATGACCTGTCTTTAGTCCTATAAGACCTATTTTACTATTACAAACCTTATACAAGTTATATTCCTATGTTCTAATAAGAATCTAACAAAATCTATCTATAATAAGGCTGTTTACGAATGCGATACAATTACAAACTATATGTCTATCTATACGAAGCTATAACGAAATGCGAACTCTATACATGGCAAAGTACCCTACCTATCCTAGAGTACTAAGCTAAAACTTATCTTTATTATATACAACTTATAACTATATATGCTATCGGAGTACGACGCTGTCCGGAACAATGATAGAAGAAATGTAGAATTGGTTTTTGAATGCGCGCGCAGGTGGCGCCAAGACGCGTGTGTTTGTTTTCAAACTTTTAAACTTTTAATTACTTCGTTCGATTGCTTTGAGCGATTGATTTGTGCGTGCGGTGAATTCCATATTTTTTGTGTTAATTGCTGTGTTGTGTTTTTTAGCCCCTAAGTGATTTAATTTTGGATTGAGTGTGTTATCGATTATTGACTAATTAAAAATAGTACATAATTGTGTGTATATATTGTTTGAATATAGTTATGTGCAACATACATATAATTATTTAAGTGTTAAGTGTCTTATTATAAAAAGAAAGTTCTAGTGAGTAAGTGAAATTAGTGTTGCTGTGTGTTGTGTAAGTTGTGTTGTATAGAACCTAAAGTGTATATATAAAAAGAAAGTTTTAAATAGGTAAGTGATATTAGTGTTTTTGTGTGTTGTACGGAATATTAAACGTTTTTGTTGTATAAAAATGTCTGGCAAAAAGGGTGTAGTGTGGACCCATTTTGAGAAAAAGGATAATATTTTTGCTATTTGTAAATATTGCAAACAGTCTTTGTCATACAAAACCTCGACAGAGAATTTAAGCTCTCACCTTAAAAAGGCTCATGCGTCTATTTTTTTGGCACAACAAACTGACCTTAGGCAACCACCTTCAAATAATGAGAATGAAGTCACAAACGAAACGCGAATTAGCTAGCTGAAAACTGGCTTTGATACCGATATTCGGCAACGGTTGTCAAAACCGATATTGACACCAAATATCGGTTAGAAAACCGTTGCCAGGAATAGCCAATAACGCTTATGTCTAAGGCAGATTATTGATCACAGACACAGATTACTATATGGATATACTACCACAGATTAGATTACTATACTATATGTGTAAAACGTGTGTATGACACTTTAGTCTGTGCCATATAGTAATCTGTGGTCTGTGCTGTCAACAAACAGGAATAGCTGTCACTGTCAACATCAGGGCTCCGTTCACGACCTACGCTCGGAGTGCACCCAAACGCTCTATCCTCTCTCTCTCTAACTCGTTTAGGGAATGTGACGCTCTGAGGTCGTGAACGGGGTAAAGCGTTTGGTTGCATTCCGGGCGTAGGTCGTGAACGCAGCCCAGCTGATCAAATCAAGTATCAACAAATCGCAAAAGCCAAAAACAAAGAAAATATTAATAATAAGTATCAACAAACAAACTAAGTAAAACTAATATAAAGTCAAGTAAAAATAGTTTTGATATTTTCTTATAAAGTTTTAACGTGTTTAATTTTACGAATTTTGTTTAAACCATCTTAAGTATAAAAATGTCTTTGCTACAAGTTTTATCTTACAAGGATTATAAAAAAGCTCTTAACTTATCAATTAAACAATGCGAAAAGATAGCTAGATTATCCAACTTGAGGTAAGAATTTGCGTATCATCATTTAATTATTCACTTTGTTTCATATTTTCCCTTAATAACATGTAATTTACTTTGTTTATAAGTAGGTCTTCATTCATGAGTGAAGTATCTTCTAAGGAAGCTTCCTATATCTTGGACCACATTGTCACCTAATATTAAGTGAAATAGTGGTCAATCGCTCGCCTATTCAGCATATAAAATTTTAAGAAATCAACAACCCCGCATGGTGGTAGGACACTCTAGTGTCCTTTTTACCACCCTCAAGTTGAAAATCTGTCGCCAAACATTGAATGAACTTGAACATCTAATTGAATGAACAGGTACATACCTGCAGCTACCCTTGAGAGCCAGTTCCCATTCTAGGCCTAGCATGCTTACAATCTTCGACCGCATCATCACTTACCAACAGGTGAAATAGTGGTGAAATGCTAGCCTATAAGATATAAAAAACTGTGTAATTTACTAGTCCATAATAAGTTTGATAGTCTGGAAGAGATTGCTTTATAGATCAGTTATTTTTGGACCAACATGTATATATTATTCAAATTCCATTATTTCAGCATATCATTTTTAGACACAAACAAACCCGGTGAGCTCTTAATGAAGGAACTGGATAAAACTGGCTGCTCACTACAACGCTACAATGAATTAATCTCCATGCTCAACTTCAAAACTATCCTTACATACTACAAGCCTCAGGCCAAAGTTGCAATACTTATAGCTAATGATAAATACAAGTATCTGTCAAAACTAGCTACACCATCAGTCGATTGTGAGGCTATTGGAGCGAAACTGAAAGAATTAGGCTTTATTATAGTCACAATAAAGAATTCTGATAGTGCGGTACTGAAGGAGGTTTTTGGAAAACTCTGTGACTGCATGCCGGAGGATTCCTACGGTAATCAATTTTTTTACAAGTTTTATTTATATTGCAATGTTTGGATGTATGTTGTCTGTCAAAGTCCAGTGAAATTACAGGGCTTGTGAGACTCAACATCTTTGTCATAGGTAGACGTCATCGCTTACCATCAGGCGAGCGTTGTGCCTGTCCTGTTACCTGATATCATAAAAAAAAATGTTCGCATACCATTTTTCAACCTCTTACTAGTAAATGAAATAGAATTTATTTTAAATAAAAAATTTACTATTTTTTGAAACAGCACTGCTATTGAAAACTCCAATAAAAAATAAAAGCCCTATATTTTTATATAGAGCAGCAAACAAGATGATGGTAACTAACCAGTTATTCGAGAGCAATACCAGTGTATTGCCTGCTCTTTACAAAGAGGAATCAGGTTAACTCTCCGTTTGAAGCAACTCTGATCAATCATTTGTGGGAAAACGTTGGGAGGAAAAATGTTGTATACCCTTGATGTTCCGTGACAATGCTTTATTATTGTACCATCTAACTGACCTGATGATGGAGCCAGTATGTAGGGACTGAAACTCCTTGATGGCTAGGAGGGTATTAGAATTTTGGCTAGTATGTATGATATTGTATGGTTCATATCAGTATTTCAATAGTTTTAGCTTATTTTTAAGAAGTCTTTAAGTTACTTACATATCATAAATAATACACAATATCATACATAAAATCACGCCTTTTTCCCGTTGCGGTAGGCAGAGACTACTTCTTCCAACATGCCATGATTTCCACATATCTCTTTCGCTTCTTCCACTTTCATGAGCACCTTCATATATGCTTGCCGGTTGTAGGTACTTTTGACTTGGCCTTTCTTTAAAACATATCCGATCTGGTCATGATACGCCTAGGTTGGCCTCTACCAGCTGAACAATTAATTCACACTCGTCTCATAAATCTGTTTCGTCAATCTTCCTTCATCCATCCTCTCTAGATGTCCAACATATCTAAGCATCCCTTTCTTAATCTTTGTTACTACATCTTCTATCATACCACAATGTGGCTTATCATGCTGTTCTCCACCTTATCCAGTCTTTAAGATATGATGTAGTTATTAGCTAAATTAAGAGGAAACGCAGAGTGCCCTTTTCAATACAAATGTATTCCCCTGTTTTCTTCCTGGAAAATGCTGCTAGAGAAAAAATTGTTTCTACAAAAAGAGATATGACCCTTCAAAAATCTTAAAGAGGAGATTAAAAGGCTTCTATTTCTTTTTGTTATTGGTCAAAAAAAGCAAATGATAGGTGCAGCTACAGCAGACCTTGATTTTTTGTAGAAACTAATTTTGCTCTAGAAGCATTTTCCAGGGAGCAAACAGGGGAATACATTTGTATGGAAAAGTGCACCCCGCGTTCCCTCTTAAATAAACATAAGATAAGACTATGTTTTTACAGGTTTAGTATTCTACGCAGGACATGGGTGTCAGATCTGTAACACAAAATGCCTGCTTTGTATTGATACACCACTAGAAGACATACAAATGGAACATTGTGTCACAGAAAACTTCATATTGAAAGAACTTTACAGGCGAAAACTTGATCTATGCATAAATATAATGGATATGTGCAGAGTTTCTTTAGATAGGTAATATTTATATTTATTTTTAGTTACCAGGTACATCCTACGGGTCGGTCACACTCCACGATGCAATGTGACGATGCTTGTACTTTAAAAAGGATCCTATGTCCTACTCTAGCTACATTATCTACCCCTGTGCAATATTTTATCCTAATCAGTCCAGCTGTTTGTTTGTGACCTCTTCACTGTTGCTTGTTGACTATGGTACCCTGATAATTAAGATGAATTAGAAGAAGAAGAAGAACTATCTCTAGTTCTTCTTCTTCTTGACTTCACATGCTACGCTAATCATTTTCAGTAACAAGTATGAATAATTTATCTCCATACCTCAAGAGATCCATATTAGATCTCTTGGATTGGATTGATTGATCCACATTGGAATCATTGGACCATAAGCGAAGTATACCCTCACAAACAAAAAGTCAAATATCAAAGTCAGTTAATAAATAACTGAGTTTCGATGTAACAGTGGGGAATTAAGACCCTACTCTTTTTTTAAGGCAGCTAAAAATATTATATTATAAAGGATATACAGACAGGGCAATTAGTATAAATTTAAATTATACTGTATATAAAATAACATTCCATGATGACATCACAATTCCCTTTCAGAGACACCAACCCCGAAATATACAAATCAATGTGCGCCATAGAAGAGTACCAAATCCACAAGAATCTAATAATGTCCTTTTCTTGTGCCTCAGCACAGCAAGCATATGAAATGTTGCAGATAGAATGTTCAGTGACTTTAGATGCAGATGTTACCTACCAGATTAGAACTAAAGATTTGGATAAAATAGTGCCGACATCCAGTCAATATGTAAATGCTTTGTGTGCGAGGCTCCTTGAAGATGTTGATGTAAGCGGTTTATTGGATAAAGTGCATGCAGGTAGGTACCTATTTTGTTATATTGTCTCACAATACATCTATACTTTTTGTAAATTGTTAAACACAATCCAAAATTTCATCATACCAACGCGACTTGAACCCGCAACCTCGTGAATAACATGTTCAGGTGCTTTGCCAATTATGCCACAGTTAGATGTATCGTTATGACGAAATTAGTGGATTGCATTTTTTAACTTAATTATGCATTGGTGATTTATTAAATTATTAATTATTTTATTTATTGCTTATCTATGACTAGTTATTACGTAAGTTAATCATTCGGAAGAAATCATTACAGTTTTCAAATCCGACGAGAGATTTTGCACTGCGTAAATCAAATATTATGTTGCTTTGAAGTGTTACACACTTTATATTTTTGTAAATTGTTAAACACAATCCAAAATTGAATCGTACCGACGGGACTTGAACCCGCAACCTCCTGAATAACATGTTCAGGTGCTTTGCCAATTAAGCAAATCTTATACTATAAGAATCTTTGTCCTGACATACTGATTGACTGACTGACTCACTGACAGACAACGCACAGCCTAAACCGCTGGTCGTAGAGACTTGAAATTTGGAGGGTATATTTGTCTTAGTACGTAGGGGTGTACTAAGAAAGGATTTTTAAAAATTCACCCCTTAAGGGGATGAAACGGGCGTTCAAAGTTTGTATGGAGACACAAGATTAGATAGTCTTTTCTATCCGAAACTTCACACAAGTGCTTCAGTACAAAAATAAGTAAATACGTGTTTCAGGTTTTTTTTAATTCCACCCCTAAGAGGGTGAAATGGGGTAACTAAGTGTGAAAATCAATATTTTTTCGGATTGCGCTAAAACTTGGCATGCAGATAATTATTACAACGTTAGTTACCTTTGAAAAAGGATTTTTCAAATTTCACCCCTGAAGGGGATGAAACGGGGGTTCAAAGTGTCTATGAAGAAACATTATTAGATAGTATTTTCAATTCGAAACTTCACACAAGTGCTTCAGGACATAAATAAGTAAACACGTGTTTTAGGTTTTTTCGAAATTACACCCATAGGAGGGTGAAATGGGGTAAAAAAGTCTGAAAATCAATATCGTTTTGGATTGCGCTGAAATTTGGCATACAGGTGGTTATGATGACGTTAGTATCAGCTAAGAAAGGATTTTCTAAAATTCACCCCTTAAAGGGATGAAACGGGGGTTCAAAGTTTGTATGGAGAAACAAGATTAGATAGTATTTTCTATTCGAAACTTCATACAAGTGCTCCTGTAAAAAAATAAGTAAATATGTGTTCAGGTTTTGTTTTAATTATAAACTTTAAACTTTCGCGATTTGAACACATAGTTATAAATAAAATATCTAACTGAAATATTTAACTGTAATATTTAACCGAAACACTCAACTGAAATATTCAACCAAAACATTCAACATAAACATCTAACTGAAATATTAAAGTGAAACGAGTTGGGAGCGACGGAGTCGGCAGCCGCAGCGTCGTCGAGTGAAGGCAGCGACGCAGCAAGTCGGCGCGTGCACCAGGGACAACGACCTGCGATGCTCTGCCACCCACTGCACCCGCACGCACCACGAGCTCCACTCCCAGCCACCTGAAACATGAAATAGTTGGTAGTCCGCTATGGATGTGTTGTTGAGTTGGGAGCGACGGAGCCGGCAGTCGCAGCGTCGTCGAGCGAAGGCAGCGACGCAGCAAGTCGGCGCGTACACCAGGGACAACGACCTGCGATGCTCTGCCACCCACTGCACCCGCACGCACCACGAGCTCCACTCCCAGCCACCTGAAACACTTAACCGAAATGTTTAACTGAAATGTTCAACTGAAACTTTTAACTGAAACTTTCAACTGATCTGAAACTTTTTAATTGAAACTTTTTAACTGAAATATTTAACCGAAACATTTAACTGAAATATTAAACTGAAATATGTAACCGAAATATTTTTATTAAATTAATTTATTTTATTAATATTTTTAATTACGCCCCTAAATGGGGTAACAAAGTGTGAAAATTAATATTGTTTCGGATTGCGCTGAAATTTGGCATGCAGATAGTTATTACGACGTTTGTTCGCTCTGAGAAAGTATTTTTCAAAATTTACCCCTAAAGGGGATGAAACGGGCGTTCAAAGTTTGTATGGAGAAACAAGATTAGATAGTATTTTCTATTCGAAACTTCATACAAGTGCTCCAGTAAAAAAATAAGTAAATACGTGTTTTAGGTTTTTTTTTAAATTACACCCCTAAGAGGGTGAAATGGGGTAACAAAGTGTGAAAATCAATATTGTTTCGGATTGCGCTGAAATTTGGCATGCAGATAGTTATTACGAAGTTAGTTGCCTCTGAGAAAGTATTTTCCAAAATTCACCCCCGAAGGGGATGAAACGGGTGTCCTAAGTTTGTATGGAAAAACAAGATTATATAGTTTTTTATATTTGAATGTTAACACAAGTACTTCAGTAAGTATATACGTGTTTCAGGCTCTTTCGAAATTGCACCCCTAAAAGGGTTAAGTGGGGTAACAAAGTCTGAAATCAATATTGTTTCGGATTGCGCTATAATTTGGCATGCAGATAGTTATTTAGACTTAGGTATCCGCTAAGAAAGAATTTTTCAAAATTCATTCTTTAAGGGGATGAAGCGGGGGTTCGAAGTATGGATAGTCATTTTATTCACCATTTCACACAAGTACTTCTGTAAATAAATGAGTAAATACGAGTTTCAGACTTTTTCAAAATGCCACCCTAAGAGGATGAACTGGGGTAACGAAGTCTAAAAATCAATATTGTTTCGGATTGCGCTGACATTTAGAATGCAGATAGATATTATGACGTAGGTCGGCTCAGAAAGAATTTTCTAATAATTCCTCCCGGATACGGAACGAGGATTCAAAGTTTGTATGGCGAAATAAGATGAGTACGTGTTGTAGGATTTTTTGAAATGAGGTAGGTAACAAAGTCTGAAAATTTGCGTTTTTGATTTTTATAAATATGAATCCCGAATTTCCATAGTCACGCGATAACATGAAAACGGGTGAACCGATTTGGCTAATTTTTATATGATGTATTTAATGATAGAATCGTTTTTACAAAAGAAACGTTTTAAGTAAACAAAAGAAGTTTTTAACGCGGGCGAAGCCGCGGGGCACTTCTAGTAATATATAAAGTGTGTAACACTTCAAAGAAACATAATAAATCTATACTTATTTTATAAAGAGAAAACATTTGTATTTTTATATTCATGTTTGTAAGGAATAGGCCAAACCTAATGGACCAATTTTAAAATTTATTTTACTAAGCCGTGGAGACCTATTTTGCAACCTAAGTCGACAATAAAAGGGACGGCATAACACGTTTATTACGAACGCTGCTTTCTCGGAAATAGGTGTGGTAATAGAAAAGTGTCTATGGAAAAGTAGTACAGCTTTGGTAATAAGAACTTATAGGTCTATATATTTTAGATCGTTTAATGTATGAGGTTCTCAATGTTTAGGGTTCCGTAGTCCTGACAAGGAACCCTTATAGTTTCGTCATGTCCGTCTGTCTGTCTGTCTGTCCGAGGTTTTGCTAAGAGACCGTTAATACTAGAAAGCTGTAATTTTGTGGGGGTATGTAAATAAATGACGCCGACTAAGTGCTGAAATAAAATTTTGAAATTTTTTTTAAAGTGTAACTTTATTAATTATTTTTTCATCGTCTACCCCATCGTGGGGGGTATCGTTGAATAGGTGTTTTAAAATGACTTAAGGGTTGCTAATACCATTTTTCGATTGAATGCTCCATTTACGAAATATTAAACTTTTAAGTGCAAATGTTTGTTCCAGTAGGGCGTCCCCCCCCCCCCCTCTAAAAGCTAAACTGCTGGCTTGAAAAATCTAGAAAAATTCGTGATAATAGCGCATTTTATGAACTTTAAAGTAAAATTATAGCGGTTACGATAACTTTATTAGTTTAGCAATAGTCGTTGAACTTGGGTGTTGGATAATTTTGTACCAAATACAAAATCCTTAGAATAAATACTTTAAAGTGACAAAGACGGAGTACCTAGTTGCTTATCTATAACGGGTAAAGACTTACATTGAATAACAGGCTACTACGGAACTCCACACTGAGCGTGGCCCGACACGCACTTGGCCGGTTAATTTTTATATTCTTGGATGTCGGTTGAAAATAGAATTCAATAGTAGGTAGTATGAAAATGTAATATTATAATATTTGGGTTGGGGAAAAAGTCTTTTCGCATTATAGTAAGCAAGAACTTGTAATAAAATCTCTTTGGCTATGCTATTTGTATCTGGCTGGTTTTGGTATCATTAAAAGCTTAATTTTTAAAGAAGATAATTCCATATTCAAATTAGGAAAATGTGTGATTTTCATTTGTTTTTGGTGTGTGTGTGATGTGAAGATGAGTGAATCTAATGAATTTTACGTAGTATTTATATTCTCTTTGCTAATGAAGAAATTCGATACATTTAAAAATGTTACTATATAAAGGGTAAAAATGCACGCAAGCCGCGAAAAAAATTTGCGATGTGTATGCAGTGTCTGTGAGAGTAGCACAAATTTGGTTTAAGCGTTTTCAATCCGGATATTTTGATGTCAAAGACGCACCTCGCTCTGGTCGCCCTATTACGGATAAAATAGATGCCATTTTTGAAAAAGTGGAGCAAGATCGGCATATCAGTAATTACGACGTAGCTGAAGAACTGGGAATTAACTACAAAACAGTTTTGGCGCATTTGAAAAAAACTGGGTACACAAAAAAGCTCATCACCGGTCAGGCTTCACAGACTGTGGCGAAACCCGGGTTAACTCGCAATAAGGTGATGCTGTGTGTGTGGTGGGATTGGAAGGGCGTTATTCATTATGAGCTGTTACCACCAGGCAGGACCATCGATTCTGAACTCTACAACTGATGAGATTAAAGCAAGAAGTTGAGAGAAAGCGGCCGGAATTAATCAACAGAAGGGTGTGGTTTTTCATCATGATAACGCTAGACCTCACACATCTTTAGCCACTCAGCAAAAATTAGGAGAGTTTGGCTGGGAGGTGATAATGCATCCGCCGTATAGTCCTGACCTTGCACCTTCAGATTTCCACCTGTTTCGGTCTCTTCAGAATTCTTTGGGCAGTGTCAGGTTAACATCACGAGAGGACTGCCAAAACTACTTGTCGCGGTTTTTTGATCAGAAGCCCCAAAATTTCTATAGCAATGGGATCATGTCCCTACCTATGAGATGGCAATAATTTATCGAACAAAATGGTACCTACATACTTTAGTTAAATGTAAATATACTAGGTATATTAAGAAAAAACTTTTTCCCCAACCTATTATTTTACCTAGACATACTAAATTAGGTTGAAATTAAATTGTTTATTTTCAGATTTAGAACATTCAGTAAAAAAACAAACACCTTTTAAGGTCCAATGTGGCACAGCAAAAAGGTCCTTATATGATCCAGCAATAGGTATATGTTACTTGTTTATTACTTACAATTACAATAATAAGGTTTAGAATAAAGCTATTTGATTGGCTAATCGAGCACGATTTAATCATAGACCACATCTTCACTTTAACATCAGGTGAGATAGTGGTCAAGTCCATGTATGTTTACAATAAAAACAAAAATATTTTGATAAACATTACTACTAGATTTATTAATAATCTTTTGCTAGGTTTTAGGCCAAAGGCCAAGCAATATCTTCTCAAAAACGTAGGTATTTTTACAAGAAAAAACTTGGCAAAGAATTGCAAACATGACGAAATTTATACTGAGCTCGAAATAACTATAAGAAGTGCTCATCTCGTTAAGATCTTGTATTTTGTTTTTGTGAATTACAAAAGACATGGTAAAAAGATTCTTAATAAAGATGGTAGTATCTGAAAACTTACTTTGTAATCACTAGTACTGATAAATCATCATCATAATTAATAGCCAGTATTTGTCCACTGTCGGACATAAGCCTTATGGCACGCCACTGAGCTCGATCTTCAGCTCTTTGTTTCTAGCCGCTTGTGTATATCATCGCTCCACCTCACTGATAAATAAATAATTTAATTTTTCCTTATATTTTTTTTTATTATTGAATAAAAACGTGGGTTCACGCCAATAGTGCAATGGCTTTGGATCGAACTCACGACCTCTTGATCTCCAGGCCGACGCCTTAGCCATTGGGCTATTTAATTGCCGCTTATTAAATATTATATTATACATTTCAGGAGATGCAGCCGCAGTTCTGGCAAGGATACGAGAAGTGGCTGAACGATTTTCAGATTATTGTACTGTCTAATGTAAGATTAGTAAGGGTCAGTTCACACCGCGGCGCAGCCCGACGCCGCGCGGCGCAGAAAAGCGCGCGACGCCACCAAATTATCTCAATGCAATTTGTATATTATTGTGTAGTTAATAAAGTTTTATCACGCGGTTCAATTGTTTCTTCTCGCTGTACCGCGCGGTGCAGCGCGGCGCAGCCTGAAGCGGCCGAACTAACTCAATGAAATGTGTATCTGTTTGTTTAGTAAATCAAGTTCTTTTTTGTAATACTCTCTTAATAAGTGCGCGCCGCGTCGCGTCGCGGTGTGAGCCGACCCTTATGCAACCCCCTCCACATCTTAAACTTTCTTAATAAGAATAATAATTAATCAAATGTTACTGATTAATAATTAGAATAATAATTTTAAGATCGTTAAAAAACTAAAAAACCGACATACATGCTCGCCGTTTATACGGTACTTTTAACATGGCCTTTCTTTAAAACGTCTCCGATCTGGTCGTGATACATTCGCCTAGATTGGCCTCTACCGGCTGGCCCATTCACACTCGTCAAATCTGCTTGGTTAATCTACCTTCATCCATCCTCTCTAGATGTCCAAACCATCTAAGCATTTCTTCATCACCATCTTTCATTTATAATCATACATTAAACATGACATAAGAATGTAATAGTTAAGCCGGTCTCGCCGGTTTTTTATAAAGTCCCTGTTAGACTATTAGAAACATATTTACCAGATAAACAAAAACTTTTGGATATCGATAAGGACTTCTTCACACGGCAGCTATAATGTATATTCATCATCAGTCGGTGTTAGTCCACTGCTGGACGTAGGCCTCTCCCAAGGTGCGCCACTGAGCCCGATCTTCGGCTCTTCTTTTCCAGTCAGCACGATTATTTCAATACATCTCAATATATATTTCCAAAGAAATCTCAGAAGACCACTAAGATATATTTTTACATATTCGTATCTTAAGATACAGAGCTATACGAAAATATACATTGTATTTTAAGAATCTATATTAAGTTCGTTTACAAAACGTAAAACCCGACTTCAAATGCCGCATTAGTCATTTTCAGCACTAAGTTTAAGGTTTATTTCCATATCTCTGGAGATAGGTGCTTATCAGATCTCGATGAAATTACATGGGGTCACCTTGGAAATGTACCTTACTAATTAAAAATAATCATTCGAATCAGTTCACAATTGACGGAGTAATCGCGTAACATACATTAAAAATAAAAACAGGCTAAGTCGAGTTGAACTCGCCCACCGAGGCTTCCGTACCAACCAATTAAGCTAGACATATAACTCAGAGGTCTACCTTAATTGGAGCAAACTATGTATTTATGGGTACACCCTTTAATTTTCAATTTTTTTTTATTTTTTGGAATTTTTCCTTAATTTGTGCTGTAAGACCTTGCTTCTTGCCAAATTTCATGATTCTAGGTCAACGGGAAGTACCCTATAGGTTTTCGACCCAAAACCTATAGGGCACTTCCGGTTTACCTAGAATTGTCAATTTTGGTCATAAGCAAGGTCTTAGAGCACAAGTAAAGGAAAAATTCCGAAAAATAAAAAAAGTTGAAAATTATGGTACATTTTGGTACTAACAAGTTTTTGCGAAAATCTAATTTTTCCGATATCTTTTTATTGTGCTGACTCAAGACCTTGATTTTTATACACCCAATAGGGACCATAGACTTCAGTATCAGGCATAAATTTCAACTTGCTAGGTCCACCCGTTCCTGAGAAAATCAATGGTGACACACGGACAGACAGACGGACAAGAAAGTGATCTTATAAGGGTTCCTTTTTTTTACCTTTTAAGGTACGGAACCCTAAAAACATACGACGAATTCAGAACCTCCTCCTTTTTGGATGTCGGTTGAAAATATAACCGAGACATAAACCAATCCAACCAACCAACCAAACCAAAACAAATCAAGGGAAAAACCATTACATTATCTGCATTGTTACCTTAAGATAATTTAAAGCTATATATACATCCCAGGATATAATGTACATTAATTTACAATATATCTGCGGTGTGTGAAGGCATTTATATGTCAGATATAACCTGTGAAACCGACCCGATGTGAAAACTGCTTTTTAAATGTATGACTGACATTATGAGAAAAGGTGCTATATTTTTAAGGACCTAGGCGAACGTATCACGACCAGATCGGAGACGTTTTAAAAAAAGGCCAAGTCAAAAGTACCTATAACCGGCGAGCATGTATGAAGACGCTCATGAAAGTGGAAGAAGCGAAGGAGGTATGTCAGGATCGTAGCACGTGGAAAGAAGTAGTCTCTGCCTACCCCAACGGGAAAAAGGCGTGATTGTATGTATGTATGTATGTAAATAAAATATCTATTTAAACAACAACTGCATTTATTATTTCTTAAGACTGAGGACTATAAACAAAAAATAAATTATTTTTTTAGCATCGTTGGATGAAAATGATTCACTATGTTCACCCACCAGCTATCTTCCACACCTTTTGTAAATTCTCTGATAAATCTGTAGTTCAATATGAAGATTTTATCTTGAAACTCTGGTTGTACACTGTAAAAAAAATTTAAATATAAATAATGTGAAGCAGCAACTTTAATTAGCAATTTATTTAAATGAAGATTCATAAAGGTGACCATATGTTTATTTTTACAAGCTTTTATCTAATATGTTAAAAGTGTATATTTGTGTGAGTCAAATATTGGAAGCAAAGTTAGAACCACACTAGTTACCACTTCCTGACATTCAAATGGACTCAAATTTGGTATAGCTACATATCTTCAATGTTTATGCAATAATATTGTACCATAGAACTGACCTGATGATGAAGCCAGGCTGTCGGGACTGGTACTCCATTATGGTAAATATACGATTTAAGTTTGACACTTGCTAACAGTAGCTAATGTATTTTGTCTAGGTTTCCAGGAGAGGCAGTGGTCAAGTGCTGGGAGTATGAGTTGCCTGTTGCCTTGCCACAACTTTGCAATTTAAGTGCCAGTTTTACCGGATCCTGATAATGTGCCCCATAGTTATATGACAGACAAGTTTCTAATGGAGCTAATCAGGAACCGGTGAAACTAGCCCTCAATCTGCTCAGTACCTTATCGTTAGACATTACTAAGCTTTTCCTAAGTCTACATTCTGACAAATTTATATATACTTAGGTTTTACAAACTTAACAAAAACTTACCCTAATGAAATAGGAGGTAGATCATCAGTCTCTTTTAACTTCTTGAGTCCTTTTAACACATGGTAGCACATTGTGATCTCTACCCAGCGCTTGTCTGACTCATCGAACATTACTCCAACCTGAAAAAAAAACGGCCAAGTTCAAGTTGGGACTCTCTTACTCAGGCAAGTACTCTAGGCAAGCATGCTACATCTTGGACCACATCTTCACTTAACATCAGGGTGGTGGTCAAATGCTTGCCTATCTAGCATTAAAAAAAAAGAATAGCTCTTTGATAATTCAACATTATCGTGAGACTTACACGTGATATTATTAGTATTTAAAATAGTTAACGAAAAAAAATTTGCTCATCTACATGATTTTTGAGAGCACCTACAAAATGAATTGTCAGTTTTGTTTTTGCATCTAGCAATTACTTTATACTAACAGTCCCCCTTAAAAAAAACTTTCATATAAGCCTTGTCCTGACAATTTACAAACAACAGAAAAAGAATTAGCCAAATTGGTCCACCTGTTTTGAATACATTAGGCAATTGATTTTTATTCTTATAAATTTCTTTTACCTGATAAGGAAATGAGTAGAAGATATCATCTTTCTCAATAGATAGCAGTTGTCTCTGTGATACGGAGAGCTGCGATACTGCATTCTTTAGCGAGGCAATAGCATCTTTCTCTACTAAACCTTCCAGAGATTTGAAATCACTCCTTTGTAGAGCATCTGAAACCACCTGACAGAACAAATTTCATATTAATTTAGTTAAGAGGTATAAAAACTTACATTTAATTATTTATACCAGGGCTGTCCAAACTACATACCTTCGCGGGCTAATTAAATTTACTACAAAAGCTGGAGGGCCACAGAAAAAGATATTTTCAGTTTTCAAGAAAAAAAATACTTTCCGTGATATCCCCCAATAACAGTAAAAGATACCTTCACTTTTAAATGATGTCATGCAAATGGAATGTTACAAGAATATAATATACCAAATATTGATCATATATTTTTACAAAGAATTCTATTATCCAAACTATTTCTATCCAAAACTATTTTCTCATTAAAATATGTGTTGCGGGCCGCATGAAAATAAGAGCGGGCCGTTGTCTGGACTGCCCTGATTTATACTTTTGCACACAAAAAATTGTACACAGAGGACTTAATTCTACGATAGTATTTTTTATTCAATATTATGGAGGTCCAGAATAATGGTAGTGGCTTGGTAAATTTAAACACAAAAAGAGGCAATTATTCCAACAGACCAAATATGTTTTAATATTTTTAAAATTTTATGTTTACTTAAGTGGTAACATAATAAGTATAATAACAATCAAGTTTGTAGCCACCAACATCACTGCTCACATGATTGCAAGAACTTTGATGAGAGGATTCGTTCTGTGGATGATGTGACTTTATGCTAAAACTGATGACTAGCTGCTAGCAAAATATTTGACAGCTGCTAGGAATTGGCTATTTTATCAGTTTGGCAGAAGAGCTAAAAAAAAGGATAATAACTAAACTTATAGGAATATGGTATTGGTATTCTTGGCTTCTGTTGGTATAAAAGATATGATTAATTTTAGTGATTTTTATTCGAAATATAGTTGAAAATGTATACAAACCTCTACGGCCTGCTTGGAAGCCTCTATGAACTCATATAAATTGAATTCGTGATCAAAATATGGTCTGATAATAAAATTTGCAAACATCCAATTTTTAATGAATTTGATGAATGACGGCCATATAACCGGTGGGAATTCCATCAAGGGCGGCAATTTTCTGTTTTCCAAGCTTTGATTATCGCTATAATTTCGTAATTGTAAAACTGAGCAAGTTGAGGTTACAGGTAGATGATTGATGTTTTTTTGCGTAATCCGATTACATAGCATGTATGTCTGCCTTGACAGGGCTTGCCTTATAGCTAAATTCATATTTTGTAATTATTTAGACAGCACTTTTATAATGACAACAAAATTAAAACCATGAAAAAATAAAATTCGATTCGCATTTACAAAAATGATATTTTATCTTTGTTTGGTACAATTTAAAATATGTCAACGTCAAATAATTGTTACTCCAATCCACAGATTAGATACTATATGTGTATAGCTCAAGGAATTTTGGCGCCGCAGATTGAGCATTTGCCAGTCTTGTTTTAGCTTCTTTCTTGTATGTTCATTTTTCTTGTATTTTTTGCAGCAAACATTCATTTTAGAGGGTGGTGAACGGTAAACCATGATATTATAATAAAATAAAAACGAATAGTACCAAAGAAAAAAAGTCTGTTAAAGGACACGATATCGTATAGTCACTAGGGTAAAAATAACAAATTGTAACACATTTACTCGCGGAAGAACACAAGTTTTAGGAAAAAAAAAACAAAGACAGAAGCACACCAAACACTTTTTCACGTTCCCGCCAATACTCTAAGCGTCACAGAGTATATCCCCTTAGTAATCTGTGGTCAGCGTGTTTCTCTATATATATCTGTGGTGTTTCTGTTTTCTGCCGAAAACATCTACTTAGTCTGTGCAATGCTGCCAATTCAACTCTATGAGGGCTACATTTAGCTCTATTTTTAACTAATCAGCTCCCACAGACCAGTTAGGAGATACTACGTATTCAGCTCCAAAATAACAATGTTAGCTGATTTAGCTCATTATAAAATGCTGCCACATCAATGAAGTGCCAAAAGAAGTCCTAAAAAAATTGGTACCATGGCAAAGATGATGTGGAAAACTCAGGAGCAAGCACATGTGGTTTAGAATTAGTGAATTTGACACACAATTCCCATAGTTCTGGCGAAGAGTAATCGTATTTTTAAATATTTCCCTTTTTAATCTAATCATCAGGGCGAGCGAAGCGAGCCCTAACACGGTCCCACAACCTGAGCACTTTTGTGGTGCACTTTACTGAAAAACTATCACGCCTATTGATTTGTGCTTTAACATAGTAATTTAAATTCACATGTAGATGTGTTATCAGTAAAAAAAAAATAATTTATTACCATTAAAAAGAAACTGGCCAAGTGCGAGTCGGACGCGTGAACCCTAAGTGTGCGAGTCCGACGCAAATATATATCGCATATACTATATATACTCGCATATACTATAGGTTTTGGGTCGAAAACCTATTAGGTACTTCCCGTTGATCAAGAATCATGAAATTTGGCAAGAAGCAAGGTCTTACAGCACAAATAAGGGAAAAATTCCAAAAACATAAAAAAAAGTATAAAATTAAAGGGTGTGCCCATACATACATAGTTTCGCCAGTTAAGATAGGCCTCTGACTGAGTTATATGAGCGCTCATACAATTTAGAGGTCTCAGTGGGCGAGTCCAACTCGACTTCGGTTTTTTTTAATGGGGTGCCCATTTCCTTTGATTTTTTACTTTGTTCTGTTTTTAGTATATGTTGTTATAGTGGCAACAGAAATACATCATCTGTGAAAATTTCAACCGTCTAAAGGCTAGACCGCACTAAGCGACACTTCACTGCAGCGGCGCGACGCGACACATAGCGACAAAATATTCTTTGTAAGAAATTGTATGAGGTATATGATATACCTACTACCTATGATATACCTAGTTCCGGTGCAGCGAAGTGCGATATACCGTATATCGCACTTCGCTGCACCGGAACTACGCGCCACGACACTACGCGACAAAGTTGACCAACTCATCAAATCTGACGCGCCGCGTCGCGTCGTGTAGTTCCGCTGCCGTTAGTGCGGTATAGCAAGCGACGCGACACTTCATTTTCTTCAAGAGTTTGGTTCGTAGTACGAGAAGTTAGGCAGCCCGTACACACTCAATCTCGATCGCAATCCCAGAGTTCTGATCGCGAGTACGGATCACGCGTCAACATTACACGTTCAATCTCGATTTCTTCAGTCCGTGAATCGTAACCGCCCCGACAACACCTATAACCATCCTACAACAGAGTACTTTTTAATATGTAAAAACTGGCCAAGTGCGAGTCGGACTCGCACACGTAGGGTTTCTATTGAACAAAATTTGCCGGAAAAATTAAGTACATGTGTTTTAAAATCGATATATATAAATACCGTGTCAATACAAAATATGCTTATTTACTACAACGCCATCTAACGAATATTTAACGAACTTCTAACACCAACTAAGTGAACGTTAACATAACGATGTTAGGGTAGGTAATAATAAGGTAAAAGACACTGGGTCTTTATACTTTTTAGGGTTCCGTACCCAAAAGGGTAAAACGGGACCCTATTACTAAGACTCCGCTGTCCGTCTGTCTGTCTGTCTGTCTGTCTCTCTGTCTGTCTGTCCTTCTGTCGCCAGACTGCATCTCATGAACCGTGATAGTTAGACAGTTGAAATCTTCACAGATGATGTATTTTGTTGCCGCTATAACAACAAATACTAAAAACAGAATAACGTTAAAAATAATAGAGGGTCCTCATACAAGAAGCGTGTTTTTTTCGGCATTTCACGCCATCTATGAACGCTTAGTTAGGTAAACGTCCCATAGATGGCGTTATATTGAAATATCGATCCCTAACACCTTAGTTAGACGTTAGATGGCGTTATAAGAAATAAAATGTTTATTACTTATTATTTTTTGCTGGCGAAAAATGATAGTGGTATTTTTTGCTCGATCGGAAATAGTGTGGTACGGAACCCTACAAATGCGAGTCCGACTTGCACTTGGCCAGTTTTTTATATTGCATATATTCTACAACTATGAAGAAATAATATAATACATTTGGGGAATCCTCAAGTAGCCCAAATGGCCTATTCTTATATTTCTAGGTAGCCTAAATGGCTACTGGTAACCGATTGGATTTTTTGGTCACCATTTGACCACTTAAGGTAGCCTAAATGGCGATAATTCGCCTTATCATGCACCACAGAGTACTTTTTACATATTAAAAAGCAATAATTTATAGGTGTTGTCGCAGCGGTTACGATACACGGACTGAAGAAATCAAGATTGAACGTGTAATGTTAAGATTAAAATGGCTTTCGACGAAGATAAATTAATTGTATTAGTCAGTCTGTATAACGTTGTATATACGTTTATTATTTCGTTACGTTCATTATAATAACGTTCAAATCAGTTTCTTCCATCTTCCTCAGAAATTGCCGAACGACTGACAGACAAAATTTGCTGCAAACCACGGACAAAGAGAATATAATACTACGTTAACTACGGATAATGACAGATAGAGTCTATTCGCCGTGCTGCAAACTGTCGCGGCACTGCAGTTCAAGTGCGGTAAACCTAAAAGTGTCGCTACGTGTCGCGTCGCACCGCTGCTGTGAAGTGTCGCTTAGTGCGGTTTAACCTTAACTACCACGGTTCATGAGATACAGCCTGGAGATAGACGGACGGACAGACAGACAGACAGTGGAGTCTCAGTAATAGGGTTCCGTTTGTACCCTTTGGGATCGTAACCTTAAAAAAAAACCCTAAAAATAAAGATTAACAATTTTATTTCTAGGATAGAATATTATTGTACCACTAACGCCATCCGTTCGAATAACAAAGAATTAACTTCGCTGCGAACATAATGTTTGGTTACTAAAGCCATCTGTTGGGAATATAAAGAATTTACATCTGTCATCCAAATGACGTCTGGTATCGGTGTGCCATTTGTGCTCCGGTAGGAGTATAGTTATTCTATGCATATGTGGCAGATTTCAGCCATTTAGGCAGATTTGGGACCTACATTTTAACTCTGTGATTCCATAATTAAGATATAAGTTTAAAAACTAAAACAAACGACTTCAATGCCCCGCGAGTCAATTTCAGTAGCAAGTTTGAGACGTTTATCGTCATATCTCAAGAGATACTTATCAGATCTCGATGAAATTACAATGGGACTACCTTTGAAACGTACTTTACCGATTACACAAGAATCATACGAATCGGTTCACAATTGACGGAGTAATCGCGTAATAATATACACACAAAAAAATGAAAAAAAAAAACATACAGACGAATTGAGAACCTCTTCTTTTT
This sequence comes from Cabera pusaria, assembly GCA_954871355.1. Taxonomy (NCBI): domain Eukaryota; kingdom Metazoa; phylum Arthropoda; class Insecta; order Lepidoptera; family Geometridae; genus Cabera; species Cabera pusaria. Next base: position 6,481,121 of record OX940909.1, on the reverse strand, counting down.
GGAAGTCGGTTGAAAAAGTGGCAGATTTTAAGGATCTTTATAAATTTTCTAATATAAATAGAATTTTGACAATTTTCTGTTTCTATTTAAAGTATAACATTTTTATTATGCATTTATTTGGTTGGAAATTTGTAATAGTTTGAATGAGAAGGTAAACATTATTTTTATGCCATAATTCAATAATTTGATGGCAAATTTAATTCATTCATTGGAGTGGTTGGTGGTTTGGCAGATTTTTTGCCATGTCAGGCAGATTCGTCATTTAATATTTTTAAAAAAACTGCCTTAAAAATTATTACCAGGCAGAAAAACTACGCGAGCCCTCACAAAAGCTCGGTTTTTAGCTAGTAAAATATAATATCATGTTACGTTTTTCTTTATAAATAACTAGCAGCCCGCCCCGGCTTCGCACGGGTAGAACATATATGCCCACAAAATTTGCATCAGTTTGTTGCATCGAATATAAAATATTAACATATTGTTACGTGCGGGGTGGTATTAAAATGCCAATCCGATGAGATGATCGTTTATTTCCACTTGAACACTAGGTTTCACAATGTTCCACAGTAGTTGTCCAAATCGTCTTGCACAATGATCAAATGTCCGTTACACACACTGAGGTCGTCGGTAATTCACAATTCGCACTTTACAGTTCTCAACACTAGTTCACTGATAACACTTAACAATCACTTGGTCGCTATCCGCGCTGAGATCTTTACACTGTCGCTTCTAAAGAAAGACTGACTCAAGCCGCGGTTTCAACGTCTTATATAGGACGAGAATATTTCTACAGAACTTTCCAGGGGCCTTATTCAGTATGGCCATTTTAAAGTCTTACCGTGCCGTGTTACGTTATCCCCGCGTTATGGTATTCTCTATGCCAATTAAAACGCGGTAGGGTAAGGTTATGAGCGCGTTTGAGCTGTCAAAATATCGTGACATATGAGGACGTGTAACGCGCGCGTTTTGTATAATTTACCTTTCGTGTGGCATACAGAATACAATTTTTCAATAACGTGACGTGGCGCGTTAAGGAACGCGTTATCTCATTGGTCATACTGAATAAGGCCCCAGTATTGACTCGAAACAATAGACAAAAGACGTTCAAAACAAAGCAATAACAATCACAAACAAAAGGGGCGGCTTTCCTTTGAGCATCTGATGTAAACAACTTTACCATACATGCTAATTTGATCTCTAACTACTTATGAATAAGGTTCAATCTTAACTACAAAACTGGGTACATTGACTAGGGTCTGAATTCCCGGAAGGTTAACTTTTATGACGGTCGGGTCGGGTGTTTATAGCCCCTAATCTATTCTATTCTTTCCCACGGTATTTTTGTTCGAGAAGCTTGGCGAAACATCGCGACTCGACGACGCGATGTAACAATATTTAACAATCGACGTATTTTTTATTATTCGTCATATGTAAACCAATTTACACAAAACCTTAATGAATTATGCACCTAAGACCTAAACCTTCCTCATAAACACTCTGGCTATTGGTGAAAACCGCATGATTATCCGTTCAGAAGCTATTGAGATTATTGCGAACAGACAGACAGACGCAGTGATGGACATTGTTTTATAACACTTACGTAGTAATATTGGACGGCCCTTTGGCATAAAGGATACCCTGATTCTGACCCGAGGGTCGTTGGTTCTAATCCTAGCTATATACCTAATGAAAGTTTTATGTGCATTCATGAATCATGGGTTTTCGTGGTATCATTAAATCTACCAATAATTAAGATAGTTTAAAAACTAAAACAACTGACTTCAATGCCCTGCGAGTCAATTTCAGTAGCAAGTTTGAGTCATATCTCTGAAGGTACTTATCACATCTCAATGAAATTACAATGGGACCACCTCGAAAACGTACCCTACCGATTACAAAAATAATAATTCGAATCGGTTCACAATTGACGGAGTAACCGCGTAACAAACACACACAAAAAAGAAAGAAAAAAAATATATACGGTCGAATTGAGAAACCTCCTCCTTTTTTTGAAGTCGGTTAAAAAAGAAACATACAGACGAATTGAGAACCTCCTTTATTTTGTAAGTCGGTTGAAAAGTAGGTTACCACCAGGAGAACATCTGCCGCCGTAACCTTACGGTACGGCGTTCCCCGACGCAAAAAGTAGGGGTATTATACGTTTAACGTGTGTATCTGTGTGTCTGTCTGTAGCATTTGAGCACCCAACCGGATGAACCGATTTTGATTTTATTATTGACAGTTTTTTTTTGATAGATGTCTTCATCGAGAGTTTTCTTAGCTTTGATTCATGAAAATTTGTTCAATCGTTATAAAACTATGAGCTTTTTTCTAGTTAATTGCGCTATGAAATCAACTTTCATAGGTCTGATCAATTCGAAAATCTTCTTCTTCAACGATATTGTAAGAACATGGAAGCTTTGACCTGATGCTGGGACATCTCCTGGACTCTACAGAATACTCAAATCCTCACCAACTTACAGCTCAGATTTTAAATGTCGTGTTTAGAGTCATTGGAATGCTTTTAATGAAAAGATTATACATAGATCAGTCGGGGTGGTTTAAAATATTATATAATATATAGAGATCATTATTATTTTATACAATAGATCATATTATTATACTATATTGACTTCAAATTGATTGTGATCGGTGGGGATCTACAAAAAAGCTAACCTTAATCATATAATAATATTTTCGTAGTAACTATGACCTTTTCTGTGGTTTGACTGCAAATATTTTATTAATTTTGCGATGCGTGTATGTGAAATCCTTGATATCTTCTTGAGTTTTCATTGGAATTATATACTGTAATGGACAATTCTAATGTATAATATGTGGCCAAGCTAATTAACGTAATTATTTGGATAAGGATTAATACTATATACATGAAAATAGCCCTGGAAGTTATGTAATATTTTTTTACAAAAAATTAAATATTAAAATGGTTACTGTGAGTCAACTTTCAGAGATAGATATATGCTGTCACGGACTTTTTTATAGGTCTTATTAAGTTGTACAACTCTTCCAAAGAATATATTCTTCCATCTGTTTTCAATTGAGCAGCGTTCGTAAGAGACGTGTTTATTTGACCGTTTTTTTGTCGACTTAGGTTGAAAATTAGGTCTCCACGAATGTACCTTTGATTTAAACGGGATAATATATAGCTTATTATCATTTCGAAAGTCCATTCTATATATTAATGAAATAATTTTTTAAATCGGTTCAGTAGTTTTTGAGCCAAATCATTACAAACATACAAAAATACAAATGTTCTCTCATTATAATATTAGTATAGATGAAACTTTTATTTTAGGTCCTTTTTAGGGTTCCGAACCCAAAGTCAAAGTCAAAGTCAAAGTCAAAGTCAAAGCATTTATTCAGTATATGGGCAAATTAAAAATTAGCACTTACACACGTCAAATAACATTAAATAGATCATACTCAACAAAAAATATAGATATAACAGAAACATAACGCTTTGAATTTACAAAAAAAAAAACAAAGGTATTGAGCCATTCAGCTTTCATCTAGACGTCGAACGTCACACTTAAAACACATGTTTAATTCCCCTTATTAATGTAGGGTTGCCAACCGTACCATTACGTGCACCCGCAACCCAGTGCATGTTTCAGTACTTCAGACAATTTTTATCCAAAAAATTGTGAAATAATGAAACATAATAGATAAATAAAACGCAGACTAATTGCAGTACAAATCATGTTCCGAATGGAACTGATTGTCCGACTATCAGCCGCATAATACCGTCGTAACAGGCAACCCTAGATCTGCAAACAAAAGATGAAAACTGATTGACTGTTGAATCTACTGGTGTTTCGGAAGTACTCCCATCAGAGAAGAAACACCAAGAAACTCTATGGGGCTTGTCACTTATTTTAATTCATTTTTTTAAATTCATATTAAATAAATGTTTAATGTACAATAAGTAATTCTATTATCATACAATTTATATTATATCTTGGAGCTTGGGGCATTCAGGCCAAGCATTTTTGTCATTCATATAGTCATTTATTGTATAGTACGATTTCTTCATTAAATTGGATTTTACAAAGGTTTTAAATCTGCTTATAGGCAGTTGATCAATATCTTTAGGAAGTTTATTATAAAATCGTATACAGTTCCCCAGAAAAGAACCACTAACTTTCCACAACCTGAATTGAGGTAGAATTAATCTATTTTTGTGTCTTGTATTGAAATTATGTACATCGGACCTCTTATCATACTCATTCAAATTTTTGCGTACATACATAATATTTTCATATATATATTGACATGCCACTGTGAGAATTTTAATCTCCTTAAATTTTTCACGAAGTGAGTCTCGCGACTTCATGGTATATATAGATCGAATAGCTCTTTTTTGTAAAACAAATATAGATTGGATTTCGGCGGCTTTTACCACCATAAAATACCATAACGGCCCCACAATAAAATGCCATAGGACATTATACTATGGAAGTAGCTAAAGTAAACCAATCTAGCAGTGGATTCGTCAGTCAAGTTTCTGATTTTACGTACTGCGTATGCAGCGGAGCTCAATCTACCTGCCAGAGCCGATATTTGAGAACCCCATTGTAGTTTTGAATCCAGGGTGATGCCCAAGAATGTAGCGGATTCAACAAATTCTATCGGTACATCGTTTATTAATATCCTGCTATTAATGACACCCTTTCTTACTTTTGGCAGCGAGAATTTAATACATTTAGTTTTTTTGGCGTTCAGTAATAAGTTATTGGTTGTAAACCAATTCAAAACCTGTGCGATTGATTTGTTAACATCGTCAAATCCAGGCGCAATCCTATCTATTTTGAATATTAAGGATGTATCATCCGCGAACAAAACAATGTCACATAAGTTTTGCACGAAAGACGGCAAGTCATTAATATAAACTAGAAATAAAAATGGTCCTAAGATCGATCCCTGCGGAACTCCCATTTTTATGAGGGATCCAGATGACCTGACGCCATTGACTTCAACCATCTGTATTCTATTACTGAGGTAGGATGAGACCAGATCAAGTGCTTTTCCGTTAACGCCGTAGTGTTTTAATTTGCAAATTAGCGTTTTGTGACAGACGCAATCAAACGCTTTAGATAAGTCACAGAAAACGCCGATAGCATCTTGTGCTTTCTCCCAGGCATCAAATATATGTTTAAGAAGATCTACTCCAGCATCAGTAGTAGAACGCCCCTTAGTGAAACCATATTGTTTGTGATTTAAAAGATGATTAATATTAAAATGTGCCAAAAGCTGGTCTAATATAACTTTTTCAAAAACTTTACTGAGCGCCGGTAATATAGAGATTGGTCTATAGTTTGAAGGGTCATTTTTGTTCACTGATTTGTATAGGGGAATTAATTTACTTTTTTTCATTACATCAGGAAAGACACCTTCATCGACGCATCTGTTAAAAATAAACGCTAAGTGAGGGCTAATTGCATTAATAATATAACTAAGTACTTTGGTTGACATACCCCACAGATCCTCGGTTTTCTTTTGATTGAGCATTTTAAAAGTTTTGATAATTGATATTGAAGTTATGTGTCTGAACTCAAACATAGAGTCACATACATTCACACACTTCGATAGTAAAACAAAAGCATCCTTAGGGGAAGAGTTTAAAGGCTGAGTAGTAATAATAGGTACTTGTGAGAAGTACTCAACAAATGTGTTAGCGACATCATTATTATCTATGATTAATTTATTATTAACTTTTAACATAATTTTACCGTCCCTCTGCTTAATTTTTCCAGTTTCTGGATTAATGACTTTCCATGTTGATTTTATTTTGTCATCGGCATGCTTAATTTTTCTACTTAGATGCAGTGATTTTGCTGTCTGACAAACAACTTTAAAAGTTTTTGAATACAATTTTAAGTGATTTATGAATTTAGTATTATGTAAATTAATGGTTTTTTGTGAGTACAAGTTATACAAATTGTTTCTACTTTTATAAATACCAGGAGTGGCCCAGTCATCGAAACGAACCTTCGCACCCTTTCTAACCATTTTAATTTTAAAAATATCATTGAACTCTGCATCTAACATTTGAAATAAAGCACTGCATAGGTCATCAGGATCCTCAGAAAATCTTAGGTTCATTAATTGCTTGTCAATGATATCCACAAACTGTTCAACCCGTTTGGTGGTAATGGGCCTGTAAAAATGTTCTTGGCCTTTGATGGATAATTTACATGAAAAAGTGACACTTTGTCCCAGATGGTCCGAGCCAAGTTTATCAAAAATTGCAATTTTTTCGGGTTCACAGTTGCAGAACACATTGTCCAAGCAGGTAGCTGACGAGCTAGTGATTCTTGTTGGCTGATTAAAAAGATGCTTCAGATTGAAGCTTAGAAATAAATTTTTTAATTTGTCGCTGAGCGGAGACCGCTCAATTAAATTAACATTGAAATCGCCACAAACTATTAAAGATTTAGAGGTGTTGAAGACTTTGCTCATTACTTCTTCCATAATTGTTTCAAACATTTTATAATCAGCCGATGGAGGTCTGTATACACAGATGACTATATGTTGCCCCAGCTCTATACAAGATAATTCAACACATTGTTCCACAGACAAAGCTACTATGTCTTTACGCTCTTTAAAGTTACAATTTTCAGTTACATATATTAGTGAGCCACCACGAATTGCCTTTTGTCTAATGAATGTGCTGGCAATTGTATAATTTTTTAATATTGGTAACAAAGTACCTTTCACAAACCAGTGTTCAGTAATACACATTATGTCAACTTTATAATAATTGAGAAATAATTCTAACTCTAAGGCTTTGCTGGAGAGACCTTGTATATTCTGATAAAAATGTTGATTGAGTCAGGCCTCCCCATTGTCTTAGACATTAGTTTAAACTAACTAAGTCTACTACGCTACAATTACCCTGCATAGTAACACCACTACGTTGGGGCTCGTCTTTGTGATCTGTTACAATATGTAAAACAGGGTCATAAATATTGTATGCTAATAACTTAGCAATGGTCGACTTATTAGTCTTATTGAGATACAAAGTATCCTTTGTCAATATTACTTTACTAATAAATTTGTTGGTTTCAAAATACAAAAAGTCGCTGAAGCGACACGTCAAATTGTACAGTGCCAAGTTCAATTTATGAGCATGCTCATTATAAGAGCAACTACTTGTTTTAAGATACGGGAATGAACAAACTATTATTTTACTAATGCCTCTGCTGGCAATGTCTGACAAAAGTTTAATTAGAATATTAATATCAGCTTTTTTAACGTTTGTGCTATTACCTAGCTGCAATACAATAGTACAATTTTTGTGATACTGAAAGCTGCATGATGCAAGGGCGCATGCATGATGAAAGGGTACCAACGGAACCCTATTACTGAGACTCCGTTGTCCGTCTGTCTGTCTGTCTGTCTGTCTTTCTGTCTGTCTGTCTGTCTGTCTGTCCGTCTGTCACCAGGCTGTATCTCATGAACCGTGATAGTTAGACGGTTGAAATTTTCACAGATGATGTATTTCTGTTGCCGCTATAACAACAAATACTAAAAACAGAACAAAGTTAAAAATTAAAGAAAAGTTTAAAAAAAGTTTTTTACGATAGCGCAGCGCCATCTACCTAGCATCAAGGATGGCGCTATCGTCTTTACCTTAATCTGAATCTCGGAAGCGGCTCCAACGATTAAATAAAATTTAGTACATCTGCAGGGGTTTTCGGGGGCGATAAATCGATCTAGCTAGGAGTCATTTTCAGAAAATGTTGTTTTATTCGTGTTTTCAATAAATAACTTTATTGATAATCAACTTAAAATATGACTCTTCCCGACATCTATTGGCGAGTAGAAGTACTGTGTTAGTAAAGCAATTAAGGCCCATTTAGACGGGGAGAGTTTCTCGTACGTTTCCTTACGAGAAACCATACGCTACTATCACAAGCAGTAATCGCTATAACAAAATCGTATCAAAATGTTTAAATACAGGCAAGAACTAAAATCTCGCCTACGATTATGTCATACGAGATTCGCATATGACTTATCGCTAGGCGATAATTGCGTAAGTTTGTTTACACAACAAAAGTATAGTAAGCAGATTCTTGGTTATGAGAGTCTCGACTTGTATAAACACGATCTCGTAATACATTTTTCAAGTTCATACGAGTATCGTACAAATCGGGTTGAACGGTTTTGAGTGCGAGAATCGAAATACGAGAAAATTCTGTTTAGACCGACACTATCAATATTCTATTGCGAGTCAATTGTCGCCAGAGTGGAAGTTCAAGGGGTGTGAATGTTTAGACATATAATCTTCATTATATTCCTTCGATAATCGTATCTCCGAGACGAGAAACTCTCCCTAGTCTAAATAGGCCTTCAGTTGCTCTCAATTAAAAAAAATAGTATTATTATTCGTCAATAGATGTCGGGAAGAGTCATACTTGTCTGTTTAAGTGGCAAAAAATACCGAGCAAAGTTCGGTCAACCAGATATTTAATAATAATTAGACAGTTGAAATTTTCACAGATAATGTATTTCTGTTGCCGCTATAACAACAAAAACTAAAAACAGAATAAAGTTAAAAATTAAAGGGGATCTCCATACATGAAACGTGTTTTTCGGCATTTTACTATAACGCCATCTATGAATATTTGACTGTACTAGTTATATTAATTACCTTTGTGTTACTTTCACTTACACTTACTTTCACTTAGTTGGCGTTAGTGTTCGTAAGATGGCGTTGTACTGAATAAGGACTCGGCTCCTGTTTTAATAATTGTTTGGAATTGACACGGTAATATAATATAATAATATGATGACCGAGCTTTGCTAGCAATTTTTTTTTTGTAAATAGTTTTTTATGTAATTGTTTGGCTCCCAATAATAGTCTTCTTACAAAAGAACAAACTTGGAAAAAATAATCATCACGTCTGGACTCGAACCGGGATCCTTCTGATCGCCATCCGAACGATCTCCCACCGAGGTATTGTAACAATGTTACAGTGGCGAAATTTACCTTCATATTCTAATTATATAGTAGGAGTTTTTCATTACCTGAAAACAGGGATTAAAGAACATTTTCTGAAAATGAAAACCTAGTTAGATCGATTTGTCAATTTATTACAAGAAACGTGATTTCTATCAGCATTTTTTGCTCGATTTTATAAAATATTGTAGTGTGGTACGGAATCGGAACCCTACGAGTGCAAGTCAGACTTGCACTTGGCCAGTTTATTTTCTAAAAATTTAACCTGTTTAGTAGGTAATTCAGCTCGCTTTATAAAATTGAGTGCAACACTGGTGCTGTCTCGGACTAGCACATCTCATCTCTGCTTAGTCTGTGCGGATTAGTATACAGTTATCTGTGGTGCTGAACTCCCCTCTGTAGTCTGTATTCTGTGGTGGGGGCTGTTGCGTGGTTGGTATTATTTATATTATATATTAAATTATGATCTGACACATATAGTAATCCGTAATTGTGGTTTTGATTTTGACATAATAACGACCAAAGAAATAAATGAGAAACAAACAAAAAGGGGACTTTATTTAGCAGTTCAGTTAAGAAGATTATTTGACTGGAATATTATCTGATTATCAGTAAGTATCCATCGCTATTTACAAATAAAAACAATGTGTCATGCGCTGCGTTCACGTCCTCCGGAGAATTTTTGGTTGTTTTGTTTTGCAACTCGCTCGAAGGTCCGGAACGACCACGGGTGTTTTTCACTCAAATTGTGACTTTGACATTTTGCGCAGACTCGAATTTCGAGGTTATGTTCATTTATTTTTCTTGTTCTGAATATTTTCCGTTTGTTATTACGAGTAATGTCTAGTCATGTTGCGTCTTGGTCTCGACAATGCCAATTTCTTCCGATCCCCTTAATGTGTAAAAAAATTACGGCTTTTCCCGCCAAATTAAACAACTTTTCCGGTTGCAACTTTTTAACCATCGAATTTGATGGTTAAAAAGTTGCAACCGGAGTGAAACAACCGAGGTCGTGAACGACACAGTTGCGACAACCGAGTGCGACGCTCTGAGGTCGTGAACGGGGTTAGAGCGTTTGGGAGCACTCCGAGCGTAGGTCGTGAACGCAGCCCTGTGGTCATATTCGAACCCATTAGGGGTAAAATATAAGATATATTTTGTCATCAGATCATAAAGTTACACTACCCATAGTTAAATGGCAGCTATTTTGCTTATTTTTTGCTACCGATATGCTCAAACGCTTGTTTTAAATAGCCATAAGTACCTGTGCACCGGGATCTCTACATGGGATGCCTAAGGCAACTTTAATTACACCTGTGAAGTGAGTACTTATTCACTCCCCGGCCTTCAAGTGAGAGCCGGGAGCCCCGTTGTTGTAAAGGTTAGATACCTTGACTTCTAAGTGAGAGGTCACCAGTTGAAATCCTAGCATGGGTGTATGCATCCTAGCATGTCCACTGGTGGTAAAAGCATATTATATTGATGTTTCGCCTGACTATGTATCTAAAAGTAGCTTACCACCAAAAAAGAATAAATCTGCTGCCTTAGGTACGGTGTTCTGGTAGCACACTGCACATATCATCACCTATCACCAGGCAAGATAGTGGTCAAATGCTAGCCTCTATATATATATAAATGTGCACAGCTAGTATTCAAATTAAAATTATTAGATATAATAGCATGTGTGTGCTTACTATTGATTTACATTATTAGTGACTAGCAGCCCGCCCCGGCGTCGCACGGGTAGAACATATATGCCTAAAAATTTGCATCTAGTTTGTTGCATCGAATATAAAATATGAACATATTTAACAATCATCGTCATATTTCATCCAATTTACACAAAACCTTAACGAATTATGCACCTAAACCTTCCTCATAAACACTGGCTATTGGTGAAAACCGCATGATAATCTGTTCAGTAGCTATTGAGATTATTGCGAACAGACAGACAGACGCAGTGATGGACTTTGTTTTATAATACTTACGTAGTGATATTGGACGGCCCTTTGGCGTAAAGGATAGTTACCCTGATTCTGACCCGACGGTTGTTGGTTCTAATCATAGCTATATACCTACCAATGAAAGATTTATGTGCATTCATGAATCATGAGTTTTCGTACAGTGGTAGTGGGATCATTAAATCTACCCAAAAGTAGCTTACCACCAAGGAGAACATCTGCCGCCGTAACCTTACGGCACGCAAAATGTAGGGGTAATATACGTTTAACGTGTGTATCTGTGTGTCTGTCTGTAGCATCTTAGCACCTAACCGGATGAACCGATTTTGTTTTTATTACTGATAGTTTTTTTTTTGTTTGATTTATAAGAAAACTCTCGATGAAGAGTTTTCTTAGCTTTGATTCATGAAAATTTGTTCAATCGTTATAAAACTATGAGCTTTTTTCTAGTTAATTGCACTATGAAATCAACTTTCATAGGTCTGATCAATTCGAAAATCTTCTTCTTTAACAATATTGTAAGAACATGGAAGCATTGACCTGATGCTGGGACATCTCCTGGACTCTACAGAATACTCAAATCCTCACCAACTTACAGCTCAGATTTTAAATGTCGTGTTTAGAGTCATTGGAATGCCTTTAATGAAAATATTATACATTGATCAGTCGGGGTGGTTTAAAATATTATATATATAGATGAATATTATTTTATACAATAGATCATATTATTATACTATATTGACTTCAAATTGATTGTGATCGGTGGGGATCTACAGCATAGCTAAGCTTATAATAATATTTTCGTAGTAACTATGACCTAATCTGTGGTTTCACTGCAAATATTTTATTAATTTTGCGATGCTTGTTTGTGAAATTCGTGATATCTTCTAGAGTTTTAATTTGAATTATATACTGTAAAGGACAATTTCAATCTATAATATGTGGCCAAGCTAATTAACGTAATTATTTGGATAAGGATTAATACTATATACTTGAAAATAGCCTTGGGAGTTATGTAATATTTTTTAACAAAAATGTTAAGATTAAAATGGTTACTGTGAGTCAACCTTAAGAGATAGACATATGCTGTCGAGGACTTTTTTGTAGGTCTTATTAAGTTGTACAACTCTTGCATAGAAAATATTCTTTTATCTACTTTCAATTAAGCAGCGTTCGTAAGAAACGTGTTTTTTCGACCGTGTTTTTGCCGACTGAGGTTGCAAATTAGGTCTCCACGAATGTACCTTTGATTTAAACGGGATAATATATAGCCTATTTTCATTCCGAAAGTCCATTCTATGTATTAGTGAAAGAATTTTTCAAATCGGTTCAGTAGTTTTTGAACCAAATCATTACAAACATACAAAAATACAAATGTTCTCTCTTTATAATATTAGTATAGATTGGCTGTGCCGTGCTGTTTTACCCGTGTAGACATTGTTCCCGTGCGAAAATCGGGATAAAAAGTATCCTATGTGTTAATTTTTAATCGCGGTTAAATCTCTTCCATACATACATACTTGAAAAATATAACCCTCCTTGCGCAGTCGGGTTATAATACATTCACAATCGACGAAGATATTGTGTAACTGTTCAAGACGACCCTAAACAGAACTTAAGTACTAAATAAGTAATTAACAGAACCTACTAAAAAACTAAATTTTATATTAATTTTTTAGGTAAATAAGTAAATTTTAGTTGAGGTATATTATGTACCTAATTTTTTTTTGTAATTATTGTAAACTAGAAGTGTCCCGCGGCTTCGCCCGCGTTAAAACCTTCTTTTATTTACTTAAAACTTTTCTTTTGTAAAAACGATTCTATCATTAAATACATCAAATAAGAATAAGCCAAATCGGTTCACCCGTTTTCATGTTATCGCGTGACTAAGGCAATTAAGGATTATAAAAACCTAAATTTACAGACTTTGTTACCTACCCCATTTCGAAAAATCCTACAACACGTACTTTATCCCATCTTGTTTCGCCATACAATCTTTGAAACCCCGTTCCGTATCCGGGAGGAATTTTCAGAAAATCATTTCTGCCTACGTCTTAATAACTATCTGCATTCTGAATTTCAGCGCAATCAGAAACAATATTGATTTTGTTACCCCAGTTTATCCTCTTAGGGTGGCATTTTGAAAAAGACGGACCCCAGAAACGGGTCCGTAACGTATTTTCGATAGTCATATGTTCGATGAATGGAAATTCGACTGAACGATTGTTCGAATGGAATTTAGTGCGAAACAACCTTTGATCGTCAAACGCTGCTTCGACTGAACGATTGTTCGAATGTAATTTTTTGCGAAATAACCTTTTGTTGCCAAACGCCGCTTCGACTGAACGATTCATCGAATATTTTTTAATCGATGGACTACTCTTTTGAATGAGTTTTACTTGAAAAACAACAATATGTGACGCCATAATTATACAAAAAAAATACGCGGTAATCCGAATATTTTATTTGCTATGTGTGATAGAAGATTACATGTGTGGAGGGTATATTTGCGAAATTGTTCGCCTATTTGCGTATTTGGCATATTAAAGCAAATAACGAACATGCATTACTGCACGTCTGTCGGTTTTTAAGGCACATAAAAGAAGACACAATATTTAGAAATATTGTCAATAAGCAATCACGAATAGCAAATAGCAATGTATGGAGAGCGATGACCCTTATTAATTGGCGGTTTACCGTATCGACGGGATAAACAATTAAACATTTAATGAATGAAACCCAGAAACATTTTGGCACAATATGTTGTCTTATATAATCTTTTTAGATCAATTGTTCATTGTTTTTAATACTTATTATCCTATTCCTGACAAAGACAATTCCAAAAATACAAAAATCATAAAAATTGGTCCAGCCGTTCTTAAGTTATAAGTGTAGTAACTAACACGACTTTATTTTATATATATATAAGATGAGAAGCGCCTGGATGTCTTATGTTCCTGCGAGAAATACTAATTTTGTTTTTAGATTACAGTAGGCGCTTTGCTTAATAAATACATGATTAAGTAACTGCCACCTCATTGAATGACTTCACATGATGCATGTTGTTTTATACAATATCAAATCAATAATATATTATTATCAGTTCATACTGCCATCCATTGTTTCTATGTTTTTTTTAAATAAATAGTTCTTATTTTAATGGGCACACAACTCTGTGATTTACAAATAGAAACTAAAAATGAAATTACCCTCATTATATATTTTTTTGCATTAGCCTGGTGATTTTTTTAATAGTAACTAAAATTAAATTACCCACATTTTTTTTGGCATTAGCATCGCCACTTTTCTTGGTTACGTGTTTTTACCTCATTATATATAGTATATGTCTGGATAATAATCTGTATAATCTTGTAGAAAGATCAGACTCCGGAGAGAATAATACGCAAAAGCACTTGTAGTTATTTCACAATTATATTTCTGTCAACCATAGTAAGCGCTTACAACCTGCTATTTTAGAAGCTAGTAACAGAATGAGCTCCGTTGTACCACCGACCATCTTTTTTTTAAAAATCCCCATCATGTTCCGAGCTCTGCGATTGGCTTCTCACTTTTGCATCAACCAATAACAGAACTTACTTAAGCCCGCTTGAATTTGAATTAAACGTTGTCATTGGCTGATGCCATCGACGCTCGGAAAATGTTGCCATATACAAACTATTTAAAAATCTAACTAATACCAGAGTAAAAAAAAACTAAATAATCAAAACTAAATATCAAATATTAGTCACAAAATTACGAACCCTAACAATCGACCATCCTGATGACGTGTGCGTCCTCGCACATGACCCAGGTGGGAGACCCTAACAATCGGAGCGATAATATGGTCGGATGCACAACAGCTCTTAATATTATAAGAATTTACATAATTGTAAAATAATATTTTTATTATTATTATTATTTAATTACTATTCATAATAATTCGTCTCTTTGTAAATTTGATTCTCACTAATTTCAATCAATATCGTAATATAAATCAGAGTTTAATATAAACTAATTTTAAACACGAAATGTGCTGAGCAAATATTATTTGTACATTAAAGTCTAAAATGAATGACACACAGTATACAATAATAATTACAATATAGTTAGTTTAACAAATAAATTAATTATTGACTCGATACACATTCAATCAAACCAAACATATTACTAGATAAGTTATTTTTCAAAAAAAAATAAAACCGACTTCATAACCACAAAAAGGCACTCAAAAGCGAAAAATAAATTATACTTAAAATTATTATAAGCGTTATCCACTTCTCTATTTGAAGTCGGTGCCAGCCAAGTCTAATAGGTAGTAGATAGATAATACCTACAAGTATCTACCTACTTACTAACCTACAGGTACCTACTTACTACTACTACATACATAGTATCTATCTAATATCCAATAGACTTGGCTGGCACCGACTTCAAATAGAGAAGTGGGTAACGCTTATAATAATTTTAAGTATAATTTATTTTTCGCTTTTGAGTGCCTTTTTGTGGTTATGAAGTCGGTTTTATTTTTTTTTGAAAAATAACTTATTTTACCCTTTTTAGTGCAAAAAAAGTTTTAATGAAATTACATGCATCTATTAAATTTCGTGTCTGGGCCGTTATACACTGACGGATATATACTTTTTGAAAATGTCAAGTATGTACCTATAACGGTTAAGAAAATACAGATCTGTAAAGTGCGCACATATAGACACACGGACGGACGGACGGACGGACGAACAGACAACAAAGTCTCAGAAAGTGTTCATTTGGTAGCCTTTGAGTTCGGAACCCTAAAAAAATTTACTTTAAATGCCGCGCTAAAGTAAAAATATTCACTAGTAATAATGATGTCATCAAGGTATCAAAGGACAATGTCCAAAATGGCCCTGTACAATTAAAGCATCTGACACACACGATAATTAATTGTCTATTTTATTACAATAATTCCAAATACTTTTATAACACGGACTAGTTGTATTCCAAAATGAATATTAAAAAGTATTATCTGCGATTATTAACATTAATTGCCGCCATATGGCCAACAGAGTACTGAATCACTCTACTACGTTATAAGAGGCACTTCCCTATATTGTGGATACCCGAATTATGAAAGCACTGTGTAGCCAACCTAACAACGGAAAGTATTATTTACGTAGTAACTATTATATAATATGTGGTTTTATGCTTATATTTTTTTTGCTGTGTTGATTGGTACAAAGTACGTTAATAATTCTGAGTTATTTAATTATGTATGCAGTGTCGCGGGACTGAAATGGCCGCCATCTTCGCCAAATGTCATGTCATGTCAAAAAATATTAGGTATGTTTAAAAATGTTTGCACCCTAACAAGACTTTGTCCGGTAGAACATTCCTGTGAAGACAAATTATTTATATTTATATATAATTATTTATTATAATTATTAATATATAATTATTAATTGAGGGCCCGGTGGCGTAATTGGGAGAACGGTCGGCTTTGATGCCGTGGTACCGAGTTCAAACCGCCGTGCACCAATGAATTTTTCTATCGAAAAATATATGTGCGCTTCTCACAGTGGCCCTCCGGTGAAGGAAAACATCGTTAAGAAACCAATAACCCCCGCATGGTCGTAGAACATATCTAGTGTCCGCCTGGCCAGCTACCACCCTCAAGTCAGAAAATCTGTCGCCAAACATCTAATGTGTTCCGGCAGCTATCCTTGAGAGCCAGTTCCCATTCTAGTCCACTTCTCTATCTTCGACCGCATCATCACTTAGCAACAGGTGAGATAGTGGTCAAACGCTTGCCTATAAATTATAAAAATTATTAAATTATCCCCACCTTTATTTCTATCTCGCTCACAGTTACCGTAAGAATATCTTATATGCAATAGCAACCTCCATTGTGTATAATCTTCTTGGGACTCTTCTACTAAAACTAGTACATTCTCCTATGTTTGAGGTATTTATCTCCATATCTCTGGTGATACTAATCAGATCTCGATAAACTTAAAATGGGACCACCTCGGAAACGTATCCTACCTATTAAAAAAAGAATCATTTGAATCCGTTCACAATTGATGGAGAAATCGCGTAACATACACACAAAAAAAAAAAAAAAAACATACAGACGAATTGAGAACCTCCTCCTTTTTTGTGAAGTCGGTTAAAAAATGGAGACTTATTTTGTTGTGTTAAAGATCGACTACTGACTAAAATTGGTATAAAATATCACTAATATGGCATTTGACGTATCAAGACAGACGGACCAATCGATTCGGTTCCATGCATGACCATCGAACTACCATCTCTCAAAACTAAATCATCTCCAGTAGCGTGCGCGAGCCGATCGATTACTCGCGACAACACCATGGGATGCTCGGCTCTGGTTGAATCAACATATGAGATCGATTCTCGTAGTTGATTGTCTCTCAATCGAGTAATCTCCAACAACGCGCGCGAGTCGATCGATTTACTCGCAACGACGCCGTGTGATGCTCTTCTCTGGTTGAACCCACACACGAGATCGATTCTCGTGGTGGACTATCTCGAAATCGAATCACCTCCAGCAGCGTGCGCGAGCCGATCGACTTACTCGCGACGACAGGGTGCTGTTCTCTGTTTGCATCAACTCACGTGATCGATTCGCGTGGTTGATCTGAAAAGATACAAAACAACTTGCAGTTACATGCCTCTCTCTTAGGGCTAGAAGCTAGCCATGCGCAAACTATAATCCTTCTTCTCTTTCTATAAGAGAAGATATAGCTACCTATGTATCTTTTTGAAGAAAAGATATGATACATAACTGTTTTTATATCTCTAAATCCCTAATAACTCCGTGACGCTACGCTCCCTTTCCAACATATAGGATGTTATATGTTTACATCTCGCTTACTCTAACTCCGCGATGCTCTCTTTTTAACGTATTGAATGTTATATATTTACATCTCGCCTAATCTAACTCCGTGACGCTCCTTTTTTAACGCTTGGTATGTTATATGATTACATCTCACTTACTCTAACTCCGCGAAATAAATCGTTGCGTTGAAGATATAAAAGAGTAAAAGACAGTTGAAAATTGTAAGATATACTGATATAGTCTTTGGTTTAAAGACATAACTATTTTTAGTTAATCACTCCTGTGTAACTACACACGTCTACAGAAGCGAACAGAAAGTGAATCTATTAATTGCTATCATCATTCAGTGTCATTCTCATGAACTAATGCCACTTTATGGATCCAAGGCCTTAAATGATCCGTGGTGACTATACCTGGACGCTTCACATTTTGAAAAACCATAATGCTACCTACTACAGCCAATTTTTCGAGAGCTGTTTTGCCCAAACTATCGGAAGATCAAAGTTTGGCTATCTCTCACTGCCACAAATGAAACAAACAATATTTTTATCATTGTTATCAAGATTATATCTTTTCTCTTTCTAGTAGCGGCACTATATGACTATATTCATTATGTGTCCTTAAATTTAACTACATAGAGCCTTTTAGAAATCTTTTTATTTTACGTCATATTGTGTTGGAGAAACTCAGTTGTCCTTTAATATACAACATTTTGAGTTAAATAATACATCGTGAAGTTCAGAATCGCAACTCAATTAAAGTATAGGATACTTGAACATAAAAAATATATATCAGATTGTAAAACTAAACACTTATATATTTAGCTCGTGACTAAAACTCATAAAGCTGATTGAACGCTCTGCCAGACATGATAATTGTAAGCTGGCTGTTTAGAGATGTATCCCTCCATTAATGCACGTACCAATTAATACTTAAATTCAAAGTTTGAAACCAACCCCGGTCGATAAATTCATAATCATGTTCATTGAGTCCATTCTGATGAGCCCAAACATGACCTCTCTGCTGTAAGTTGGTGAGGAGCTAAGTATTCTGAAGGTTCCAGGAGATGCCTCAGCATCGGGTCAACGCTACCAAGTTTTTTTTTACAACATGATGATAAAACACCCACTATTGTACTCTGTTGATATGTTACTACTGTTTGTTATCGGATGTCTTGACCTAGTTTTTTTTTTTACAACATCGTTGAAGTTGTAGTATGCCGAATCAGAACTACAAAATTTGATTTCATAGCGTCATCATCTAAAAAGAAAACCCCCTATACTTGAAACGGCTGAACGGGTTTTCCGTTCTCATGAATCAAAGCTAAGAACACTCTCGATTAAGACACCTATCAAACAAAATAAAATATCAAAATCGGTTCATCCGTTTAGGCGCTACGATGCCACAGATAGAGAAACACATACTCTGTGTATGTGTTTCTGTGTACACACGTTAAACGTATAACTCCCCTTCTTTTTGCATCGTGGGTTAAAAACACCTTGGAAGGAGTTCTTCTGGTGGTTATCTGGAGGGTGATAAGTCCCCACTAAACTTTGCCCAAGTATGAATGGCACCTTTCCTCGTGGCTATTAGACCTGAGACTAGCCACGGTATTTAAGATGTGTTTGAATTGAAACCTTTATCAAGCGATGATATTTTAAAGGCATGCAAAGTATAACAACTACCACGGTCGCTCACTATTGGACTAGATACCCTAAACGTGTTAAAATTATCTTCGAGAGCTTTGACGATATTTTAAATCAAATTAAGCGTTTCTGACATGTTTAAAATCAGATGAATATAACCTCGTCTCGGCTTAACGAAGGGTCCAAGGTGGCCCACGTGTAGGGCTTAAAAACGGGACTTCAGTTGTATTTATAATCGCGTTCCATGCACATGTTTATATTTCTTGACGAACTTGGATATCTTGGCGAACCATTGTTTTTCTTTTCAAACCAGCAAAATTGGACTGGCATGGCGGGTCCGACCCATCAGAAACAATATTGATTTTTAGACTTTGTTACCCCAGTTTATCCTCTTAGGGTGGCATTTTGAAAAAGTCTGAAACTCGTATTTACTTATTTATTTACAGAAGTACTTGTGTGAAATGTCGAATAAAACGACTATCCAAACTTTGAACCCCCGCTTCATCCCCTTAAAGAGTGTAATATGAAAAATTCTTTCTTAGCGGATACCTAAGTCAAAATAACTATCTGCATGCCAAATTTCAGCGCAATCCGAAACAATATTGATTTCAGACTTTGTTACCCCACTTCACCCTTTTAGGGGTGGAATTTCGAAAAAGCCTGAAACACTTATTTACTTAAGTACTTGTGTTGAATTTCGAATATAAAAGACTATCTAATATTGTTTTTCCATACAAACTTTGAACCCCCGTTTCATCCCCTTCAGGGGTGAATTTTGGAAAATCCTTTCTCAGAGGGAACTAAAGTCGTAACAACTATCTGGATGCCAAATTTCAGCGGAATCCGAAACAATATTGATTTTCACACTTTGTTACCCCATTTTACCCTCTTAGGGGTGGAATTTATAAAAACATGAAACACGTATTTACTTATTTTTTACTGGAGCACTTGTTTGAAGTTTCGAATAGAAAATGCTATCTAATCTTGTTTTTCCATACAAACTTTGAATCACCGTTTCATCCCCATCAGGGGTGAATTTCTGAAAATGCTTTCTCAGAGGGAATTAACGTCGTAATAACTATCTGCATACCAAATTTCAGCGCAATCCGAAACAATATTGATTTTCACACTTTGTTACCCCATTGCACCCTCTTAGGGGGAGAATTTCAAAAAAACCTGAACCACTTATTTACTTATTTTTTACTGAAGCACTTGTATGAAGTTTTGAACAGAAAATACTGTGTAATCTTGTTTTTCCATACAAACTTTGAACCCCCGTTTCATCCCCTTCAGGGGTGACTTTTGGAAAATCCATTCTCAGAGGGAACTAACGTCGTAATAACTGTCTGCATGCCAAATTTCAGCGCAATCCAAATCAATATTGATTTTCACACTTTGTTACCCCATTGCACCCTCTTAGGGGTGGAATTTCGAAAAAACCTAAAACATGTGTTTACTTATTTATGTCCTGAAGCACTTGTGTGAAGTTTCGAATAGAAAAGACTATCTAATGTTGTTTCTCTATAGAAACTTTGAACCCCCGTTTCATCCCTTTAAGGGGTGAATTTTAGAAAATCCTTTCTTAGCTGATACTAACGTCATAATAACCACCTGTATGCCAAATTTCAGCGCAATCCGAAAAAATATTGATTTTCACACTTTGTTACCCCATTTCACTCTCTTAGGGGTGTAATTTCAAAAAAACCTTAAACACGTATTTATTTATTTTTGTACTGAAACACTTGTGTGAAGTTTCGGATAGAAAAGACTATCTAATCTTGTTTCTCCATACAAACTTTGAACCCCCATTTCATCCCCTTAAGGGGTGCATTTTGAAAAATCCTTTCTTAGTACACCCCTACGTACTAAGACAAATATACCCTCCAAATTTCAAGTCTCTACGACCAGCGGTTTAGGCTGTGCGTTGTCTGTCAATGAGTCAGTATGTCAGGACAAAGATTCTTATAATATTAGATTAAAGAAAATTTGGTAAAGAATGTGTTAATTAAATTGGGCCAATTTCAAACCCACTCATCTGGCACCACTCATAGTAGGATTTAACATCCATGATCATCATCATGAATAGTAGTGATCATCGTAATTAAAGTAGATTTCTATAAAAACTAGTTGTTTCGATCAACAGTTTGGTATCATCTTAATTGAGTCTAAATATCTATGTTGCAGGTACCAACACATAAATACCAAAAGGTTACATGATGTTTTTGCTGAAATAAATTCAAAAATATCTTGAGTTTCACCCAACAAATGGAACACACAAATGTTATTAATTGTGCCACGACTATACCTACGTCGTGATCCTGAAACAGCAGCTTAGTAAACTAAGCATTGACATAGCTGCGGCAAGTGAGAACATACGAAAAGGACTAGTTTTTGATAGATAGCTTTTGTGAATCATGTAGCGTGCTGTATGCTACGTTGCAACGCCCTGACCGAGAGTATGTACAGGTTGGCAAAAACGTCTTGAAACGGAACTATTTTTTTTCTGGCCTGGCAATAATCTAGTCTGTGATAAAATTTTCTATGTTAACTGTGGTCAGTGACTGAAAATTTATCAAAGATTTTTTTGTGCAACTTAATATTAGTATTTTAATATTTTCCGTAACCTACGCGACATAAAGATGTTTTAACATGAATAAGACTATCCGTAGTTCCACTAAAGAAGTAATTTTAAAGTTTACCGCCACTCTCTCTGCTATCGGGGTTACTAGTATATAGCAATAGTGGCGCCCCTATTTATTTCTACTCTATTTTGCCAACCTGTAGTATTATTATCTTGTCTATGCCAAGAGCTAATCAATTTAGTGTGCTAATTTGATCTTGTAATTGACATAAGATCTTATACAACTAAACACTTGGATTATAATAATATGATTGACTTTTGAAGTGTATAAGTTCTTGTCAAGGAATATTAATGCAGTATATGTTGTGAGACTAATGTTTTCAATATTTTGTTGATAATCACGGTAAAGTTCTTATAAATAATTAAGATTGGTCTCGCTGTTATTGTGAGTGCTTTAGAAACACATCAGCATTTCAATTTTTGCTTTGAAATTCTTATAGAATATTATTTATATATAATATAGAAAATTGTTTTTATAAAATTTCATGACACATGCTACGAACAAGATGTTCCTCACATAAGTAGCATAAATGTAGGTAAGTGTATATAGGTACTTGGATAAAGACATATTGTATGTGTATGTCTATGTATAAATCTATTTTGTAGTATTAAAAATGTCTTCATAAATGAAATATAGAAATCATACATATTTTGAACAGAAGAATAAGTAACAAAATAACTACACATACAAAAAAAAACACATTTATTGCTGATAATATTGGTATCTAATACTAATGCGAAAATAATGTAATTACCTACTGTGATTATATGTGACTATAAATGCGTAAAATTTAGCCAATATGAAGAGACACGTAGTTAAACAGCCAGGACTTAAACCATATGCGTGTATTATGTGTGACTATAAATGTGTTAAAAAAATACATTTACAGAGACACATTAGAACACACACTGGTGAAAAACCATATACATGTGATATGTGTAATTACACATGTGCTCAAAAAACACATTTAAAGACACACATTAGAAAACATACAGGCGAAAAACCATATTCATGTGTAATGTGTGACTATAAATGTGCAGAACAATATGCTTTAAAGAGTCACATTAGAACACACACTGGTGAAAAACTACATACATGTGATATGTGTGACTATAAATGTGCTGCAAAACAACGTTTAAAGATGCACATTAGAACACATACAGGCGAAAAACCATATTCATGTGTAATGTGTGACTATAAATGTGCAGAACAATGTGCTTTAAAGAGACACATTAGAACACACACTGGTGAAAAATTACATACTTGTGATATGTGTGACTATAAATGTGCTGAAAAACAACATTTAAAGGTACACATAAGAACACATACAGGCGAAAAACCATATTCATGTGTAATGTGTGACTATAAATGTGCAAAACAATATGCTTTAAAGAGACACATTAGAACACACACTGGTGAAAAACCATATACATGTTATATGTGTGAATATAAATGTGCTCAAAAAACATATTTAAAGATACACATTAGAACACATACAGGTGAAAAACCATATTCATGTGATATGTGTGACTATAAATGTATACGTTATTACACACTGAAAATGCATATGCGGAAACATATAGGTGAAAAGCCATATGCATGTGGTATATGTGACTATAAATGTGCACTAAAACAAAGTTTAAAGAGGCATATCAAAACACATACAGGTGAATACTGACATTAATGTTATATGTGTTACTATAAATGTGCTGAAAAACATCTATTAAAGATACAAATTAGAACATAATAGGTATGTTGTGTTAGTAATACGAAGACGTCATCGCTTACCATCAGGCGAGCGTCGTGCTTGTCCTGTTACCTTATATTATACAAAAAATAACACACACGGGTGAAAAACCGTATGCATGTAAATTTGAAAATAAAAATTCTTTTTAGTGTCACATGAAGACACATATTAGAGAAAAACTGGATAAGTGCAAGTCGGACTCGCACTCGTAGGGTTCCGTAACACAGTAGAGTATTTTATAACTATGATTTTCTTCGCCACCAAAAAATTAACTTTGTTATATTCTTGTGGGGGGACACACATTTTACTACTTTAGACGTGCATGTCTTTCAAATTATTGAGTTTGAGAAAAACTGGTTTTAGGAACCTCGATGTCATAGAATGTATGGGGCCTCTTAAATTTTTATTTTTTTAGTTTTGTACAAAAATCGTTCAGAGGTTCACAGAATTCACCTACCTACTAAGTTTCAACTATGTAGTCTTAATAGGGATGTGACATACGAACAAACAGAAAGAAAGACAGACATGACGAATCTATAAGGGTTCCTTTTCTGCCATTCCGCTACGGATTCCTAAAAAGTAGTAACAACAAGGAAAGTAAACCACCATCAAGGAATAAATCTGCCGCCATAGCCATGTAATTGGAAGGCTCATATCATTAATTAAGGAATTATAGAGATTTGGGTAGCGTGGCCACATGAGATAGAAGATTGTAACATAACACGTAGTAACTATTATATAATCTGTAATAACCACTTTGTTTACAGAGCAACGCAAGTTTATTTTATTTGAATCGGCATATAAAAGGTCTTATATATATATTTAGAACCCAGTGACACATAGCAATAAAGGTCAAAGTTCGTTAAGCTAAGAACGGCAACATTTTCTATTTTTTTATTTACAGAAGTACTGGTGTGAAATTTCGAATAAAATGACTATCAAAACTTTGAACCCCACTTCATACCCTTTAAGAGTGAATTTTGAAAAATCCTTTCTTACCGGATACCTACGTCAAAATAACTATCTGCATGCAAAATTTCAGCGCAATCCGAAACAATATTGATTTCAGACTTTGTTACCCCACTTCACCCTTTTAGGGGTGGAATTTCATAAAAGCCTGAAACACGTATTTACTCATTTATTTACTGCATTACTTGTGTGAAGTTTCAGATAGAAAAGACTATCTTGTTTCTCCATACTAACTTTGTTGTAACCCCCGTTCCATTTCAGGGGTGAATTTTGGAAAATCCTTTCTTAACAGATACTAACGTTATAATAACTATCTGTATGACAAATTTCAGCGCAATGCAAAACAATATTGATTTTCACACTTTGTTACCCGATTTCATCCTTTCAGGGGTTGAATTTCGAAAAAGCCTGATGCACGTATTTACTTATTTATTTACTGAAGCATTTGCTTGAAGTTTAGAATAGAAAAGACTATCTAATCTTGTTTCTTCATACAAACTTTGAACCCCCGTTTCATCCCCTTAAGGCGTTTATCTGAGGGAACTATCGTCATAATAACTATCTGCATGCCAAATTTCAGCACAATCCGAAACAATATTGATTTTCAGACTTTGTTACCCCATTTCACCCTCTTAGGGGTGGAATTTCAAAAAATCCTGAAACACGTATTGACTTGTTTTTTTACTGAAGCACTTGTGAGAAGTTTCGAATAGAAAAGACTATCTAATCTTGTTTATCCATACAAACTTTGAACTCCCATTTCACCCTCTTAAAGGGTGAATTTTGAAAAATCCTTTCTTAGTACACCCTTACGTACTAAGACAAATATTCCCTCCAAATTTCAAGTCTCTACGACCAGCGGTTTAGGCTCTGCTATTGCACCGCGTCTGCAGCTTACGGCGCTACCATGCCAGTGAAAATACGGCATACATTCGAGTGAAACATCGCGTCGCGTCTTAGTTAGTAGTCCGACGTCGAATACTAGGTGGATTAGGTGTTTGTCAAAAGTAGGAATAGGCGCCACCTAGTCTCGTAAAATATCTATTCTTCGGATCTGTTCTAGTAAATACGCCTCACCTCTAACTTCGTACCACCTAACAGACAATGAATGTCGTGTTACCTTTTAGGTAACACACAGTAACCATTTTAATCTTAAAATGTTTGTTAAAAAATATTACATAACTTCCAAGGCTATTTTCAAGTATATAGTATTAATCCTGATCCAAATAATTACGTTAATTAGTTTGGCCACATATTATAGATTAAATTTGTCCTTTACAGTATATAATTCAAATGAAAACTCTAGAAGATATCACGAATTTCACAAACACGCATCGCAAAATTAATAAAATATTTGCAGTGAAACCACAGATTAGGTCATAGTTACTGGGAATATATTATTATAAGCTTAGCTACGCAGGTTTGCACGTAGCTCAGGAGAGGTGAAAGTGACGCTCTTTCGAGCGTACTGCACCTCCCTCTACACGTGCAGTCTATGGGAGAGGTATACGAGCTCGACGTACAGTGCTCTTCGCGTGCAGTTCAACAATGCGTTCAGGGCGATGATGAGACTGCCCCGCTGCTGCAGCGCCTCAGGCATGTTTGCGCAGGCTCGCGTGGACTGTTTCCACGCGACCATGCGCAAGCGTGCCGCGTCTCTGGTGCGTAGGGTGCGGGCCAGTGGCAACATCGTTCTGACAATGATTGCAGATCGAACTAACTGTCCTTTTATCAGACACTGTTCCGATAGGCATATCACCAACATTTTTGGGTACCCATAAAGTGTGTATTTAAAGCTAATTATTAATATTTTGATTTTATTTATTTTAATATTTGATTAACCTTGACATGAAATTTGAATTTGACATTTTACCTTGACTTGTTTCCTATTTTTGTTTATTTTATACTGATGTAATTTGATTTCAAATTGAAGTTCCGTATGATATTATAAATTTTAATTCGAACTCATAATTTATTGTATTTAATTTAATTTTAATTTGTTGATTGTGTGTATGTATATGAGTCTAAGTAACTTGAAATAAACTTATTTTATTTTTTTTTATTTTTTTTATGCTGTAGATCCCCACCGATCACAATCAATTTGAAGTCAATATAGTATAATAATATGATCTATTGTATAAAATAATATCCATCTATATATATAATAATATAATATTTTAAACCACCCCGACTGATCTATGTATAATAGCTTTTTCCAATGACTCTAAACACGACATTTAAAATCTGAGCTGTAAGTTGGTGAGGATTTGAGTATTCTGTAGAGTCCAGGAGGCTTCCATGTTCTTACAATATCGTTGAAGAAGAAGATTTTCGAATTGATCAGACCTATGAAAGTTGATTTCATAGCGCAATTAACTAGAAAAAAGCTCATAATTTTATAACGATTGAACGAATTTCCATGAATCAAAGCTAAGAAAACTCTCGATGAAGACATCTTTCAAACAAAAAAAAAACTATCAATAAGAAAAACAAAATCGGTTCATCCGGTAAGGTGCTAAGATGCTACAGACAGACACAGATACACACGTTAAACGTATATTACCCCTACATTTTGCGTCGGGGAACGTTCGAACGGGGAGTGTTGTGTGGGTGGGGCGCATGAAAGTACGCGATCCCGTAATTTTGTGATTTAAAAATAGTAAAATGGCTCCGAAAGCTGCCGACACACCTCTAAAAGAATTGACCAAGGTCGTTACCGATATGGGTAGTAAGATTGAATCAATGGATGGACGCATCATATGTCTTACATCGATTATTTCAAACCAAGGAGACGTAATTCAAGCTCAAGTTAAAGAGATTGCGGAATTAAAAATGATAATTGAGGGTAGAAAATCACAGTCGATGATGTCACCAGAACCTACGAACTTAACCCCGCCAACTCCGCCTGCACCGAGACGACAACTGCGAAAGGCTCGCCAACACACTGCGAACACTGTGTCGCTAATACCTGCGAAACTGTACGCGAACACGGTAAAGGAGATCGTTGTTGGAAAGCAACCCGCTGAATCGACACAGATGACAAAGACAGCAACAATCGTACCCGAGACTCGCCGATCAGAGCCAAATCCATCGGGTGCGTCATTAGTAAATAGTGATGGGAACGCAAATGTTATTCCGGACTCGAATGATGATTGTGTAGTATCCGTTCCTACCGAAGAAAAATGGAATAAAGTCGAACGAAAGCGACAATCTAAGAAATCCAAGAAGATTATTACTGGGTCTGGAAAAGCTGATGACGAACTCCAGACCGTAGAAGAAATGAAGCATGTTCAGGCTTGGTCCTTTAAACCGGATACCACATCACAGAACGTACTCAAATATTTAAATAAAATCAAGCCATGTGATAAGTATGTTGTTGAGAAACGGGAGATAAAATCTGAAAAGCATGCTGCATTCGTAATAAGTTTTCGGGAAAGTCTTTACGCTTTGATCAGTTCGCCGAATACGTGGCCACCTCTAGTGAAGGTATCGGACTGGTTTCTCGTCCGCCGCCGCGGCGAGCAGGGCACCAGCGCCCGCGGCGGTCAGTGCAGCCCGCGACCGCCGCGCCGAACACACGCCACTGCACAATAAGGATGCTGCTGTGAGGACTATTGTAGTATGCCACCAGAATATCGCCTCGATTGATAAGAAAACACAAAAGTTAGAGGTTTTATTACGAAGCGAGTTAAAGTGCGACATTCTTGCCATCACAGAGTATTGGTTGACGGAGCCGAGATTGAAGTGTGTAGAGATAGATGGATTTAAATTAGTTTCATCATACTGTAGAAATAAGATCAAACATGGAGGATCGTGTTTATACGTTAGTGACGGTATTAAATGTGTCGAAAATGTCGATCTGTCGTTGCTGTCAGTTGAACAAAGTATTGAAATCTCTGCTATAGACCTATTAGAATATAATATGACGATAATTTGCATTTATAGAACAAATTTAATTACTAATGTAGAATTTTTAAATAAATTAGAAATATTATTAAAAAGAATTGTAGACGTGAATTATCAGTGCGTTATCGTTGGTGATTTCAACATTAACATTTTAGGCGAATTAGATAATGATTCAAAGTGCCTATTAAATTTGTTGTCGGCCCATGGTATGAGCGGCGAGGTGGACTTTCCGACCAGGATAACCGCGAACACGTCGACATGTTTAGACCACGTATACTCCAACCTGCCAGCAGGCTCAGTGAGCGCGGCACCTGTCACCATACACCTCAGTGATCACCTGGCGGTGAAATGTGAGGTGGTGCGGCAGCATCGTCGATTCCAGCCGCCGCCTAGGTACGTTAGGAAGTTTTCGCGGTCTAATCAAGACAATTTTGTAGCGGCTCTGGCAAGCGTTGACTAGTACGAGATAGGAATAATATCAGATAATAAAAATGCCTTTCAAAAATCGAATACGGTTGTAAATGTAATTAGAAACAAGCTCGATATCTGTTTTCCTCTTAAGAAAACATGCCTGAGGAAGAAAAATAATTTAACGTGGGTGACGTCGGAAGTGAAGGATATGAAAAGCCTACTGTTTGAAATTAACGAAATCAGTAAATTTAGTCCCGATAAGAATATGATTGCCATAATAATTGCGAACATTAACAAACAATATGACACGCTATTGACCGATAGTAAGTGTAACTATTACTCGAATTTAATAAATTCAAGTAGTAACGCATCAAAATCTATGTGGAACATAGTAAATAAAGAAAGAGGCAAGAACAACACTCTCTTTCTGGACTTCACGGACATTTTAAGGAAAAACGACGGTTCAAAATTTGAAACTAAAAAGAATGCGATAGATGCCATGAACTGTAGGTTCCTGAGTGCGGCGGCAGCGTGCGGCGCGCCGCGCGCTGACGTGCTGCGGGTGCGCACCGCGCTGAGTTCGGCCCGCGCGCCTGCTGACCACTCATTTAGGTTTCGTAGGTTTACTGCTGACGAAGTTCACCGCATAGTTATGACCCGCATCCCGCCCAAGATGTCGAAAGATATATACGGAGTTACCATGAAACTGTTAAGGACTGCTATAGTTCCGTTAGCCCCTGCACTAACCGCCCTATACAACACCTGCTTGAAGGAGGGATCGTTTCCGGCCCCTCTAAAAATCAGCAAGGTGTCACCGCTATACAAAGGCAAAGGCAAACGATCCAGCATTGGCAGCTATAGGCCGGTCTCAATAATACCCGCGATCGCAAAAGTTTTTGAGAATGGTCTGAGTTCCCGACTCCTAGAATACCTATACGAGACGAACGCTCTGTCAGATAGGCAATACGCCTACCGCGAGGGGAGATCGACGACGTCATTGGTTCGTGAGGTGGTACGCCGCGTTGTTGCAGCTCGTGAGGCCAAGCTACAGGTTGCCATCCTCTGCTGTGATCTGTCGAAAGCGTTTGACGTCGCTGACCATACTATTCTAGCAACAAAACTGCAGCATTACGGTGTGACCGGCGCCTCCTACGCTCTATTGACGGACCTTATGGAAGGTCGATCTCAAATAGTTGTTGGATGTGGAGGAACTGAGAAATCAGACCCCCTTGGCTCAGTGATGGGAGTGGCTCAGGGGTCATCTGTTTCAAACATTCTGTTTTCACTTCTATTAAACGACTTTCCTAACGCCATTAAAGGAGTTGAAGTTTTTATGTACGCAGATGATGTGGCCGCTGTTGTCACGGCGTCAACGATAGATCCTCGAGCGGAACTTGAATAACACAACCGCGCACCTATCTGAATGGTTCGGTGCCAATGGGCTCGCACTGAATCTGAACAAGACTCATTTTGTCAGTTTCAGCCTCTCAGGCAGGTCACAGCGTCCGCTTGTTGTGAACGTAAATGGAGCATCGATTCAGCAGGTAGGTTCTACTGCTTTCCTAGGTTTCCACATAGATCGAAGTTTGAAGTGGGATAATCACATAAACGAGGTATGTGGAAGACTAGGGAGCGCATGCTTTGCATTGAACAGAGTCGCTCGAGTGGTACCGACCAAGGTAGTGCGTGCGTGTTATTTTGCAACCGTGCACTCACAGTTGCAATACGGTGCGGAGCTGTGGGCTCGGGCCGCGGACTGGGAGCGCGCCTTCCGCCTTCAGAAGCGTGCGGTGCGATCCATGGCACGCATACCCATAGACATCTCCGCCCGTCCCTACTTCGGCAGTCTGGGTATCCTCACGTTGCCCTCCATCCTGATTTATCAGGTGGCGGTCCACGTGAGGACGAACCTTGACTGCTTTAGTAAACGCAGCTCAATGCATTCGTATAACACTCGTGGGAAAAACTAGCTGTTGAGTGTATCGCGGTCCCTAGAGAAGTCCTCCAAGTTGACTCATGTCATGGGTCCGATGATCTACAACAAACTGCCAGTAAACATTACCGCCGCAAATAGCCTGCCTGGCTTCAAATTCAAATTGAAACGTTGGCTTATCCAACAAACATTTTATTCTTTTAATGAATTTACTGACATAAATTTTAATTGACATTAAATTATCTAATATCTTTATGTAATTATTGTAATAATTAATTATTATTATTCATTATTATATATTGTTATTGTAACACTTGTTTACAACTTATTGTAAGCTAATGTGGGTACAACATTGTACTAATAATTGTATTAATAATAAAAAATATGAATAAATGAATATGAATATGAACGCCGTAAGGTTACGGCGGCAGATGTACTCCTTGGTGGTAAGCTACTTTTTGGTAGATTTAATGATTCCACTACCACTGTACGAAAACTCATGATTCATGAATGCACATAAAACTTTCATTGGTAGGTATATAGCTAGGATTAGAACTAACGACCGTCGGGTCAGAATCAGGGTAACTATCCTTTACGCCAAAGGGCCGTCCAATATCAATACGTAAGTATTATAAAACAAAGTTCATCACTGCGTCTGTCTGTCTGTTCGCAATAATCTCAATAGCTACTGAACGGATTATCATGCGGTTTTCACCAATAGCCAGAGTGTTTATGAGGAAGGTTTAGGTGCATAATTCGTTAAGGTTTTGTGTAAATTGGATGAAATATGACGATGGTTGTTAAATATGTTCATATTTTATATTCGATGCAACAAACTGATGCAAATTTTGTAGGCATATATGTTCTACCCGTGCGAAGCCGGGGCGGGCTGCTAGTTCAGTAAATAAATGAGTAAATACGTGTTTCAGGCTTTTATGAAATTCCACCCCTAAAAGGGTGAAGTGGGGTAACAAAGTCTGAAATCAATATTGTTTCGGATTGCGCTGAAATTTTGCATGCAGATAGTTATTTTTACGTAGGTATCCGGTAAGAAAGGATTTTTTAAAATTCACTCTTAAAGGGGATGAAGTGGGGTTCAAAGTTTTGATAGTAATTTTATTCGAAATTTCACACCAGTACTTCTGTAAATAAAAAAATAGAAAATGTTGCCGTTCTTAGTTTAACGAACTTTGACCTTTATTGCTATGTGTCACTGGGTTCTAAACCTATACTAATATTATAAAGAGAGAACATTTGTATTTTTGTATGTTTGTAATGAGTAAGCTCAAAAACTACTGAACCGATTAAAAAAAATACTTCACTAATACATAGAATGGACTTTCGGTATGAAAATAGGCTATATATTATCCCGTTTAAATCAAAGGTACATTCGTGGAGACCTAATTTGCAACCTAAGTCGGCAAATAAACGGTCGAAAAAACACGTTTCTTACGAACGCTGCTTAATTGAAAATAGATAGAAGAATATTTTCTATGCAAAAGTTGTACAATTTAATAAGAACTACAAAAAAGTCCGCGACAGCATATGTCTATCTCTTAAGGTTGACTCACAGTAACCATTTGAATCTTAAAATTTTTGTTAAAAAATATTACATAACTTCGAAGGCTATTTTCAAGTATATAGTATTAATCCTTATCCAAATAATTACGTTAATTAGCTTGGCCACATATTATAGATTAAAATTGTCCTTTACAGTATATAATTCAAATGAAAACTCTAGAAGATATCACGAATTTCACAAACACGCATCGCAAAATTAATAAAATATTTGCAGTGAAACCACAGATTAGGTCATAGTTACTAGGAAAATATTATTATAAGCTTAGCTATGCTGTAGATCCCCACCGATCACAATCAATTTGAAGTCAATATAGTATAATAATATGATCTATTGTATAAAATAATATTCATCTATATATATAATCGATAATAATATAATATAATATTTTAAACCACCCCGACTGATCTATGTATAATAGCTTTTTCCAATGACTCTAAACACGACATTTAAAATCGGAGCTGTAAGTTGGTGATGATTTTCTGTAGAGTCCAGGAGGCTTCCATGTTCTTACAATATCTTTGAAGAAGAAGATTTTCGAATTGATCAGACCTATGAAAGTTGATTTCATAGCGCAATTAACTAGAAAAAAGCTCATAATTTTATAACGATTGAACGAATTTTCATGAATCAAAGCTAAGAAAACTCTCGATGAAGACATCTTTCAAACAAAAAAAAAACTATCAATAATAAAAACAAAATCGGTTCATCCGGTTAGGTGCTAAGATGCTACAGACAGACACACAGATACAAACGTTAAACGTATATTACCCCTACATTTTGCGTCGGGGAACGCCGTAAGGCTACGGCGGCAGATGTACTCCTTGGTGGTAAGCTACTTTTTGGTAGATTTAATGATTCCACTACCACTGTACGAAAACTCATGATTCATGAATGCACATAAAACTTTCATTGGTAGGTATATAGCTAGGATTAGAACCAACGACCGTCGGGTCAGAATCAGGGTAACTATCCTTTACGCCAAAGGGCCGTCCAATATCAATACGTAAGTATTATAAAACAAAGTTCATCACTGCGTCTGTCTGTCTGTTCGCAATAATCTCAATAGCTACTGAACGGATTATCATGCGGTTTTCACCAATAGCCAGAGTGTTTATGAGGAAGGTTTAGGTGCATAATTCGTTAAGGTTTTGTGTAAATTGGATGAAATATGACGATGGTTGTTAAATATGTTCATATTTTATATTCGATGCAAAAAACTGATGCAAATTTTGTAGGCATATATGTTCTACCCGTGCGAAGCCGGGGCGGGCTGCTAGTATATATATAAGACCTTTTGTATGCCGATTCAAATAAAATAAACTTGCGTTGCTCTGTAAACAAAGTGGTTATTACAGATTATATAATAGTTACTACGTGTTATGTTACAATCTTCTATCTCATGTGGCCACGCTACCCAAATCTCTATAATTCCTTAATTAATGATATGAGCCTTCCAATTACATGGCTATGGCGGCAGATTTATTCCTTGATGGTGGTTTACTTTCCTTGTTGTTACTACTTTTTAGGAATCCGTAGCGGAATGGCAGAAAAGGAACCCTTATAGATTCGTCATGTCTGTCTTTCTTTCTGTTTGTTCGTATGTCACATCCCTATTAAGACTACATAGTTGAAACTTAGTAGGTAGGTGAATTCTGTGAACCTCTGAACGATTTTTGTACAAAAATAAAAATTTAAGAGGCCCCATACATTCTATGACATCGAGGTTCCTAAAACTAGTTTTTCTCAAACTCAATAATACAATAGAAATAGTACGTATTCGTACAACAGTGCATAGTATTTCTATGAAAAAGATTTAATCTGTGGAGACCGTGTGATGCACTGTGACGTCACTTTCTAATTGACAAGTGGTGATGTGTTTCGCAAATTAAAATTTCCCACGCTTTTTTTCATATTTCATATAATATTTTAACACATTTAAGAGTAATTTATTTATAAAAAAATGTTTAACAAACTACACCAGAACAATAATGATTCGAAAATAAATGATTTCAAGTAAATGTATACTACATGCATAATCCCTATTATCAAAAACTTGAAGAATTTAAAAACTTGACACTGGATACACTAATCGTGTGGAGCCATAAAAAATATTGCCTTATAGGTAAGGTAATGTATACGGCACTCATAAATTGGCTATGACATTCTTCATACCTATGTATTTACCTACATTCAGACAAATAAAATTGATTACGAATTGATTATTATTGATTGCATGTAAGCATAAATTTCTGAACGCACGCATATTTGACAATAAATTTGTCAAAAAATTGTCATTACTGACAGTATTTGACATTTTTTAATCCACGTGACGAATTCACAAAAACTTGGAGAATTTTTATACTTGACACTGGCTAAATACGCTAATCGCGTGGAGCCATAATTATACCAAAAAAAGCAATAATCCGAATATTGAAATGTTATCCACACATGGCTATTTGTATTTGCTATGTGTGACAGAAAATTACATGTGTAGAGGGTATATTTGCGAAATTGTTCGCCTATTTGCGTATTTGGCATATAAAGCAAATAACGATCATACGTTACCGCACGTCTGTCGGTTTTTAAAGCACATAAAAGATTGAAACAATATTGAGAAATATTGTCAATAAGCAATCACTAATACCAAATAGCAAAGTATGGAGGGGCGATGCCCCTTATTAGTTTGCGGTTTACCGTATCGACACTATCGACGGGATAAACAATTGAACATCAAATTATTGGCAGTTTAGAAACCCAGGAACATTTTGGCAAAATTATTTTTCTTATATATATTTTTTTTAGGTCAATTATTCATTGTGTTTAATACTCATTATCCTATTCCTGACAAAGACCATTTAAAAATACAAAAATCATAAAAAGTGAATTAACTAACACGACTTTACATTAATAACTTGTATAATTTAATATCATTGACATTTGTATTATTTTTGTGATTCCTATTTAAAGATTTGACATTTTATAATCATTAATTAAATTAATGTATTGAATTAGATATAAGGAGTTTTGGCGGGAACGTGGAAAAGTGTGTGTGATCTCATTGTATTTTTTCCTAAAACTTCCGCGAGTTAATGTGTAATAAATGTGGATTATTAACCTTTAAGTGCCGGTGAATGTGTGCGAGTGTAGGGAAACAGCACAATGTTGAAAAACATGCTATTTGCGTTCTCACCAAAATTCCACTGAAAATCTTCAGTAAACACCACATCTTTACTGAAGGTATGGCTTAGACTAGACTTTTACCTGTAAACTGACCTGAAATGTGACTGATCCATCTCTACGACTTAAATTCATAAAAACATAAAGAATTTCAATACTTGACACTGGCTAAAT
This sequence comes from Cabera pusaria, assembly GCA_954871355.1. Classification (NCBI taxonomy): domain Eukaryota; kingdom Metazoa; phylum Arthropoda; class Insecta; order Lepidoptera; family Geometridae; genus Cabera; species Cabera pusaria. The sequence goes on along the minus strand of OX940909.1, from coordinate 6,445,152 downwards.
ACACTACTGGTGTGGAGCCATAATAAAACTAAAAAAAAAATAATTGATATTATTCGAATATAATTTAACTAGAAGTGCCCCGCGGCTTCGCCCGCGTTAAAGACTTCTTTTATTTACTTAAAACTTTTATTTTGTAAAAACCTCTCTATCATAAAATACAATCAAAGAAGTAAAAGCCAAATCGGTATATATAGACCTTATTGATTTTCAGACTATTTCACCAACCCCTTGCAATACGTATTTACTTATTTATTTACGGAAGTACTTAAGTAAATCTATAAGTTTATATACAACGTGTAACATAATACGCGCAAGACCTCGGGACACCCCAATTAGAATATCGAATCCTAATATAATAGCAAAAGCGTAAATACATTTCGAGATATGTAATCATTTTGTTTTTAAGATATTACATATACCAACTTACCACAAAATTTGTGGTCGCAAAGTAAATAATACTTTTCTGTCACTCTCGTATCACACTTCGCGCGCACATAATAAATATAAAAATATTCGTTTAACACTAGCAATGATATTGGGGTTTTCGCAATTACAGCAGAAAACTTATTTATCAGTTTATACTTTGCAAATTTACTGCGATGCTGAATTTAATCGATATTAAAAGATTTTATACCAAAACATGTAATATAATGATGACTGTGTCATAGCGCTCACGTCATCTAGAAGATTTGATAGTTGTCATTTCGTGAAAAACATAATGAAAGTTTTTTATTTAAACTAACACCTCAGTTATTTAATAGTTACTTCGAAACGAACACTTCAATTTAGTACAAGTAGAAATGAGTCTTACGAGTTTGAAATAAGTTTCAGTTTTCTAATTCAAACTATCGATGGAATCGTAAGCCTAAAAATAAATACCTATAATTTCAGATATACTAATTACTGATTCGGTGAAAATTAAATATTAATAAAAACCACCAAATCAGATTCAGTAGCCGATTCTAAACAAATTATTTTCAGGTCTTGCGTTTAATATGTTACACGTTGTATATAATTAAAAATAATAAGTTATATCTGGGGGGATTTTTACGTCATAACAACTATCTGCATTCTAAATTTCAGCGCAATCCGAAACAATATTTATTTCAACCTTTGTTACCCACTTCACCCTCTAAGGGTGGCATTTTGAAAAAGCTTGAAACATGTATTTACTTATTTATTTACTGAAGTACTTGTGCGAAGTTTCGAATACAAAAGACTATCTTATCTTGTTTCTCCATACAAACTTTGAACCCCCGTTTCATCCCCTTAAGGGGGTGAATTTTAGAGAATTTAATCATTTATCAGATGATACTAACGTCGTAATAACTGTCTGCATGCCAAATTTTAGCGCAATCCGAAAAAATATTTCACCCTCTTAGAGGTGGAATTTCAAAAAAGCCTGAAACACGTATTTACTAATTTTTTACAAGCTTTTATTTAACTTGCAATATATGTATGTATGTATGTTTGTATGTATGTATTTATGTATATCACTATGTGTGTTCGGGTGGAATCTTGGAAGCTAAATTAGACCCACTTCCCGATGTCCGATTGAACTCAAATTTGGTGTATGTATCTTCGGTGACAATACAGTGACATGGTACCATGGAGCTGGTCTGATGATGGAGACGGAAGGTGGCCACGGCATCTCTGTGATAAAACAACATAACCCCACCGAGTTTGGGCTCGATTGATTTGTCTTGAAGATAACGTTACGTCTAGATGATATCCAGGGTCTAATGATGAAGCTGGAAGGTGGCCACGGCATCTCTGTGATAAATCAACATAACTCTACCGAGTTTGGGCTCGATTGATTTGTCTTGAAGATAACGTTACGTCTAGATGATATCCAGGGTCTGATGATGAAGCTGGAAGGTGGCCACAGCATCTCTGAGATAAATCAACATAACCCTACCGAGTTTGGGCTCGATTGATTCATCTTGAAGAGAACTTTTCACATCGATGATATCCAGGGTCTGATAATGAAGCTGGAAGGTGGCCATTGCATCTCTGTGATAAATCAACGTAACTCTACCGAATTTGGGCTCGACTGATTCGTCTTGAAGAGAACTTTTCACCTAGATGATATCCAGGGTCTGATGATGAAGCTGGAAGGTGGCCACGGCATCTCTGTGATAAATCAACATAACCCTACCGAGTTTGGGCTCGATTGATTCGTCTTGAAGAAAACTTTTCACCTAGATGATATCCAGGGTCTGATGATGAAGCTGGAAGGTGGCCACGGCATCTCTGTGATAAATCAACATAACCCTACCGAGTTTGGGCTCGATTGATTCGTCTTGAAGAAAACTTTTCACCTAGATGATATCCAGGGTCTGATGATGAAGCTGGAAGGTGGCCACGGCATCTCTGTTATAAATCAACGTATCACTACCGAGTTTGGGCTCGATTGATTCGTCTTGAGGGGAACTTTACATCTAGTATATCCAGGGTCTGATAATGAAGCTGGAAGGTGACCACGGCATCTCTGTGATAAATCAACGTAACTCTACCGAGTTTGGGCTCGGTTGATTCATCTTGAAGAGAACTTTACACCTAGATGATATTTAGAGACTGGTGATGAAGCTGGAAGGTGGCCACGGCATCTCTGTAATAAAATAACGTAACCCCAGTGAATTTGGGCTCAAATAATTCGTCTTGAGGAACACTTTACACTTAAATGATAGCCAGGATCTGATGATGAAGCGGTAAGGTGGCCTTGGAATTTCTGTTATAAAGCAACATAGCCCCACCGAGTCGGATTGATTTTCCTTGAAGAGCACTTTACCCATAATCACATCAAATATCCGTGGAATATTTTGAAACATCATGCCTTCTCTTAAATACTTAGGTAGTAGGTAGGTAGTCGGTATCTATGCCTACCTAATAAAAAGTTAAAAATAAATTATAAGTAAAAAATATTTTTTAAAACAAGCTTTTATCTAGGACAATGAACTAAAATGTTAAAAATAAATTCTAGTAAGTATTTGGCGTGTAGGTACTTACCTATATTCTTAAAAGCTTGAGGCACTGAAGTATCTTAATTAACTAGCCTGAAAAACGGGTAGTGCTTACGCCAAATACTTACTAGAATTTATTTTTAACATTTTAGTTCATTGTCCCAGATAAAAGCTTGTTTTTAAAAATATTTTTTACTTATAATTTATTTACTGAAGCACTTGTGTGAAGTTTCGAATAGAAAATACTATCTAATCTTGTTTCTCCATAGAAACTTTGAACCCCCATTTAATCCCCATAAAGGGGGGCATTTTGGAAAATCCTTTCTTAGTTTAGTTAGTTAAATCCTTTTACGTACTAAGACAAATATACCCTCCAAATTTCAAGTCTACACGACCAGCGGTTTAGGCTGTGCGTTGTCTGTCAGTCAGTCAGTCAGTATGTCAGGACAAAGATTCTTATAGTATTAGAAGATCATTTAATTTATTGTATGTACCGTTAATAATATTATTCAATTCTGTTGATCATTGCACATCATTGTTGTGATAGAATGTATGAGTCATTAATTTTCTGTAACAACTAATTGTACTACATTTTTGCAATAAAGATATATTTCATAACTTACGGTGTTCTGGCGGCACAAAGCTGTTGAGAGTCATAAGTAGAAGAATATTCAAGGCCTAGCATGTTCTTGTTCACCATCTTCTTCGACCACATCACTATTGCCTACCACTAGGAGATTATAGTACTTGGTCAAATGCTAGCCTTTAAATGCATGGGCACAGCTAGTATTAAATATTATATTATGTGTTAATTATTGTTATTGTGTAGGCTTATTATTTATTTATTTATTTATTATTATGATTTATTTATTTATTTATTATTATTATTCATTATCATGATGATGCAATTGATAAAAACCGTAAAAAGCGAGGTATAACTGATACAATAGATTTCTATCAGAACTAGTTGTTTCAAAAGTCAACAGTTCGGTTTAATAATTGAGTCTAAATATCTATGTTGCAGGTACCAACACATAAATACCAAAAGGTTACATGATATTTTTGCCAAAATAAAATCAAAAATATCTGGGTTTTATCCAACAAATGGAGCATACAAATTTTATTCATTGTGCCACTACTATACGTACGTCGTGATCTTGAAACAGCAGCTTAGTGAACGGTGCATTGACATAGCTGCTTGGCAAGTATAAACATAAGAAAAGGACTAGTTTTTGATAGATAGCTTTTATGATACATTTACTTAGTTATTTTATTTTGTGATACATTTTAGAGTGCTGTATGCTACGTTGCAACGCCCTGACCGAGAGCGAATCAGTTTGGTGTGCTAATTTGATCTTGTAAATGACATAAGTACTTATGCAGCTAAACACGTGCATTATAATAATATCATTGACTATTGAAGTGTATAAGTTCTTATCTAGGAATATTAATGCAGTATATGTTGTGAAATTAATGTTTTCAATATTTTGTTGATAATCACGATAAAGTTCTTATAAATAATTAAGATTGGTCTCGCTGTTATTGTGAGTGCTTTAGAAACACATCAGCAATTTGTGTTTTGAAATATTTATAGAATATTATTTGTATATAATATAGAAAATTGTTTTTATAAAATTGTATGACACATGCTACTAACAAGATGTTCGTCACATAAGTAGCATAAAATGGAGTTAAGTGTATATAGGTACTTAGATAAAGACTTATTGTATATGTACGTTTATGCATAAATCTATTTTTTAACCTTATTCAAAAAAAGGAGGAGGTTTCTCAATTCGACCGTATATATATATATATTTTATGTTTGTTCGCGGATAACTTCGTCGTTTATGAACCGATTTTGATTATTCTTTTTTTGTTGGAAAGGAGATATCCCAAGTGTGGTACCATGGTAATTTTATCGAGGTCTGATAAATATCTCCAGAGATATTGAGAAAAACACCTCAAAATTGGTACTGAAAATGAATAGCACGGCATTGAAGTCGGTTCTTTTTTAGTTTTTAAACGATATTATTATTTCTTAAAAATGTCTTCAAAAAATGAAATATAGTAACCATACATATTTTAAACATTTTTACAAAGAAGGAAGAGGTTCTCAATTTGACTGATTTTTTAATGTTTGTTACCTCAGTAGTCCGTCAAAAGTTAACCGATTTGAAAAATTCGTTTTTGTCTGAGAGATTATGTCTCCCGTATGGTTCCATTCAAATTTTATCGAGATCTGATAATAATTTCGGAGATATGGAGATAAACATCTTAAACTCGAAATCGATGCATTTGTATACCTTGATGACATAATTATGGCAACTGGCTATTTTGACTATCGCGGCATGTGAAGTCGGTTTTTCCTTTTTGTACTATCAACAATTATCAACAGAAGAATAGGTAACTAAAAACACTTACAAAATAACCAAAAGCATTGATGATAACCCTTGGTAACACTCAGACATATACACACACACGCACACTTACACTCAAGCACATATCAAAACACAGAAATTATAAATGTACATTCTTACCAATTATAGATAGGTTATACATATGCTATTTGTTTTGGCTATAGTCAGATACCTATTGAGGTATCTATTACTAATAAGAAATAATTATTGTAATTACTGTGATCAAATATGTGACTGTAAATGTGCGAAAATAAACCAATATGAAGAGACACATGGTTAAACAGTCAGAACTTAAACCATATGCGTGTATTATGTGTGACTATAAATGTGCTGAAAAAAAACGTTTAAAGATACACATTAGAACACATACGGGCGAAAAACCATATTCATGTGATATGTGTGACTATAAATGTGCTCAAAAATCACATTTAAAGCTACACATTAGAACACATACAGGCGAAAAACCATATTCATGTGACATGTGTGACTATAAATGTGCTCTAAAAACACTTTTAAAGATACACATTAGAACACACACAGGCGAAAAACCATATTCATGTGATATCTGTGACTATAAATGTGCAAAACAACATGATTTAAAGTCTCACTTTAGAACACACACTGGTGAAAAACCATATTCATGTGATATGTGTGACTATAAATGTGCTCAAAAATCATATTTAAAGCTACACATTAGAACACATACAGGCGAAAAACCATATTCATGTGATATGTGTGACTATAAATGTGCTCTAAAAATACATTTAAAGATACACATTAGAACACACACAGGCGAAAAACCATATTCATGTGATATCTGTGACTATAAATGTGCAAAACAACATGCTTTAAAGTCACACATTAGAACACACACTGGTGAAAAACCATATTCATGTGTTATGTGTGACTATAAATGTGCTCAAAAATCACATTTAAAGCTACACATTAGAACACATACAGGCGAAAAACCATATTCATGTGATATGTGTGACTATAAATGTGCTGTAAAAACACATTTAAAGATACACATTAGAACACACACAGGCGAAAAACCATATTCATGTGATATCTGTGACTATAAATGTGCAAAACAACATGCTTTAAAGTCACACATTAGAATACACACTGGTGAAAAACCATATTCATGTGATATGTGTGACTATAAATGTGCTCAAAAATCATATTTAAAGCTACACATTAGAGCACATACAGGCGAAAAACCATATTCATGTGATATGTGTGACTATAAATGTGCTTTAAAAACACATTTAAAGATACACATTAGAACACACACAGGCGAAAAACCATATTCATGTGATATGTGTGACTATAAATGTGCTCTAAAAACACATTTAAAGATACACATTAGAACACACACAGGCGAAAAACCATATTCATGTGATATCTGTGACTATAAATGTGCAAAACAACATGCTTTAAAGACACACATTAGAACACACACTGGTGAAAAACCATATTCATGTGTTATGTGTGACTATAAATGTGCTCAAAAATCACATTTAAAGCTACACATTAGAACACATACAGGCGAAAAACCATATTCATGTGATATGTGTGACTATAAATGTGCTGTAAAAACACATTTAAAGATACACATTAGAACACACACAGGCGAAAAACCATATTCATGTGATATCTGTGACTATAAATGTGCAAAACATGATTCTTTAAAGTCACACATTAGAACACACACTGGTGAAAAACCATATTCATGTGATATGTGTGACTATAAATGTGCTCAAAAATCATATTTAAAGCTACACATTAGAACACATACAGGCGAAAAACCATATTCATGTGATATGTGTGACTATAAATGTGCTTTAAAAACAAATTTAAAGATACACATTAGAACACACACAGGCGAAAAACCATATTCATGTGATATCTGTGACTATAAATGTGCAAAACAACATGCTTTAAAGTCACACATTAGAACACACACTGGTGAAAAACCATATTCATGTTTAATGTGTGACTATAAATGTGCTCAAAAAAAAGGTTTAGAGATACACCGTAGAACACATACAGGCGAAAAACCATATTCATGTGTTATGTGCGATTATAAATGTGCTGAAAAAAAACGTTTAAAGTTACACATTAGAACACATACAGGCGAAAAACCGTATGCATGTGACATGTGTGACTATAAATGTGCAGAACAATATGCTTTAAAGAGTCACATTAGAACACACACAGGCGAAAAACCATATTCATGTGATATCTGTGACTATAAATGTGCAAAACAACATGCTTTAAAGTCACACATTAGAACACACACTGGTGAAAAACCATATTCATGTTTAATGTGTGACTATAAATGTGCTCAAAAAAAAGGTTTAGAGATACACCGTAGAACACATACAGGCGAAAAACCATATTCATGTGTTATGTGCGATTATAAATGTGCTGAAAAAAAACGTTTAAAGTTACACATTAGAACACATACAGGCGAAAAACCGTATGCATGTGACATGTGTGACTATAAATGTGCAGAACAATATGCTTTAAAGAGTCACATTAGAACACACACAGGCGAAAAACCATATTCATGTGATATCTGTGACTATAAATGTGCAAAACAACATGCTTTAAAGTCACACATTAGAACACACACTGGTGAAAAACCATATTCATGTTTAATGTGTGACTATAAATGTGCTCAAAAAAAAGGTTTAGAGATACACCGTAGAACACATACAGGCGAAAAACCATATTCATGTGTTATGTGCGATTATAAATGTGCTGAAAAAAAACGTTTAAAGTTACACATTAGAACACATACAGGCGAAAAACCATATGCATGTGACATGTGTGACTATAAATGTGCTGAAAAAAAACGTTTAAAGATACACATTAGAACACATACTGGTGAAAAACCATTTCATGTGTAATGTGTGACTATAAATGTGCAGTGAAACATACTTTAAAGAGACACATTATAACACATACGGGCAAAAAACCATATGATCATGTGATATGTGTGACTATAAATGTACTGAAAAAAATCGCTTAGAGATACACATTAAAACACATACAGCAGGCGAAAAACCATCACGCATGTGATATATGTGACTATAAAATTTATAGTCACACATGTCACGTGGATAATGGTTGCATAATGCAATAACGTGTACATTTTAGGATAAAAGTACACGTTATTGCATACTCAATATACATATGCCGACACATACAGGTAAAAAGCCAAATGCATGTGATATCTACAAAGGTCCCTTCAAAGGTTGTCTGGAAGAGATTGCTTTAAGCGATAAGACCGCCGTGTGTGTCGCCATGTTATTTTTATAAATGATGTTTTTGTATATGTTTTATTTTCTGTTTTTGGTGATCAATAAAGAGTTTTTGTATTGTATTGTATTGTATATCTTTGACTATAAATCTTCTTAATACTATAAGAATGTTTGTCCTACCATACTGACTGGAACTACTGGTCTGACTGGTCGTAGAGAATTGAAATTTGGAGGGTACATTTGTCTTAGTACGTAAATGTTATATGTACTAAGAAAAGATTTTCTAAAATTCGTGGTTAAAGATATTTTATTTCCATAAAGAAATACAATTTCACTTACATGGAAACTTAGTACAATATGTAATTATGTAATACAATACGTAGCTTCGACTTACGAGTAACTAAATTAACAATAAAACTTATATTAATTCACATACAAACATTATTGAACTATGTGGGTACCCACTTTAGTTGTAAACTTAAAACTTTCGCGATTTGAACACATAGTTATAAATATGTCGTCTCGTGACCACGAGCAATGCAACTTGGTCGAAACGTCGAGTTAAATAAAATTAATGTTTAAGGCGCGATAAGTCCCGTATTTTCATATTTATAACTACCCACTTTAGTGACAATAATTATTGAAATAGGAGTTATCGTCGTTCCTACTTGTGACTCACACTACACCTAAACAAGTTATCTTGATGTGACACAGTGCAACAATTGTACAGAAAGTTAACGTACACTACATTAGCGTGATGTCATTCAGTATGTGACTTTTTAATTTATTTTTATAGATGTTACATGTAGATGAGTTTTTAACTTCCTTCGGCAATTTATTATAGATTTGTACTCCTGCAAAAGTTATTGTTCTTCTTCCGTAGACTGTTCGGGTGCTCGGCAGTATAATGAGGTCCTTTCTACGACTCGTTCGTGTATGAGTCTGGTGTATTTTAGTGAATGTAATGTGTGTATGTATTGTTTTGTTGAGGATTTTTCTTATAAGTATACACGTGCAATAGTTACAAAGTTGTTTAATATTCATTAGTTTAGTTTCTTTGTAAATTTTTAATGTAGGTGTAAGATAGTCCTAGTCCTAGTGAAAGAGCATTTTAATTAGTTTTTGGGGCACTTCCCCAAATTTCAATGAGATATAGTAGGTGTGGTTTGACTAAAGAGTTATAAATTGTTTTCTGTACGTGATGAGGTAGACACCGAACTATACTTCGTAATGAGCCTAATAGAGATGTAAGTTTATGGTGAATGTGTTCTATTTGTATGTTCCAATTTAGATAAGAATCTAAGCGCAGTCCAAGATATTTTTCGAAATGTTTTTGCTGTAGTATTTCTTGACCAATTTTAAGTGGTGGAAAACATGGAATTTTTTTATTTTTAGCTTTAAATATGATAGCAGCAGATAGCAGGTTTTCCAATCCAATCCAGTACTGTAGTTCGAGTCAAGTCCGTGTATGATTTTTAAAATTTTATCTTGTTTGCATATGGCCAGAGTACAAAGTTGGTTATTCGAGTGTTGTGTTGTAAGTTGGTCATTGTTGTCAAGTGTTGTGTGATAGCATGTGAGGAGTTTGGTTGATCAATGGAGTGTTGTGTGATAATATGTGAGGAGTTTTGTTTGTCATTGGAGTGTTGTGTAATAGTATGTGATGAGTTTAGTTGGTCATTGGAGTGTTGTGTGATAGTATGTGAGGAGTTGAGATGATTACTGGAGTGCTGTGTGATAGAATGGGTGGAGTTTAGTGAGTCATCGGAGTACTGTGTGAGTGTGATGCCTCGTGAGATATCAGATAAAGATAAAGATAAATTTATTGCAAGAACTGTGTATATACAAGGTCTTAAACTTAAATGAGAGTAGCAACAGTTTTCCCATTTCGGGCGTGCAATATAAATATATAGTAGTAAAAGGATCTAACAATATATGCAAATATAGAATCGCTTAATTTACTACTTATACATTTTATGAAACTAATAATTAATTTACTTATACACCTACTTATTTTTAACTCTGTTATTTATCTACGTTCCATAATATTCATTTACATTATAAAATACTTTACTTATTAGCCAGTCTTTTACATGTTTTTTAAATGTTTTTCCTTCCAATAGCTTAAACTCTAAGGGGAGATGATTATATATGTTAATGGCATTAATGTATGGACTATTGTGATACATGGTATTGTTGCTTTGAGGGATGCAGATGTTGTATTTATATTTGTTCCGTTGACTTGCGGCCCTCGAGGATTCAGTGATAAAAAAATATTGCTTATTGCTTTTAACAAATAAACATAATTCCAATATGTAGATTCCTGTGAGCGTGAGCAAATTATATTGTTTAAAAACAGTACGCAAGGAATCAGTACTAAGTAAGTTAAAAATCGACCTTATGCAACGTTTTTGTAGTATGAAGGTTAGCTGAACATCTACAGAATTACCCCAAAAAATAATCCCATAACTTAGATGCGGATAAACTAAACCATAATATGCATTAATTGCTGTTTGTTTATTAGATATGTTAGTAACTATAGAGAGAGCATAACAACATTTTGATATTTTACCATTAATATAGCTGATATGTCCCTTCCAGTTTAGATTTGAATCAATGGTTAAGCCTAGAAAATTGGCAATGTTTACTTCGTTAACAGGAATTCCCTTATTTATTATATTTAAGTGTAAAGGCGTCATTTTATAATTTCTTAATTGTAAAGTCTTTGTTTTTGTAATGTTAACCTTTAAATTAATGTTATCTAGCCAGTCAATATTAAATAATTATTATTTAATAACATTTTTATTTATTATAATAAGTTTAATTATATTTTTTTTTTATATTCGGATTATCTATTCTTCTTTTATAATAAATTATTTTAAAATAAAATGATTTAAAATTACAATAAAAAATAACATATTTTCAATTATAATTTTTTTTTAAATTTTATCTATTATAGGAATTATTTTAAGCACTATATTTTTTTTTAATTCAAAGAAGGTTTTAAGTTAAATTTAAACTAATAATCTTCAAAATTATTTATAAAGAATATTTTAAATATATATTCTCTTTAAGCCTTAATAATTATTAATTATAACTTAAAATTTGCAATTTTATATCATTTTTTGAATATAAGACTTTAATAATAAAAGAGAATATTTCTCGTTAATAAATTTACAATTTATCGCTTAACCAGTCAGACCCAGTCAATAACATATGCAAGAGTTTTATTTATTTCACATTCTAATTCATAATTACTTCGATTTTCTTGTGCAATGAAAATTGTAGCATCATCAGCAAACATAACACATGGATGTTTGCTAATATGCGGTAAATCATTAATGTATATTAAAAATAGAAGTGGCCCAAGTACACTTCCTTGAGGCACTCCTATAGAAATATTTTCATAATTAGATGACAATTTTTCAATTGTTTTATTATTTTTGTTGTAGATATCTATTACTGTTGCTTGACTTCTATTAGTTAAATAAGAGTTGAGTAAACTTAAAGGTGTACCTCTGATACCTACTGAATCTAATTTTTTTATCAGAATATCATGGACCACGCAATCAAAGGCTTTACTCACATCAGATTATCAGAGTGATGTAAAGTATTTGAGAAATTACCTGTAGGGCTATTCCGTAAGCTTTATCGACAGCGGAATCCGCGGTGAGATTTGAATTTCGTACCACGAAATTCAACCATATTACGAACGTGATACGATTGAATTTCGTAGTGCGAAATTCAAATCTCACCGCAGATTCCGCTGTCGAGATAGCTTACAGAATAGCCTAGCTGACCCAGGTTGCAGAGCTAGAATATTGCTAGCGAGGGTAGACCCAATAGTCGAAAAAAAGAAGTTAAATTCTTCGCATATAGCATTACCGTCAGTTAGTGTACAAGATTTAGTTATAAGTTTTGGAGGAGTGCAATCTGATTTAATCTTGTTGTTAGAAAGAGTATTAATAAGTTTCCACAACTTCCTCGGATCGCCTTCGTATTTCTTAAATTCTTTGTGATAGTAACTACTCTTAGAGTTTCGTATAGTTATAGCAGTATTGTTTCTCTCTGTAATAAATTGTGATTTGAGTTCTTCATTATTTGAGTCTTGTTTATATTTATACCACATCTCATTTCTAGATTTTATATTCGCAATTACTTCTTTACATATCCAGTCCTGTTGAGGTAGGTTAAGTATTTTAGTATTGATTGTTTTGGTATTACTAATACACAATTACAAGAAGTTCTCTAAATTTGTGTAGGTTTGAATGTTTTGAGTACATATTGCCGCTTCTACTGTTTTATATAGTCTTTTGTAGTCTATACCTTCATATGTCATGCGTTTTTTGGCAGGACTTGTATTTTTTCATAGCTAGTATAATTTGCTTGTGGTCAGACATGGGTGATTCCACAATAGCCATATGAAAACTCTTATCTTTTAAATTGGAACAGACATGGTTAAGTATAGATTTCCTTTTTGGAGTATCTCGCGTACAATATTCTTCTTCAATATCTATATACTAATATTATAAAGAGAGAACATTTGTATTTTTGTATGTTTGTAATGATTTGGCTCAAAAACTACTGGACCGATTTAAAAAATTCTTTCACTAATATATAGAATGGACTTTCGGAATGAAAATAGGCTATATATTAACCCGTTTAAATCAAAGGTAGGGTCAGTTCGCTAGTTGGCGGCCTTTTAGTGGAGTTCCCTACTTTGTCATAGGTTTTCATAAAGATATAAAACTCTCAGCGCTCTGAATTTTTGCTTGGTTGTAGTATATATAGTTTCTAGTTTGAATTAGATATAATAGAATCATGAGTTTATTATAAGAAATAATTTATAATTAATTAAACATTGAAAAATGGGCAAAACGTCAGTTGCGACCGCTTTTTTCAGTATACGACCATCAATATGCTAGATCGCGGCCGTAGATAACTTAATCGCTATTTCAAGAAAATAAATGAAAATGCACTAGTTTTCATTACAATCAGCTATAATATAACTAAAGGCACATATTTTCACTAAATGAGGTAATCTTATGTTTTTAAAACATCATCAGTAACGTCATTTTCAGTTATTATCTACGCTGGCAAATCCCAGGCCAAGGCACGTCCTCCTAAGCAGGTCTGCTGGTGGAACCAGGCGATCGCTGGCCTACGCATTAGTTCCGCCTATGCTGGTACTCCAGGCACCGGAGACTTAGACGCCGGGACGAAGAGGTGGAGAGTCAGCTGTACGAGTCCTATAGGGGGTACGTAAAGGACCTACAGCTGGCGATCTCCTACGTCAAAACCCAAGCGAGGGTAGAGCAGCTGGAGCAACTCTCAGCCACGACTCGTGGGTACGACCCTACAAAGTCGTCAGGGGGAAGTTGCGCCCATGGACGATCCACCCTCCACTTACAGAGAGTTATCTTCCTCAGCTTGTGGAGGACGTTGTGTCCATACGATTTCCAAACAGGGTGGCATATACGCTTAAATGTTAACCGCCCGAGTGGTGGGGCAGAGTGAAACGAGCGAGGACGTGCCGGAGGTGTCGGTGAGCGAGTTGGGCGCTGCCATCTTAAAGCTCTTGGCCAAAAATCGTGCTCCGGGCCTGATGGCATTTTTAACCACGTCTGGGTTTGCTTTAGACGCTGGGTGAACGTTTCCGCAGGCTTGTAAGTGCCTGTTTGGAGACGGGAACGTTCCCAACAATTTGCAAGACGGGCAATCCTTCTGAGGAAGGATGGTCGCCCCGCAGAATCTTCTTCCGCCTACTGCCCCATAGTGATGCTTGATGAGGCCGACAAGGTCAAGGAACTCTGAGATGTGGTTCCCTACCTGTCGGATGACCAGTACGGTTTTCGGTTTGGCAGGTTGTGTATTGACGTGATTAAACGCGTCAAGGCCAGCTCGGACGAGGCCGTAGCGGGGGCTGGAGTGCTGTTGGCGGTGTCCTTAGACATCGCTAATGCATTCGATTCCCTGCCGTGATCGTGCATGGGGGAGGCACTGAAGTTTATGACGTGCCTCCCTACTTGAACCGCATAATCGGGGCTTACCTGTGCCAAAGGTACATCTCGTACTCAGGGCGGGATGGCCGAATTCTTCATCGGGAGATGTCATACAGTGTTCCACAGGCTCGGTGTTAGGGCCACTCCTGTGGAACATTGGTTAGGTACGACTGGGTGTTGTGGGGAGACCTCCACACTGCCGATAACTAACTACTTTGAGCTTCTTGGCATCTCTTTAACACCCACACTCAACTTTGGATCCTACGTTGAGTCCAAGGCCCAGTTGGCTTCAAAAAAGCTCGGTATTCTGGCTAAGGTGAGACAGTACATCACACCGGGACAGCTGCTCAATTTGTATCAAGCATAGGTCCGATCGTACATGGAGTACTGTTCTTACCTGTGGGATGGTTCAGCCAAATATCAGCTGGAGGCGCTGGAAGTAATTGAGAGAAGAGGTAAGAAACTCATCGATGACAACAGACTTGTAAGTAAAAGGCTCCAGAGCCTAGAGCATCGCCGCAAACTCGCAAGTTTATCGGTTTTTTAGGGTTCCGTAGCCGAATGGCAAAAAACGGAACCCTTATAGATTCGTTATGTCTGTCTTTCCGTCCGTATGTCACAGCCATTTTTTATCGGATACATTTTTAAGAGTGTGCCATCCAATTGCACGAATTAATCCCACCATCCCCTTTCTTCTATCGGACAACAAGACGTACCGATGTGCGCCATCGATGCATAGTGGACATTCCATCTACCCGCACAAATCGTTTTGCTTCAACCTTTATGACACGCTGGTCATGGCCCGGGGAGCACGTAAGCTGCCCGTCTTGCAACATTGGCGGTGACACGATTCGTCGACCGAATTGGTTTGCTGGGTCTTCGCGTGGCGCTTGGTGAGTCGCGGAGGCTATATGCTTTCAAGGTCCGAGAGGAGCCCTGCCGCGTGATACTCATCTCACCATCAGCGACGCCTGAATCGGGGTTGGGTCCTCGGTAAAATATTTCGGACTCGTCCTCGAGAGCCGGTGGAACTTCCACGAGCACTTTAAGCGCCTCTTCCTCCGACTGATTGGTGCGGCAGCCGCCTTAAATCGGTTGTTGCCCAACTTCGGGGGCCTAAGACAAGTGCTCGCCGCCTCTATGTGGCAGTGGTATTGTCCATGGCCCTCAATTGGCCCCAATTTAAAAACCTTTGCCCTGCTGAGATCTCAGAGGGTGGTAGCTGTGGGGGTCATCCGTGGATATCGCACTGTCTCCTTTACTGTCACTTATTCACTCTCAAACTTTCGCATGTATAATATTAGTAGGATAGAATTATGTACTTTACCACACAATAAATCAACTTGTGGTATAAACTAAATGAATTGCGTCCCTATCACTCGGAAGTAGAGAAACACTAGATTAATATATGAAAAGTATATTGTCATTTAACTTAATAAGTAGGTACAAATCACCTAACTAATATTCGCCTAGCTACCGTGTAGCTACCGTGTAGCTACCGTGCCCTGCGGGTGACGACTGAGGTACTTCACTCTCGCCTTACATTGCAATCCTCTGCTGTCAGCAGATTACAATGTAAGTGTGATATTGTGTCGCTACATCAACCACCCCCTTTTGAAAAAACAAAAAAAAATACAAATATAAAAATCAAAATGCATTCGCAAAATCCAAGGTAGAAACTTCGCTCTAACAACTGAGCCAAAGCGTAATGGCTCGCGGCGACCTGCTGACAACGCGGTAATGCGATCGTCGGCCGAGCCGTGTCGCCATGAGCACTCCGTTACCTGGAATTTTGCATCCTGCCGATAACACTAACATAAAACAAAGTAACGAGAATTATGATTGTTATAAATAATAACTTAAGGCACGGTAGTACATAAAATTAATGTATACAATCCGTTTAACTTAATTAAGAATTGCAAACTCAGTTGTACAAGAAACTTAGTAGTATAAGAATAACTTAATAACGCGTAGATACATCGCGCATCACCTAAACATAGTTTTGGAGATGTTAAGGTCGTACACATACCTAATTTAATTTACACCAACTGATAAATCGATACTACGTAGGCACATCGCGGTTAACACACTCTATAAACCACACATGTTACGCGTACTGGGTAGCAACAGGCGCGGGGTTAGCAACCGCTGCTGGTGCTGCTACCGGCTGTAGCACCTGCACGTGGGTAAGGGCGGGCACCGGCCCGGTAGTTTCCTCCCAGAGCCAAGTCCTGATGCGGCTACGGAACTGCCGCCGGATGTACTCTCGAACCTTACGGATCATAGCGCACCCCACGATGAACAGCAGTATCCCGATGACAATCATCGTCATCAAGCTCTGCCGCGACATGTGTGCTTCACTGGATTCACTTCACACACTTCAGTGGGATTCTGAGCTATGACTATCTGTTCCTCCTTGGACTGATTAAATCCCATGTCGAATAAAATATAATGTAATATATAACGTATGTGCTACTACGAGTAACTACTACCTAGTGCGTCTCCAAAAATAATGTCTATAGGTAAAAGTTATCATAACCTAGATTAAGATTTCAACATCGCTAGCATAGTTTATTAAACTTTGATCAGGAAAAGAAAAAAATTTGATTGCTGATCAAATACAACACACATATGTAGAACGCTAGGTTTACATTATTATCGCTACTTACGTGCATGCAAACGTTTACAATTTACAAAATAACCATTACATTGAAAACATATTATATCTGCTTATGTAAAATACATTTGAAATAAAGTCCTTATGTACTAAAACTTTATTTTATTTTAATATACGCTTAGTTCAATTTTACTTATGTGAATAGGTAAGTAAATACAACTATAAATATTATGATAATGTATGTAGGTAAACATTATCGCCATAAACACAAATACTATATATAGTTAGAGTTTAAATCGTACCGGTGTACGTATAATTCTACTGCTCCGGGTTTGCCTGCATGCAGTAGAGTCACTGGATGTGGCCCGGGTGTGGTTATCTGTAACATCACTTCTATATACTTGGGGAGCGTCGTCGGATTGGACCGTGTGCTCAGTATTCAGTAGGTATGCAGGTTTCAGACGGTCAATAGAAACATTAAGTCGCCTATTAGGTAATTGTACCTTATACACCTTATCATTTCTACTGAGAACGCGATAGGGTCCGCCATACGGTGTCTGTAAAGGTTTACGGACGGCATCGTTCCCAATAAAAACATATTCACAGGACTTTAGATCCGGGTGGATGAATAAAGTTCTAGAATCTCGTTGTCTGGCTGGAACAGGCCTCACCCTACGTATCCTAGCACGTAGTTCATCAACTAAGGTATACGGATCTGATGGTTCAGATCTCTGTGACACGAAAAATTCGCCCGGCAATCTTAGAGTACATCCGTAAGTTAACTCGGCAGCGCTAAGATTGGAATCGCTACGTAATGTGGTTCTGAGCCCCAATAATACGGTTGGTAACTCGTCCACCCATGACGCAGTATCTAGGCGAGCTTTTAGTGCGACCTTGAGCGATCTATGCCATCGCTCGACACAACCATTGCTCTGCGGGTGAAAAGGACTACTTCTAGACCTATCCACCCCCATACATTTCAGTAACTCAGAGAAAAGCCTACTCTCGAATTGGCGGCCTTGGTCTGTAGTTAACAATTTACAAACTCCAAACCTAGCGAACCATCCTTCGTATATGTGCTTGGCTACTGTCTCTGCAGTTATATCTTTTAGCGGAAATGCCTCAGGCCAGTGTGTGGTGCGATCTATAATGGTAAGTAAGTATTTAAATCCGTCAGAATTCATTTCCATTGGACCTACGATGTCCGCGTGAATGTGTTCAAAACGTCCAGCTGGCGCATATTGTCCCAAAAAAGATACAGTGTGGCGCTGAATCTTCGATTTTTGACAACGTATGCAAGTTTTCGCCCACTTATTAAAGTCTTTATTCATGTTCGGCCAAAAAAAACGTTGGCCTACCAACTTGCGAGTGGTATTAATTCCGGGATGACTCAAGTTATGAACCGAATCAAAAGCTAATTTGCGAAACAATTCTGGTAAATACGGTCTAATATTGTCAGTTGACACTTCGCAAAAAATGTGAGTTGCAATATTAGGTACAGTTACCTTTTTAATGTTTACGTTGCTACTTGCGTTGTTTTTCCAATGTGTCACGTAGGCGTCGGCACACTGGGCGGTTGCAAGTTCTGCGTAATCTAAGCTACTTGGACATGATATCGTCTCTATACGGCTTAGCGAGTCTGCTACTATGCTCCATCGTTGCCTGTTATATAACGAATATCAGTAGTGAATTCGCTAATGTACATAAGTTGCCTAGTTCTGCGTGGCGTTTCTTTGTCACTAGCTAGCTTTGAAAATGCAAATGTTAGAGGCTTATGATCTGTGTAAATGATAAGCGCTCTACCTTCGAACATCTTTCTGAAATGAATAATCGCTAAATAAATTGCTAACAACTCACGATCGTAAGTACTGTACTTCATCTGAGTATCTGTTAGTTTTCGCGAAAAATAACCTAAAGGTTTCCAATTCCCGTCTACTAGCTGTTGAAGAACCCCGCCTACGCAAATATTTGACGCATCCGTCATAAGCGCTATAGGCGAGTCAGCTAAAGGATATGACAAAGTCGTGGCGTTCTGAAGACTTTCTTTACATTTTGTAAATGCTTCAATAGCCTCGTCAGTCCAATGAACTGGTGTCTTATCGTTTTTTTTAACGCTACCAATAAGCTTGATGAGCACCGCTTGGTAAGACATAGCTTTGGGCATATGTGGTCGGTAAAAGTTTACCATGCCGATAAAACGTCGGAGTTGAGCTACTGTTATAGGTCTAGGAAAATCTACAATAGCTTGTACTTTATCGCGAGCTGGTTTTATACCTTCGACTGTTACTTCATGACCTAGAAATTCAATATGTGACTGACCGAACGAGCACTTAGATAAATTTATCGTTATGCCAAAATCATTTAAGCGTTTAAACAAGACTTTTAGGTGTTGTTCGTGCCTAATACTGGATTCGCTGGCCACGATGACGTCATCTAAATAACAAAAAATGAAATTTGAGCTCGGTTCGAAAGTTCCGTCATCACGTTCTATTCCTAAGCCCTGTAAAACAGTGCTGTTCATGAAGCGTTGAAAAGACTGTGCCGCGTTACGCAAACCGAATGACATTCTCGGAAATTCGAACAGTCCGAACGGCGTAATAATGGCGGTTTTTTCAATATCTTCAGGAGCAACGGGGATAGAATGGTAAGCGCGATTTACATCGATTTTACTAAATACAGTCTTATTAGTCAAGATATAAGTAAAATCATGTAAGCGAGGGATCGGGTATCGGTCGGGCTTCGTAACCGCGTTCAGCTGTCTGTAATCTCCACAAGGACGGATTTCTCCATTCTTTTTCGGAACAACATGCAGCGGGCTGGACCACGGGCTTTTCGAAGGTCGACAAATTCCCAACTCTTGCATAATACGAAATTCCTCACTCACCTTCTTGTACCTGTCGGGAGGCAGCGGGCGGGCGCGTGCATGCACGGGCGGCCCGGTCGTCTCTATATGATGAAACACCGTATGCTTAGGTGTGTCATTGAAAGAAACCGGTTTGGTTATATCCGGGTACTGCGAAAGAAGGTTAAAATACGGATGTGATTCGTCTAAAGTGCTTAAAGTAGGTTCAGAACAAGACACAATAGAAGCAATAACATTTACATTCGTCACTTGATCAATTAACCTACGGTTACTTAAGTCGATTAAAAGTTTATGATACTTTAAAAAGTCTGCGCCTAAAATCGGTTGATTAACAGCTGCTAACACGAAAGTCCAACGATAAGGTCTACGCCTACCTAAGTCCAAAACTAGAGTCTTTAGTCCAAACGTACTTATTTCTGTACCATTGGCAGCGTAAAGTTTATAACCGACACTGTTAACACAAGAAGACTTACGAGCGGGGAGAACCGAACAATTAGCCCCCGAATCGACGAGAAACCGTAAACCCGATGTTTTATCCGCGACACTAAGACGGTTGTTACTGTCCACGCTAGTACAGGGTACCGTCGTCACCTGCACCTCTCCTAGTTTCCCTCGTCCGACTTCCAGCTGCACGGTGACACGCACTTGTGCGCCTTCACCCCGTAGCGGAAGTGGTAGAAGCACTTCCAGTCTGGCTTCCGGGATCTCCTGGATGAGCTGGTATCGGCGGGTGTAGAACTTCTAGCGGGGCGGAAGCCCTGGCTGCGGCCTCTGGGACGCGATTGCCGGAAGTTACCGGCCTGGGACTTCTGGAGCTGGTCGATACGCTGATTGATCTTCCGTATTTCGCCTATGATCAAATCAGTAGCACTGGTTGAGGAGGCTGTTGAGGAACCCCCTACTTTCACCTCCGCTATGCTTACAGGAACTGCTGTTTCCATAATCTTGTCCGCGATGCGGGCTAAAACGTCCAGCTCGCTGGATTCCGTCACGGCGATGATGCCTCGGACGGACACAGGCAGGTGGCCTTGTCAAAGTATCTTTAGTGTATCATCCGGGACCCTCGAGCGAGCAAGGTCTCGCATCCGTCGCAATAGCTGCGAGGGCTTCTGCTCGCCGAGTTCCATCTCACTGATTAGCTTCTGTATCTGGCGCGTCTCAGATTCCTCGTATATCGCCAGTAACCGTTCTCTCAAGGTGTCGAATTTCTGAGTATCTGGCGGCGTGATAAGAATATCTGTCACCTGTTGTATCGCCTCTTTGGAGAGCTTTGTAATGACCAGGTTGTATCTGGCCTCATCTGAAAGCTTCTGTTGGGCGAGAACGGCCTCCGTCTGCAGGAACCAGAGCCTGGGATGGTCGGTCCAGAACTCCGGTATACGTGACGTAACCGAAATAGCTGCTAATTCCGACTCCACCTTCACCGGGGCAGCGGGCGCGGGCGCCGGGCCTTGTGCTGGCCCGGGCGCTAAGGCCTGGCTCGGCGTGTGTGTAGGCAGCATAATGACACAGTAATTACACAGCACTAAAAGTCACAGCAACACAAGTTTGAAATGTCCGTAGTACGACGATAGCGTGTTTTATTTACCGGGGGCACGATAGCAAGTAAGTGAGTGAGCCGCCACCCGAATATTGCGGGGTCACCACTTTACCACACAATAAATCAACTTGTGGTATAAACTAAATGAAGTGCGTCCCTATCACTCGGAAGTAGAGAAACACTAGATTAATATATGAAAAGTATATTGTCATTTAACTTAATAAGTAGGTACAAATCACCTAACTAATATTCGCCTAGCTAATCGCCTAGCTACCGTGTAGCTACCGTGCCCTGCGGGTGACGACTGAGGTACTTCACTCTCGCCTTACATTGCAATCCTCTGCTGTCAGCAGATTACAATGTAAGTGTGATATTGTGTCGCTACAGTACCAATTACATAATATGAACCTATCCTAACGATTCTATTATAAGTGAATATCTCACCATATAAATTAATTAAAAAAATACATTTCAAATATCCCGTTACTTGTTGGGTGGACGCAAAATGACATATTGGCTGGCTGTGTTTAGATGGCGGCCACCATACTTTCATAAATTTTTACACGGCCGTAATCTGACACGGAGGGTTTAGAATGCGGCCCCCTATATAGTTTTTTGACGAATTTGGGAGATATTGGCGGCCGTAAACTAAAAAATAATAACATCAGATAGCCACCTACATGAAACAAAAGTTAATGATATAATTATATGTACGTAGAAAAAGAACGTAGGAAATTAAATTACTCGCGACGCGTCAGTAACCCGGCCGGCCGGCCGTAAACTAACACAATAATATTTTGCCTAATTCACTAGGCGACCACCCAATATTTTGCATAGTTGTTTAATTAATACACAATATACATTAAAAAAATCAATAAAGAATTCATAAGCTCGTAGTTCAATCCACTTATCACCACAACAAATGATTGTATTACGATATTACATATCTTTGAACAAGTACGTGTCCGCTATTTTTTCCGTAGTTTCGGCAACGTGCGGGCACGTGTATCGAGACCGCTGAATTGAACGAGCTTCTGTTGCTCCCGCTTTATTATTATTCTAGCGATTTCAAAAGATTGGGTACCTAGTGTTATCCAACTTCATAATAAAGTTAAGTTATATTGCAAGAAATGAGATGGCATTCCTATTCTCAACCATTATCTGAAATCTGAGCTGTAAGTTGGTGAGGATTTGAGTATTCTGTAGAGTCCAGGAGATGTCCCAGCATCAGGTCAATGTTCCATGTTCTCACAATATCGTTGAAGAAGAAGATTTTCGAATCGATCAGACCTATGAAAGTTGATTTCATAGCGCAATAGCTCATAGTTTTATAACGATTGAACGAATTTTCATGAATCAAAGCTAAGAACACTCGATGAAGACATCTATCAAACAAAAAAAAAAATCGGTTCTTCCGGTTAAGTGCTAAGATGCTACAGACAGACACACAGATACAAACGTTAAGCGTATATTACCTCTACGTTTTGCGTCGGGGAACGCCGTAAGGTTAAGGCGGCAGATGTTCTCCTTGGTGGTAAGCTACTATTTGGTAGATTTAATGATCCCACTACCACTGTACGAAAACTCATGATTCATGAATGCACATTAAACTTTCATTGGTAGGTATATAGCTAGGATTAGAACCAACGACCGTCGGGTCAGAATCAGGGTAACTGTCCTTTACGCCAAAGGGCCGTCCAATATCACTACGTAAGTATTATAAAACAAAGTCCATCACTGCGTCTGTCTGTCTGTTCGCAATAATCTCAATAGCTACTGAACGGATTATCCTGCGGTTTTCACCAATAGCCAGAGTGTTTATGAGGAAGGTTTACGTACATAATTCGTTAAGGTTTTGTGTATATTGGTTGAAATATGACGATGATTGTTAAATATGTTAATATTTTATATTCGATGCAACAAACTGATGCAAATTTTGTAGGCATATATGTTCTACCCGTGCGAAGCCGGGGCGGGCTGCTAGTTATTTATAATTTTGTAGCCCGTTTCACGAAGCATACCACAGTACTTTTTCGTAAGGCTATTTTTGGTAAGCAGATCAATATTAAAGTCACCGAAGACCAATGCTCTCTTTCTTTTCAGAAGTTGGGTTGAGTAGACTTCCAAAAAATCCTTATTGTTAGCGTTACCAGGATTGTACACCACACCTACATTTAGTGCATATTTTTCTAGGTAAATAGTTAATAAATAGTAAATAATAAATAGTTTATGCCGCCGGTATAGGTTTCTTTAGAAAGGTTGTGGGTTAATTAAGTCATTGTGGATGTAAATAGAGAAACCACCTCCCGTGGTACGAATGTTGTGATAGTGCGTGTTATTTGAAAGTTATTAGCCTCTTCTTTAGATTTTAGCCAGGTTTCGGTTAATATGATAAAGTGAGTGGTGCTTTTCATGCATTGTAAAACAGATTTTAATTCATCGAATTTTCCTTTTCTCCGTATACTTCGCACATTAGCATAGAAAAAATTTAATGATAATTTAGACATCTCAAAATCTTCGTATGTATGACATAATTGGTAAGTTATTGTATCATCTTTTTTAGGGTTCCGAACCCAAAGGGTACCAACGGAACCCTATTACTGAGACTCCGCTGTCCGTCTGTCTGTCTGTCTGTCCGTCTGTCACCAGACTGTATCTCATGAACCGTGATAGTTAGACGGTTGAAATTTTCACAGATGATGTATTTCTGTTGCCGCTATAAGAACAAATACAAAGAACAGAACAAAGTTAAAAATTAAAGGGTTTAAAACAAAAAACGTGTTTTTTAAGATACTAAATTAATTCACCTAGACGCAGCTAGATGGCAGCACAGGAAAAATTAGCACGCGCAAGCGTTTCATTTGTTAAATTTGTGGGCCTCGGACTCGGTCGATTTGTTAACTTAGTTAATAAATGAATATAGTGTACAGCATTGAAAAATATATCTTCAATTTTAGTACTTGTAGAGCTTCAATTAGCTAGAATCAGTAGAAATTTAGTCGAACAAATACTCGGTCTTCCAGATATTTATTTAATTATATTAATTACCTTTGTGTTAATACTTACTTAGTTGGTGTTAGAAATTCGTGGCGACTGGCGTTCGGACTTCGGAAATACGGAACCCTCCGTGTGCGGGACAAAAGTCTGACTCGCACTTGGCCAGTTTTATTATTTTGGACTTTTGGCGAGATCGATTCATTTAGTTTTTTGACGTAGTCTGAATAATTTGAGGAGTACCCTTAATGTGCTTGATAATAAGGTCTTTCTCTCCCTTTTCTTTGTTATTTTTCGGTTGTTCAGTTCTTCATTAAGCTGTTTAAGTAGGGTTCTTTCGGCAGTGGTCTGATCGCGATATATTCTGACGTTTGCCGGCAGATGCTGTTTGATTTTCATTAAAGAATGAACTTCCTGAGTACTTTCAAGGCACACTTTTAAAGGGCGAACTTTGTTTGTAAATAATCTTCCGAGTCTTATCTTATTAGTTATCTTGGGGCATACAGATAATGCGTTTTGAAAAATATTCTGTACCGATTTTACATCTTCTGATCGACGGATAGAAACATCCACATTTGTCGATTCTGGCAGACCAATTACAATAATATTTTTACTTCTGTAAGCTCTTTCTTGAACTTCATTTTTCAGCTTTTCAGTATCATATATGTTTGACGCTATTGGCTGGACTGTCGAGGTTTTTAACTTCTCCATGTCAGTTTCAAAGTTAGCAATTTTCAACTCCATTACTGAGTTAGATTCTTTAAGTTCGGATATATCAGATTTAATAGACGTGTTTTCAGACAATAGCTTTTCAGCGGTAATTTTGATTTGATCTGTTTGATTTTTCAAAGCAAAAATATCATCTTTCATAGGTTTCATGTTAGCTTCCAAAGCCGCTATCATATCTGAGCGGAACGATTGTAGTGCATTTACCAACATCTGGTTGCAATCATAATCACATTCTCTTTGTTTCCTTTTTCTGAGAGGCGTCGAACTATCAGACTCATAATCACCTGCTCTGGACAAATCTGGTTGAGAATGTGATCCACCTGGACCTACTGGTGGTAAATCTTTACGCTGTGGCGAGCGTTGGACATTCATTTCGCTCAGTTTGATTTTAGTACAAGGTGAGATAAGAACACAAGATACAACTGTTTCTTTTACCCTTACGCCCGATGTTCCGGCCGCTCGATGCAGTGCACGTGTACTCGCTGCTGTGCCGCGCTTCAAGGAAGAACGTAGTATGTGGGTCACTTCAAGTGTTAGACAATATTAAAATTTAACACTGTACGTTTTAGCATATTTCTGTTTTTTGTGAATTAATATAGTCGTTAATTATTTGGTCAACACGTCTGCTTACTGTGACTGCTGAAGCTACTCAAATTCACTCAATTCAATTCAATTAAGGGGATGAAATGGCGGTTCAAAGCTTGTATGAAGAAACAAGATTTGATAGTATTTTCTATTCGAAACTTCACACAAGTGCTTCAGTAAATAAATAATTAAATATGTGTTTCAGGCTTTTTCGAAATTCCTCCCCTAAGAGGGTGAAATGGGGTTACAAATCTGAAAATCAATATTGTTTCGGATTGTGCTGATATTTGGCATGCAGATAGTTATAACAACGTTAGTTCCCTGTGAAAATGATTTATTAAAATTCACCCCTTCACACGTTTGCGGACGTTGCAACGGCTATAGCATATATCTATGATCTACTCAGGGTGACGCGGCGGCTAAAGCCGTTTATGTTTTTCGCACTCCAGGGCCACACCGTGTATAGCAGATGATTTCCTATACTTCCATCGTACATTTCATCATTAAGTGCCCCAAAACCAAACATTTCAAATTGCTAGGTGTCATATAACATCACTTTTGACATCTAAAAAGTTGTCGCTACTCATCCTTATTTGTGTGCGCACGCACACTGACGCACCTGCTATAGCAGCGAGAATTATGTGGCAATTTGATCAGTTCAGTCGACCGGCGATTGCCCCGTCGACCGGTGACCGGTGTCGGTGTGACTTTTTTCGTAAGTGATTTTTGTTTTGATGCAACGGTGAGTTTATGTCGCTTTACTGACTAAATATGAATAAATTGTCACTAATCTAATACTATAAGAATCTTTGTCCTGACATACTGACTGACAGACAAAGCACATCCTAAACCGCTGGTCGTAAAGACTTTAAGAGGGTATATTTGTCTTAGTACGTAGAGGTGTACTAAGAAAGGATTTTCCAAAATTCACCCCTTAAGGGAATGAAATGGGGGTTCAAAGTTTGTATGGAGAAACAAGATTAAATAGTCTTTTCTATTCGAAACTTCACACAAGTGCTTCAGTAAAAAAATAAGTAAATACATGTTTCAGGTTTTTTTTTAAATCCACCTCTAAGAGGGTAAAATGGGGTAACAAAGTGTGAAAATCAATATGTTTTCGGATTGCGCTGAAATTTGGCATGTATATAGTTATTACAACGTTAGTTACCCCTGAAAAAAGATTTTTCAAAATTCACCCCGTCGTATCGTATCACGTTCGTAATACGGTTGAATTTCGTAGTACGAAATTCGAATCTCACCGCGGATTCCGCTGTCGAGATAGCTTACAGCATAGCCTAGCTGAAGGGGATGAAACGGGGGGTCAAAGTTTGTATGGAGAGACAAGATTAGATAGTATTTTCTATTCGAAACTTCATACAAGTGCTTGAGTAAAAAAATAAGTAAATAAGTGTTTCAGGTTTTTTTTATTACGAAATTTGGCATGCGGATAGTTATTACGACGTTAGTTTCCTCTGAGAAAGAATTTTCCAAAATTTTCCCCTGAAGGGGATGAAACGGGGGTTCAAAATTTGTATGGAGAAACAAGATTAGATAGTACTTTCTTTTCGAAACTTCATACAAATGCTCCAGTAAAAAAATAGAAATAGAATAGAAATACTCTTTATTGAATACCAGCACAGTAAAATAATAAACAACTTAAAGTCTATGGTATTACAATGGGCGGTCTTATCGCTAAGAGCGATCTCTTCCAGACAACCTTTGTATGGACAGTATCGTGGTAAGAATTGGCTGGTAGTGCAGTGCGCAATACATAAATCTACAGTGCGAGTAAAATTATAAATATAAACAAATCAATAAAGCAATCTAGTTATAAGAAATAAGCTAATTACACTTTATATATATACACATACATATACACATCAAATACATACATACTGAAGAATAATATATAACATATATGACACATATATATAAATATACATATACTATACATACATAACAAATATATTAATATATGTAAACGTTATAAAGTTGAATATTACAATTGTAAATATATATAAATATATAAATAAGTAAATACGTGTTTCAGGTTTTTTTTAATTACACCCTAAGAGGGTGAAATGGGGTAACAAAGTGTGAAAATCAATATTGTTTCGGATTGCGCTGAAATTTGGCATGCCGATAATTATTACGAAGTTAGTTCCCTCTGAGAAAGTATTTTCCAAAATTCATCCCTGAAGGGGATGAAACGGGGATTCAAAGTTTGTATGGAGAAACAAGATTAGATAGTCTTTTATATTTGAAACTTTTATTTTTATATTTATCACTTTGACACTTAAGTACTTGTGTTAACACAAGTACTTAAGTGTCAAAGTGATACTTCGAAATCAGGCCAAGTGTCCGCGAACGTGTTAAGGGGATGAAACGAGGATTCAAAGTTTGTATGGCGAAACAAAATGAGATAGTCAGATGTTTTATTCGAAACTTTACGTCAGTAATACTATACTACTAATAATACTATACTTTATGTATAAGTAATAAGTAAATACGTGTCGCAAGATTTTTCGAAATGGGGTTGGTTTGGTAACAAAGTCTAAATTAATCAATATGGTTTTTCGGGCTTTATAAATATGAATCCCTATTTCCCTTAGTCACGCGATAACATGAAATCGGTTGAACAAATTTGGCTAATTTGATGTATTTTATGATAGAAAGGTTTTTACAAAAGAAAAGTTTGAAATAAATAAAAGAAGTTTTTAACGCGGGCGAAGCCGCGGGGCACTTCTAGTGTGCAATTAAACCAGTAAGGCTATTCTGTGAGCTATCTCGAAAGCGGAATCCGCGGTGATATTCGAATTTCGTACTACGAAATTCAATCTTAACACGATCGTAATACGGTTGAATTTCGTAATACGAAATTCAAATCTCACCGCGGATTCCGCTTCCCGCTTACAGAATAGCCCTACAGGCCTTTCTTACTCATACAAATCATACAATTCAAATATAATAAAAGGAACGTTTATCAATAATTAAGTTAGATGTATATGTGTAGCCATATATTTATTATATACCAAAATGTAGTAATTAAGTATGTAAATTTAGATTTATAATTTAAAATAGATATCTAGTTATATTAGGTAACTTACTCGTACACCACTAATACGAGTGTACATATTGCATGTTCGAAAAGAACAAACTGTTGGAACTATAATATATTGTTATGATCTTTTGTATACAAAGTTTAAGCAATTAATACTATTCTATTCTATACTCCATGTACTGCCGCGTTATTCACCTACCGGCCGCGGGGCCGTCCATGGCCTTTATTCAGTGTGATTGCCGCTAGCCGCGCAAGTGGTCGCAATTCGCATGCATAAAACCTACATGCATGCATAGTACCTACTATTAATTATACTGTGCTAAAACTTTTGTAAATTTTATTAAAAAGTAACGCATTGCAGTATAATCAAAGTATCTTTTAACTACCTCGACAATAAACTTATATATATATATATAATAGATAATGTACTTATTATCAGTAATGTACTACATTACATTGCACGTCGGTGTAATCTATTACCAATTATTATCAAATTGTTATTAGTCGTAAGTTTTGTTCGAAATAAATCATTCATTCATTCAAATGTTTTCTCACAACACCCAACCCTACAGTAGCAGCGGCCTTATCAAAGGCACATGAGTAAACTTATGTGTCAAAGGCACGTGACGGGCTAAGTAATTCAGACTCTCGCTGCGTGGACTAAGGCTGAGCGCAGACTATAGACAAAACAGTCTTAAGACAGTTTTGTCTGGGAGAGACAAGTCTATATACAAGTGGGTGGGACAGAGTGTCTATTCTATACGTAGTTTTATTATCTGTTCTCGGTGCCGACAAACAAAACCGATGCAACACAGAACAGATACTACGTATAGAATGGACACTGTTCGCCCCAACAATCGAGGCTTACTCACGGGAGGTGAGCGATTTTGAGCTGTCGAGGAACTAACTTGAGCAAGGACGCGCCACTCGCGAACGACGCGACGAAAATAAATCACTCAATAGCACTATTTTATTTATTTAATTTTTTTAAGGTTGGTTCCAATTAAGCTAGACCTCTAAATTGTATGAGCGCTCAGTTCCTTTTTTTACCTTTTGAGATACGGAACCCTAAAAATGATAAAGTAGATATCTAGTTACTGTATAACTGAAGAAGACAAATGGTAGGTAGGTACATAATACGTGTATTGGTGGAGTGATCAAAGTGTTCTATACGTCGTATCTGGAACCCTAGAGAAAATCCAATTTCCTGTTTGCCTTCACGCTAACGCAAGTTCAAAATGTATGGGAATGACATTTTTGTTGCTGAAACAAATGTCATTCCATAGATTCTGAACTTGCGTTAGCGTGGAGGCAAAAAGGAAACTGGGTTTTGTCTAGGGGCCCCGTTCTGTGTCGCATCCTCGCAGACAAAAAAGTTTTGTTCGCAGTGTGCGCAGGGTGATAGCCAAAACTGTCTTGAGACAGTCTTGAGACAGACTTGTCTGTCCCAGACAAAACTGTCTTAAGACTGTTTTGTCTATAGTCTGCGCTCAGCCTAAAACTCGCTCGCGCTTAAACACGTTCACGGCGTCCCTCAACGTGCGATCCCACAAACTAAGCGAGATTGTGGGACGCGGTCCGCGCCGCCCACCTCCCCGCGAGTACTCCGCCGTTGCTCTGCGCAAGTACATTCGATTCCAAACTGTATGCTTGTAAGGCTGAGCGCAGACTATAGACAAAACAGTCTTAACGGTCAGTCTCAAGACAGTTTTGTCTATCACCCTGCGCACACTGCGAACAAAACTTTTTTGTCTGCGAGGATGCGACACAGAACAAAATATAGAATGGACACTTTGATCACTCCACCAATACATGTATTGTGTACCTACCTACAATTTGTCTTCTTCAGTTATACAGTAACTAGATATCTACTTTATCATTTCTAGGGTTCCGTTTCTCAAAAGGTAAAAAAAGGAACTGAGCGCTCATACAATTTAGAGGTCTCACTTAATTGGAACCAACCTTAAAATATGTTAATAAATAAAATAGTGCTATTGAGTGATTTATTTACGTCGCGTTGTTCGCGTGTGGCGCGTCCTTGCTCAAGTTAGTTCCTCGACAGCTCAAAATCAGTAGGGAGGTGAGTAAGCCTCGATTGTTGGGGCGAACAGAGTGTCCATTCTATACGTAGTATCTGTTCTGTGTTGCATCGGTTTTGTTTGTCGGCACCGAGATCAAATAATAATACTACGTATAGAATAGACACTCTGTCCCAACCACCAATCGAGGCTTCCTCACCTCGCTACTGCTAGGCTATTCTGTAAGCTATCTCGACAGCGGAATCCGCGGTGAGATTAGAATTTCGTAGTACGAAATTCAATCGTATCACGATCGAAATAAGGTTGAATTTTGTAACACGAAATTCAAATCTCACCGCGGATTCCGCTGTCGAGATAGCTTACAGAATAGCCTAGCTGATTCTGGAGCTGCTGAGGAGCTAGTTTAAGCAAGGCACCACACGCGGACGACAACAGAACAATAATACTACTCACGTGAAAATTAACGTCAACTTCATACATATATGTTGGGACCAGTACACACAGGAGGTTCAAATTTACGTAGGTTCTATATTATATATAAAAACCAGCAAAATCGAGTTGAACTCGCCCACCGAGGCTTCCGTACCAACTTCTCAGACTAGTTTAAGGGACAAACTTAACTTTGTAGTTCGATCCATATAGGACATGTATTGCAACAACTACAATTAATCATAAGTTAAATATTGTTTCTTTGAAGTGTTTCACACTATATATTTTTGTAAATTGTTAAACAATTATTCGTTTAACAATTAATCATATGTTTATAAAAGTAAATTAATCGTTTTTAGGGTTCCGTATCTCAAACGGTAAAAAAGGAATCCTTATAAGATCACTTTCTTATCCGTCTGTCCGTCTGTATGTCCGTGTGTCACCACCGATTTTCTCAGGAACGGGTGGACCTAGCAAGTTAAAATTTATACCAGATACTGATGTTTATGGTCCTAATTAGATATATAAAAATCAAGATCCAGAGTCAACACGATAATAAGATATAGACATATTTAGATTTTCGCCGAAATTTGTAAGTACCTAAATTTACCTTAATTTTCGACTTTTTTATTTTTCGGAATTTTTCCTTTACTTGTGCTGTAATATCTTGATTTTGACCATAGTTGACAATTCTAGGTCTACCGGAAGTACCATATAGGTTTTGGGTCGAAAACCTGTAGGGTACTTCCCGTTGACCTAGAACCATGAAATTCGACAAAGAGCAAGGTCTTACAGCACAAAAAAAGGGGAAATTTCAAAAACGAAAAAATTATTAAAGTAAATGGTGTCCTATACATACATAATTAACGCCAGTTAAGATATGCCTCTGAGTTATATGAGCGCTCATACAATTTAGGGGTCTAGCTCAATTGGCACCAAACTTAAGTTTGGTGCCAATTGATTGAGCCAAATACATAAGGTAAATATGTTACTAAAATTGTGCCTCTGTGTAATTTATTTTATTCATAGTTGACGCTAATTAAGATAGGCCTCTGAGTTATATGAGCGCTCATACAATTTAGATGTCTAGCTAACCAACCTTAAAAAATGTAAATAAATAAAATAGTGCTATTGAGTGATTTATTTTCGTCGCGTCCTTCGCGTGTGGCGCGTCCTTGCTTAAGTTAGTTCCCCGACAGCTCAAAATCGGTAGGGAGGTGAGTAAGCCTCGATTGTTGGGGCAAACAGATTGTCCATTCTATACGTAGTATCTGTTCTGTGTTGCATCGGTTTTCTTTGTCGGCACCGAGAACAAATAATAATACTACGTATAGAATAGACACTCTGTCCCACCCACCAATCGAGGCTTCCTCGCCTCGCCTCTGATTCTGGAGCTGCTGAGGAGCTAGTTTAAGCAAGGTACCACACGCGGACGAAAACAGAACAATAATACTACTCACGTGAAGATTAACGTCAACTTCATACATATATGTTGTGACCAGTACACACAGGAGGTTCAAATTTACGTAGGTTCTATATTATATATAAAAACCAGCTAAATCGAGTTGAACTCGCCCGCCGAGGCTTCCGTACCAACTGCTCAGACTAGTTTAAGGGACAAACTTAACTTTGTAGTTCGATCCATAGGAAATGTATAGCAACAACTACAAATCATAAGTTTGTAAAAGTAATTTAACCGTTTTTAGGGTTCCGTGTCTCAAAAGGTAGAAAAGGAATCCTTATAAGATCACATTCTTGTCCGTCTGTCTCTCTGTCTGTGTGTCTGTCTGTCCGTCTGTCTTCCGTCTGTCCGTGTGTCACCACTGATTTTCTCAGGAACGGGTGGACCTAGCAAACTGAAATTTATACCTGATACTGAAGTCTATAGTCCCTATTGGGTGTATAAAATTCAAGGTCTTGAATCAACACAATAAAAAGATATGGGCAAATTTAGATTTTCGCGAAAACTTGTTAGTACCAAAATGTACCTTAATTTTCAACATTTTTTATTTTTCGGAATTTTTCCTATACTTGTGCTTTAAGACTTTGCTTATAACCAAAATTGACAATGCTAGGTAAACCGGAAGTACCCTATAGGTTTTGGGTCGAAAACCTATAGGGTACTTCCCGTTGACCTAGAATCATGAAATTTGGCAAGCAGCAAGGTACAGCACAAATTATGGAAAAATTCCAAAAAATAAAAAAGTTGAAAATTAAAAGGTGTACATACATACATAGTTTACGCCAATTAATGTAGACCTCTGAGTTATATGAGCGCTGATACAATTTAGAGATCTAGCTGAATTGGTTCGTACGGAAGCCTCGGTGGGCGAGTTCAACTCGACTTAGCCAGTTTTATTTTTAACTTTATTTTAGTTTTTAGTATTTGTTCTTAAATCCCCATAATAATACATACTTAGTGAAAATGTCAAGTATCTACCTATTACTGTAAAGGAGATACAGCTTTGAGAAAGGCGGATAGACAGACGGACGGATGGACAGCGAAGTCTCAGTAGTCCCTAGGGTGGGTCCCTTTGGTTTCGGGACCCTAAAAAATGTCTGATTTGATAAAGGTGCGTACAGACTATGTAACATGTTATTTAACTTGTGTTAACGTACACGTCCACACCATGTAACCTTGTTATTCAACATTGCAACCCAAATCATTACTGTACACATTAGAATAACAATGTTATTTAACAATTTTCGTTTGTCGTTCTCGGTTAGTAGGCTTGGGTAACTCCGGACACATCTATATCTTCGGATATATATCCCTAAGCGAATATATACCCATCATTCCACTTCCCGAAACCTTAATACTAGTATATCCCATATATCCGGTATACCTTTATGAAACACAAAAAAAATGTGAAATCGGTTAAAAAGTAAAGCCGTAAGTGAATAGGTATTTTCTAGGCAACCTTGCCATATTATTTTGGATCACGTCATCATCACTAACAACGGGTACAAAAACAATGCAAAAACACAACAGGTACGGTCTTATAATGTTACATAATATCGGTTATGAAATGCGGATATTTTTTATTTTGGATATGGGATATACTACTCATTGAAGTATTATTTATCTATTTATCTGCAAAGTCTGAAACACATTTCACATGGATATACCGAACATACTAAGCAGTTATACTAAGCGGATAATATATAAAGGGGACATACTAAGCGGATATATATCCTTACATGGAATGATATACGATGTACTCACTCCTCTGTTGGATATAGTTAGCCCAAGCCTATTTAGTAGTGTACACGTGTTCCATCGATGGACGCGGCCTCTTTGAACTTTGCCGCAAAAGGCGAAGCGGCGCTTTGACGACTGTTTCGCGAATATTAGGCGCGGTTTATACAGAAGAGACTTGGCGAGGGCTTGTGGCGTGGCGCCAACTTTTATCACGTAGTTTCGTAAATTATACTGAAGTGGCGGAGACACTTGGCGCGATACGGCTAGTGTGACCATATGTGGCAGGTTCCTACCTACCATTTTGGCAGTATTGGCTTCTTATTTTAGCCTCTGACACGATCGGCTAACGTTTTAAAGAACCGGGCGCAATTCTCTTTAAGCCAAAAATTACTCTATATTACGCACTATAAGGTTTATATTGCGTTACTTTGACTATCTACCTCCGCCATCCGTCCGCGCCCTCCAGCTAACGACTCAATACCACGAGGCGCCCCCACAGTGCACCGTAGGGGAGGAATAGGAGGGAGAAGAAGGAAGAGAACGCGAAGGGAGGGTAGACCAGAAAGCGCCGCGCCCACGGCAGCATCCACCTCGGTACCCCCCTCAATGCGACCGGCCAACTTCACACCATTCCTGCCCAAGGTGCAACCACCACAAGACCCAAGGCTACTTGCACCCACAGTAACCTATGGGCCGTCTAGAGCCTCCATGGCGCACTACCCTCCACTACCCGAGCCAGCAACAACCAGACCTCGCTCAAGGTGGAGAGCCCCAAGAAGACGGCAAGCACCTGCTAGTACGCCAGCAGGAGAATCGGACACTGCGACAGAAGGGGCACCCCTGCAACACCAACCGCAACAGCCCACCACTAATACAACAGAAGTACCAAGACCAGCACAAGCACTAACAGAGACCAGACCGAGACCAGAGTCACGAGTCCACTTCGTGCCAGTAACTCAGGTTGTCACGGGTACCACCACCACAGCATCGGCAGTGACTAGACCCACACCGAGACTGGCCAGAGGGACCACCAGGAGCACCATACTATATGCAAGCAGGTGCGAGTGCTTTTGCCCAGCCACGCCCACGCTCTGCAGCAAGGTTTCCTACAAGACCCATGCCAACAGGTCCATACCCATGGGCCCCACCATACCAGCCACAAATGACAGCCGTCTTTACTCAAGCCGGATACCCCTGCTACCAAGCAGGTCAACAGCAGAGTACCTTCCCGGAACCCATCTCAGCATTGGTGGGAGCCCTGGTGGGCCTACTTGCAGCCATAGCAGCCGGACGATCTTCGGACGGCAGCTATGCGAGGACTGTCCGCACTTAACACGTTTAAGGGCAAAGAAACGTGCGATGCGTGAACTATGGGCCCGCACTCGCTGCCCAACAACAAAAGCACGACTAAATGCTATAACTGCAACGCTCGCCAATGAAGTCAAGAAGTGGAGAGGTGACGCGTGGGATTCTCGTATCGCCCAAGCCACTGAAGACGAAACCAACCTCCATGCCCTGAATAGGAGTTTGTTAAGGGCTAAGATACCAGTCTACCCACTAACGGACTCATCAGGAAGCCGGAAATTTGCCCCAGCGGAAAGAGAACTGTTGGTTGATCATTTAGAATCACAGTTTCAGCTGCATCCCGTTCCTCTCAATGCTGACCCTGTTGTCGTGCCCCACTACAACGCAGTATCCGCGGAAGTAGTCCAACTGCTGCAGACTTCGGCGCCCCCGCTGGGAGGGGATGATTTCACCTCCCCAATGGAAGTGGCACGAGCTGTACGCTATTTACAGACGAAAAAGGCACCCGGTCTAGATGAGGTGTCGAACGCGGAACTCAAGCAGATGCCGCGGAGAAGTCTGGTGTGTATAGACAGACTCTTCAACGGTATCTTAAGAACAGGATACTTTCCCGCAACGTGGAAGACAGGGAAAGTCATAGTACTACCCAAACCCGGCAAGGTCCGTCGTCTACCCTCCAGCTACCGCCCTATTACCCTGCTGTCACACCTCGCCAAGCTGTTCGAGCGATTACTGCTGCGGAGACTGCGCCCTCACTTCACCCCACGTGACGAGCAGTTTGGTTTCCGCACGCGTCACTCCACAACGCTCCAGCTGACGAGGGTGATCCACCAGCTCACCAGTCAACTGAACCGAAATAGTAGAAGCGTCGCCGTGTTCCTGGACATCGAGAAGGCCTTCGATAGAGTGTGGCACGAAGGCCTAATCTACAAGTTATCCAGGACACCGACTCCAGCGGCGCTAATCCACATCGTCTCATCGTTCCTGAGAAACCGACAGTTCTGCGTGTCCGTCGAGGGCGCCACTTCCGGCAACCGGCAGATCGCAGCGGGAGTCTCCCAGGGGAGTTGTCTCTCACCGTACATGTACGCGGTTTACACAGACGACATACCGGTTCTGGCGGACGAACACCTTGCACCAGGAGAACGAGGAGTAACACTAGCACTTTTTGCCGACGACAGTGCGTATATAACGTCCTCTGTCAAAGCTACTATAGCCGCCAACAGAATGCAGAAGGTTCTGGACATCCTGCCAGTCTGGCTGGACAAGTGGCGCATGGCCGTCAACGTGAGGAAGACGGCCACGCTGCTGACCAGAGCCAAAACCCATCCTGCCACGTCCACTGCAGCTCCGAGAACAAGACGTCAAGTGGGAAACGTGTACAAAGTACCTGGGCTTCTACATCGACCGGACGTTGAGGATGCGCCCGCACGTGGATCACGCAGTCCACCAAGCAAAAGCCGCTAAGGCCCTCCTCCATCCGGTCCTCCGATCGAAGCTGCCACTCTACACCAAAGTCGGCATATACAAGACGTATATACGCACGAAGATGACGTATGCTGCTCCTGCGTGGTATGCCCTATGCTCGGAAACCCAGTGCAAGCGTCTTCAGATCATTCAGAACGTCACCCTGCGGATATGCACGGGAGCCGGTCGATACGTACGCAATGACGCCAACGCCCGGGACGTGAAAATCGAGACGGTGAGGGAGTTCGTGGTCCGGTTGGCGCGCTGTCAATATGACCGTGCGGACAACGGACCACACCCTCACCTCCAGAACATTGCACCGCACCACGCCCGGCCGCCTGATGGCGCTGTATCGACCTGGCGTGCACTCCCACGCGACTTAGTCCCGGTGGATGAAAGCAGCAAAGAGGAGAAGTAGCGGTTACCACAGCAGCACAAGACCACCATGCCAAGATGGCCAACATGACCACCACGCCCAGATCTGGCCAACGACCATATCGGACCACTATAGGGCTGATTAAAGCCCGCGCGTACCCCGAGGGTAGTTGCCCCAGAGCCCAACCAGGGTAAGGAGGCTCGCCTCGAAACCCTCACACGAACCCAGAATGGGAACGAACGTCCACACTGACATACGTCCGCGCCACGTTTCTTCTGTATAAACCGCGTACACGTGATTCGCCGATGGAAGCGGCCCGCTTTGAATTCTGCCGAAAAGCGAAGCGGCGCTTTGACGACTGGCGATGTTATTTGAACATGTTTTATGAGTGTCCACATCATCTGAAACATGTTATCTCACCATGTTATACAATACGTTATGTTACATAGTCTGTACGCACCTTAACAAATGAAATAAACGCATCCTGTTTGACGGGTACGAACAACTTGTATGGAAAAAGAACAACTATTTATTTTATTTTAATCGACTTCAGATTAGATCGTTTAAAACTAAATAATTTAAGATCGTTTAAAAAAACTAAAAGAAACGACTTCAAACGTCGCGCTAGTCAAAGTAGCCAGTAGACGTAGTAACTATTATATAATCAGTGCCAGTAAGTAAAGTGCCAGCCAAGTAGTAAGTCGTCGAGATAAGTAAATGCGTCATAATACAAATGTTGATATATTAAAAAAGGTTCGGCCGATTTCGTTAAAATTTAAATGGAACCACGTTACCTGGGAAGGGTATATTTTGAAACAAAAAAATAATTTTCCAAATCGGTTCAGGCATCTTCGAGTAATCGGTGAACTAAAATAAAAAAGAAAAAAGATTCTTACGAATTGAGAACCTCCTCCTTTTTTGTGAAGTCGGTTAAAAAGAACCGACTTCAATGCCGCGCTATTAATTTTCAGTCCCAATTTTTAGGTGTTTATCTTCATAACTCTAGATATACTTATCAGACCTCTTTATATATATCTCCTTTCCAACAAAAAAAAAAATCAAAATCGGTTCATAAACGACGCGGTTATCCGCTAACAAACCTTAAAAATGTATATATATATATATGTATATATTTATATATAATAAATACTAGCTGTGCCCGCGTCTTATATATAATAAATACTAGCTGTGCCCGCGTCTTCGTTCGCGTGGAATAGTGTCTTTGGGTAGCATTAACAAATAAGACACATACGTATCCCAACTACACCACGCCGTACCACGCCACGCTACTCCCCCTTTCCCTCCGTCCCTCACATGCTCTCCCCTCCCCCTACCCCCTCACTTCCACCTAAACCCCCCAACCTCCCCCTCGCTTACCTACCCTCCCCCTTTGCTCCCCTACCCTCCCCCTTCCCCTCACTTCGACATCCAATCCCCTCCAGCTATCCTTCCCTCCATGTATCTCCAGAGATATGGAGAAAAACACCTCAAACTTTGTACTGAAAATATAGCGCGGCATTTGAAGTCGAATGTTTTAGTTTTTTAAACGATGTTATTCGTTTATTTTGTCTTCTCTACAAACTTTGTCTTGGCAATAACAAGTGACTACGACTCACCACTAGGCTATAATATCGTTTAAAAACTAAATAAGATCGTTTAAAAAACTAAAAAAGAACCGACTTCAATGCCGCGCTATTAATTTTCAGTACCAATTACGAGGTGTTTATCTCCATATCTCTGGAGATACTTATCAGACCTCGATAAAATTACCATGGTACCACACTTGGGATATTTCCTTTCCAACAAAAAAACAATAATGAAAATCGTTCTATAAACGACGAAGTTATCCGCGAACAAACACAAAAAAAGAAACATATATACGGTCGAATTGAGAAACCTCCTCCTTTTTTGAAGTCGGTTAAAAAGAACCGACTTCGATGTCGCACTATTAATTTTCAGTACCAATTTTGAGGTGTTTATCTCCATATCTCTGGAGATACTAATCAGACCTCGATAAAATTACCATGGTACCACACTTGAGATATCTCCTATCCAACAAAAAAAGAATAATCAAAATCAGTTCATAAACGACGAAGTTATCCGCGAACAAACATAAAAAAAAACATATATGCGGTCGAATTGAGAAACCTTTGAAGTCGGTTAAAAATGAAGCGACAAAACGAAAATAATAACACAAACATGTTTCACCGGTCGCCGCCGATGGACGCGGCCCCTTTGATTTTTGCCGAAAGGCAATGCGGCGCCTGTGGCGGCGCTATGACTGAGTGCGTGTAGTTCGCCAAGAGCGAGTCGATTTAAGAAGGTTTGATTTCAAGTACCTAGTTAATTATATATATTTTTTTAATATATATTTTTTTACTGATTTCTTTACATGGAGTATACATAGCCCTGCAAATATGGTGGGAATTCAAAACTTTGTATATACAGATCTGATAGTATTCTCGTCTGCAATTGACGAAGCTTTTTGAAAACAAGAATTATCTTTTTAATACTTGCTGTTGACACCACTAACATAAAAATATGATAAGCCATTCAGGCTCTAGGGCGTGCCAAAGAAATATACTTACATTCATACATTTATATGTATATACAAATGTATATATAATATATATACGGTTAATATATATATAATATGTATGTATATATATATATATATATATATAATATATATACATACACTCGAAACAAAATTAACCCTCCTTTCGCAGTCACCCGACTGCGGAAGAAGGAGGGTTATGTTTTAAAAACAATCGCCTCGTAGAGTCGTCCGCGTGTTGCACGTTCTTGCTCAAGTTAGCTCCTCGCTAGCTCAGAATTGATAGGGAGGTGAGAAAGCCCCGATTGGTGGGTGGTACAGGGTGTCTATTCTATACGTAGTATTATTATCTGTTCTCGGTGCCGACAAAGAAAACCGATATGCAACACAGAACAGATACTACGTATAGAATGGACACTCTGTTCGCTCCAACAATCGAGGCTTCCTCACCTCCTTACCGATTCTGAGCTGTCGAGGAACAAACTTGAGCAAGGACGCGCCACACGCGAACGACGCGACAAAAATAAATCACTCAATAGCATTATTTTATTTATTTACATTTTTTAAGGTTGGTTAGCTAGACATCTAAATTGTATGAGCGCTCATATAATTCAGAGGCCTATCTTAATTAGCGTCAACTATGAATAAAATAAATTACACAGAGGCACAATTTTAGTTACATATTTACCTTTTGGCACCAAACTTAAGTTTGGTGAGCTAGACCCCTAAATTGTATGAGCGCTCATATAACTCAGAGGCACATCTTAACTGGCGTTAATTATGTATGTATGGGACACCATTTACTTTAATATTTGTTTCGTTTTTGAAATTTCCCCTTTTTTTGTGCTGTAAGACCTTGCTCTTTGTCGAATTTCATGGTTCTAGGTCAACGGGAAGTACCCTACAGGTTTTCGACCCAAAACCTATATGGTACTTCCGGTTGACCTAGAATTGTCAACTATGGTCAAAATCAAGGTATTACAGCACAAGTAAAGGAAAAATTCCGAAAAATAAAAAAGTTGAAAATAAAGGTTAGTTTAGGTACTTACAAATTTCGGCGAAAATCTAAATATGTTGATATCTTATTATCGTGTTGACTCTGGATCTTGATTTTTATATATCTAATTAGGAACATAAACATCAGTATCTGGTATAAATTTTAACTTGCTAGGTCCACCCGTTCCTGAGAAAATCGGTGGTGACACACGGACATACAGACGGACAGACGGATAAGAAAGTGATCTTATAAGGATTCCTTTTTTACCGTTTGAGATACGGAACCCTAAAAACGATTAATTTACTTTTATAAACTTATGATTAATTGTTAAACAAATAATTGTTTAACAATTTACAAAAATATAAAGTGTGAAACACTTCAAAGAAACATAATATTTAACTTATGATTAATTGTAGTTGTTGCAATACATTTCCTACATGGATCGAACTACAAAGATAAATTTGTCCCTTAAACTAGTCTGAGAAGTTGGTACGGAAGCCTCGGTGGGCGAGTTCAACTCGATTTTGCTGGTTTTTATATTAATATAGTACCTACGTAAATTTGAACCTCCTGTGTGTACTGGTCCCAACATATATGTATGAAGTTGACGTTAATTTTCACGTGAGTAGTATTATTGTTATGTTGTCGTCCGCGTGTGGTGCCTTGCTTAAACTGGCTCCTCAGCAGCTCCAGAATCAGTAGCAAGGTGAGGAAGCCTCGATTGGTGGGTGGGACAGAGTGTCTATTCTATACGTAGTATTATTATTTGTTCTCGGTGCCGACAAAGAAAACCGATGCAACACAGAACAGATACTACGTATAGAATGGACACTCTGTTCACCCTAACAATCGAGGCTTACTCACCTCCCTACCGATTTTGAGCTATCGAGGAACTAACTTGAGCAAGGACGCGCCACACGCAAACGACGCGACGTAAATAAATCACTCAATAGCACTATTTTATTTATTAACATATTTTATGGTTGGTTCCAATTAAGCTAGACCTCTAAATTGTATGAGCGCTCAGTTCCTTTTTTTACCTTTTGAGAAACGGAACCCTAAAAATGATAAAGTAGATATCTAGTTACTGTATAACTGAAGAAGACAAATTGTAGGTAGGTACATAATACATGTATTGGTGGAGTGATCAAAGTGTCTATTCTATATTTTGTTCTGTGTCGCATCCTCGCAGACAAAAAAGTTTTGTTCGCAGTGTGCGCAGGGTGATAGACAAAACTGTCTTGAGACAGTCTTGAGACAGTCTTAAGACTGTTTTGTCTATAGTCTGCGCTCAGCCTAAAACTGTGCCTTGGACTAGACATTGACTTCAACTTGACTTGAAATGTGACTTTTACCCATCTTTATGACTGGAATTCTCAAAAGCTTGAAGAATTTTAATGCTTGACATGACATGACAAGTTGACACCACAGATTACTATATGCACAGACAGTGTTGCCAACCCTACTGTTTTTACAGTAGATTTACTGTTTTTAACATGACAACACTGTATGAATATGATTTCCTACTGTTTTTTGGTAGTTTATGCATCTACACAAAAATTATTGAACAAAAGACAATACCTTGTCTATTCTTGAATGATCATTTTGATTTTGACAACGCACGCCTATTAAGTTGCCTTATTTTTTTTGGTAAAAATGTACTATTCATAATTTCGTATATTTT
Source organism: Cabera pusaria (assembly GCA_954871355.1). Classification (NCBI taxonomy): domain Eukaryota; kingdom Metazoa; phylum Arthropoda; class Insecta; order Lepidoptera; family Geometridae; genus Cabera; species Cabera pusaria. Next base: position 6,402,056 of record OX940909.1, on the reverse strand, counting down.
GAACGGCCGGACGGGTACCACCCACTTTGTAAAGTGCCCCGCATCGCATAACAAACAACCACAGACTATCGAAAATCGGTTTGAAATAAAATAAATCGAACATTTAAAAATGCACGTTAATTTACTTTATTCGTATTTTTTGTGAATATTAAAGCAGTACTACTAATAGTACTGCAACTACTGCAGTAGTTGCATTTATTATATACCTAATTCTATTAAAAATAAATTTTACTGTTTTAAAGTTTATTTTTAAAATTATTTTTTAAAGTTTGATCTGCTGCTTTTCTGTTTACTGGGGCTGGCGACACTGTGCACAGATTACTATATGAGACTCATTCATATCTGTGATTCATATATAGTAATCTGTGTATAGTACACATGTCTACTGAAAAATGACATAGTAATCTGTAAAAAATTGAAAATGACAATCAACTTAAAATCTGCAAAATGCTGTGGATGTTGTGAATACTTTCACATCGCACTAACCCTGTAGTATTTTACTTACGAAACTGATAAAAGCCTTTCTTTTAGCAGAATACGAAACATGGATGACCAAGCATGTCCCCGTTGCAAAACAACGAAGTACAGAAACCCATCTTTGAAATTGATGGTGAACGTTTGCGGACATGCATTGTGCGAAAGTTGTGTAGATTTGCTGTTTTTGAAAGGTAAAAGACTATCATAGGACTAATTTTATTATTAATTATTTGTACGTTTTCATTGGCTAGTCGTAAAAAGTCAAAGCTACAATATTTTGTGACCTTAACGGCTGGACAGCTGTGCCATCTAGATTACGCCGGTGTCATTATCTTTTCTATGCCGGTATGCTGGTTTAGTTGCATTTTCCGCCTAATACACTTGAAATACATTTTTCAAGGTAAGGTATAATCACGTAGATTCCTGCTCTGATCAGATGTAGTAGCATGGAATGTTGTGAAGCTAGTGTTTTGCAGGAATAGCGTCCTCCTGAGCTTATAATCACAATTCTTTTTATTAATTTGTGAGGCTTGGAGCTTTGGAAGGTTGGTTTTGACGCCAGAGGTAGTGGCTTGAAATCCCAATGCACATTTCATATTGGCTCTCCGGTGAAGCAAAACATTGTTAAGATAACCCCCGGTTTGGTACACTGGTAGGATTCAAGTGTTGGGAAAGCTTGTATTAATATAGTACTGGCCCCTGCATGGTGGTAGGTAGAACAATTTCATCATCCCTCTTAATATTCACGAAAATTATAGCAAATGTCTTATCTCACATTTTTGCATATAAGAAATGTATTTAGTTTCTGTTTAGGAATACAGATTTTACTCTAGCAACAGATTTTCAACAAAATATTACGAAAATATAAAATTTCCAATTATACAATTTTTTGCATTAGTTGAATTAATACATTTACTTGATATTTCAGCTCTGTCCAAACATCCTCTAAACGAATAAATAACTTGCTAATTCTAGGTTCCGGATCATGTCCCGACTGCAATGTCCCGTTACGTAGAAGCAACTACCGAGTACAACTATTCGAAGATCCAATGGTAGAAAAAGAAATAGATATTCGCAAGAGAGTTCTCAAAGACTACAATAAGAAAGAAGAGGATTTTGCCTCATTACGAGAATACAATGACTATTTAGAAGATATTGAGACTATCATATATAATTTGACTAATAATATAGACATTGTAAATACAAATAAGAAGATAGAACAGTATAAGAAAGATAATAAGGAGCTCATTATGAAGAATAAGCTTAAAATTGGTAAGACACATTAATTACTATACTACAATATTTATTTAAATTCTTGACAGACAAGCACTTGACTACTATCTCACCTGATGTTAGGTGATTAGTCATATTTTTAATCCCTGCTAACAAGGAATGTATGAAAATAAAAGACAGTTATGGGACGAGGCAAAGAGTCAGAATTTTAACCATTGAATATATGACTATTAATTATTATTATTATAAAGGGCAAGGCAGCATGTTCCTAAAGGGCTTAACCTAAACTTTAATTTTAGGGCAAGCAACAAAAGAAAGGTGCATATATCCCAAAAGTCCCAAATTCCCTCTAAAATCACTGTCATCAATCAATCAATCTAGTGATCATCAATTATGTGTGTAAATCACGAAAGCTTAAAAGATATTAAATGTTGGCAGCCGGAGGCATCATCAGCTGGCAAGGTGGATTAATGTTATATGAGTAAATGATTTAAAAAAATGCTATGTAACTGTTTAACTTGAAACAAATTAGAATAATTAGCAAACCAAACAACAATAACCAACAACATAACCATGCTTTTCAGGTCGAGAAGAACTAGAACTAGAAGAGATTTTAGAAATTGAGAAACAAATGGAGGACCTTCGTAGATCGGAAATAGTGCGCTTAGAACAAGAGGCGAAGAAACAGAAGATTAGAGAGAAGGAGGCATTGATAGATGAACTGATGTTTGCTGAGGGTGATGCTAAAGATATTTTAAACACGTTCGCTCAGACTATTGCTAATAAACAGGAGGAAGTTGTGCCCGTTGTACAAAAGGTAATATAAATAATTTATAATTGTACAAAACTAATAAACTGGCCAAGTGCAAGTCGGACTCGCACTCGTAGGGTTCCGTAACACAGTAAAGTATTCTATAGCTATGATTTTTCGTAACTAAAAAATTAACTTTGTTTTACATAGTGTTTGTATGAAAAACAAAGTTATCATATATTAGTTATTAATTGCGGTCGCTATAAACTGCTGACTGTATCTCGTTCAAACCAATTTACGTTGTTAGTTTTTATTGAGATCTACTGCATATATTTTTTTTAGATTTTTTACTCCCATATTTAAAAAGTTACAGGGGAGGAAACACACATTTTACCACTTTAGACGCGCCTATCTTTCAAATGATTGATTTTGAGAAATAAACTGGCCAAGTGCTAGTCAGACTCGCACTCGTAGGGTTCCGTAACACAGTTAAGTATTCCATAATTATGATTTTTCGCAACTACAAAATTAACTTTGTTTTTCATAGTGTTTGTATGTAAAACAAAGTTATCTCTGCGGTCGCCATATCTCTAAAACTGCTGACTGTATCTCGTTCAAACCAATTTTAGTTGTTAGTTTTTATTGAGATCTACAGCATATATTTTTTTTAGATTTTTCACTCCCATACTTTAAAAGTTAGAGGGGGGGGGGGGACACACATTTTACCAGTTTAGACACGCCTATCTTTCAAATGATTGACTTTGAGAAAAAATGATTTTAGGAACCTCAATGTCATTTTTTAAGACCTATCCATAGACACCCCACACGTATAGGTTTGAAGAAAATTTTTTTTTTTGTTTTAGTTCCATGTATGGGATGCCCCCCCCCCTTTATCTTTTATATTTTTTATTTTTGTATGAAAATCGGAAAGCGGTTCACAGAATTCATCTGCCTACCAAGTTTCAATTCTGTAGTCCTAACAGTTTCGGAATAAAATGGCTGTGACATACGGACGGACAGACAGACAGACAGACAGACATGACGAATTTATAAGGGTTCCGTTTTTTGCCATTCGGCTACGGAACCCTAAAAACGATTTTAGGAACCTCAATGTAGTTTTTAAAGACCTATCCATAGACATCCCGCACGTATAGGTTGGAAGAAAATTTTTTTTTTTGTTTCAGTTCCATGTATGGGATGCCCCCCCGTAAATTTATATTTTTTATTTTTGTATAATAATTGGAAAGCGGTTTACAGAATACATATATCTACCATGTTTCAATTCTGTAAACCTAACAGTTCCGGAGTAAAATGGCTGTGACATACGGACGGACAGACAGACAGACATGACGAATCTATAAGGGTTCCGTTTTATTTATTTATTAAGGAACAGCTACATTATAAAATATTAAATAAAAAATCAATTGAGGCTCTGGCGACCGGCAAATGGCGGGATATCCATTCAAAACAAAAGCATAGCTAAATACTACAGGCCGGTGACGGGCAGCAGCGTCACCGGTGCGAGAAGCTATGTCACCCTAGCTAGCTAGCTGCGATCACCCAACCCGACTGCCCAGCGCATGGTGATTATCGGGCAAACCTTCATATGGTACGCACACAAATAAAACGGCCCCCAGTTCCCGGTCGCCCCGCTATTCCTGGCCAAGGCGGCGGTCATGGTGACGGCGGGGCAGGGGGTGCTAAGATTCCCCGGGCGACGGACGGCCGCCAAAACCGACTGACACTGGCAACGTTTAACGGACGCACGCTACGGCTCGATGTACACATGGCATTACTGGAGGAGGAGCTGAAAAACATAAGATGGCACATTCTGGGCTTATGCGAAGTCCGAAGAGAGGGCGAGGACACCGTAACTCTAGAAACGAATCTTATGTATTTCAGAGAGGGAGAACAACCATCCCAAGGCGGCATCGGGTTCTTGGTCCATAAGGTTCTTTCTGATAACGTTATAGAAATCTCCAGTGTGTCGAACAGGGTAGCGTACCTTGTGATCAGACTTACCGAGATGTATAGCCTCAAGGTTATCCCAGTGTACGCTCCGACTTCGACACATTCGGATGATGAAGTGGAGGTAATGTACGAGGAAATTTCCAAGGCCTTGCACACCACTCAAAAGGCCCACTTCAACGTTGTCATGGGAGATCTAAACGCCAAAGTGGGAGTACAAACAAGCGGTGAATCGCTAGTAGGACCACATGGAATTGGAAGCAGGAACCATAGGGGGCAAATGCTCGTCAACTTTCTGGAGAAGGAAGGGGTGTACTTAATGAATTCTTTCTTTAAGAAACAGCTGGAGCGAAAGTAGACGTGGCAAAGCCCCGAATCTATGACTAAAAACGAGATAGACTTCATTATGACGGACATGAAGCGCATATTTAGAGATGTCTCTGTGATCACTAGGTGATCACTAGGCTTGAACGTGTCCGCTTGATGAAGTCTACGCTCCGACCAAATCTGCTCCAATCTGTCGTTGGATCCGAAATGTTTCAGCTAAAACTGGAAAACCGTTTTACCTATCTGACAAAGTTGACAACATCAACCGGCAAAACTGTTGTATCCAAGCCTGAGATTCTCATGGAAATTCAGGACTTCTATGGTGAACTTTACAGCTCTCACGCATCCCGTCCCGTACCCGACATGGAGGATCCTCGAGCCACATTAACCCGCCACTATAGTGGCGGGTATAGTGGAGGCTATGGGCTCGGTATACCTGTATGCTCTTCGGTATACCGAAGACCTGCCTGAGATTAGCCTGGACGAAATTGTAATGACTCTTAGACGGCTTAAAAATGGAAAGGCCCCAGGCGAGGACGGAATTACGACGGAGCTCCTAAAAGCTGGAGGAACGCCAGCGCTTACACAACTTCAGCGCATCGTTAATCCCGTCCTTTTCTCTGGGAGAACTCCAAAGGCGTGGACCAAGAGTGTGGTGGTAATGTTCTTCAAAGAAGGAGATAAAACCCTTTTGAAGAACTACCGACCAATCTCACTCTTGAGCCACGTCTATAAGCTGTTCTCAAAGGTCATTACAAATCGTCTCGCGCGCAGACTTGACGAATTCCAACCCCCGAACAGGCCGAATTTCGTGGAGGATATGGAACCATAGACCACATCCACACAGTGCGGCAGATTATACAGAAAACTGAAGAGTATAATCAGCCCCTGTGTCTAGCATTCTTGGACTATGAGAAAGCCTTTGACTCTATCGAAATTTGGTCTGTTCTGGAGTCTTTACAGCGGTGCCAGGTGATTGGCGATATATCCAGGTGTTGAGAACTCTTTATGAGGCCGCGACTATGACCGTCCATGTACAGAACCGGAAGACTGAACCCATCCCACTGCATCGAGGAGTGAGACAAGGGGACGTCATATCCCCGAAGCTGTTCACGAATGCATTAGAGGATGTGTTCAAGACTCTGGACGGGAAAGGACGAGGCATAAACATAAATGGCGAGTACATCTCACACCTGAGATTTGCGGACGATATCGTAATCATGGCTGAAACCACTCAAGACTTACAACAGATGCTGCAAAGCTTAGCTGATTCCTCCGAACGAATTGGACTCCGAATGAACATGAGCAAAACGAAGGTCATGTTCAATGAACATACTAAACCGGAGCCAATTTCTCTAAATGGAGACCTTCTCGAAGCTGTTCGCGAGTATGTCTACCTTGGGCAAACTATCCAATTAGGCAGAAATAACTTCGAGAAAGAAGCTCGGCGGAGAATACAGCTGGGCTGGGCAGCATTTGGGAAACTACGTTGGGTCTTTTCGTCACCTATACCGCAAAGCTTGAAGACGAAGGTCTTCAATGAGTGCGTTCTCCCTGTTATGACATACGGATCCGAGACGTGGACGCTCACGGTTAGACTGGCCCACCAATTGAAAGTGGCGCAGCGAGGAGAAGCTATGGAGAGAGCTATGCTCGGAGTTTCTCTAAAGGATAGAATTCGAAATGAAGTCATCCGACAGAGAACTAGGGTAACCGACATAGCTCAGAGGATTAGCAAGCTTAAGTGGCAGTGGGTGGGACACATATGCCGCAGAACCGATAACCGTTGGAGTAAGCGTGTTCTAGAGTGGAGACCACGACTCGGCAAACGCAGTGTAGGACGCCCTCCAGCTAGGTGGAGTGACGATATTCGCAGGGTAGCTGGTAGCGGTTGGAAAAGGACAGCTGAAGATCGAGCTCAGTGGCGTGCCATAGGAGAGGCCTATGTCCAGCTGTGGACTAATACGGGCTGATAATAATGATGACAGGAAAATATATCAATATTTTCAAATTTATTGTTATATGAATCCGTCATCCTCCGAACAGGATTACAGGCGCACGGGTCCATACGCTTGGTGTATGCATATCATTTAGGTTCTATTGTACGCTACCGCCAAGTTTCTGGTTAAATTCTTCTTTTTCCTTGCCAAGGTTGTCTGGAAGAAATCGCTCTATGCGATAAGACCGCCGATTGTATTGCCTTACTATTACTGTATACTAGATAAGTCGTACAATTTGTAAATATGTTGTCTGGTAATCAATAAAGAGTTTTGTATTGTATTGTATGCCACAAACACAAACAAAGTGCCAAACATGATGAATAGTGAAGGACAAAAACATAAAATTTGTTGCCCACCAAATAAAACCACACAGTTTAATAAAAGTGTTTTCTGTATGGCACCGGCAAGTTGTTTAACCATCTACCTAAAGACATAATGCACAGTAAAAACTTAAATATATATAAACATACATTGAAGAATTTACTAATTAATAAGGCGTATTATGATATCAATGAATATTTGAATGACAAATTTACTTAGAATTGTAAGTAAAATCTACACTGACTTAGAATTTATTGTCAAAATTTCGTTGATATTTCATATTACTAAGTATAATTTAAATTGAATTTTATGACATTTTATTGACATGACATGAATGTAATAATGTGTTTATATGTGTCTAATTTGATGTAATATTGATCGTTATTTTAATTTTGACATCTTATTTGCGCTATCGACTTATATTTAGAGCGTTAATAATTTAATTTTTTTATTCCTTAATTTATATTATGAATTTTTATATTGAAATTTGCACGCCGTCTGGTAAAATACAGCTGCACAAATTAATTTTGTAAGACCACTATGACCTGTATTTGCAATGAATAAATGATTATGATTATGAAAAACATCGACCACAATCATCAAACACAAACAGTCGTCCTCACGCTTAACGAACGTGTTCGAACGTTTGATCGAGCCTTTGATCTGTGAAAAAACCGACACCAACCCCGAACAGTTTCGAACACAAACAGGAACAGGCAAACACATACAAACACCCATCCACATGTAGGTGTTTGCTGTTTGCCATTGTTTGCCAAGCGTATGGATCCGGCTTAAAATGCTGTTTGTGCGCGTAGTGTGTACGGTTTGTCCACGCAAGCAGGCATCATTGCCTCGCTGTTTTTTTCCAACCGCGTATCGTCCTCGATACAACTGACGACAGTCGTATTTTGAACGTTATCGACGTTGTATTTTTGCCGTCAGAGTTGCTGTCAGAGAGTGCATGTTCTGTCCGGAGGACTATTATCTTTTCTGTGGCGCAAAGCGTCCACACTGGGAATTCTGTTACATGACATGCGACATACATTGCGACAATGTGGACGGCAAATTCTTTCATTGTGTGTTACATTTCGTAAGTCTGTACCCGGGTTATTATAAATACTAGTTGCACCCATTTAGCAAAAGGTAATCCAATCCATATCAATCCGTCTTCCACACCACCTCTTGTTTTACTCCACTATGCTCATTTCACAGGAAAACAAATAAGTCTCATGACTTTCCATTCTTCTCAAATCATACTATCACCTAATTTATTCCTCCGTATTTCAGATAACCCAGTTCTCCTCTGGAGTGAAGTTCACCCGAGGTCTACAAGACGTGATCCCAGTGTTAGAAGAAGGTCCCCTGTATAAGTACGAGCCTCCGGCTTCACCTGACCGTGCCGGTCCCACCGCGCCTACGTTACACGGCATCGTTAATGATGGATATCTGCAGCATGTCAGGTATTTTTTTTTTCACACCGATCTGTGTATCACTTCATGGGCTTCATAACAAATGGGCGTACAGCAAAAGCGTGTTTTGTACTATCTATAGCATAGAAAATTTGAAACGCCATTTTCGCTTGTACGCCTATATGTTATGAAGCCCTCGACGAGGGCTCTTCATAACAAATGGGCGTACAAGCAAGAGCGTGTTTTTAACTATCTATAGCATTCGAAAATTTCAAACGTCATTTTTGCTTGTACGACCATTTGTTATGAAGCCATCGACTTGATCACTATCTCACCTGATGTTAAGTGATGATGCGATCGATTATGAAGCGTGCTTCCCCAGAAGATACCCATTCACTCACTATTTGAAGATAATGACTAGCACAACGTTGGAAGTTGGTTCGTTTAATTTCTTAAACAATCTTAACATGTATGTATATATAAGGTACCTGGGAGTTACATTACATAGTATAAAAAAAAAAACAAAGTCGCTCTCGCTGTCTGTACGCTTAGATCTTTTTAGATTGCATCATCACTTAAAACCAGGTGAGATAGTAGTCAATAGCTTACCTATCTGATACTATAAGAATTTTTGTCCTGACATACTGACTGACTGACTGACAGACAACGCACAGCCTAAACCGCTGGTCGTAGAGACTTGAAATTTGGAGGGTATATTTGTCTTAGTACGTAGGGGTGTACTAAGAAAGGATTTTCCAAAATTCAACCCTTCAAGGGGATGAAATGGGGGTTCAAAGTTTGTATGGAGAAACAAGATTAAATAAATAGTTTTTTCTATTCGAAATTTCACACAAGTGCTTCAGTAAAAAAATAAGTAAATACGTGTTTCAGGTTTTTTTTAAATCCACCCCTAATAGGGTAAAATGGGGTAACAAAGTGTGAAAATCAATATTTTTTCGGATTGCGCTGAAATTTGGCATACAGATAGTCATTACGACGTTAGTTCCCTCTGAGAAAGGATTTTCCAAAATGCACCCCTGAAGGGGATGAAACGGGGGTTCAAAGTTTGTATGGAGAAACAAGATTAGATAGTCTTCTCTATTCAAAACTTCACACAAGTACTTAAGTAAATAAATAATAAAATACATGTTTCAGGTTTTTTCTCCACCCCTAAGAGGGTGAAATGGGATAACAAAGTCTGAAATCAATACTGTTTCGGATTGCGCTGAAATTTGGTATGCAGATAGTTATTTTGACTTAGGTATCTGCTAAGAAAGAATTTTTCAAAATTCACTCTTCAAGGGGATGAAGCGGGGGTTCAAAGTTTGGAAAGTCATTTTATTTGACATTTCACACAAGTACTTCAGTAAATAAATAAGTAAATACGAGTTTCAGACTTTTCAAAATGCCACCCTAAGAGGATAAACTGGGGTAACAAAGTCTAAAAATCAATATTGTTTCGGATTGCGCTGAAATTTAGAGTGCAGATAGTTATTATGACGTAGGTATCCGTTCAGAAAGGATTTTCTAAAAATTCCTCCCGGATACGGAACGGGGATTCAAAGTTCGTATGGCGAAACAAGATGAGATAAAGTACGTGTTGTAAGATTTTTGAAATGGGGTAGGTAACAAAGTCTGAAAATTTTTGTTTTTCGAGAATTTGGGTTTCTGAAATATGAATCCCGAATTGCCTTAGTCATGCGATAACATGAAAACGGGTGAACCGATTAGGCTAATTCTTATTTGATGTCTTTAATGATAGAATCGTTTTCACAAAAAAAAAGTTTTAAGTAAATAAAAGAAGTTTTTAACGCGGGCTAAGCCGCGGGGCACTTCTAGTCTAGTATATAAATCAAAACTACTCCACTGATTTTAATTCAGTTTTTAGCACTAGAGTGATTCAAGAAGGAAGGGCTAGCTATAATCATAATTAAACGTGGGTAATCCCGTGGGGCGCATCTAGTTCTAATATAATTTTTTTTTTACTAAAAAAATACAACTACATTGGTTTTCAGTTTTATAAAGCAAAACCATATCCAAATACAAAAAATTATCCCTCGCAAGGCATATCTGAGATAATTATGCAATACTTTATTCTTTACAACATTTTTAAAAATATGTATACTCGTACTTAGTCAAGTAGTATAGATATTATTATTGTAGTTTATATAATTTTGATATTGTCATTAGGTAATAATTTTTAAGTTGTTGTCATATTACTTTGTCAAGTGCTTGTAATTTTTTAACTGACTTCTCAAAATAGGAGTAGGTTCTTAATTCGTTGGATTTTTTCATGTATGTTCACCGATTACTCGAAGTCGCCTGAACGTCGTATCCTAATGATGTAATAAATAAAAAATCAATAAAAATCTAATGTGCAGTATCTACAAAGATATGAAGATAAACACCTCAAATTTAGTACTAAAAATGTCTAGTGCGACGTTGGAAGTGGATTCTTTTAGTTTTTTAAACGATCTTCATAATAGATTCTTCCAAATAAAAGAATTTAACAGTTTTTTTGTTCGTTCACAGATCAGAAACGGATACAGAAAAGGCAGGCGGCTACAGTTCAACGTTACCTTGCTTGCGAGCATTACAAGATGCTTTAGCAGGCCTCTACCATACCAGCTGACCTTTCAAACTACCCACCCGCATTATTTTTATTTACTTTAAGTGACATGTACCTTTAGGCGGATCTTTACCCGGCTTTTAATTTTATTTTTCTGATTATAAGTCCGGCCACATACATACGAAATTCTGTTTCGAAATTTCGAACGCAGTTATTATTAAGCGTTTGTTGCCATTTTTGTAGTGGTAGGACTTCTGCTAGTCCGCCTGGGGCGGTACCACCACTTTGCCAATTAATTTTCAGCCGTGAAATAGGAATGTTTTTCGGTTGAAATGGCAAGGTGTCCAGTGAAATTACAGGGCATGTGAGACTCAACATCTTTATGTCTCAAGGTAACAGGCGCAGTGCAGTGACATGTAATATTCTGGCAGTTCAGAATTTTACATACCACTGTATCTGTTATAGGTAGACGTCATTGCTTACCATCAGGCGAGTGTCGTGCTTATCCTTTTACCATAAAAAAAACATAGATTTTACAATATAAGTTTAGTAAAAAACGCAGTAAATCCATCCAAATCTATGGACCAATCATATACGTACAGCAGTTTTCCGTTCGAAGGTTTCCCTTCGAAAGATTCCCTTTGTAACGTAATTTCGAATGTATGTGGCCGGTAACGGAATCCCGATTCGATATTTCGATGCGCAATTCCGAATGTATGTAGAATCCCATAGATAGAATGAGTCGTTTTCAATTTTTATAAAAAGTTCCACGACGCACGCTAAATGGCGTTTGATGCGGAACTCTGGACAGAACTTCGGAACAGAACCCGGAGCTACGGAATCGTTTAAGTTTGTTTCTTCTTTTTTAGCGTAAATATTTATTATTTATTGAAGCAAAGGTCGTTAAAAATTACAAACGTTATAAATATAGGAATTAAAACTACGAATAAATAATAAGTCAGGAAATATAACTGCGTTAAAATAATGACCCAGCAAAAGTCGTGTCCAAGCAGGCGGGGTTAAAAGTCGTGTCCAGCGCGTCATTAGTCGGACATTTGTCTTGTTTGACTCAACTGTCATAACGTCTGTTATTTGCACAAATCCCTGCTTTTGTTCCGAATTTAAATCAATCTCCAAGCCAACCATTTGTAACTTTGAAAGTGATTCTTATTTTGAATCTACGTCGGTTTGAAGGATCTTTTTGTGTGGAATTTGTTCTGAAGTAGACTTCCTGACTTACTTAGATCTTATCAAGATTTATTCGTAGGATTAAAAACGGTTTAGTCGAAACATCAATCGAAAACAAATGACGAGGTTTTCACATTATATTGTCATATATGTGTATTGTATTTGAATTCTTCTCATGTTACGCCATCTCTTTAGTCTCCAGGTTATTTTTTTATTAAAGAAAATGCCTCGCTATCCTTATTATTAAACTAGGCGTGCCCCGCGGCATCGATGCGTTGGAAACTACTTGTAATAAGTATCCTATGCTTTATATAGGTTATAAACTATCAGTTTGATAAATTTTATTAAAAATTTTTGAGGGCCCGGTGGCGTAATCGGGAGAACGGTCGGCTTTGATGCCGTGATACCGAGTTCAAACCGCCGTGCACCAATGGATTTTTTTGTCGAAAAATGTATGTGCACTTTTCACAGTGGCCCACCGGTGAAGGAAAAACATCGTTAAGAAACCAACAACCCCCGCATGGTGGTAGGATATTATCTAGTGTCCGCCTGGCCAGCTACCACCCTCAAGTTAGAAAAACTGTCGCCAAACATCTAATGTGTTCCGGCAGCTGTCCTTGACAGCCAGTTCCCATTCTAGGCCTAGCGTGCTTACCATCTTCGACCGCATCATCACTTACCAACAGGTGAGATAGTGGTCAAACGCTAGCCTATTAGATATAAAAAAAAAATCCGTTCGGCCGTTTTTGCGTGAAAAAGTAGCAAACACTAATCATACAAACTTTCACATTTGTAATATTAGACTGTCATCGAGTTGTGTTGGAGTACTCTTTTAAACCGATTTAAAAAGCGAATCAGATACTTTACAACCTGGATTTACATATATTATACTGTTTAGATCTATTTTTTACGCAGGCGAAGTCGAGGGCACGAGGCCGCACCGCAAGAGAAGTTTTGGTAATTATGTCCATACTAGCTAATATGGACATAATTGACCAAAATTTCTCTTTAGTAATCGTAGCAGGAGATGCGCAAAAGGTGGGTGCACAATGGCTGACTCATTTGAGTTATTGTACTGCATTTAATGTAACAGTGTTTTAGCCGTGTAAATAATAATGTAAATAAGTCAGAAGTAATGTTGGTGAACGTTGTTGCTATTTTTTTGTGATAATAAAATAAGAAAATTAAACTGAAGTTTTTATTTTAAATGTTTATTTTAGCGCCATCTATGTGCATGATTTGAAAACAATGACTGCCAGGTTTTATTAGAAGATTGTAGATGTCGCTAAGAGTTGCAAAAGTAGGTAAGTTACAGAATGCTAAAGCTAGAAGTTGAAGAAAGAAAGAAAAGAAAAGAAGTTGTCGCAAAACATCTAATGGGTTCCAGCTAAAGATTTTTTTATAGGAGATAAGGATGCGTTAGACCACTATCTCTCCTGATGTTAGGTGATGATTAGATATCCTTATACATAGAGAAAGTCCTTTACTAGTATCATAGATAAATTTGGATTTTTTCTAATCTGTGGTAAAACCAAGTCGATTATATAGGCTTTTATATACTATTTATGTAGGCTTTCTTCTTTCCTAAAAGATTTTCACAATATGTTTCCTAATACCTGGGTGTTCCTGGGTGGGATCGAATCCGGAATAAAGTAATTCGCCAAAGTACTAAAGTGATCGACATAGCTCAACAGATTAGCAAACAGAAGTGGCAGTGGTCTGGTCATATCTGCCGCAGGATTGATAACCGTTAATCTTGTCCTAGAGTGGATACCGCGAATCGGTAAACGTAGCGTCCTGCGACCAGGGGGCTGATCACGAAATTCATTGAATGAACGAAATGACGGGGACGCAGCTATGTAGTCTGTATATATAGCTCCGTACCCGTCATTTAGTTCATTTCGTTCATTCACTGATTTTCGTGATACGGGGCCAGCACGGCTTATCACTGAGTTTGATAGGGATTGAAATGAACGAAATGGCAGAGATGTAGTATGATGTATATTCCCCGCCCCCGTCATTTAGTCAATTTTGTTCATTCAATAATCAACTGTCAAAGTGGGTGATATGGGGGCTAGTGGAGTGACGACATACGCAAAGCGATAATGGGCAGTGACTGTAAAAGAAACCGATGATCGAGCTCAGCGGCGCGTCCTGGGAGAGGCCTACGTCCAGCAGTGGACTGACACTGACTGATTATGACGATGATGATGTTTCTATTTACCAACATTTAAAATAACCGTATCAATATTAGGTACAGCATATTATTAGTACCTACCTATAAAGGTGCAAAGACGAGCATCTTTGGCCTACAGATGATATCGTGGGCGAGTGCTTGTATGTCTAATGCATTTACTATCGAAGTATACCGCTCATATTTTTAAATACATCAAATAAAAAAATAATATATACATACAATAAAATAAAATATCTATCTATCTACATAAAATCACCCCTTTTTCCGTTAGGGTAGGCAAGTCTAATTCTTTCCAGCTTCTTCGATCCTGGCATACCTATTTAGCTTCTCCCACTTTCATGACCGCCTTCTTACATGCTTGCCGGTTATAAGTACTTTTGACTTGACCTTTCTTTAAAACGTCTATCTCCCCCTGATTCTCAATAATTCAAAAACCTAATTGGATTCGGCAGGTTTATTTGAATATTGATAAATCCGTGAGCTATTTTGTCGCGGCAAACTTTCCAATTAGAATAACTGATTTCTCGAATTGAAATATCAATAGTAACCAATCGGAGCATTGTGAATTGTAAAGATCCAAGTCGAAGGCAAAAAAAAAATACAGGCAGTATCCGAATCCGAATTTGCTTTCGAATGATTGAGAATAACTCTGCAGGTCGTCAGTCGTGATACGTTCGTCTAGGTCGGCCTCTACCAGCTGATACATTCACACTCGTCTCATAAAAATGTTTCATCACTCTTCCTTCATCCATCCTCTCTAGATGTCCAAACCATCTAAACATCCCTTTCTCTATCTTTGTATTTCCATCTTCTACCACACCACAACATTCCTTTATCATGCTGTTCTCCACCTTATCCATCAGAGTCACTCCAATCATACTTCTCAAACTTCTCATTTCTACAGCATTAATTTTACTTTCATGCTTCTTCAAATACAATGCAATAAAAATACAAAATTATTCGAAACCCATCAGTCGCCGCGTCGGTTCGTCGCATACAAACGGACAAACAAATATTGTCAGAGCGATAAAGCGTAAAGTAAAGGGCCGACCGAGGTACTAAAGACGACAAATGCACTTTGACAGTATAAGGGCGGTTACACACTGACACCTTAGACCTGGAAATAGAATGTTTTGAATACAATAATGTGTTTTATTTCAAAATATGATACAATAATAGGTAACGACAGCGAATTACAGGAAAACAAAAATATATAATTAAATTATATTAATTACAATTGTATAATATACTAGCTGTGCCCCGCGGTTTAACCCGCGTAGACATCGTTCACGTGTTTTTTTTTAAATACATTATTGGCTAGCGTTTGACCACTATCTCACCTGTTGGTCAGTGATGATGCGGTCGAAGATGGTAAGCACGCTAGGCCTAGAATAGGAACTGGCTCTCCAGGATAGCTGCCGGAACACATAAGATGTTTTGGCGACAGATTTTCTAACTTGAGGGTAGTAAGCTGGCCAGGCGGACACTAGATAGTGTCCTACCACCATGCGGGGGTTGTTGGTTTCTTAACGATGTTTTTTCCTTTACCGGAGAGCCACTGTAAAAAGCGCACTTACCTTTTTCGTTCGAAAAATCCATTGGTACACGGTGGGAATTGAACTTGGTACCTCTGGCATCAAAGCCGACCGTTCTCCCGATTACGCCACCTGGATACCAATATCAGAATGGCATATGAGTCTTAAAAGGACCAATTCTCAGAATGGCAAATTCTCAAAATGCCTAATTCTCAAAATGGCAAATTCTCAAAATGGCATATTCTTAAAATGCCTAATTCTCAAAATGGCAAATTCTCAAAATGCCTAATTCTCAAAATGGCAAATTCTCAAAATGCCTAATTCTCAAAATAGCAAATTCTCAAAATGGCGATTTTTTTTAAATTATTTTTTTTAATAAAAAAAGCTTACGATCTATGTGCAACAATCTATGTACAATCTATGGCGATTTAAAAAAAATAAAATAAAATAAAAACATAAGTAGTATATGCGGGTTACACATATATTGTAAGCTTTTTTATTAAAAAAAAAATTAAAAAAATTTCGCCACATTGAGAATTAGGCATTTTGAGAATTAGGCATTCTGAGAATTGGTCCTTTTAAGACTCATATGCCATTTTGAGAACTGGGCATTTTGCCACGTACGTAGTTATTATCTTTTCTATGATTTTGCGCCTAAACCCAATATCGGGATAAAAAGTATCCTATGCTATCTACATACCAAATTTCAGCTCAATCGGTTCTGTACTTTCTGCGTGAACCATAACCATACATCCATAAATATGGTTATCCATACTTAATATTTTATATTATTAGCGTGGTAATAAGTTCTGTGATATTAGCAAGGATTAGGTACGTGTTCTAGTCATACCATGTCTAGGCAATACATGGATATTACACTTACCGCAAATAATAAGTCCTTCTAGTAGGTTAGGTACATCCTTTATTTAACCTAGTTTATCTTCTAGTTAGGACAATTATGTCTACAAGTTTTTTAGGGAACCATCGGTGCGGGAGTGCAACTCGCAATTGGAAAGTTTTTTAACATAAACTATGGAATGCAAAACTCTGGATTGCAAGAATTATTTCACTGCAATCCAACCTACCCTTAGACATAGAGTTGTTGAATCTGTTTGTCCCATAGACTACGTTATAGTGAATCGTAGGTCGATAATTTCTTTAATTTTCCTTTGGTCTATAATTTCAGTGGACAAAAAACAAACCTCCAAACGTTGAGGTCCAAAAGCGCTAAGTATATATCCAAAACAAATATAGGTAAATAAATACCTATGATGCTAAGAGTAAATTTGTCCTTTTTAACCGACTTCAAAAAAGGAGGAGGTTCTATGTTCCTTCGTATTTTTTAAAATGTATGTTACATTTTAAAAAATACAGAGGAATACAGAGCCTCCTCCTCCTGTCCTAAAAAAATTACACTGATTACTCAAAGACGCCTGTACCTGGACTGATTTGGATTTTTTTTTTAATGCTATATTTTCTATTTAAATTTCATCAAGATATGTTCAGTATCTGCAGAGATATAGAGGTACAAACTTCAAACTTGGTAACTGGAAATGACTATTAGCACGGCATTTGAAGTTAGTTCTAGTATTAGTGTTTTTCACGATCTTAAATTATTGTTTGTAGAAAGAGCTAGAAAGTTGCATAAAAATGTCCAATATTCAGGTCGAATGGTTACAAACTGAAGCCTTGAAAAGTTTTCTGGGTTTTTAAAAACTTTATAAGCGTTATGCGATGTAGGTACTGTTCAAATAATACTAAATATACTGTTAGTTTATGTAAATCTTGTTATTATTATTATTTTATTTTTTTAAATATTTTATTTTACTTAGAGTAGAAAATTTAACATTTTTTTGTAATCGTTACCAGGCTTTATATGCATATGTAGCGTGTGTCAGAGGTAAGAACCTCCGTGATGTCACTTTGGGGTCCCAACGGAAGACCAGCGTTGGTTATGTCAGTCATGACCAACATTATGCTGAGGTGGGTCCTATTTTGCACCAAATAACATTTGTTCAATTAGTATATAAGTTAGTAATTAGTTAATTGTATTTGATGCAAAATAAACATATTTTCTTTCTTTCTTTCTTTCAAATACATTTTGACGTAGGTAGGTTTACTCAACTTCTGAAGAAATACAAGTTTCAGCAAATAACGAAATTGAACCAACAACATTTTACGGTTTCTGTGAAAGTCCACGTGACTCATTTCTCATTATATTTTATTTTAGGCCGCACCGTTGTTTGATATTTTTCTTTAATGTCGTATGGGTTCTTCCTTCATCTATGTTATGGGCTTGCGTCGACCACTATCTCACCTTGGATTCAGACCGATGATGTGGTTGTAGCACCACACAAATAGTAATAAATATTATTAATATTTCTGTGGGTACCACGCTAGGCCTAGAATGGGAATCTCAAGGATAACTGCCGGAACATTTTAGCTATTTGGCGACAGATTTTCCAACTTGAGGGTGGTTGCTGGCCAAACGGACACTAGACACCTTGTCCTACCACCCACCATGCCGCGGGTTTCTTAACGATGTTTTTCTTTCACCGGGCCACTGTGAAGTGCGTACATTACATACATATATTTTTCGATGAAAATCCATTGGAGGTTGTCTGGATTTTGATTATGATTATTATGACCATGTGTCATTTGTTTCAGGTTTTTTAAAAGCGTTATTATTTATAACGCGCCCTAACAAAGCATATATATGTGTGTCTGTTTGCTCCGTCGATAATGCACTGACGCCTTCGGTACCCCCTCTACTTCTCGTTATATTTACAAATGTAGGTATTGCCTCTCTGAATATTTAAGCGATTCAAAAAAAACATGTTGAACAACCACGCATGGTGATAGGATGCTTTCTAGTGTCCGCCTCCGTACACGTCGTAAAATGTTCATAAGTACCACGGGCTAAATATAAAAAACGTTTCTTAAGGAGTAGTAAACTCCAAAAAAAGCTAACAAGGCGGACATTAGACAGTGCCCTACAATCATGTACGAAAACTCCCTACCTCCATGTGTATTAGTAGTCAGTATCTATACGTAGAAACAATAGCTGCATCTCATTATATTTATAACAAGCGTCGGTATCTAGAGAGAGGTAGCAACCTCCCTAGATTCAACGATATCCCTTCAGGTTACAGCTTAGAGCGTACCACACCGACACCGTGACGGGAGCGGTGCCGGTGACCGCCGTAATAACAAGTCAATATTAGCGCTGCGGCTGGTGGATCTACCACGGTTGCCAAGTATGGACAGCGCTGTACCACAGTAAATGAAAACTGAGTCTGTACAGTGTTACACACTGTGTAACAACTGTACCCTTAGTACGAGTTTTCATACCAAAGTTGGTATCGTATATCGAACCAATTTTGTATGAATAACAGTATAGCGCCTCTAGTGGTTACTGCACTTCACTAAATTTCGACCAATCAGGGAGCTAGAATGAGTCTAAACTCTAAAACTATGTGAGATCTGTCAAAAGCACAGATATATATATAAAAAAGTCAAAAGCGTTTACTATAAAACTCGTACTAAGGGAAGGGAGCTGACAGAAAAAAGATACAGAAATACTTTTATTATTTCACACGTCATACTTACGTTCCGGCAGGGAAAACGATGCCTGAATCTGAGTTTCCATGCAGATAAATGCTACAAATTCCATACATTGTAATTTTTTTATGTCTGACACAGTCATTTGACCGCTATTTCACCTGTTGTTTAGTGAAGATGCAGTCTAAGATTAAATCGACAATGATCTAACAAGCTGGTTATCACCGAACATCATGACGTAACTCGGCGATCCGATTGATGACATGTCTTTGACTGCTGAGTGGTTAGAGCCACGAATACCACCAGTGGTCACCCATTTACCACCGCTTAGGAATCATATGCAGGGTAAACCTAATGACGCAGAAAGGCAACAATGACCTTCCTATGGGTACAGAATAAATAATAGAACAACCGTGGGTGACTATGAACTAACTTACATACGAATATGGCATTTAAAATTAAAGCTCGTAAAAAATGTGAAAGCAAAAGCCCTCTCCACCCTATTTAACAGGATAGCCCGGGGCGTTTCGATAACATGGCAAGTTTACACAACGCCAATTAGAGTGTCCCAGGGCAAGCTCGCTGTTTTCACATGCTAATTGTATCCCCTTTACCCCCTAGACTGTCGCGGTGTACTCTGCAAGATAAGGGAAACATCGGGGTAGCTAGCTTAGATTTTGTAAATATTTACTTATATAATGAGAAAAAACAATAATAATAATTTATTTGCAAACTTATGTCATCAAAAACAGAGTTTCTAAATAGCTTCTGAACAAACATAGCATATCTCTTTTGAGCTCTGAGTCTCACACTGGGGAATCCCTCCCTGTGTCGTGAGATTCATCTCTTAGAAATAATATTATCGTAAACGATTCAGGCATTCAGCTTTCAATAGATACTTGGTATCCTATTAGTCTGTGATACGTAGTATTTCCTTACTAGTCTGTAACTATTATATAATCTGTGCCCCTAGTACGAGTTTTTATCGTACAGTGCCACAAGTATAACTTGGCGGTGGTGGTTTTTGGAACTAATTCTTTTAATTAAAACTGTGAGTTTGACGTTTGAGAGATTACCGCGACATTATTGTTGATAAATCTGCTACATTAAAATAGTTCAATAATGCCAAAAGTAATTAAAAGTGGTTAAAGAGAAACTGTTATCAAAGTACAAAGTAAAGTTTCGGTTGTCTGGAAGAAATCGCTTTAAGCGATAAGACCGCCCTTTGCATTACTTTTAGTTTGATGTAAATTGTAAATTGTTTCTGTTTTTTTGTTTGGTGTGCAAATAAAGAGTTTTATCTATCTATCTATCTATCTAAAAGCACAGTGGCGCACAGGCACGCCAAGTTATACTTGCCGGACTGTAAACTCTTTTGACAGATCTCACATAGTTTTTAGGGTTCCGAACCCAAAGGGTACCAACGGAACCCTATTACTGAGACTCCGCTGTCCGTCTGTCTGTCTGTCTGTCTGTCTGTCTGTCCGTCTGTCACCAGGCTGTATCTCATGAACCGTGATAGTTAGACGGTTGAAATTTTCACGGATGATGTATTCCTGTTGCCGCTATAACAACAAATACTAAGAACAGAACAAAGTTAAAAATTAAAGAAAAGTTTAAAAAAAGTTTATTACGATAGTGCAGCGCCACCTATCTAGTTGCTAAGATGGCGCTATCGTCTTTACCTTAATCTGAATCTCGGAAGCGGCTCAAACGATTAAATAAAATTTAGTCTACCTACAGGGGATTTTGGAGGCGATAAATCGATCTAGCTAGGAGTCATTTTCAGAAAATGTTGTTTTATTCGTGTTTTCAATAATCAACTTTATTGATAATCAACTTAAAACATGACTCTTCCCGACATCTATTGGCAAGTAGAAGTACTGTATCAGTAAAGCAGTTAGTTGCTCTCAATAAAAAAAATAGTGTTATTATTCGTCAATAGATGTCGGGAAGAGTCATATTTGTCTGTTTAAGTGGCAAAAAATACCGAGCAAAGCTCGGTCAACCAGATATTTAATAATATTAATTACTACAATTACTATTACTACTATATAATACTATTCTACCTTTGTGTTAACATTAACTTAGTTGGTGTTAGAAGTTCGTTAGAAATTCGATATATGGCGTTCGGAACCCTCCGTGTGCGGGACAAAGTCTGACTCGCACTTGGCCAGTTTTATTGATTTATTCTGGCTCCCTGATTGATCTAAATTTAGTGAAGTGTAGTATAGTAACCACTATAGAGGCGCTTTACTGTTTTTAATACAAAATTTGTTCGATATACGATATCGAGTTTGGTATGAAAACTCGTACTAAGGGTTCTGAATGTAGTATAAGATCTTACTTATCTAAGTAAACTTACCCCCGTATTCACGAATTCAATTTTGTCCAACACTGAAGTATCACAGTGCTCGCGAACGCTTATGTATCGTTCAAACCAACACAATAATGACATCACCTACTTGTGCCTGTTGTGGGAGCTGGCTCTCAAGCATAGCTGCCGGAACACATTAGATGTTTGGTGACAGATTTTCTAACTTGAGGGTGGTAGCTGGCCAGGCGGACACTAGATAGTGTCCTACCACCATGCTAGTACATACGGCCGTAACCGCGTGTTTACATCTGTCGTGTGTCGCATCCGATTTTTAATCGGATGTTCCAGTGGCAGAACATTTTATATGAAAGCTATTCACACTTGACGGACCGATTTTGTCGTTAGTTTTGACAACACGATTAAAAATCCGACCCGACACCCGACAGATGTGAATACGCATTTATTAACACTTTTTTAGGGTTCCGTACCCAAAGGGTAAAACGGGACCCTATTACTAAGACTCCGCTGTCCGTCTGTCTGTCTGTCTGTCTGTCTGTCCGTCCGTCTGTCACCAGGCTGTATCTCATGAACCGTGATAGTTAGACAGTTGAAATTTTCACAGATGATGTATTTCTGTTGCCGCTATAACAAAAATACTAAAAACAGAATAAAGTAAAAAATAATAGAGGGTCACCATACAAGAAACGTGTTTTCTTCGGCATTTCACGCCATCTATGAACGCTTAGTTAGGTAAACGTCCCATAGATGGCGTTATATTGAAATGTCGATCCCTAACTCCTTTGTTAGACGTTAGATGACGTTTTAAGAAATAAAATGTTTATTAATTATTATTTTTTGCTGGCGAAAAATGATAGGGGTATTTTTTGCTCGATCTTATAAAATACTGTAGTGTGGTACGGAACCCTACGAGTGCGAGTCCGACTTGCACTTGGCCAGTTTATTGAATATTTTGGAATTACACCTCACGCAAGCGCCCTGTGCTCCGTCTTACGAATTTTCGTCTTACGATCAGGACACGTGACCCTGACGCGAGTTGAAACATTTTTTACCTATCCCAAGAAAAGTGCACAACACCGCTAAAGAAGTTTTTTCACTTCAAAAAAACTTATATAAAAGATGTAGTATGTTATAAAATACTGTAGTGTGGTACGGAACCCTACTAGTGCGAGTCCGACTTGCACTTGGCCACTTTATTTTATATATCTGATAGGCTGGCGTTTGACCACTATATCACCTGGTGGTAAGCGATGATGTGGTCACTGGTCCATGATAGTGAACAAGCTAGGCCTAGAATGATCTGAATCTCAAGGGCTGTGTGCTGCCGGAACACGGTTATGGCGCCAGATTTTCTCCTTGATGGTGGTAATAAACCCCCAAATAAATAAATAAAATTAATTAGAAGAGAGCGGCGGATCTTCGAACGGCTGACCAGAGTTTCTTCAGTCCTTGTTAAAAACACCTCCAATCTGACATGATTGGAGGTGCTTTTAACACCTTGCACACAATCCTCCTTTCGGGAGCTATCGATTAAAGATGGCAACAATGGTTGAAACATTTATTGGTTAACAGTTAATTGATTGAAAAAAAATATCGATAATTTTATTGTTTAAAAATATTAGTTAACTAGCAGCCCGCCCCGGCTCCGCACGGGTAGAACATATATGTCTACAAAATTTGCATCAGTTTGTTGCATCGAATATAAAATAAGAACATATTTAACAACCATCGTCATATTTCATCCAATTTACACAAAACCTTTACGAATTATGCACCTAAACCTTCCTACTCTGGCTATTGGTGAACCGCATGATAATCCGTTCAGTAGCTATTGAGATTATTGCGAACAGACAGACAGACGCAGTGATGAACTTTGTTTTATAATACTTACGTATTGATATTGGACGGCCCTTTGGCGTAAAGGATAGTTACCCTGATTCTGACCCGACGGTCGTTGGTTCTAATCCTAGCTAAATACTTACCAATGAAAGTTTTATGTGCATTCATGAATCATGAGTTTTCGTACAGTGGTAGTGGAATCATTAAATCTACCAAAAAGTAGCTTACCACCAAGGAGTACATCTGCCGCCGTAACCTTACGGCGTTCCCCGACGCAAAATGTAGGGGTAATATACGTTTAACGTGTGTATCTGTGTGTCTGTCTGTAGCATCTTAGCACCTAACCGGATGAACCGATTTTGTTTTTATTATTGATAGTTTTTTTTTGTTTGATAGATGTCTTCATCGAGAGTTTTTTTTAGCTTTGATTCATGAAAATTCGTTCAATCGTTATAAAATTATGAGCTTTTTTCTAGTTAATTGCGCTATGAAATCAACTTTCATAGGTCTGATCAATTCGAAAATCTTCTTCTTCAACGATATTGTAAGAACATGGAAGCCTCCTGGACTCTACAGAATACTCAAATCCTCACCAACTTACAGCTCAGATTTTAAATGTCGTGTTTAGAGTCATTGGAATGCTTTTCATGAAAAGATTATACATAGATCAGTCGGGGTGGTTTAAAACATTATATAATTATATATATAGATCATTACTATTTTATACAATAGATCATAATTATTATTATACTATATTGACTTCAAATTGATTCTGATCGGTGGGGATCTACAGAATAGCTAAGCTTATAATAATATTTTCGTAGTAAATATGACCTAATCTGTGGTTTCACTGAAATTATTTTATTAATTTTGCGATGCGTGTTTGTGAAATTCGTGATATCTTCTAGAGTTTTCATTTGAATTATATACTGTAAAGGACAATTTTAATCTATAATATGTGGCCAAGCTAATTAACGTAATTATTTGGATAAGGATTAATACTATATACTTGAAAATAGCCTTGGAAATTATGTAATATTTTTTAACAAAAATTTTAAGATTAAAATGGTTACTGTGAGTCAACCTTAAGAGATAGACATATGCTGCCGCGGACTTTTTTGTAGGTCTTATTAAGTTGTACAACTCTTGCATAGAAAATATTCTTCTATCTATTTTCAATTAAGCAGCGTTCGTAAGAAACGTGTTTTTTCGACCGTTTTTTTGCCGACTTAGGTTGCAAATTAGGTATCCACGAATGTACCTTTGATTTTAACGGGATAATATATAGCCTATTTTCATTCCGAAAGTCCATTCTATGTATTAGTGAAAGAATTTTTTAAATCGGTTCAGTAGTTTTTGAGCTTACTCATTACAAACATACAAAAATACAAAAATACAAAAATATATTATTAGTATAGATATTATTCGAGTAGGTTTGGTTCTTTTCTTTTTCGACTCCCACACACTTAAAGAAATAAATCGATATTATCGCCGGAGGTATTCCGTCTCAGCATTTTTAATAAAACTGGCCAAGTGCGAGTCAGCATCGCGTCTCTTATCGTACACTTAGGGAGGGTTCCGTACAATACGAAACGTAACAGAGTTTCAACCTCATATATTTGATTAATAATTGATATTACCAAGAGTATTTGGTTTGGTCGCGATCTAGAAATACGGGGCTCGTTTACTAGCGCTATCTATGTCATTTTTCCGAAACTAATTAGATAGATGGCGTTTAAAAACACGTTTTTTGTATGGGGACCCCTTTAATTTTTAACTTTATTTTGTTTTTATTAGTTGTTCTAGCGGCAACAGAAATACACCATCTGTGAAAATTTCAACTGTCTAACTATCACGGTTAATGTAATGAGCTATAGCCTGGTGATAGACGGACAGACAGACAGACAGACAGACAGACAGACGGACAGCGGAGTCTTAGTTATTACTAAGACTCCTTACTAAAACGGGACCCTATTGGGTCCCGTTTTAGTTTTGGGACCCTATTGGGTCCCGTTTTACCCTTTGGGTACGGAACCCTAAAAACAAACTTCCACTACACAACAACACAAAATAAGTAATAGTACAACAACTACAACTTTATTATCTAATAAAACTAACCATAACCACAGAGAGTACTGATAGAATTAACTCATTCCATACACTACAGTTAATTGTTTAAAATATCACATCACTTTGTTAAGAATAAAAATATCGGAAACATCGACGGGCAATAGAGCATACAATCGAATGCAGTTAACTTATGGAATATTTTATATGGTTGAAAACAACATGTTCGAACTTCACTCCGGTCATCGTATAATATGTCAATGTTCGAATATGTTCCTTATCCAGTACCGTTTAAAGCTTAAACTTAAGTGCATAAAAATGGTTTAGTTCGTGATTCGCAAGGCGAGGTCATTATCAGTTGAAGTTGATATAATATTTTTATTCGTTTATGTTAATTTTGGTTATTGAATATTATGGTTAATTTTGAATATTAGTTTATTTTAATGGTTGATAGTTATATTCATCATCTCTACTATCGATGCCGTAGGCAGATTAATATACATACACATGAAAAACTTACAAGTTATATTATGGCACCCCTCTTATTGCGTCGGGGGGAAAATATAGAAGAGGTTGTATTTTTGGGGTGTATCTTTTGTACCTATGCTTCAACGTGTCCAATGTCGATGGATCGGTTAAGGTGCGGCCCTACCGCGGCGTCCTGCAATCTGCGGGCGCGATCTCAGTACTTCGCAATTGTTTTCTGATCGCGTTTGGTGTGAACCAGTCGGTACAAATACTACTGATCGCAGTCTAGATCGCGCACGCAGGACGCTGCGGTGTGTCCGTACCTTAAATGTGGCAAAACATTAATTATATCGTAATTAAAATATATAGGTAGGTACAACCAATTATCCACGAATTACTTAAACAACTGAAGTTAATTTAACTATTACTACCTACACAGCATGGTGGTAAAAGTTGAAGGTACTCAGGTAGGGTTGCCAGGTAATCGGGAATCATTAAGATTCGCAGCTTTTTAAGGTTTCGTAACCAAAGGGTGCCAACGGGACACTATTATTTAGACTTAGCTGTCCGTCCGTCCGTCCGTCTGTCACAGTACACACACATCTTAACCGTAATAGTAATAAAACACTTGAAAGTTTTAAATAGTAGGTAAGGTCTTCGGCTCTTCTTGTGACTTTCCATCATTGGGAGATATCCAACCGAATAGCCAACCCGCCTGCCTAGCGTGGCGATTACGGCATATCCCTCCCAATGATGAAGAAAAACGCGTTACGTTATAAAGCGGACAAAAACGTTTCTTGTATAGGGGATCTCTTAATTTTTCACTTCTTTTCATCATTAGTTGTTTTGTTAACAGACAGCGGTCACATAAATATGCCGGTAAAAAATATCAAGAGTCTACTTATCAAGATTCCAAATATATTTCTGTGACAGACAGACGGACAGCGGGGGCTTAAAATCAAAGACGTTCTCAACATCACCCTCTAGGTAAAGACCCTAAAAAGTCCGTCAACAACCTTAAAAGACTTAACATAATAATTATATCAAAATAATCTCCCACATTTTTGGTTTTTTAGTTTTTCCCAATCTGGCAACCCTTAGGTAAGTGGTAACATTACCGTGGTGGTAAGGTAACGCCCAGAGATAAAGACCCTCGTATTGTATGCGTTATACTGCAGATCGCCGGTTCGATTCCCCGATAAGAACAAACTTTCAATGAAGTAGGTTGTAATTTTCTAAAATATGCTCGGGTGCATGTTTTCCGAGATTAGGAGGGGTTGAATTTAGCAAGTCTGCAAAATTGTAAGCTTTAATATTTAGAAAGTAAAGGCTAGCAGACTTTCGGATCATAAATTTAAGGACATATTAGACTTTTGCCCTTTTGAAGTTTTGCAACTTCTTAATTGTTGTTAATTAACAGTTGAAGGTACTATTTCTTATTCTGTGGTTACAGATAATATTTTTACTATAAAGGTACTTGGTGAAATTGATTATCATCTTTTACCCACTATGGAAAGGAGAAAATCTCAGAAGCGTCTCAGTTTCGACTAGGTCAAAAATGCTTTTGTCCGGATATTTGCCTGTTTATCTGTCTGTTCTCGTCTACAGGTCGCATTTTTTAACCGATTTTGACGAAAATTAGCACACGAGTTCTTGATTTATTTAAGAATTTTAGTCGATAGAGATTTTTTGATTGGGGAGGGGAAACTTTGCTGTAGCTTTATTTATCAACGGCTTTCAGTCAAATTGAAAAGGCTCACTAGGGACTTCATTCTACACAGGATTTTGCAAAAAAAAATTAGAAAGGGGGAGTTGAGGGGGGTAAAGGGGGAAAGTTTGCTGTAGCGTCTTTTATCGGATATCGGATGGATTTTTCTATAGACAAAATTATGTGTCACGCTTCTCACAGTGTCCCTCCGGTGAAGGAAAACATCGTTAAGAAACCAAAAACCCCCGTATGGTGGTAGGACAGTTCTAGTGTCCGCCTGGCCAGCTACCAGTTCAAGTTAGAAAATCTGTCGCCAAACATCTAATGTGTTCCGGCAGCTATCCTTGAGAGCCAGTTCCCATTCTAGGCCTAGCGTCCTTACTATCTTCGACCGCATCATCACTTACCAACAGGTGAGATAGAGGTCAAACGCTAGTAGCCAGTAGATATAAAAAATAAAATAAAATAAAACTGGCTAAGTGCGAGTTAGATATTTGTCCCGCACACGGAGGGTTCCGAACGCCATCTAACGAATATCTAACGAACTTCTAACACCAACTAAGTAACACAAAGCTGTTAGAAATTAATATTATTAAATATCTGGAAGACCGAGCTTTGCTCGGTATTTTTTGCCACTTAAACAGAAAATTATGACTCTTCCCGACATCTATTGGCGAATAATAATACTATTTTATTTTATTGAGAGCAACTAACTGCTTTAACTACACGATAACACTAAAGCTACTTCTACTCGCCAATAGATGTCGGGAAGAGTAATATTTTAAGTTGATTAAGTTGATAAAGTTGATGACACGAATAAAACAAAATTTTCTGATAATGAATCCTAGCTAGAACGATTTATCGCCCCCGAAATCCCCTGTATACAACATTTTTTTTAATCGTTGAAGCCGTTTCCGCGATTCAGATTCAGATTCCGATTAAGGTAAACACGATAATAATTTCTATGAAGATTCATAGATTTCATAGATATCGTAAAAAAACACGTTTTTTGTTTTAAACCCTTTAATTTTTAACTTTGTTTTGTTTTTAGTATTTGTTGTTATAGCGGCAACAGAAATACATCATCTGTGAAAATTTCAACCGTCTAACTATCACGGTTCATGAGATACAGCCTGGTGACAGACGGACAGACAGACAGACAGACAGACGGACAGCGGAGTCTCAGTAATAGGGTTCCGTTGGTACTCTTTGGGTTCGAAACCCTAAAAATCGACGGATTTTAATCAAATTTGAAAGGAACACTAAAGGACTTCATTCTACATAAGATGTGGCGAAAAAAAATTCTAGAAGGGGGATTGGAGGGGAGAAAGGGGGTGAATGTTGCTGTAGCTTTATACATACGGATTTCAATTTGTATAAGGGCACGCGAGGTCTTCTGTTCTCACAGAACTACTATACTAGTGTAGGTATACCTCCAAAACAGCGTAGGTATTATATTATACTGAGGTTTGTAAATAATCGGCCTTGTTGTACGATAGTATCACGACGCTGAGTTGACAGGGGTGCTGTCGTAGAGGCTTATCAACGACAATTACTTTTCAACCGACTTACAAAAAGAAGGAGGTTCTCAATTCGTCTATAGGTATGTTTTTTTTGTATGTATGGTACGCGATTACTCCGTCAATTGTGAACCGATTAGAATGATTCTTTTTTGAATCGGTCGGGTACATTCCCGAGGTCGTCCCATTGTAATTTAATCGAGATCTGATAAAGCATATCCTACGTATATCCAGAGATATGACGATAAACGTCTCAAACTTGCTACTGAAATTGAATCGCGGAGCATGGATGTCGGTTGCTTTAGTTTTTAAACTATCTTAATTATTAATGATTGTTACCTCAGAACTGTTTTTTTTGTTGGTTGTTTTAGTTTTTAAACTATCTTAACTATTGATGGCAAACACTTGTCCATAATCTCAGTTGAGTAGGTAATATAGTGTGCATCAGTGATAAAAGACGATGTGCAGACATTCTGTCCTACATAAAGTACTTATAATATTTCATATTTAGGTACCTATATTATGTAAATGTAAAAAAAAATACCCAGCCACTAATATTGTGTAAATAGACCATAAGAACCTATTGTGAAAGAAAATAAATGATTTATTTATTTATTTATGTAATATTATTATGTTTTAAAAAGTACTTACTCCCAATTCACAAAATATGGCTAAGTATGAACTTCCATGAAACGATTATACATAATAATACCGCACGCATTTCATTCAAAGAACAACGACCGTCCGCCATATTGTTTTCTGTGACGTTTCGACGCCATCTTGTCTCGGGTGGTGGGAAACAAAGCGCCATACACAATGGCGTAAGCTGATATCGAATAATATCGATTCATCGTTTGCTGGGTAATAATTATAAGACATACTTATAATCGAGTAGACCACACGTGTTGGCCATTGGGTTATACCTATATGCACGAATTTATATAGTATGAATTTATTACGTGTAAATAAAGTTAAAGTTTTCGTTTGCTATAAGTAGGTACATACTTTTGGCGGGATATATTGTAGGTTAAACTTAATATATTTAAGACAAGCAGAACAGAAATCTATTTAGTAAACAGTTTTTTACATCAATTGATTTTTGTTTGCTTTTTATTTGCTATTATAGTCCCTACCTACGACAAAC
Source organism: Cabera pusaria (assembly GCA_954871355.1). Lineage (NCBI taxonomy): Eukaryota > Metazoa > Arthropoda > Insecta > Lepidoptera > Geometridae > Cabera > Cabera pusaria. Next base: position 6,371,439 of record OX940909.1, on the reverse strand, counting down.
AACAAGTGCCCCGGGGACGGTGATTCAAAATTGTCAATGGGCATGAATCAATATATCCATCATTCGCTTTTACCACATGAGTAAAGATTCTTTACTCATGTACTTTTACCTCGTAGTTGCGAATGACAATGACTTAAATTGCTTCTTGAGTTGCCTCTGTTGACGATCATTTGGTACATCAATGACGTGAAAATTGACAATTGCGAATGACCGTCTCTGGGGCATTTATAATAAAAAATCTTCGATATATCTAAAAAAGGGCCGAAATTAAGAAATAATTACATCCGACAACGCTATCTACAAAACAAACTCAACAAAACCATTTACTAAAAATAAAAAAAAATAGGTATGGAAACCAACCCAACTGTGCTAAATAAGACCAAGCGTAGGTACTTACCTCAATCAAAAAATAGCATCAGCAATCGACTTTTACCCGACATTTATTACCGCTACAAATCAGCCAGGTTTTATGTAGATAAACAAATTAATATGTAGTAAAAACTACAATAACGACGGCGAGTTTACACTTGGATTTATAAAGATAGATGGTTCTGGTGTAGAGTGTTGATTGACAGCAAAACATGTCGATGATCGAGCGCTGATACAGGCCAGCTATCGGAATAAATAAACATACTAGTGATGGGATGATGGAAGAATCTTTATCGATAATGCTTAGATTTTTTGATATCTTATAGGATGGCGTTTGACCACTATCTCACCTGTTGGAAAGTGATGCGGTCAAAGATGGTTCTAGGCCTAGCGTGCTTACGCTAGGCCTAGAAAGGGAACTGGCTCTCAAGGATAGCTGCCGGAACACATTAGATGTTTGGCGACAGATTTTCTAACTTGAGGGTTTCTGAGAGTATTCGTGATGCATTTAGTCCTAACTCAAATGAGTTCTAAAATTAATAAATTATGAACTCAGCTCTATACATATAACTAAGTTGCATAATGTATACATAACATTCACATTGTTTTTATATATAAGTACCAATCAACGAAAAGCGTAAGTTTTTCAAATACTTTGTATCTAAACACGCTCTGCTACATAAACAAACTGTTGGGTAAATAAACATCACTGACTTTGGCATACAATAAATAACTGAACAAAATAAATAATTTACAGTTCTTTTCGTTTACCATTTAGAGGTAAGATCCAGGGCCGTAATGATTCAATCGTGCTATAAAAATTTATATCAGTTTGAAGAGCAGAATGTGCGATATCTGCTATCGCCAAATCTCTCGACACAGCACATCACTAGACAGAAAATCAGGTACACCGTTTACCCAAATGTTGTTATTCAACGGGTCAGCGATGACGTGCCGTCCGCCCGCTGCCTGTCTCGCACTAACTAGTATTTATCTGTGGCAGCACCGTCAATACAAAGCGTGTACACTTGGAAAAAGCTCTAGAACGACACTCAAACAATTGAGTCACGCTTGGCTGAAAAAATGAAGCGATACCACAGAATACATTATTCATCATCATCATCAGCAGCCTGTGTTAGTCCACTGCTGGACATAGGCCTCTCCCAATGCTCGCCACTGAGCCCGAAACAATACAAAAATAAAACCACACTGGCTAGTAAGAAAATGAAGTGTTACTATTGGTGTGCTATTGGTTGATAACTTCCTCGCACGCGGCTCTTCTTACCTGATAGATACGCAGTCTTAGGAGGGTATTTTTAATCGACTTCAAAAAAGGAGGAGGTTCTTCAATTCGACCGTATATATATATATATATATATCTACACTAATATTATAAAGAGGAAAACTTTGTTTGTTTGGTTGTAATGAATAGGCTCAAAAACTACTGGACCGTTTTTAAAAATTCTTTGACCATTCGAAAGCCACATTATCCACGAGTAACTAAATTTTAGGGTTCCGTAAGATATTTGGGTTTTAGCAAAACAACGTTTGCCGGGTCAGCTAGTATATATATATATAATGTTTGTTCGCGTATAACTTCGTCGTTTATGAACCGATTTTGATTATTCTTTTTTTGTTGGAAAGATGATATCCCAAGTGTGGTACCATGGTAATTTTATTTTATATTTTATATTAATTAGATTAACACCTCAAAATTGGTACTGAAAATTAATAGCACGGCATTGAAGTCGGTTCTTTTTAGTTTTTTAAACGATCTTATTGAAGTGAAAACTTCTTTAGCGGCGTTGTGAACTTTTTTGGGATGGGTAAAAAATGTTAAACTCGCGTCAGGACATCGCGTGAGGACACGTGACCTGATCGAAAATTCGTAAGACGGAGAGAGAGTAGAAACTTTTTTGGGATGAGTAACAAATGTTAAACGCGCGTCAGGACACCTGACCTGATCGAAAATTCGTAAGACGGAGGGAGAGTCGGCCAAATCATCGAGTTTTCAAGTTTTCACTTCTGCCGGAACTTCCGGAGTGCAACCCGTTGTTTTTTTTATTTATACTGTGACTGTACCCTATACCCTAATAAGGTGGGTGGACCATGGAAGGCCATGCTCCTTTGAAGGCTATAAAAAAGTCATATTTATAGTCACGTGATGAGAAATTCCTTCCACTCAAACAAAGCTCCATCAAAGTCTCTCGCGAGTCGCTCGCGTTGCTATTTTGTCAGTGCGATCCCTCGCTTCGTAGACATCGGTCGGCGACGTTAAATTTGTACTTCGCGCGCTCAGCTAAAGGTAAATTTTTATGTGAATAACCTATTATTATCATATTCTTCTTACTGTAAATTGTTATATAAGGATTTTTTTGTGGTACTAAAGAAAAAATATAATAATTTTGCTACGATTTTTGTTAAAATATGGGTAGTGTTCCTATGAAAGTCGGTGGTTCCTTTTAAGGCCAATCAAAAATTGTACGGTTGGCCTTGTTAGGGTACATGGGCCTTACTAGGAACATTTACTACTGAAAATATGAACAAGTAGTGTTTACTTATAAATACGTACCGGGAAAATTGAAGAAATTTTCAATGATTATAATATTATTATCTATAAGGATTATTTAACTTTTGAACTTTGACTGTATCGAGATAAATGTTAGTTTTGCCTTCTTAGGAACATTTTGGCCTTACAAAGAACCGACCAATAAGAAGGCCATTATAGGTAAAAAAAATATTGATAATTTCATTGTAAAACGCATTGGAAATTTATTTGTTATCGATGTAATACTCATTAATATCATTTTTATATAATTTCCATTAATATATCCTTAGTTATACGATGGTGTCCATGGAATGTTCGTTGAGTTTTTTTAAAGAAGATTATAATGTGTTAGGCATTTAATTTTTCATTTAAGCAAAAGAGTTTTTACTGTGGTTTTAGTAAAAGCGGATATTTTGATTATTACAATTCTAGTTTTAAGTTTAACGACTGATTTATAATATTGGCCTTGTATGGAGCCATGTTCCTTACAAGGCCGTTTATAGAGCTTTATAAAAGTTAAGTTTAAGAAATAACGATTACATCTCGAATAAAAAAAAGAAGTTTGAATGATACACATTAAACAAAGTTTTAATAAATGATGTTTCTTTTATTTATCCATTAAATGAACTAATAAAAACTGTTTATTCGTTAGAGTGGCCTTTCATGGTCCACCCACCTTACATAATACTGACTATCTCTGTGCAAAATTTCAGCTAAATCGTTCCAGCCGTCTGACCGTAAAGAAGTCCCAAACAAACAAACAAATATACAAAACGACTTTCGCATTTATAATATTGGTGTTGATTGCTATTGCGTTACGGTCTACTTGTACCATCGAGGTAAGTACATGTAAACCAGAGGCGCCCATCATAAACTGACTTACGTGCCGAGCGGCGCGCGTACGGGCGTGAGGAGTACTTACGCTAAACTAAGCGAGATGTAGATTCAGCACTGCTTTTAATTTGAACGTAGAGCTAGTTCGCGACGCCACATCTGGTACGTAGTACATATACATCGGTGACTTGTACTATTATTTATTCTGTGCTTACGGGTAAAACAGATATGGGCTTTTCATGAAACACATATAAGTAAGTACTTTGTTAGGTAAAAAAGAAATGCGTCCCTAAGTTTCTTAAAGACATAAACTGAATATCTCGTCAGATCTTTGAATATCTACTGTCAGCGTCAAGTAAACCTACTTACATTAAATTAATTAATTACATATTATATCAGTTAAATTATGTAGGCACAAATAATATTGCATTTTTATTTTGCATGAATAAATAAAATATAAACAAGACAAGGAAACTCTGAGACCTCTTAAAATAAAATAAAATAAAACTGGCCAAGTGCAAGTCAGCATCGCGTCTCTTATCGCACACTTAGGGAGGGTTCCGTACAATACGAAACATAACAGAGTTTCAACCTCATACATTTGATTAATTGATATTACCAAGAATATTTGATTTGGTCGCGATCTAGAAAGACGGGGCTCGTTTACTAGCGCCATCTATGTCATTTTGCCGAAACTAATTAGATAGATGGCGTTTAAAAACACGTTGTTTGTATGGGGACCCCCTTTAATTTTTAACTTTATTTTGTTTTTAGTATTTGTTGTTCTAGCGGCAACAGAAATACACCATCTGGGAAAATTTCAACTGTCTAACTATCACGGTTAATGAGCTATAGCCCGGTGACAGACGGACAGACAAACAGACAGACAGACAGACAGAGAGACAGACGGACAGCGGAGTCTTAGTAATAGGGTCCCGTTTTACCCTTTGGGTACGGAACCCTAAAAATACTCCATTACCTGTCAGTGTTATATTTTATATTAAGTTGCTGTCGAGAACTTAACGACTGGGCTGGAACGCAGGTTAAATTAGGGGTTGTAAACTTAACCGTTATTAAGCACCGTAAATTGTGGGATTGGGATCAGTGCGTGGGTTAACTAATGAACTTCTTATAAAGACACAAACTGTTGGACCAATATTTTTCTAAAATATTTCTATTGCTCTAATAACTGGTTTATGAATATAATAAGTCCATTATTATAATTATAATATTATTCTTTTAACAGGTAAAACTATCTCTTTGTATACCTAACATTTTTTAAATATTTCTTATAGGCTAGCGCTTGACCACTATCTCACCTGTTGGTAAGTGATGATGCGGTAGAAGATGTAACATGTACTTACTTAAGCATGATTCAAAATGTTCCTTATCTCTGCTTGATGACTCGTAGAAAATGCTTTAAGCATGAAGTCCTCCTTTTGTCAATTTTTTGTGCAATAAAGTATTTACAAACATACAAAATTTCAGTTAAATAAAATAACCACGACGATACCTATTTATAGGTAGACCCCTACATACATTTAAGGCAAAGCAATGGTACCAAGCTGTCAGGCTTTGGAATGCGCTTCCATTGGAAATTAAACACTCACAGACTCTTACCACGTTTAAAGATCAAGGCCCACTATCTCTCCTGAACTGCTATTGCTTTTGATCACAATTCTCTTTTATGAAATACTAGCAGCCCGCCCCAGCTTCGCACGGGTAGAACATATATGCCTACAAAATTTGCATCAGTTTGTTGCATCGAATATAAATATTAACCTATTTAACAATCATCGTCATATTTTAACCAATTTAACACAAAACCTTAACGAATTATGCACCTAAACCTTCCTCATAAACACTCTGGCTATTGGTGAAAACCACATGATAATCCGTTCAGAAGCTATTGAGATTATTGCGAACAGACAGACAGACAGACAGACGCAGTGATGGACATTGTTTTATAATACTCACGTAGTGATATTGGACGGCCCTTTGGCGTAAAGGATAGTTACCCTGATTCTGACCCGAGGGTCGTTGCTTCTAATCCTAGCTACATACCTACCAATGAAAGTTTTATGTGCATTCATGAATCATGGGTTTTCGTGGAATCATTAAATCTACTAAATAATTAAGATAGTTTAAAAACTAAAACAACTGACTTCAATGCCCCGCGAGTCAATTTCAGTAGCAAGTTTGAGACGTTTATCGTCATATCTCTGAAGATACTTATCACATTTCAATGAAACCTACCGATTACAAAAATAATAATTCGAATCGGTTCACAATTGACGGAGTAATCGCGTAACATACACATACAGACGAATTGAGAACTTCCTTCTTTTTGGAAGTCGGTTGAAAAGTAGCTTACCACCAAGGAGAACATCTGCCGCCGTAACCTTACGGCGTTTCCCGACGCAAAAAGTAGGGGTATTATACGTTTAACGTGTGTATCTGTGTGACTGTTTGTAGCATCTTAGCACCCAACTGGATGAACCGATTTTGATTTTTTTATTGATAGTTTTTAGGGTTCCGAACCCAAAGGGTACCAACGGAACCCTATTATTAGGGTTCCGAACCCAAAGGGTACCAACGGAACCCTATTACTGAGACTCCGCTGTCCGTCTGTCTGTCTGTATGTCTGTCTGTCTGTCTGTCTGTCTGTCTGTCCGTCTGTCACCAGGCTGTATCTCATGAACCGTGATAGTTAGACGGTTGAAATTTTCACAGATGATGTATTTCTGTAGCCGCTATAACAACAAATACTAAGAACAGAACAAAGTTAAAAATGAAAGAAAAGTTTAAAAAAAGTTTTTTACGATAGCGCAGCGCCACCTATCTAGTTGCTAAGATGGCGCGGCGCTATCGTCTTTACCTTAATCTGGATCTCGGAAGCGGCTCCAACGATTAAATAATATTTAGTATACTCGTACCTACAGGGGATTTCGGGGCGATAAATCAATCTAGCTAGGAGTTATTTTCAGAAAATGTTGTTTTATTTGTGTCTGCAATAATCAACTTAAAATATGACTTTTCCCGACATCTATTGGCGAGTAGAAGAACTGTATCAGTAAAGCAGTTAGTTGCTCTCAATTTATAAAAATAGTATTATTATTCGTCAATAGATGTCGGGAAGAGTCATATTTGTCTGTTTAAGTGGCAAAAAATTCCTAGCAAAGCTCGGTCAACCAGATATTTAATAATATTAATTACTACAATTACTGTTACTACTACTACTATATAATACTATTCTACATTTGTGTTAACGTTTACTTAGTTGGTGTTAGAAGTTCGTTAGAAATTCGATAGATGGCGTTCGGAACCCTCCGTGTTCGGGACAAAGTCTGACTCGCACTTGGCCAGTTTTATTTTTTTGATAGATGTCTTCTTCGAGAGTGTTCTTAGCTTTGATTCATGAAAATTCGTTCAATCGTTATAAAACTATAAGCTTTAATCAACTTTCATAGGTCTGATCAATTCGAAAATCTTCTTCTTCAACGATTTTGTAAGAACATGGAAGCATTGACCTGATGCTGGGACATCTCATGGACTCTACAGAATACTCAAATCCTCACCAACTTACAGCTTAGATTTTAAATGTCGTGTTTAGTCATTGGAATGCTTTTAATGAAAAGATTATACATAGATCAGTTGGGGTGGTTTAAAATATTATATATATATATATATAGATCATTATTATTTTATACAATAGATCATATTATTATACTATATTGACTTCAAATTGATTGTGATCGGTGGGGATCTACAGAAAAGCTAAGCCTATAATAATATTTTCGGAGTAACTATGACCTATTCTGTGGTTTCACTGCAAATATTTTATTAATTTTGCGATGCATGTTTCTGAAATTCGTGATATCTTCTAGAGTTTTCATTTGAATTATATACTGTAAAGGACAATTTTAATCTATAATATGTGGCCAAGCTAACTAACGTAATTATTTGGATAAGGATTAATACTATATACTTGAAAATAGCCCTGGAAGTTATGTAATATTTTTTAATAAAAAATTAAAGATTAAAATAGTTACTGTGAGTCAACCTAAAGAGATAGACATATGCTGTTGCTGACTTTTTTGTAGGTCTTATTAAGTTGTACAACTCTTCTTTAGAAAATATTCTTCCATCTGTTTTCAATTGAGCAGCGTTCGTAAGAAACGTGTATTTTCGACCGTTTTTTTGTCGACTTAGGTTGCAAATTAGGTCTCCACGAATGTACCTTTGATTTAAACGGGATAATATATAGCTTATTTTCATTCCGAAAGTCCATTCTATATATTAGTGAAAGAATTTTTTAAATCAGTCTAGTAGTTTTTGAGCCAAATCATTACAAACATACAAAAATACAAATGTTCTCTCTTAATAATATTGGTATAAAAGTATACATGTGTATATTGCATTATATGTATATATGAATATATATAATATGTATGTATGACATTATACATGTATTATATTGCTATGTATGTATTATGTATATATTGTTATATATGTATTAAATTACATAAATTATATGTACCTTTGTAATTATGTACATACCTATTATTTTATTTTATTGTTATTTATTTATTTTTTATTATTATTATTTTTTCTACACCTATACCGCCATGTATGCTTATCTATTCCTTTCCACCCTAAGGTTGTCTGGAAGAGATCGCTTTAAGCGATAAGACCGCCTGTTGCCACATTGTTTTATTTACAATTTTTTTACTTTTAATTTGTATGGTGTAATAAAGTGTTTATCTATCTATCTATCTACCATGTGAAAAATTGGCCAAGTGCGAGTTGGCATTGCGCACCGTGGGTTTCGTACTAACGCTGTAGATATTATTGTTCTCAAAGTCAAAAGTCAAAGCATTTATTCAGTATATGGGCAAATTAAAAATTTGCACTTACACACGTCAAATAACATTAAATAGATCATATTCAATAATAATCATTATAAATGTAACAGAAACATAACTTATTGCTTTGAATTTACAAAAAAAAAAACAAAAGTATTGAGCCATTCAGCTTTCATCTAGACGTCGAACGTCACACAATGTTTAATTCCCCTGGTTAACGTAGGGTTGCCAACCGTACTATTACGTGCATCCCCAACCCAGTGCATGTTTTAGTACTTCAGACAATTTATATCAAAAAAATTGTGAATTGAAATGAAACACAATAAATAATTAAAACGCAAACTAATCGCAGTACAAATCATATTACAAATCAGTTCTAACACAAACCAAATAATAAAAGATCGTTCAAATACCTAACAAAAAAACTTGACTTCAAAAGCCACGCTAGTTATCAACCGACTTCCAAAAACAAAGGAGGTTCTCAATTCATCTGTGTTTTTTTTATTCGTGTATGTTACGCCATTACTCCGTCAATTCTGAACCGATTCGAATTATTCTATTTGTTAGCGGTAGGGTACGTTTCCGAGGTGGTCCCATTGTAATTTCATTGAGATCTGATATGTATCTCTAGAGATATGACTATAAACGTCTCAAACTTGCTACTGAAATTTACTCGCGGGGCGTTGAAGTCGGTTGTTTTAGTTTTTAAACTATCTTAATTTTCAGTACAAAGTTTGAGGGACAATTTTACACATGGATTGTTAATGTGTGGTTTGAGGTGTTTATCTCGATTACTAAAATGAGACCAAACCGGGAGCATACCATAACTCTGTCAAACAAAAAAAGTTTTTTTCAAATCTCCAGAGATATGGCGATAAACACCTCAAACATAGTGCTGAAAATTACTAACGTGGCGTTTTTTTTTATTTTTAACAGTTTTAAATTATATTTTCAAAAGTCAAAAGTCAAAGCATTTATTCAGTATATGGGCAAATTAAAAATTAGCACTTACACACGTCAAATTACATTAAAAAGATCATATTCAATAAAAATTATTATAGATATAACAGAAACATATCTTATTGGTTTGAATTTACAAAAAAAAAAAAAAATTATCCATTCAGCTTTCATCTAGACGTCGAACGTCACACTTAAAACACATGTTTAATTCCCCTGATTAATGTAGGGTTGCCAACCGTACTATTACGTGCACCCGCAACCCAGTGCATGTTTCAGTACTTCAGACAATTTTTATCCAAAAAAATGTGAAATAATGAAACATAATAGATAAATAAAACGCAGACAAATTGCAGTACAAATCATTTATACTATAACCCAAGAAATGTTTATATATTAAACATAAATAAACTGGCCAAGTGCAAGTCGGACTCGCACTCGCAGGGTTGTAACAGAACGGATTTCGAGCTCTACGATTTATTGAGATTGGTTCAGGTTTATGCGGTAATATTTCGAATTTATATTGATTTTAATGATGTACTATGTTTATATTCAAAAGAATTCATAAATAGGATCGTTCTCTTTTAGTATTTAATTAAATATTTGGGTCAAACAAAACAACGCTTGGCACTATATAGGTCAGGTGCGAAGCCACTTTTTAGAGTTAAAAAAATGCTAGATGACATGAACTGCCAGTGTCAGGAGGGGCTGTCACTTGAGGGCAAGGGAAGAATTATTGTTTGTTGAGAAAGGGGATTTATGAGTTTTGGCGGGAACGTGGAAAAGTGTCAAAGTCAAGTCAAAGCATTTATTCAGTATATGGGCAAATTAAAAATTTGCACTTACACACGTCAAATAACATTAAATAGATCATATTCAACAAAAAATATAGATATAACAGAAACATAACGCTTTGAATTTACAAAAAAAAAACAAAGGTATTGAGCCATTCAGCTTTCATCTAGACGTCGAACGTCACACTTAAAACACATGTTTAATTCCCCTTATTAATGTAGGGTTGCCAACCGTACCATTACGTGCACCCGCAACCCAGTGCATGTTTCAGTACTTCAGACAATTTTTATCCAAAAAATTGTGAAATAATGAAACATAATAGATAAATAAAAACGCAGACTAATTGCAGTACAAATCATGTTCCGAATGGAACTGATTGTCCGACTATCAGCCGCATAATACCGTCGTAACAGGCAACCCTAGATCTGCAAACAAAAGATGAAAACTGATTGACTGTTGAATCTACTGGTGTTTCGGAAGTACTCCCATCAGAGAAGAAACACCAAGAAACTCTATGGGGCTTGTCAGTTATTTTAATTCATTTTTTTAATTTCATATTAAATAAATGTTTAATGTACAATAAGTAATTCTATTATCATACAATTTATATTATATCTTGGAGCTTGGGGCATTCAGGCCAAGCATTTTTGTCATTCATATAGTCATTTATTGTATAGTACGATTTCTTCATTAAATTGGATTTTACAAAGGTTTTAAATCTGCTTATAGACAGTTGATCAATATCTTTAGGAAGTTTATTATAAAATCGTATACAGTTCCCCAGAAAAGAACCACTAACTTTCCACAACCTGAATTGAGGTAGAATTAATCTATTTTTGTGTCTTGTATTGAAATTATGTACATCGGACCTCTTATCATACTCATTCAAATTTTTGCGTACATACATAATATTTTCATATATATATTGACATGCCACTGTGAGAATTTTAATCTCCTTAAATTTTTCACGAAGTGAGTCTCGCGACTTCATGGTATATATAGATCGAATAGCTCTTTTTTGTAAAACAAATATAGATTGGATTTCGGCGGCTTTCCCCCACAATAAAATGCCATAGGACATTATACTATGGAAGTAGCTAAAGTAAACCAATCTAGCAGTGGATTCGTCAGTCAAGTTTCTGATTTTACGTACTGCGTATGCAGCGGAGCTCAATCTACCTGCCAGAGCCGATATTTGAGAACCCCATTGTAGTTTTGAATCCAGGGTGATGCCCAAGAATGTAGCGGATTCAACAAATTCTATCGGTACATCGTTTATTAATATCCTGCTATTAATGACACCCTTTCTAACATTTGGCAGCGAGAATTTAATACATTTAGTTTTTTTGGCGTTCAGTAATAAGTTATTGGTTGTAAACCAATTCAAAACCTGTGCGATTGATTTGTTAACATCGTCAAATCCAGGCGCAATCCTATCTATTTTGAATATTAAGGATGTATCATCCGCGAACAAAACAATGTCACATAAGTTTTGCACGAAAGACGGCAAGTCATTAATATAAACTAGAAATAAAAATGGTCCTAAGATCGATCCCTGCGGAACTCCCATTTTTATGAGGGATCCAGATGACCTGACGCCATTGACCTCAACCATCTGTATTCTATTACTGAGGTAGGATGAGACCAGATCAAGTGCTTTTCCGTTAACGCCGTAGTGTTTTAATTTGCAAATTAGCGTTTTGTGACAGACGCAATCAAACGCTTTAGATAAGTCACAGAAAACGCCGATAGCATCTTGTGCTTTCTCCAGTGCTTTCTCTCAGTGTGTGTGATCTCATTGTATTCTTTCCTAAAACTTGTGTTCTTCCGCGTGTTAATATGTAATAAATGTGGATTATTAACCATTAAGTGCCGGTGAATGTGTGCGAGTGTAGGGAAACAGCACAATGTTGAAAAACATGCTATTTGCGTTCTTACCAAAATTCCACTGAAAATCTTCAGTAAACACCACATCTTTACTGAAGGTATGACTTAGACTAGACTTTTACTTGACAACTGACCTGAAATGTGACTTTGACCCATCTCTACGACTAACATTCATAAAAACTTGAAAAATTTCAATACTTGACACTGGCTAAATACACTAATCCACTATAAAAAAAAAATGGGATTTATTTAGTTTTTTCTTGGTTTATGGCGCCTTTAAAGATTTTCCGCGTAAAATGGTGAAAAAGAGGATTTTTGCCGCTAAAATGCAGGTGACTTGACTTTTTGGCGGCGAAGCTGGGGGTCACTTTTGTACTGGGAGGAAAAAGAGCAAGATGTTACTGGACGTGTAGTGTTATTTTGAAGTTTTTATGTGCTAAAAAGTGTTAAAATTGTGAAAAAACGGAGCAGTAAGAAGTCAGGGAGTATCCTTTTATCTATTAATGGGAAAGCTACATTGTGGGCTACATTTCCAATAACAGAGAAGATGTCACTGTGACGCGTTAGTTTGTCTATTTGGGTGCATATTGTAATGGGATAGTGCCCGATTACAAGCGGTACTACGGTTCAATATAATATTAGGCGTGAGGCTCAGCTACAAAACAAGAAGCAGGCTTGCCAGTTACTTGCTGATGGTAAACAGAAGTGTCTATGTAATGCTTTCAATCTCCAATAATTGTTTGGACAGAGCACTGATGGTTCATGATGCCTTTTCAACCGACTTCCAAAAGGAAGAAGGTTCTCAGTTCGTCTGTATGTTTTTTGTGTGTATGTTGTACGATTGCTTCGTAGGTTGTGAACATCCAAAACTTGCTGCTGGGGCTGACTCGCGGGGCATGGAGGTCGGCTGTCTTGGTTTTTGAACTATCCTAATTATTATGCACATATTTATTTTCTTATCTTAAGTCTAGGTTTTTTTTACTATTATTATTATAAGATCTAAATTTAAAAATAGAAAGTCATAATTGACTGACTTTCTATTGGTTGGTATTAACTAATAAATTTAAGAAGATACAATTACAAAGTAAAAATAATACATTTTATCTCCTTGTAGATAGTTTTCTCACTAAATATTACACTTTGAAATTATGGTCAAGTGCATGAACTAGTTGGCTTTCAATACTATATTATGACATCTAGTACTTGAAATCTTAGTTTACTTAAATTCTATGGTTGTGGCTGATTGCTATTTAATTATCTCAATTCAGTGAAATCAGATTTGATTGAGTATATACGAGTACATGTAAAATATTATATGCATCACAGGAAGATTATCATAATACTTGCCTGTATTAACTAAAGGCAGTATTAGGTTCGACGCCACAATATGTGATGTTTATATGAATGTTAAGAGTGAAATGGAAAAAGAGATACGTGGGCGATGAACTTGTACTTATACCAATGGCAAACTTATCTGACTGATTTTGACAACTTTTATATCAAGAGAAATGGTTAAAAGATAGATTTCTAAATATTTATATATTTATTTGTAGGATTTTGTATTTGGTTTATTATTCCATTTTAATATTAGTCATTCAATGTGTTATTGTTATTGTTATATAACTTTTCATCCAAATCGGGGTATTTCGTATTTGAAATAGATTTTTGAAATCATTTACTTGTATATATATAATAATTATGATTTATTTTAATATGGCTAAGGAAGCTGCGTCCCGTGACTTTGCTCACGTTGGGACAATTATATAACATTTTATCCTTCGTATTTGAAATAGATTTTTGAAATCATTTACTTGAATATATTTAATAATTATGTTTTATTTTAATATGGCTAAGGAAGCTAGCTGCGTCCCGTGACTTTACTCACGTTGGGACAATTATATAACATTTTATCCGAATCGGTCCGAAGGTGGTTGTGGGAGTTACAGTGTTGTGCTAAGTGTTCTATGGAGCTTAAACCTGTTGGAGAGTGTTCATTGGGTCTGTGTCCAGCAGTGGACAGAAATTAGTTAATGTTAGTGATGAAGTTAATAACGGAGTATTATTATAATAATTTATTTCAGGACATTAATTGTTTATGTGTACGTGAACGATAGTAATTTTCTTTACCAACTGTGTAATCTGATAATAATAATAAGTCATAAAATGTTTATTGACTTTTTTTTTTACTTTTAACAAAAGTGACATTGTATCCTAAATATACAGAACTAAGTACAAAATAGGACATAATTTATAACTAAAGGTTTGTTAGTGTCCGTAGAAGTTTCTAAGAAACTGTGTCACAGACACCATCGCCCTCCGTTAGACTACTATGACACAATAATGTACATATTATATTCAAAGAAACTTATTATTATTATGTCACACATGCTATAATATGCAAGAATACAAATTAAAAAATAATAATATAATCAAACATGCGTACGCGTTCGTGTGTGTGTGTGTGTGTATGTGTGTGTGTGTGTATGTGTGTGTGTTTGTGTGTGTGTGTGTGTGCGTGTATGTGTGTGTATGAATGTGATTGAAATGAAAGCGTCTTTTTATTAGATAAGTTTTAGAGATGACATTTTATAAGATTTTCTGTTTCTAAGTAGTTTAGTTCCAGAAGGTAAGATTGTATAGTTGATTTTACTTCGTAATAAGTGAGTGGATAAATATGCAATATTGCATTTAATCTATTATAGAGCCTAGAGCTAAAAGTATCGTAATGCCTTGCAGCAAGTAGTGTACGGCAAGGAGTCGTCACGCAGACACGGTTTTGTCTTCGGATATCTTCATCTAATTCTGGCTTATATGGCATATACCTATGCTTGCGCAATATTGTGTGTAAAATTGACAGCTGTCTGACAGTTAGGACTCTAGTTTGTTGATACACCAAGTTTGTTGGGTGTCTCATAGGCTTATTTATCATCGTTTTTAGTATTGCGCGTTGGGCACGCTCCAGTTGTAGAAAGTGTGTGGTGCATGAATTACCCCATGATGTGGAACAGTAGGATAAAATTGATTGTACCAAAGAGTAATATACCATTTTAAGTGTTTGAAGATCTGCAGCATGACGTAATTTTTTAAATACATAGATGAGTTTCCTTGTGCGTGAGGTGACTGAGTCTATATGACTCTTTCAAGTCAACATATGGTCGATGTGGACGCCGAGGTACTTAATGTTGTCTGTTCTCGATAGCGGTTGACAGCTGCAATAAGCAGAATCTTTAATTTCGCATCTATGGGCTATTATAGTTATGTCATTTGCTGGTAGCGATGATTTGTTCGCAGAAAATGTAATGAATTTAGTTTTTTCTAAATTTAACGTGAGCAAATTTGCATCTAGCCATTTTATTATATTAGAGAGGGCGCCTTCTGCGTTTTGTTTAGTTTCAGACCACGTTTTCCCCTTTATTATAAGTGCTGTATCGTCTGCATAGCTAAAAATCTCACAGTTTGGTATTTGTTGGCTGGAGAGATCGTTTACATAAATCAGAAACAAAACAGGGCCCAATATAGAGCCTTGAGGAACCCCAAAGTTAAGCATTTTATCGTCACTGATGTGTTTTCCAATAGAAACACACTGTGAGCGATCTGATAAGTAGTCTCGGAAAATGTCTAGAGCTACACCCCGGATACCAGCCCTTTCCATCTTCGATAGTAGCGCAGGAAAAGAGACGGTGTCGAAAGCTTTAGAAAGGTCGAGGAAGATACCTACCGTTCTAAATTTATTGACTATTTGGCGTACTATTACATTCGAAAATTCAGTGACAGCGTCTTCAGTTGACACATTTTTTCTGAAACCATATTGTTTATTGGATAAGAAGTTATTTTTGTCTAAAAAGTTAATAAGTCTGGAATTTAACAGTTTTTCTAGTATCTACGAAAGCGATGTTAGAACAGAAATTGGTCTATGAATGAATGAATTTGAAACGGAATATTGTAATAATAATAAAGTTATTTCAGGACATTAATTGTTTATGTGTACGTGAACGATGATAATAATTTTCTTATACCAGCCGTGAAATAATTTAATATAATTTTAAGTACCTGCATCGCAGAAGTAATTTGGTGGAAAAGTTTAATAATTAATATGTTCGAGATTTTCTTTCCTACGGGATATACAAAACATGCGGATATAATGTCATGTTGACTTACCCATTATCATCGACATAAATAACTATGCATCAGCATATTTAAAATCAACGTACCCGACTCATTGGAATGACTTAGTGAGGAGGATTTATTTACTAATTTTGTTCGAGATTTTGTTTCCTACGGGTCACATGTGTTTTATTGAAGCTGCTCATTTGGCGTGGATTCGCCTGTTACCTGTTCGTGATTTATTTTCCCTGCGGGGATCGTGGAAGTTTGTGTCACACTACGGGTGGCCCAACCCTGGGGAGACTTGTAAGCTGAAAGAATAGCCAGAGTCTCTTCTAGTTCGTGACATAGACACTACGCAACGTGTCTTCAAATTTACATATTCTGCGGAATAATTCAGTGAGAAAAGAATCACTTTTACTACATGTTCGAGGATTACCTTCCCTGAGGGGCCGTGAGATTCTGTGTTATGCTACGGGTGGCCCAACCCTGGGGAAACTTGTAAGCTGAATGAATAGCCAGAGTCTCCTCTAGCATTTAACATAGATGATCACGCAACGATATCATCACCAACTACGACAATAAAGTGATCTTGGACCGCTGGGTCTTTCCGGAGTGGAGAAATAATTTAACTAAAATGCTGGTGAACCTAGCTTACTGGGTTGCTTCAGTAATTGTCTTCATTAACCACAATATTAACTTCAATTAACCTGGCTCATTGAGTCATTCCTTTGTTGGAAATATACTTTGCGGTTCAGGATAGGTTTTAGTATAGATGGAGTTGGATAGACCCAGTATGGGTTAGTAGGAATGATAGGATAGGTTGATAGGGGATAGATAGGAAATTCGATAGTAGGTAGTGTAGGTAGGGTTGCTCAGATACTACTCACTCTTAAGGAACTAGAGTGAGTAATATCTACATGAAACAGGTGGTGATGGATGTTGTGCTCGATTAATAGACAGAGACCTTCTAACCATCCAAGGAAACTCTGTCGTTCGAACAAGCGAATGTTCCCAAGCTAAACTAAGCTGGAGTGGATGAGTATGTAGGCTGACTAACAGACATACATGTACTATTCTCTTTGATAAAAGATTATGCTCTCTCACTTTTAGTTGTGACTCAGTACTGACATACAAATTAAGACGTCAAATTTAATTAAATTGCATACATCTTGTACTACTGACTTTTGACTTACTGTAGACATCACCATGAGGCTTAACCTCGTTTCTGGTTGATGATTCGATAATGAAATGCAGGTAATATTTCTAGGCATGCTAAACCTCATTTCTCGTCGATACTTCGAGTATGAAATATGGGTCATGTCTTCTCATGCGCAGTGGTGGTCCCCCATGGATGGTTGCTTGATAGTAGATCAAGTAGGGGCTACCCAAGTAATTCAGGATTAATGCCATAGCTCGGTAGCGAATGGTGGCGCGCCGATCCAACCATCCATGGTACATGCTGTGTAGGAGCGCCCCATAAACTCTCCCCCCTTTAAAAGTATTGAATCAGACATATTTTCATATATACATGTATTTATTTATCACACTTTTGTTCTCCTCTCTTTTGTTATTGTACATATTAAAATGTTTATACTAAATCTATTGACATGATCAATAACTTTGTCTATAAAAATAACAAAGAAATTGACAAAGAAGGATCATCAAATTAAAATCTATCGAAGTCCCAAAGAAAGTCTAGAGATAAATATAATTAAGAATGCAAGGTGTGAATGTAAGAGATTATCCAGAGAATATACTATGATGATGATGATGATATTGTTATGGTTATTTATAAAATGTAATATTATTAGGATCAATAGGTATAATGTTGACAAAGGTTGTAAAATATTACTCAATGTTCAGCTGCATTCTATAATGTAGCGTTATAGTACTAATAATAATAATAGAACACAAATTAGTACTCATAATAGTGTATTTGTACAAATTAGTATTAGATAAATAATTGGTACTCAGAAATTCACTAGGTAACAGTTGTACCAAAAAGTACCAACAGTAATATTTAGGGTTACAAGTACTAATAACAATAGAATAACACAAATTAGTACTAATAATAGCATATTTGCACTGAATAGTATTAGTTAGAAAAATTGGTGCAATCCCTTCACTAGGTAACAGTTGCACCAAAAGGTATCAAATAGTACCAACATTAATATTTAGGTTTACAAGTACTAATAATAATAGAATAACACAAATTAGTACTAATAATAACATATTTACACTGGATAGTATTAGTTAGAGAAAATGGTGCAAACACTTTCACTAGGTAACAATTGCACCATAGGGTATAAAAAGCAACAGTAAAGCACAAATAGTATTGTAGCAGTGGTTAGGATTACTTGCAACAATAGAAGCTTTATTTCCTATATTATTTAGTCTTTAGTTATTATATTAAGTTTGTCTTGAGATTCCCTGAAAAGAATTTAGGTTACATCAACGGTTCACAATGGGTCCTACCACTAACTAGACGATTACAAATGGCCAATATTTTATTCCAGTCCGATTAATATTCCAATACTAAATATTTTAATACATTAATATTCCAGTATTTCAGTATATTTAATAAAGTAAAGAAAACAAATAAAGTCTCACGTTCAATATAGAACATATTAAAAAAGACAAGGTTCTTTAGGGGGGAGGGTTGTTACAGGGTTCCGTAACACAGTTAAGCATTCCATAACTATGATTTTTCGCAACTACAAAATTAACTTTGTTTTTCATAGTGTTTGTATGAAAAACAAAGTTATCTTTGCGGTCGTCATATCTCTAAAACTGCTGACTGTATCTCGTTCAAACCAATTTTCGTTGTTAGTTTTTATTACGATCTACATCATATATTTATATATATTTAAATTTTTCACTGCCTTACTTTAAAAGTTAGAGGGGTTTGGACACACATTTTACCACTTTAGACGCGCCTATCTTTCAAATGATTGACTTTGAGAAAAAATGATTTTAGAAACCTCAATGTCATTTTTAAAGACCTATCCATAGACATCCCACACGTATAGGTTGGAAGAAAAATTTTTTTTTGTTTCCGTTCCATGTATGGGATGCACCCCTTAAACTTTTATATTTTTTATTTTTGTATGAAAATCGGAAAGCGGTTCACATAATCACCTACCATGTTTCAATTCTGTAGTCCTAACAGTTTCGGAATAAAATGGCTGTGACATACGGACGGATAGACAGACAGACATGACGAATCTATAAGGGTTTCGTTTTTTGCCATTCGGCTACCTAAAAATGTTTCTACCTATATCCGTTACAGACTCTGAAACCATCACACCAATGTGCTCCAAACGGGTTTCATTCATTCAGTCAAATTTATTTGTTTAGCAAAGTTTAATTTTTTTAAAGTTTTTTTTTACATACTGGTTATGCGCTAGTAAACAATTATACGTCGTACTATTAGCCAATCGTGTCCTACTGCCCTACAATCATTCATCCAACAACAAAAAACATTACACCTCCAAAAACTGCACAGTCGACAGAAAGCAAAGTACACTTTCCTCAAGACAATCGGGGTAAACAAAAGTATTAGGAGAATATTTCTATGAATAAAATAAAAATACAACGAGATAATATCTCCGTAACTGGCTGAGTATGGCACATGTCGACTTATTATATTCCTAATAATAGGAACGTATTAACTTCGCATGTAGATATAGAGAGGTGTAGACAGGTCACAAAAATAAAACTTACTTATACGTTCTTCTTCTACCTTGTCTAATCTAATCGTAGACGTAATATATAAGGATGGTGCACTGCAGATGTTTTGACGAATTCAATTTAATCCGTATGCTTTAACTATAACGTTGTAATTGCTTTGTAGATCAAAGCGGCCCAATTGAGAGACACCTGGGTGGGAGTGTGTCCTTGTCCTGCTAGTCCTATACATGTTCTATACTATATGTATAGTATATATATAAGTTGTCCATACAAAAAGAAAGGGACAAACTCCGTTCAAGGTCGGTCTCGTGGGGGCTGGTGTATGCGATCGAGTTTAATATGTACTCGTAGCAGGTCAGTGAATCTAATATATTTAACAGCTCGCGCTATAATGAAGGTTCGTATTTTTTTTTGATAAAATCGACTACAATATTATCCGTACTTCATTAACGGGCCACGCCCACTTAGTAAAGTTTTTTTTAAGAGCCCGCTTGAGATTTTTTTTCCCACGCTTGCTCCGCCTACACACGCCGCGGCACCCCCGGTAACGATACAGGCGCGGGGGAACGCGCTGTAATTTCGCGCATGCGCGCTCCACACTCGACTTGCGACCTCGTTTGCTAGCGGACACGCCGAGCCGAGCGGGACGGTAATGACCGCGTGGCCCGTGGCGCGGCAGCCGAAGTTACTTACTACCTACAGAGCTATACTATATATAAATACGTACATTTAAGGTTTAAAATTACGTATTACGGCTTAAAAAGGATTTTCCAAATCGAACATACATAGAAAAGATATATATAAATATATATTTATATTCTGACTAATTGAGAACCTCCTCCATTTTTGTGAAATCGGTTAAAAATAGTATAGTCTTATTTTTCGTACAACACTCCTAGCGTTGTTTTTGTAAACTTGTATTTAATACTTGTATTTATTTAATTTGAGAACCCAACTTTACAAAAAAGGAGAAGGTTCTCAATTCGTCGGATTTTTTGTTTGTTTTATGTATGTTGACCGATTACTCGAAGACGCTTGAACCGATTTGGAAAATCAATTTTTTATTTGAATGAGTATAACAGATGATCCCATTTAAATTTCATCGAGATATGTTTAGTTCTGCAGAGATATGAAGATAAACACCATAAACCTAGTACTGAAAATGACTAGCGCGGCATTTGAAGTCTGTATTATTCCTTTTGTGAACGAATTTATTTGCAACCGACTTCCAAAAAAGAAGGAGGTTCTCAAATCGTCTTTTTTAGGGTTCCTTAGCCGAATGGCAAAAAACGGAACCCTTATAGATTCGCCATGTCTGTCTGTCTGTCCGTCCGTATGTCACAGCCATTTTATTCCGAAACTATTACGACTACAGACTTGAAACTTGGTAGGTAAATGTATTCTTGAACCGCTTTCCGATTTTTATACAATAATAAAAAATATAAAAGTTTAAGGGGGGTATCCGATACATGAAACTGGAACAAAAAAAAATTTTCTTAAAACCTATACGTGTGGGGTGTTTATCTCAAAGTAAATCATTTAAAAGATAGGCGCGTCTAAAGTGGTAAAATGTGTCCCCCCCCCCCTAACTTCTAAAGTAAGGGAGTGAAAAATCTAGAAAAAATATATTATATATATCTGTAGATCTCAACAAAAACTTTCAACGAAAATTGGTTTGAAACAGATACAGTCAGTAGTTGTTGAGATATAGCGACCGCAAGTATAACTTTGTTTTTCATACAAACACTATGAAAAACAAAGTTATTTTTGTAGTTGCAAAAAATCATAGTTATAGAATACTCTACTGTGTTACGGAACCCTACGAGTGCTAGTCCGACTTGCACTTGGCCAGTTTTTTTTTGTGTGTATCACATTCCATCCCATTTCACCCTCTTAGGGGTAGAATTTCAAAAAAACCTGAAACACGTATTTACTTATTTTTTTACTGAAGCACTTGTGTGAAGTTTCGGATAGAAAAGACGATTTAATCTTGTTTCCCCATACAAACTTTGAGCTCCGTTTCATCCCCTTCGAGGGTTAATTTTGGAAAATCCTTTCTCAGAGGGAACTAACGTCGTAATAACTATCTGCATGCCAAATTTCAGCGCGATCCGAAACAATATTGATTTTCACACTTTATTACCCCATTTCACCCTCTTAGGGGTGGAATTTCAAAAAAACCTGTAACACGTATTTACTTATTTTTTTACTGAAACACTTGTGTGAAGGTTCGGATAGAAAAGACTATCTAATCTTGTTTCTCCATACAAACTTTGAACCCCCGTTTCATCGCCTTCGAGGGTTAATTTTGGAAAATCCTTTCTCAGAGGGAACTAACGTCGTAATAACTATCTGCATGCCAAATTTCAGCGCGATCCGAAACAGTATTGATTTTCACACTTTATTACCCCATTTCACCCTCTTAGGGGTGAAATTTCAAAAAAACCTGAAACACGTATTTACTTACTTTTTTACTGAAACACTTGTGTGAAGTTTCGGATTGAAAAGACTATCTAATCTTGTTTCTCCATACAATTTTTGAACCCCCATTTCATCCCCTTATGGGGTGAATTTTTGAAAATCCATTCTTAGTACAAACTTACATACTAAGACAAATATACCCTCCAAATTTTAAGTCTCTACGACCAGTGGTTTAGGCTGTGCGTTGTCTGTCAGTGAGTCAGTCAGTCAGTATGTCAGGACAAAGATTCTTATAGTATTAGATAGATAGGCCAAGTGCAAGTCGGACTCACACTTGTAGGGTTCCCTAACAGTAGAATATTTTATAACACAAATTTTTCGCCACCAAAAACTTTACTTTGTTTCTTATAGCGTTTGTATGAAAAACAAAGTTATCTTTGCGGTCGCTATATCTCAAAACTGCTCACTGTATCTTGTTCAAACCAATTTCAATTTTGGTTGTTAGTTTTTATTGAGATCTACAGCATATGTATTTTTTAGATTTTTCACTCCCATACTTTAAAAGTAAGAGGAGGGGAGGGGGGGGGGGGGGGGTTGGACATTCATTTTACCATTTTAGACGTGCCTATCTTTCAAATGATTGACTTTGAGAAAAAATGGTTTTAGAAACCTTCATGTTATTTTTAAAGATGAAAAAAGGGACATATAGACATGACCAATCTATAAGAGTTCCGGTACTTGCCATTCGGCTACGGAACCATAAAAACGAGGAGGAAAAAAATGGAGGAGGTTCTCAAATCGCCGGTACATCACATACGACACAGTAATGGTTCCGTAACACAGTAATGTATTCTATAACCATGATTTTTCGAAACTAAATAAACTGACGAAGTGCAAGTCGGACTCGTACTTGTAGGGTTCCGTAACACAGTAGTTCTATAGTTCTATAACTATGATTTTTCGCAACTACAAAAATAACTTTGTTTTTCATAGTGTTTGTATGATATACAAAGTTATACTTGCGGTCGCTATATCTCAACAACTGCCGACTGTATCTCGTTCAAACCAATTTTCGTTGAAAGTTTTTATTAAGATCTACAGAATATATTTTTTCTAGATTTTTCACTCCCTTACTTTAGAATTTAAAGGGGGGGGACACATATTTTACCACTTTAGACGGGCCTATCTTTTAAATGATTGACTTTAAGAAAAAATGATTTTAGGAACCTCAATGTCATTTTTAAAGACCTATCCACACGTATAGGTTTGAAGAAAACAAATTTTTTTTGTTCCATTTCCAGGTATGGGATGCCCCCCCCCCTTAAACTTTTATATTTTTTATTTTTGTACAATATTCGGAAAGCGGTTTATAGAATACATCTACTTAGCAAGTTTCAATTCTGTAGTCTTAATAGTTTTGGAATAAAATGGCTGTGACATACGGAAGGACAGACAGACAGACATGGCGAATTTATAAGGGTTCCGTTTTTTGCCATTTGGCTACGGAACCCTAAAAATAAACTTTGTTTTTCATAGTATTTGTATGAAAAACAAAGTTATCTTTGCGGTCGCCATATCCCAAAACCTGCTGATTGTAGGTATCTCGTTCAAACTAATTTTCGTTGTTAGTTTTTATCTTACTTATGATTATACTACAATAACGAAATACTAATAAAATTAAAAACGTCTAAATACCTATAGTGTTTGTGAGAGAACAATTATAATCCAGTTGTAATTATAAAACAATCTTTATGTTGTATTAAATTCAAATAAGAAACTGCCTTACGGTTTCGCATTATATGTATTATATTATATTTCTCAGGATAAAACTCAGTAGTTCAATACCTCATTCATTGAAATCGGTCCAGCCGTTTGGTTCCTACAACCAAAACAATACCCACATATAATCGCGCGAAACATCAACACGATCGGTCATGTAATTATGTTCTAATCTGTGACCTCAGAGGTCGATGCCTTGCTTACTTCATAGTTACTATGGGTAAACATATTTAGGTAAATGACAGGTGCTTGTTTGGCTCCAAAAAAAATTAGTAGGTCCATTTTCGAATCTTGAAGGTCTGTCTTGAATCTTATCCTTGTAAGGCCTTATTTACTATTATTAAAAAATCTCGAAAGATCGCAGATACACCCGAAGTCGGCGCGCGCGTCCTCACCTCGGAGAGGCTCGCGGCCGACTGACTCTAGATTCAATGTTTCGAGTGCTGCTCACTTGCAAGTATATTTTTATACGTAACGCGCCGGGAATATGGTACAATATCGCAATCAACCTATTGACCGTATTCTTGCACAGATGTAAAGGACGTAAGTCGCAAAACTAATTTAATTAATTATGAGAATATGAATTGGTTTTGAAGAAAATTGTCCTGGGAGATTCTTATAAACCATGTTTTACATTTGATAGTATTTATTTTGTACATGTAACTAAATCTGTTTGAGAGACAAACAAGAAAAATGAAAAAAAAGGCATAACTTTCAAAAAAATAAACTATCGAGCAAATTATTTTCAATTATGTTTCTGTTCTGTGAAACGAAAGAAAAAACATTGAAAAATGTAATATTTAAGTTTGACTTCATTAATATTATTGGTTGATTTACTGTCATTAGGCAAAGTATAGCATTCTGCAGGGAGCGTCCTCTTAATGGTATAACGACACAGGACAAGCACTACGCTCGCCTGATGGTAAGTGATGAAGTGATGAAGTTTACCTATTACAGATGCAGCGGCATGCAAAATTCTGGACAGCCAGAATTTCGCATGTCACTGCACTGCGCCTGTTACCTTGAGACAAAGCTGTTGAGTCTCACATGTCCTGTAATTTCACTGGACACCTTGCCATTTCAACCGAAAAACATTCACTATTCTATATTTCTATTTCTATTACATCTATTATTTCTATTGCTATTTCACGGCTTAGTAAAGTGCCACACATAACGAACAATTATTATCGATAATCGGTTTGAATTTTTTTAGCATATAGTTTGACCACTATCTCATCTGTTGGTAAGTGATGATGCCGTCAAGGATTGTAGCATGCCAGGCCCAGAATGGGAGCTGCAGCTCTAGCCATAGCTGCCGCCGGAACACATTAGATCATGAGTTCTAAACCTGTGGGTAATTACCCCCGCGGGTGTAAAATAGCTTTTCTGCGGGGGTAATAAAGAAAACGCGCAAAGTACTTACTTACGCTGAGAGTTGAATTGCCATACGCACCTGCCCACAAGCTTGGAGTGACCGAAATGTCTGGCTCATGTTGATGATTATGAATCGTCGACAATTCATAAATAAAGCCTATATGCAATCACATGTATACTTACTGTATTTATTTCTGACAATTTAAGGTAACGGTGAGGGGGAGAGGGTAATCATTTTCATTGACGGATCTAAGGGGTAACAAGGTTGAAAAGTTTAGGAACCGCTGCATTAGATGTTTGGCGACAGTTTCTAACTTGAGGGCGGTAACTGGCCAGACGGACACTACATAGTGTCCTACTACCATGCAGGGGTTTAGGGGTTTCTTAACGATTTTTTACTTTACCGGAGGGCCACTGTGAAAAGCGCACATACATTTTTCGATTAAAAAATCCACAGAGATATGGAGATATCAAACTTAGTACTAAAAATAACTAGCGTGGCATTTGAAGTCGAATTTTTAAAATGAGAGTTTAGTTTAGTTTATTACATTAAAAAAAATTTAAAAAAAAAAAACTTTATTAAGGCAAATACTACATCATATATGAAATTCTTAAAATAATGGACACCTGACACCTAACATGGCCTGTAATTTAAAAAAAAAAATTATTATGGCTTCACACGATTTGTGTATTTAGCCAGTGTCAAGTATTGAAATTCTTCAAGTTTTTATGAATTTTAGTCGTAGAGATGGGTCAAAGTCACATTTCAGGTCAGTTTCCAAGTAAAAGTCTAGTCTAAGTCATACCTTCAGTGGCGGCATGTGGCGTTTACTGAAGTTTTTCAATGGAAATTTGGTGAGAACGCCAATAGCATGTTTTTCAACATTGTGCTGTTTCCCTACACTCGCACACATTCACCGGCACTTAATGGTTAATAATCCTCATTTATTACACATTAACTCGTGGGAGAACACAAGTTTTAGGAAATAAAACATTAAATTAAAAAATCAAAAAACCCGACTGCGCAAAAAGGGAAGTGTAAAAAAATAACTGAAAAGAAAAAAACAAGTGAGTCTAGTAGTTTAGACTTCTGTTTAGGGATATCAAAAAACTATACCATTTATGGCTTAACGAATGGGGATTTATGTGTCCCGACTGTTAAAGTCTCTATATTCCATATAACAATGTATAATTTATTTTATGAGTGTATCGACCGAGAAAGAATTTAAATGGTATAGTTTTTTGATATCCCTAAACAGAAGTCTAAACTACTAGACTTACTTGTTTTTTTCTTTTAAGTTCGTTTTTTAACACTTCACTTTTTGCGCAGTCGGGTTTTTTGATTTTTTAATTTAATGTTTTATTTTACACTTTTTAGTTAAGTAAAGGACGGCAAATTCCGCAATCTTCTCATTTCATTTAGAGAGTTGATGTCATGTGGATTATTGAGTAGTTTACGGGGATCTAAACTACTTATTACTAGTCCATCTAAAGATCTAACCCGGCTCAATGCTACATAGGCTTGACCTTTCGAAAAATGCGTGAACTTAAGTCGACCACAGCTTTGTCCAAGGTTAATCCTTGTAATTTATGGACAGTTACACCCCAACATAATATCAACGGTAACATTTTCCGCTCTATTTTACCCTGTCCACGAAGTGCGTCGAATTCTGTACATGATGGTTCGATTCGGACTCCTACTCCAGAGACGTTGTTTTTGATACCTTTGTCGTCAAATTCAACATAAACAGCCTGTGGCAGTTCTCCGGGTTCCAACTGGTCCCTCCGAAGAGCTGGCCACTCAATTGTTCTGATGATTCCCATTGCTCCATTGCCAAGACCATGGTTAACGTTCAAATTTCTCCGCAACATAACTCGAGATCCTAACCCAATTGTCAAATATTTTACGATTCCTCCAGTTTTGTTTGGGTCATCAGACACATACAAATCTTTAGGTTTTTTACCATATAACTATGACCGTTATTACAATTATGGAAAAAAAAGAACGAAAAACCGAAATGCGTGAAATAGATAGGGTATTGCTTTATAAGCTTACTTACTTTACAGTTGTACTATTAAACGACTATACCAAAAGGAAGAGGTTGTTTGTTACCTCAGAACTCCATCAATTCTTAACCGATTTGGAAAATTCTTTTTTTGTTTGGGTTAATATGGTTTTCGTTTTGTCTCATTGTAATTTTATTGAGATCTGATAAGTAACTACAGAGATAAGCACCGCAAACTTGTTACTGAAAGTGACTAACGCGGCATCTAAAATCGTTTTTTTTTTCGATTTGAACGATCATAAATTATTTGTTATAAATATATTTTGAATCTCCATTTTAAGACCTTTAATTCGATACCCCACTCGATAGGTTTTGAAAAAAAAAGTTTTTTTGAAGCCCAAATTTTGGCGTCTGAAATCCGCCATTTTGAATTTTTCAATTTTTAATGTTTTCGTTGATACTCGCGCTAACATGGCGAATCTATTGACGTGCCAATTATCAAAATCGGCCCTAGCGTTTGGTCTCTAGTGTGCCACAAAGGAACAAACATACATACATACATATAAACATACATACATATATAGACTGATAAACACATTACCTCTCCTTTGCGTCGCGCAGTCGGGTAAAAATACAATGAGATCACACACACTTTTCCACGTTCCCGCCAAAACTCCCTGTAATTTTTTACCCGACTACGGCGAAGCAAAAAGGAGGGTTATGTTTTTGACCGGTGTGTGGGTATGTATGTATATATGTATGTTTGTATGTATGTTCATCTGTTCCCTCATAACTTCTAAACTACTTGTCGTAATTTGACAAATGTGGTGTCGTTAGACGCGTCTTATTTGTCTGCTGGTTATAGGCTATGTGACGTCATAACAAATCGAATGTGGCGCCCTCTAGAGTGCACGAAGTCAAGAACTAAAAAAAAATGTCACCCCACCCCATCGTGTGTGGTATCGTTGAATAGGGATTTTAAAATGAAGGTAAGTTTTATTACATCATATTTTTGTCAAGCGTAGTGTTTGCGAGATACGAGTATATCCCGTCGATGTCAAGAAAACTAATTTTTACCCCACGCGGCGTCGCAAAGAAGCAATAGGAAGGTAATGTGTTTGTTGATCGCTATGTATCGATGTTAGTACCTTGACATGTATGTATGTATTCATTTATGCAAAAACCCCAAAATACTTTAAATAAAAAAAAAGTTCAAAAACTAAAACCCGACTACTGAAAATCACGCTCTAAAATGAATGAAAAAAGAAAATATTATATTATTATATATAATTAGCGATCAGATTAGAATATTTTCTTGTTTCATTCATTTTAGAGCGTGATTTTCAGTAGTCGGGTTTTAGTTTTTGAACTTATTTTTTATTCGTCTATCTATCGCATGTCGCTAACGTGCATATCGCATTACAGCCGGTGCTGATTGGTGGATATTATGTATGACATTTAGGTTTAGTTGTGATTGGCGGACGCTTCCGCAGCCATATTTGAATACATTTGTATAGTGTTTTATGTCAACTGCTGTCATAGTAGCTACAAATAAACAAAAAGTTTCACTTGCATCGTGATTTCATAAAACTACACCCCAATTTTTTGTCGTTATGTAAATGATCTTAAATTTATTAAATTAGTATGTGAACTGCGCCGTAGACTAACATAATATCTATTCATTTAATGAATGTGTTATTTGCTTTTCTCTACTAAATCCCCCTCTATAACATTTGTAGATCTACCACCCAATGTCTTAAAGGCATTTATAGATTATTCATTTGTATCTGTATCGATTCTTTTATGTTATTGTTGTCTGCTTTTGGATATCAAACATAATTGGCAGTTACTATTACAAGCATGCATTCTCCTTCTAATTTCGTCTCTAAGATTTGAGCAGTAAGATATAATTTTGTTTATGATTAAGATTATGTCCCAGAGGGGTTGGTACGCTAAGGATTTGTGTATTCTCTGGTAATTACCTTGTCTATTGATAGATGCTGTCTGTAAGTGTGTTATCCGTCAGGTAGGATAGTTTGTAAAAAGTTTGACGTTAGTATTTTATATGCTTGGTATGAATTAACCGACTTCAAAAAAGGGGGGAGGTTCCAAATTCGTCGGAATATTTTTTTATTTACCTATGTTCCCCGATTACTCAAAGAATTCTGAACCGATTTGGAAAATTCATTTTAGGGTATCGAATCCAAAGGGTACCAACGGAACCCTATTACTGAGACTTCACTGTCCGTCCGTCCGTCCGTCTGTCTGCATTTCATAGGGCTGTATCTCCTAACCGTTATAGGCAGATAGGGGAGACCGGGGATCGTTGAGTAACTTTTGACTTAAGCTCGTATATCTCTGAAGTTTAACTTAATATAACAAAAACAACAGTTAATACAGGTAGAAGAACTATTCAGGTACTTAAAATACTAATCTATAACCTATATATTTATAATTGTAATACCTATTTCGTCGATTTTATAAACCCCTGACGAATGGTCTACCTACCCAATATCCGGGGTAAGTTGGCCATATGCATGGGGTAGGTTGACCTAGGCAGTAATTAGTGTAAATAATGAGGATTAGTATAAAATAAAACATTAAAATATATTAAATAATACAAACATTTTATTTATGTATAAACAAACTTAAATTTGAGATCCATTCTCGGTTCATAAATAACTTTAATATAGGTAACAGTCTCTTTTTTAACTATTTAAAAATACTTAAATTAACAATAAGTGAGATTAATTTTGTTCTTTCTGTTATAACCTTAATTGAAACTTGAATTATTCTAATAAATCGCTAATCAACTACCAAATTCCTTTTATGAAAATATTATTTAACATACATAAACTTGTGATTTTCTTTTGTACGTAGTCATTTTCTGTAAAAATACAACTGTAATTTAGTATGTGAGAGAAGACCATAATAGTGTTTACATTGATGATGATTTTGATATATGATTTGGATTGATACCATTAGCCCACACAATTCTTTTAAATAATTATAAAATGTTATACTTATTAACCTACCCCGAAAAAAAATTGTCAACCAACCCCTGACACCATTATGATTCTTGATTCTTGAATGTTACCTGCGTATCATATGCAAACTCTGGCACTAACATGGAAGCAATACTGTGTAATCTATACTAATATTATAAAGAGAGAACATTTGTATTTTTGTATTTTTGTATTTTTGTATTTTTGTATTTTTGTATTTTTGTATTTTTGTATTTTTGTATTTTTGTATTTTTGTATTTTTGTATTTTTGTATTTTTGTATTTTTGTATTTTTGTATTTTTGTATTTTTGTATTTTTGTATTTTTGTATTTTTGTATTTTTGTATTTTTGTATTTTTGTATTTTTGTATTTTTGTATTTTTGTATTTTTGTATTTTTGTATTTTTGTATTTTTGTATTTTTGTATTTTTGTATTTTTGTATTTTTGTATTTTTGTATTTTTGTATTTTTGTATTTTTGTATTTTTGTATTTTTGTATTTTTGTATTTTTGTATTTTTGTATTTTTGTATTTTTGTATTTTTGTATTTTTGTATTTTTGTATTTTTGTATTTTTGTATTTTTGTATTTTTGTATTTTTGTATTTTTGTATTTTTGTATTTTTGTATTTTTGTATTTTTGTATTTTTGTATTTTTGTATTTTTGTATTTTTGTATTTTTGTATTTTTGTATTTTTGTATTTTTGTATTTTTGTATTTTGGTATTTTTGTATTTTTGTAGCCTAGCTGAACCGATTTTAAAAATTCTTTCACTAATACATAGAATGGACTTTCGGAATGAAAATAGGCTATATATTATCCCGTTTAAATCAAAGGTACATTCGTGGAGACCTAATTTGCAACCTAAGTCGGCAAATAAACGGTCGAAAAAACACGTTTCTTGCGAACGCTGCTTAATTGAAAATAGATAGAAGAATATTTTCTATGCAAGAGTTGTACAACTTAATAAGACCTACAAAAAAGTCCGCGACAGCATATGTCTATCTCTTAAGGTTGACTCACAGTAACCATTTTAATCTTAAAATTTTTGTTAAAAAATATTACATAACTTCCAAGGCTATTTTCAAGTATATAGTATTAATCCTTATCCAAACAATTACGTTAATTAGCTTGGCCACATATTGTAGATTAAAATTGTCCTTTACAGTACATAATTCAAATGAAAACTCTAGAAGATATCACGGATTTCACATACACGCATCGCAAAATTAATAAAAAATTTGCAGTGAAACCACAGATTAGGTCATAGTTACTACGAAAATATTATTATAAGCTTAGCTATTCTGTAGATCCCCACCGATCAGAATCAATTTGAAGTCAATATAGTATAATAATAATTATGATCTATTCTATAAAATAGTAATGATCTATATATATAATTATATAATATTTTAAACCACCCCGACTGATCTATGTATAATCTTTTCATTAAAAGCATTCCAATGACTCCAAACACGACATTTAAAATCTGAGCTGTAAGTTGATGAGGATTTGAGTAATCTGTAGAGTCCAGGAGGCTTCCATTTTCTTAAAATATCGTTGAAGAAGAAGATTTTCGAATTGATCAGACCTATGAAAGTTGATTTCATAGCGCAATTAACTAGAAAAAAGCTCATAATTTTATAACGATTGAACGAATTTTCATGAATCAAAGCTAAGAAAACTATCGATGAAGACATCTATCACAAAAAAAACTATCAATACTAAAAACAAAATTGGTTCATCCGGTTAGGTGCTAAGATGCTACAGACAGACACACAGATACACACGTTAAACGTATATTACATTACCCTACATTTACCCCTACATTTTGCGTCGGGGAACGCCGTAAGGTTACGGCGGCATATGTACTCCTTGGTGGTAAGCTACTTTTTGGTAGATTAATGATTTCACTACCACTGTACGAAAACTCATGATTCACGAATGCACGTAAAACTTTCATTGGAAGGTATATAGCTAGGATTAGAACCAACGACTGTCGGGTCAGAATCAGGGTAACTATCCTTTACGCCAAAGGGCCGTCCAATATCAATACGTAAGTATTATAAAACAAAGTTCATCACTGCGTCTGTCTGTCTGTTCGCAATAATCTCAATAGCTACTGAACGGATTATCATGCGGTTTTCACCAATAGCCAGAGTGTTTATGAGGAAGGTTTAGGTGCATAATTCGTTAAGGTTTTGTGTAAATTGGATGAAATATGACGATGGTTGTTAAATATGTTCATATTTTATATTCGATGCAACAAACTGATGCAAATTTTGTAGGCATATATGTTCTACCCGTGCGAAGCCGGGGCGGGTTGCTAGTATAGAATAAAACTATCATATTTACATTTGGCATAACAACAACATTGTTTCGAACAGATCCATAGGCACAATAACAATAAAAGTACTAATGAAAAAAATTACTTAATTGACACCAAAAATACAAAATGTGATGCCACTCACGAACGCCGCGCGACTGCGGAGGCTCACTTCTCACAAGTTAGCGGGTCGCGGGGAGGCATCGTCATTCGTCACTTGTGATTCGTTGATGAAAAACACGTGATAGTGGCGAGTTATTGTTGCTTAGTCTACCTGCCCCTATAGCCAACCATCCCCGATCTCCCCTACTTGAAATTTTCACGAAGTATGTATTACTATGTAGGATGTACTGACATCCATGCCGCGCGACTCAGTTTCAGTTGCAAGATTGACACGTTTATCGACATATTTCTGGAGGTACTTATCGTTATCAGATCTCGATGAATTCACTTTTTTTGTACATTATACAACGAAACCCTTACAAGAAACGTTTATCAGGCGTTTTATGCGCAATCTTACAAATCTTACAATGGTAAGATCGACTCCATCGTCCAATGAAATTGCGCCATTACACCGCTCTCAATTCAAGTCATTGTTGGCAATCAACTAGGTAAAGACGATTTAAATTGTTACTACTATTATTTCATTAGGTTCAAATATTTCTACCATATCGTCATTGTACGTCAGTAGGATGTGTCAATTGGTAAAGTTTAAATAGCGATTCATTAAATGTTATTTTAGGAGCTAGCCAGACAGAAGAGACTTGACAGGTAGGTGTGACAAAGACGCATAGGTATCCCAAAGTATATAGAAAGGACAGGCTCTCTTTATATATTGCGCATCCAGAGAATTGACCACATTTTGTATAAAAGTCGGTTTAGAACACAAGTCAACACGTCATTTTGGTTAATTATGTTTAACTAATGACAGAAAATATACTTTTATCGAATAAAGTTTGCTTTTGTAGTTACCAGAATGAAATTTCAAAATTTAAGAAAATCTATATTTTTTATGTTTTAATAGTATGTAAAAGCAAAAAAAACATTAATAAGCACATATGTTAAGCACTTTTATTCACAATAAGTTATTTTTCAAAAAAAATAAAACCGACTTCATAACCACAAAAAGGCACTCAAAAGCGAAAAATAATTTACTTAAAATTATTATAAGCGTTGCCCACTTCTCTATTTGAAGTCGGTGCCAGCCAAGTCTAATAGGTAGTAGATAGATACTACCTACATGTATCTACCTACTTACTAACCTACTTACTACATACATAGTGTCTATCTAATATCCAATAGGCTTGGCTGGCACCGACTTCAAATAGAGAAGTGGGTAACGCTTATAATAATTTTAAGTAAATTATTTTTCGCTTTTGAGTGCCTTTTTGTGGTTATGAAGTCGGTTTTATTTTTTTTGAAAAATAACTTATTTTACCCTTTTTAGTGCAAAAAAAGTTTTAATGAAATTACATGCATCTATTAAATTTCGTGTCTGGGCCGTTATACACTGACGGATATATACTTTTTGAAAATTTCAAGTATGTACCTATAACGGTTAAGAAGATACAGATCTGTAAAGTGCGCACATATAGACACACTGACGGACGGACGGACGGACGAACGGACAACAAAGTCTCAGATAGTGTTCATTTGGTACCCTTTGGGTTCGGAACCCTAAAAAAATTGACTTTAAATGCCGCGCTAAAGTGAAAATATTCACTAGTAATAATGATGTCATCAAGGTATCAAAGGACAATGTCCAAAATGGCCCTGTACAATTAAAGCATCTGACACACACGATACTTAATTGTCTATTTTATTACAATAATACCAAATACTTTTATAACACGGACTAGTTGTATTTCAAAATGAATATTAAAAAGTATTATTTGCGATTATTAACATTAATTGCCGCCATATGGCCAACAGAGTACTGAATCACTCTACTACGTTATAAGAGGCACTTCCCTATATTGTGGATACCCGAATTATGAAAGCACTGTGTAGCCAACCTAACAACGGAAAGTATTATTTACGTAGTAACTATTATATAATATGTGGTTTTATGCTTATAATTTTTTTTTTGTGTTGATTGGTACAAAGTACGTTCATAATTCTGAGTTATTTATTAAAGTATGCAGTGTCGCGGGACTGAAATGGCCGCCATCTTCGCCAAATGTCATGTCATGTCAAAAAATATTAGGTATGTTTAAAAAAGTTTGCACCCTAACAAGACTTTGCCCGGTAATACATTCCTGTGAAGACAAATTATTTATATTTATATATAATTATTTATTATAATTATTAATATATAATTATTTATTGAGGGCCCGGTGGCGTAATTGGGAGAACGGTCGGCTTTGATGCCGTGGTACCGAGTTCAAACCGCCGTGCACCAATGAATTTTTCTATCGAAAAATATATGTGCGCTTCTCACAGTAGCCCTCCGGTGAAGGAAAACATCGTTAAGAAACCAATAACCCCCGCATGGTGGTAGAACATATCTAGTGTCCGCCTGGCCAGCTACCACCCTCAAGTCAGAAAATCTGTCGCCAAACATCTAATGTGTTTCGGCAGCTATCCTTGAGAGCCAGTTCCCATTCTAGTCCACTTCTCTATGTTCGACCGCATCATCACTTAGCATCAGGTGAGATAGTGGTCAAACGCTTGCCTATAAGATATAAAAAAAAATTATCCCCACCTTTATTTCTATCTCGCTCACAGTTACCGTAAGAATATCTTATATGCAATAGCAACCTCCATTGTGTATAATCTTCTTGGGACTCTTCTACTAAAACTAGTACATTCTCCTATGTTTGAGGTATTTATCTCCATATCTCTGGTGATACTAATCAGATCTCGATAAAATTAAAATGGGACCACCTCGGAAACGTATCCTACCTATTAAAAAAAGAATCATTTGAATCCGTTCACAATTGATGGAGAAATCGCGTAACATACACAAAAAAAAAAAAAACATACAGACGAATTGAGAACCTCCTCCTTTTTTGTGAAGTCGGTTAAAAACAATAAAGATTAAACTTTAGATATAGGATAAAAGCATAAAGAAGCAAAAAGAAGAAGAAAAAAATGTACAAAAGCAAACTTTATTTGGTGATAATGGATCCTGTGGTTACTTTTCGATGTAGGCTACCAGGAAATAAGCATTTAATAACAAACCCAAAAAATTTTTTTTTGTTAACTTGTGTAAGACGCCATGTCCGTGCCTGTTCTATCCTTACATCTCTTCTATCTGCTTGTGCCTTAGCATTATGCCGAGTTCAGACCAGGCGATTTCAACCGACTTCCAAAAAGAAGGAGGTTCTCAATTCATCTGTATGTTTTTTTTTGTGTATGTTACGCGATTTCTCCGTCTATTGTGAAGTGATTCGAATAATAATTTTTTTTAATAGGTAGGGTACGTTGCCGAGGTGGTACGTTCCCATTGTAATTTTATCGAGATTTGATAAGTTCTCTAGAGATATGACGATAAACGTCTCAAACTTCGGTCGGTTGATTGTTTTAGTTTTTAAACTATCTTAATTATGATTATGAGTTGGATCTTTGCAATTCACAATGCTCCGATCGGTCACCTTTGATGTTTCAATTCGAAAAAATTTTGTGATTCCAATCGGAAAGGTTTCCGCGACAATATAGCTCACGGATTTATCAATAATCAACATTCAAAGTGAAGCT
The DNA here is from genome assembly GCA_954871355.1 of Cabera pusaria. Taxonomy (NCBI): domain Eukaryota; kingdom Metazoa; phylum Arthropoda; class Insecta; order Lepidoptera; family Geometridae; genus Cabera; species Cabera pusaria. The sequence goes on along the minus strand of OX940909.1, from coordinate 6,334,781 downwards.
TCCGAATTCTAATGCATGAACGGGTGAAATGAGAATACCTATGCTGGAATCTACATTATATCAGTGGCGTGGAGAGGCCTATGTTGAGCAGAGGACTGACACAGACTGATAATGATGATGATGATAAAACTCTATAGACAATACAAATGCAAATAAAATATTTAAGTACGACCACACCGCGGCGTCCTGCGTGCACGATCTAGGCGGCGACAAGATAGCGCAGTAGTATTTGTACATAGTACTATTAAATATTCTGTGGTATTTGTACTAACTGGTTCACACCAAACGCGATCTACGGCGAACAAAAAACTATCGCAAATCAGATTGCCTAGTTTTACTCACTCGACCACGTTAAAGTAAGTAAACGCAGATTTATATAGAAATGACAATGTTACCTCTTATACACACTAGATGGCGCTTTTTAATTCCATACAAATCAGCGTTTACTGTGACGTGGTCGAGTGAGTAAACCAATCTATAAAACTCGCACTAGGCACTCAGATCGCGAACGCGTACGCGGACGTAGGACGCCGCGGTGTGGTCGTACCTTTAATTCAACAATTCTGGCAATTTATATTTGTATGTCTTTAATTAACCCTAGTACGGTTAAACCAAAATGAAAGCCGCGGGCAGAAAGCTAATGTAGGTAAGAATAGAAAAGAATTGCATAAATTGCAAAGAATCAAATTAATTGATTCCTGTCGCCCATTCCAGAAACCAAAGGAAATCGAAACATTCTTGGAATTTACTCACTTCGTCACATTAATTCCAAAGGTAATAAGGCTCTCATCATGAATTAAACCTCTCCATTTAAAGGATTACTGTCAAAAGCTTTATAGCAAACTGAATCTTACAAGCTTGTAAACAGAATAGCATTTCCATCAAGGTTTATATTCACTGATGCAATTTTATGATCATGGTTCAATTTATGTTGTAAATAGTTGTGCCCCGCATTTTCAAAAGTAAAAAATGCGAAAATCTTTTTGTTCACTTATAGAATTGTCAAATTATTCTATATATAAGTGGTATTGTCGTGTCGTAATTATAAGTCACGACTTGCTAAAGGCTTTTGAATTTTGGTGTATACCACGGATGATAGATATTCTATCCTCAGTGGTTTGAACGTGGTGAGAGCTGGCATGTTTTTCAACGTTGTACTGTTCTCTACACATTCAACGGTAAACAACACAATGGTTATTAATCACACATTAACTCGCAAAGGACCCATGTTTTAGAAAAAATACAATGAGAATACACACTTTTTCACGTTCCCGCCAAAACTCCCACCAAACTCTTTTCTTTTACCTTTACTTATGACACATGAGTAAAGACTTATAACCTCTCGTCACAGAATAAATAACAGAACTTTATCGTAATTGTTAAATTATTTTTTACATTGTCTGTTCTACTTGTGTTACATTGTGTTTTCTACATTGTTTCCCTCGTTTTAATGTCATCGAAATTCAACCAATCCATCCTGTAAAAATGAAAACAACTCATGAACAATGAACATGCAAGATCACTGCAAGATAGAATAAACCTAAAACATGACTCTGGCAAATGCACAGAATGTGCGGCGCCAAAATCCCAGGATTGGGGAAAAAAAAAAAAAATAAAAAATAACAGAACACGCATATTCTCATTGTTCCGAGCATATTCTAGTTCAAATTAGTTAGGTACAAATTCGCCCGTATTGTTATAGAGAACATCATTCCATCTTTATAATCTTTCACCATCTGGCGGTCCGTTTGATCTATTGCAATTACAGTTTTACACCGATCATAAACATGGAAGCAAAATGGCTGACAGGTACGTTCTATTGTTGTATTTTTTACCCTTCGTTTTTTAGAGCGGCCCTTGAAATTAGTTGCGGGATCGGGGGTATTGCAGAGAATTTAATTCGTGTTGTTTTGTTTTATATAGTATGTCATTTAAAAGAAACTGTAGATAGGTACTTATGTAAATACACTTACATTAATCTGTATATTTATAAAGCCTCATATCAGCAGAAGCATAGTCACATAGTGGTAAATAACGACATAAATAATCAACCGCCTTTCAAAATAGCAAAAAGTAGACATAACTAATAAAATCATGCTTGGAGTTTACTACTACTATGTTACATGTTGAACATGAATGAATGAATGAATTTTAAATCTTTTTAGGGTTCCGTACCTCAAAAGGTAAAAAAAGGAACCTTTATAAGATACCTTTCTTGTCCATCTATCTGTCTGTCCGTCTGTCTATCCGTCTGTCTGTCCGTGTGACACCACTGATTTTCTCAGGAACGGGTGGACTTAGTAAGTTGAAATTTATACCTGAATACCGAGGTCTATAGTCCCTATTGGGTGTATAAAAATCAAGGTCCTGAGTCAACTCGATAAAAAGATATGGGCAAATTTAGATTTTCGCGAAAACTTGTTAGTACCAAAATGTACCTTAATTTTCAACTTTTTTATTTTTCGGAATTTTTACTTTACTTGTGCTCTAAAACCTTGCTTATAACCAAAATTGACAATTCTAGGTAAACCGGAAGTACCCTATAGGTTTTGGGTCGATTTCCTAGATCATAGACCCTGGAAAATCTGGACGTTGATTTCTGAAAGGCCTAAAGCGGGTGCTTGACTAACGCAGAAAACATAAAAATTGTAGATGTAAATAATGATAATTTGATTGGTAGTTGGCCTCGATTCCGTTGTTCGTTGTTTTAAATTTAATAACCGGCCAAGTACGAGTACATGTCGGATTTTATGGGGTAGACGTCGAAAAAATAACTCATCCCCACTTCTCATGTAGGAGAGCTACCCTAAAAAAAAATATTTGTCAAAATTTTATTTCAGCACTTTGTCGGCCTAATTTATATATATACATACCCTTACAAAATTACAGCTTTCTAGTATTAACGGTCTCTTAGCAAAACCTCGGACAGACAGACCGACAGACAGACGGACATGACGAAACTATAAGGGTTCCTTGTCAGGTCTACGGAACCCTAAAAAGCGGCAATAGCCCAATAGCTAAGGTGTCGGCCTGGCGATAGAGAGGTCGTGAGTTCGATCCCATTCATTGCACTACTGACGTGAACCCACTCCAGAAACAAACATGTTTAGCTTAGTTGGAGAGGTTATCAAGACTACTAGTAATGTGCAAATTACTAGTAAGCTGTATTTAAAAAAAAACATTTTTTGAACAATTTTGTCACTGATTGTCACTGGATAGGCAATTTTAAGTGACAACTAAAGGTCCCCTTTAGCAAAATCCCACTTTCAATTTTAAAGCAGCAAACACTTCACTTTCATATAAAGAAGGATTCAACTATAACGAGGTTATTTAAGGACGACAGTCCTATGAAGTTCGCCAATATATAAAATGATATGACTTTAAACCCTGACTTTCGATCAGAGTCCAATCACATACAAAATAAATAAGATGGAATAAATGAAAATATTTCTGCGGTTTATCTTAGGACAGTTTAAGACCATTATTGATGTGTTTATGCTTATTTTGTGGAATTTTTGAGTTACTACGGGTTTTCGCGCGCAATTATTTGTTGAGTTACCGCCATTCACTTTTGTCAATTTCCAAGTAAGTGAAGAAAGTGAGTCCACGCTGAACTTAAAATAGTGACTAGGTATTATTACATAATACATAATAATTATATAATGTAATTATAAATTCACAGCTTATTCTGTCCAGTGCTTAGCTTTCTCTCTCTCTCTGTTTCGGTAACAGATCATATCCAGGTTTTTGTCGATATCGCTGCAAATTTTAACATTTCTTTTAATTCTATTAGAATTTTGATAGAAAGTTCCACAAAAGCTTCAACCCCTGCGCAGTGAATAGAATATTTTATAATGTTCTTCTTTGTTCCTTTATTTATTCCATGGTGTTGAATTCCCGTCATATCTT